>JAJTUE010000003.1:533505-1254938 GCA_036971405.1 Orbilia quercus | reverse complement strand
AAAAACCCTCGCACAAACTTAGGGCTTAAACCAGGATTCTTTCGGTCAGCAGGACTTACTTGAGAGGCTACGGCTGCCATTGTGATTGATCGCTGCTCACGCCGTCGTGAGGCTTTAGAAGCTTAGAATCCGCAAAATTATGTTGAAAGGTTTGGGGGACAGAGAACCGACGGAATGAAAAGAATATCAGTCCGGGCTAATTAAAAAGGTGGGTTGGTGATGTGGAGGTTAGAATCGATGGAATGCTAAAAATGTGGGAGGGATTTTTCGGAAATTGATTTTGTGTGTTTGTCCGGTTTGTTTGTGTGCGTTTGCCCCAAAAAGCTTAATCAGATGGGGCAACACACAACACACAACACACCACAATGCCGCCACCCCTCTGCTCTGCGGCTTCTCCGGAATGTGTCCGATTGGCGGCTAAGCTGTGAGGTGGTATTCTCGTATACCCCAGCTAAACTTCCATGTAAGTCTGACCCCTCAAATTATGAAATTAAGAATATATTCTATTACTACGACTTATGTGGGCGCCGTTCGTATGGTACACACTCAATATAAAATATTCTTGCACCGCTTCTTCAGGTCGTTTCCAAAAAAAAAAGAAAGAAAGAAAGAAAAAAAAGTGTAGTAGGTATTCTGCGTAAAATGCAAATGCAATGGTGAAGCTATAGCATCACAGCAGGGAAAAACAAGAGATAAAAACATTGACATAAAACCCCACCATGCAGGCAGTAACTAACTAACTTATTAGCATAGCATAGCCGAGCTAGTTCAAGTATGCAAGCCTAAAGAATCAACCTGCTCCGGAATAAAAAGAAGACAAAAAACAGAAGAAGAAAAATAAAAGAAGGCATCGTGATGTAATAATCGATCAATAGAAGCCTGTTCTTTCTTTCCTTCTTTCTTTCTTAACAGACAATTAAAAAGCATGTGAATGATAGTGACCAGGAGCGAAAGAGCGAGCATATGCGAATCTGAAGGCTGGCCTGCGTCCGGATGATCGTATGAGTGTCAACATCCCCTTTCCCACTCAGCTCAGCTCACACGAGGCCCTCCATCCTATGAACTCGCTATAAGAAAAAACTAAAAAACAAAAACAGAGAGAGAGAAACAGACCCGTAAAGCAAAAGGGTTCGGTTTGTTTAGAATCGGACTAGTTGATCGAATCAACGAGGAGAATAAACAAATCGGTCCCTGTCTGTTACGGAATGATTGAACAAGGATAGGCCGTATCGTCATTGAGGGAAAAGGGGGGAAGGAGGAATCCATAGTGGACATCTAGTGTCCCGCAACAGATATATTCATAGTGCAACTCCTCAGGATGCGTCTCGTCTCTTCCCCTTTGACATGCTCTTCACTCGCTTCAACAGACCCCCGGCAGAGGCCTCTGTGGGGCTGCTGCTGGCCGTGTAAACCCTGTTGTCCGAAGTGGCCCTGCTCACTCCCGGATGCGATGGGGCTCTGTCCCTGCTCCCCTTCCTGTCCTCCTCAACCAGTTGTATGCTCTCCCCTTTTCTATCCCACGCGGAATCGTAGTCATCTCCGTATCCGTTTCGTCCTTGAGTAGCGGCAACTTTGGTGGATCGGTTGACGGGTGGTGGTCCGCGGGATGGGGATGTCGGTGTGAACGGCCGCTCAGGGTACCTTTCATTGGTGGGTGAAGCCGACTTTGACGGTTTGTGCCTTCGGTCGAACCCTGGTGCGACTCTATCCGATCCGTCTCCGGAGATCGGTTTTTGCGATCCGATGCCGCGGAACTTTTGTGCCAGCGATTTCTTACGTTGTAAGCCGCTGCTGTCTTTCCCTGCCGACGTGACCGGTCGCAGGACTTCTTCTTCAGCTTGTGCCTTCTCGATGGCCTTCTTGGTTGCCGGGGTGCCTTCCAGGAACGTCGACGTTCCCAGACCCAGCGATTCGTCGCCGTGAATGACAGGACGGTTGACAGGGTCGAAGGACAGTGCTCGTTTCGAGTTTGGCCGTGTCGGCTCAAATTCGTCTACGGCGGAACCTCTCCTTCCAGCAGCGAAATCCAGGTATGCCTCCGGGTCTCTGTTTCCGAAGAGATTGTTGTGGTCGGTAGCCTTGAGGTCGAAATCGAAGCCACCGAGAGCATTGTTCTTGGATCCCTCGGGGAAAGCTTGCATGGGAGCCTTGGTCTTGTTCTTGTTCCGGTGAGGGTTGCAGGCGTCAAAAGGACCATCGTGATGGAATACTAGATATGATTAGCTATAACTCATAGATACAAGTTCACGCGAGAATAACTTACAGCCAGCACCGTAAATGCCAGTGACGTCGAGCTTGTCAATGATGTCAAGAGGAGCAGCGATTTTTTTCCGTCTATCGGAGGACTTTTTGCTCTTGTCATCCTTGGATTTATCATCTCCGGCTTCTCGCTTGCTCTTCTCCTTTCGTTTCTCTCGTTCGCGTTCACGCTCGCGTTCTTTTTCCTTTTCACGATCTAGGACATCCATTGCGGATGATTCAGAGTTGCTTCTCTGTCTGCCTTCTCTTCCTCTGACGGCTCGGACTGCGTTCGTAACGGATGGTTTGCCGCCGGACGATTCAGCGGAGGTCTTATGGGCGTGGAAGGGTGGGATTGGGGGACCACGGCCGGGTGGTCGGGGAGGGCCGTTGGTAGGACGAGGTTGCGGTCCTCGCGATCTGCTTTCACCGTTCATCGAAGGGCTAGGTCTGCGAGGTTGCTGGGGAGTCTTGTCAGTGTCTTCGATGGTGAGGTTGATCTATATGATATGATAATGAATGTGAGTTAGTCAGGAGAAATGCACGCAGTTTGTCAACCTCAAAAATGCTCGTTAAAAAAAAAAAGAGCGAGCTGTAGCACGTGGTGTTTTATACTAGACGTGCTGTTAAATACAACGGCATAAAAGGAATGGCGTACCAGCAGGTTTTCTGTTTCATTTCTAGGGGTCGCTTGCTGCTGGGAGCGCGAGGAGGCAGGCTGGAAAGTATTGGCTTGGCGACCATGACCATCCCCTTCGGCGCCAAAGATATCATGATCATCGTCGGCAAAGACATCGAGGAAGGGATTTTTGGACTGGCGGACGGATGGAGAAGGTAGATCGGGCGATTCAGCGGATACTCTGTTTCGGAAGGGGTTGTTTGAAGCAAAGGGGTTGGTCGGGGCGAAGCCTGGCGACGGCCTTCGATCTGGACATCATCATGCATCAGTTAGCTACCATTCTGTAGACCGGCGGGTATATCATGCGAGCTGCATCAAAGACTCGCTGGTCCTCGCGGAGGTTCATTTGTTCGTTCTGTAGTCGGCAGACGAGACGTCTTCTTCCCTGTCGCAGGAGTCTCACTGCGAAACGGCGTAAGATCGAGCAGCGAATCGGGAAGGGAGAAAGGCTTCAAACAGAGCAAACGACGAGGAGACGGGCAGGAGGATCTCACCTATTGGAGGCTGGACAATAGACATTATTTCTTTTATTCTCAAGATCTGCTTGATTGCGGGAGCGTCAGGTGGCAGTGTTCAGCGAGCGATTGGATTCTCTTTTTATTTTCTCTTTCTTTTTTTTTTTTTGCAGAGGCTGCCGACGGAGCGTTTGAGAAGTGTGTTGGTGCGAGATGTCTGGTTTCGATGACAACCGGTAGGAGAAAGGAGAACGACGGCGACGGGCGGCGAAGACAGACGAAATCGACGACGATAAAAGCGATTCAATAGATACGAAAGAATGAAAAAATATCGATAGCGACGGCGATAGACGAAAGACGACTGAGAAGGAGAAGAAGCAGACACGGGCAATGTTTGTTCTGTCTGTTTGTTATCGGGTTGATGAGAGGAAGAATGAATGAATGGATGAGGTTTCGATTTCCAATTCAGCCGGAAACAGAACCCTTTCTCTTCTCCTTCTTCTCCACAATCAGCAAGGAAGGACTTGTCAGGTCAGTCAGTTCTCGTTTAACTTGGTTGAATCCAAGAAGGTTCCGTTCGGGATGTTGAAAGAGAAAGAAGAGGAGGAAGGGACGAGAGGGAAGGGGATAAAAGGGGGGGGTGAATGGCCTGGAGGAAGTGTGCATGCATGCAGGCCAGCCTTGGACGGTTCACCGAATGCTACCCCAACTTTGCCATCCGATAACTAACATATATTATTCTATTCACAGTCTGGCCAGTATTAATGTCATATTCAGTTCAGTTCTATTCTGTACTGTTCTCGCTTGTTCGCCGGCCGTGTCTCAGAGCGCACTCGAACACGATACGATCACTGCAGCAAAGAGACAATCCGAATATTATTATTATTATTATTATTATCAGATCTCCTTGCATGAAATCTACATACGCACATTCGTATACAGATCTCCTGTCGACGCCCGAAATTACTAACTTATTGTTCTCGATTGTTGAATCAGGGGACCCTGCCCACAGCTGGTCCCTGAATCGAATCTTGTCTCTCTTGCGACTTTTCATTTCCAGCAAAAGTGGTTTCTCTGTCTGAAGCAAGCTAGCAAGCTTGGCCCTCCCTGCCCGAGGCCCTGCATGCACTTTGCCCGCCAAAGGGGGTAAAAGATTCGATACGCGACCGCAAGCCACCTCTGCGCTAAATCCCTTTCGACAATGCGAAGGCGTTACGTCGGGGATAAAATGTATTAAAAGGCTATTCTCATCAAAGAAGACTTCGCGGACGGCCTTTTTTCAAGTGACATCACGGTACATATTATATATGAATTAAAATATAAACTTTGAACTCGGCCCCGTGCATGGCTTTTTGTTCGGCCGTGCCTTCGATTTCTGTACATTTGTTCTGTATGTACGCTCTAATTACAGTATCTACACCAAAAAGAAAAAAAAGAAATCGAAATAAAGAACCGTCCGATCTTTCGTTTGTTCGATCAAAACAGGACGTAGAGAGCGCAATTCTACAATGCCATAACGGTCCTGGTCAGCATTTATTGTTTTTGTCTCGGATAGCCATCAGAAAAAACTGTACTCACCATGCTCAATCCCAAAATCATACTGATCCAAAAGAAGCAGTTCAGCAACGTCTTCTGCCTGCTCAACCAAGGTAGACTCTGCAGCATAACAATCGGTAGCTGCAGCATCTGGCAGAAAAACCCGTACCCCCGCACCTTCTTCACCAGGCAGAACAGCACCAGCTCGTGCAGGATCGATGATATCAAAAATGTGATAAACGTCGCTATCCCCCTGGACACATGCTCCCGGGATGCCCCGTACACATGTCGCTTGAACCAATGGTGCACCGGAATATTCCACTCTCGCGAAAACTCCAGCCAATTCGACGAGTTCCACCAGTCACTATCACACACACATTAGCTCCACTCACTCCGTACTCAAAAGGGAAGAGAGAGAGAGGAAAGAGGAACGCACGAGTAAAACCGTCGGTCGGCAAAGCGAGTAATCTCGGCAAAGGCGCCCAAGACATACTCAAAAATAACAAGAAACACCAGCAAGAACGAAACCATAAACGGAAAGAGAAGGCTGTTGATACTCTCCCCCAGCACCAGCAGCGCATCCGATACCGTGTGCTGCTCCTGCAAACGGGCCGTCGCATCTCTCATCTGATTCCGTTAGCATCCTTCAAAAAATACGAATTCGAAGATCTAAGAGTGACATACCACCGGTGCGATGAATTCTTCCGACGTCAGCGTGAGCAGGAAAACACACCCAAACACCGCCGCCGCCTTCTCTGCAACGATATTCCACCGAACTCTCGGGGTACGCGGGTACTCGATCTCATAACAAAGCGTCGGACACAGCAGATAATCGAGATAATTCGCCCACGTAAGATTCCTCGGGTACTGCGTCAGGCCCGTCGGTGACGTGAGTTCGTACGCGAGCACCTCCCGCAGCGCCGTATCCGCCTTCGATTCCGTACTAAGAGTGTTCTTATCCAGCTGGTGTAGCTTGCGTTCCGTTTCGCACAGATGACCATTGTAGAATGCGTACGAGTGCATCTTCATTAGAAGAACTAGCGTGTGTAGCGTGAAAAACACCTGATGCGTCCTAAATTCCACTGTCAATCTCCGTTCTCCAAAAGCTCTGTAGATGCGTGCGTGTATACATACCAAACCCAGTGACGTGCGAACGGCCAGTACACCCATATCGTAAGCCACACGAACTGCAGCACATACTGCACGATATACCCGCCGTTTCCCCACCCTACACCGCCAACCCTCGCCCTCCAGACCTTATGCAACGGTAGCGTGAGAGAGGTACTCGCAACCATCAACAGATCCGACAAAGCCAGCACCTGCAAATCGTCCGTGAACAACGAAAAGATCGAAGTCCGAAACACCCTCCCGGTCTCCTTTACGTTTCTCGCCCCCGTGGTCAAGACCATGATGAAAAGCCCGACCCAGAAGAGCGCAAAGAACCCGCGGAAGTCGCGGTGTTGCGACTGCGGATCGAAATGGCTGACTCGTTCCTCGTAGTCCACCGTGGGGAATAACTTGCGCCGCTTCTGCTTCTTCGCGTGATGGATCGATTTCATCGACGGCGGCGCATCTTGGGGTAGCGGCGTCGATCGGCCGGACGAGAGGGCGTCGTCGTCGATGTGGTCGGGTTTTAGGTGGGTTTTGCGGGAGCGGAGGAAGGTCGTCTCGTCGATACCGTTCGTTCCGTTGAGAACCGACGTTGACGTTGACGTTGCCGTCATCGACGTCGCGTCCGTGAAGCCGTTGATGTGTGCCATGGTGTGCACTTTTGCTACGAGCGTATCATTCGTACTGTCGTCTTGAAGTGTACTGGATTTGATATGGTATCGAGGATGAAATGTTGTATTTGATTAGAAAATAGAATAGAAAAAATATAATTAAGTAATGTAAGGGGATAGGCTCAGCTTAAAGCTGCTGTTCGTAAGCTTTGAGTTAGCTGGATTTAATGTGTCCTTTCCTTATCTTCCCGCGACGGATTACCTACACCAGCCTAGCATAGCCGTTTGCCGTATATAACTCGCATAGTTTGAGTCGCGAACGCATAGATAAAAGTAATACATGAAACGAAACCCTCCGCTGTAAAAGATGCCCTTCGATACGAAATACGAGTCTTGGGCTGGCGGGTGTATTTTCGGCGCTTCTACTTTCACGAGGTGAAGCTGCATGATGCTACGTCATATCGATGCGCTCGAAGAAGAGTTGCCAAGAACCGCACCCGGCCGCACAAATACAGCAGCTACGACGATAACTAGCCTAGCTATGATGATAGTCTAGGATGATGATAGTTTAGGATGATGATAGCTAGGGTGATTGTGTGTAATGTGATATGTGGTATATTGTACATGTGAAGATCTTATTAAATAATATTCTAAGCTCGACCCGGCAAACAGCAACCAAGGTATCGATCGTATCGGCAATGGTAATTGCCGAACGGAATCAAGATTTCATAGAAGCGATAAAACTGTCCAAGTTCAGCTCGTCGTACTGGTTCTCGTCCCACAGCTCGCCAATGTCGTCCAGTATCCCCTTCGTGCCCTTCTTGATCGGATTCCCATCGATATCCATCACTTCGTCACCGTCACGGCCGTCCTTCTTGTCTCCGATATCCACGTCGCCGAAATTAAACAGATCGAGCAGCTGGTCTGTTTCCATGGTCGCCAGTCCCGCGTTCTGCTGGTTGACCACCGTTGACGCGATGTCCAATTTGAACCGTTGTAAACTAACCCGTTAGCCAAATTCACCAAAATATAAAATAAGAATAGAATACGTACTTCATGATCTTCTCCTCCAACGTGCCTCGCGTGATCAGTCGGTAAACATTCACCACTTTCTTCTGCCCGATCCGATGCGCCCGATCCATAGCCTGCATATCCTTCTGCGGATTCCAATCGTGCTCCACAAATATCACCGTATCCGCCCCCGTCAGATTCAACCCCAACCCACCGACGTGCGTAGTCAGCAACAGCACATCTATCGACGGATCGCTGTTAAACTTGGTGACCATATCCTGTCTGTATCGCGGGTCCGTGGCGCCGTCCATGCGCAGATACGATACGGTAGGTAGTAACTTCTTCAGCACGTCGCTCTCAACTATATCCAGCATTTCTTTCAACTGGCAGAATATCAGCGCGCGATGCTGGCTGATCGCGTTCGATGCCACCGCGAAATCGTCGTCCTTTGCCGACGCTGCGGCGCCGATGCCGCAATCGATGAGTAAATCTCGTAACGCGGAGAGTTTTGGCGCGTGAACGGCATCTCTGACCGAAGTACCGTCTTGGGCGAGCTGCTTCTGGATCATCGCGTACTTTGGGTGTTTCTCGTTCAGGATGAGCGCGGGCGAGTTGCAGAGTTTGCGCATGTACTGGAGGGCCTGGAAGATATGTTGTTTGGCTTCCTTGCCGCCACCGGCCGACGCGGGAAGATCTTTGCTCTGCTTTTTCGAAAACTCCTGGTACAGCTGCTTTTGCAGGTCGCTGAGGTCGCAGTAGTAGTTTTGAATAATCTTTGGCGGGAGATCGTCTAGCACCTCTTCTTTCAAACGTCGGAGAACGAACGGCAGGACTTGTTTATGAAGAGCTTCGATAGCGAGCGCTCCGGCCTCCTGCTCCTTCGACGAACTCTTGCTGTTACGACTATTAGCGATTGGCTTCGCGAACCGATCCATAAACACCTTTTCCGTGCCCAAAAACCCGGGCATCAAAAAATCAAACAGCGACCACAATTCCAGCACATTATTCTGGATCGGTGTACCCGAAAGTATCAACCGATGATTAGCCCGTATCTTCTTCACAGCCTGACTGAGTTTCGCCTTCGAGTTCTTGATGATATGCCCTTCATCGAGGACGCAGTAATTCCAGTCGTGTTTCGAAATGTGCTCCAGATCGTTTCGGCAGATATCGTACGAGGTTATCACTATATCCGTGCTTCCTACTTGCTGTCTCAATTCTTGTCTTTCCCCCGGGTTTCCGACGTATACTAGCGTGGTGAGGAAAGGGGCGTATTGTTTGATTTCTTGCTGCCAGTGGCCTGATAGCGTTGACGGGCAGACGATGAGTGATGGTATTCGCCTGGTTTCGGGGCTCTGCGTCTGGCTGTGTTCTTCGGCGCGCAAGTGGTGATCACTAGCCACGATACATATCGTTTGAAGGGTTTTACCGAGTCCCATGTCTACATCAGCTGTTAGTAAATCGATTGATGCTTGATTTTGATAGGTACTTACCATCACAGAGAATGCCATGGAGGTGGTATTTGTTGAGGAAAGCGAGCCAGTTGACTCCTTCTTGTTGATAGGATCGTAGCTCGGCTTGGATGGAAACAGGTAGATGGAACGGCTCGACTTTGTGAACATCGAGCATCTGGGCGATAAATTTTCGCTCCTTGTCACGCCCCTTCAGCAATTCCTCGGGGAATCCAGGAGGATCTGGGATACCGGCTTCCAACGGAACGAGCTTGATCAGGGTAGCGAACGCGGTTGTGGCCAAACGACGAATATCGTTATCCGAATCACTCATTCGTCCGAGGACCGGCACGATGAGGAAGATGACAAAAGGTAAAATATCCGTTTCCATAGCCGATATTAAATGATATATGAGTTCGATACCACCCTGTCTGGTTCTTACCTCCAGACCGTTTGATATCGACGGTAAAATATCCGTAACCATGGTTTTCATTCCTTCGATGGTGATTATACTGCAAATCGTGGCGAAGCACTTCGCTGCAGCGTATCGGAGCACCGAAAACCTCGATCTTAGCGCTTTAATAATATAAGGGAACAAGGAAATAATGTGTGAATGAAGGTCGATGTGGAACTTGGGGAGTAGAGCTCGGATGGTAGATAATCCGTCGATGATTTCTTGGCCGAGCAGACTATCCTTCTCCAGTATCGACTCGGGTAGCTCATCTCCCTTGAAGCTAGCGATGAGTGACTGTTCCATGGACTCCAGCAGACGAGGAACCTTGACGAACAGATCCTTGCCAAAGTCGAGTGCAAAGTGGTCCAGAGCCTCCTTAGCCCCGCGCCGCTTGATCCTCGCCAGTCGCGATTCCCTCTCAAATTTGGTAGGATCCGCGTGGTCTTTTCTGTCCTCCTCCTTCTTGAGGGAGAGAATAGAAAGTTCCAGGCTCTCGTTAATATGGAACTCCGGTGTTTCAGACGTGTCAACGACAAGGAAGGAACAGAGATTCTTAGTCAATTTTTCCGCAACAGGTGCACGCCCTCTCTGTGAGCACATGTCCACGAGCACGGCTACTGAATGGGCGGACCGTCGTTGCAGATCCAGATTCTCTTCCGCTTTGACGCTATCCATCACACCACGGATAACCGGGTTAAGTTTCTTGGGGAGGATTTGCGCCGCAATCATCGCCCCTGCGGCGGCGGCGATGATGCGGATGTCCCTGACTTCCTTTGCGCTTCTGGCTTCTTCGATGGCGTGGGCGGCTTGGTTCTTCGCGTCCGTCAGGGCATCGGTGGCTAAGATGCGCTGGCCGGATGGCATGCTCTTCTTCAGACGGTTGTAGTCCTCCTCGACCACCTTTTCGGCATGCGCCAAGCTGAAGGATTCCGGTCCGGCATCCGCTTCTCCCTGGACGACGACGGCGAGCGTAGGTGTTTTACTAGGGTTCATCTTTCCAATGTTGATAAACGTGTTTAGTAAATTATGGCATTGTGATCGCACGATTTTCATGTATGGCACGAGGTCTCTGTACACCGGCGGCCGTTCGGAGTTCAGAAGAATCTCGACCTCTCGCGTGAGACTTTCTTTCAGTTGATTTTCCGTGGCAGCTTGCTTGAAGTATTCTTCGACAACCATCGCCGCTACAAGCTGTGTCGACGAATATGGAGAGTTCAGATGACCGATGACGGTTGAAGAAAACACTTCAATTATCGTTTCTAAAGGCCAGACGCTCATCGCTTTACCGAGAGCCTTGGCACCAGATATCTTCGTTTTCATGATGATATCGTAGCCCACCAGATCGACGTCACCCTGCATGATATGGCCGTCCAGATTATGCGACGCCATCTGCGTAGGTGGTATATCCTCGAACTTGGTGCTCTTCTTGCGCCCACGACCTCTTCCGGGCCCCGGTTTCTCGTCGACGACGGAGATCTCCGTCCGGAGGGGTGGTCGCATCGTTTGAAGGAACGTCTGGCCGGACGGTTTGATGAAAAGCGACATGTCCATGGGGTAAGGGTTTCGCGGGATACCGATCGGGGTCATCAGCAGTGTGATCAGAGGGTCGACGTGGGGTCGGAATTGCGAGCTAAAGGCGTAGGCGTCTTCGTTCGCGTACTCTTGGACCACCATAAGCCAGAGATTCAGCGACAAATCGAGAACTGCTTCGTTTCGTTCGACCAACAAGTTCTGGAAGATCAGCCTTAAGGCTCTTCCATCGACCCATCCTCTACTACCGGATCCTTGTATGCCGAGGAAAGTGAGCAAAGCTCGAAGAACGGCGCTTCGAACACTTGTGATGGTGTGGCGCAGGAATGGGAACAGTCGAGGAACCAAAAGTGAGAATGATTGTCTGTATACGTTAGTAAACCAAACAGGAAATTTACAACAAGTGGGTGGAACGTACGAGGGGTCGGTTTCGGCTTTCAGTCTCATCGTCTCGAGAACCTCTGGGAAAGAGCACAGTTTGGCCAAAAGGTCCATAACGTGACCTGTCGACGCCGTCAAATCATCTTTCAAGTGAGACAAACACTCCCAGACGACACTTGTAAGATCGTCCACAGCGTGCGGTCGTAACGACACGAACTCTGCTGCTATCGGGAGCATTGTCGCAGCACTCTCAGCTCTAACATCATCATCGTGATCTCGAAGACCTTTCATCACAGCGGAAACTACGCCATCTAGAATATCGGGTTCTTCGACAAAAAGGTCACTTCGGACGACGACAAGATACTTCAATCCCAACATGCCACCGTGACAGATCTCCCAGATGCTCTGCGACATGTCTAAATCGTCTTGCATCACCATCCGCCGGAGGATCTTGTACACTTCGTAAACGGAACCTTGGGGGATGTGCTTTAAGAGAGCACCCAAAGCTTGAGAGGCAGCCTCTCTCACCGGAGCTACGACCTATTCGAGAAATTCAGCTTAAGGAGTGCTTCGGCAGAAATTTACGATTTTTCTTCGGGAAGAAACTTACGTTATCAGCGGCATAGTCACTAAATCTATCGAGAACAAAGATACAGCACAAGCGACAGGCGATGTTATCCAGCCAACGTTTGTTGGACGCGTCATTTTCTCGTTTAGTGTGGCCTCTCGTACGTCCTGCTCCGGGACCCTGATACCTGATGAGATCACGCAGGGCCATGGCTGCGCCGTGGCGTACGATCCACGAAGGATCGAACAAATCAACGAGTAAAATATCTGCTAACCGTTCGAATGGCCACACGGAATCATCCGCCTCAACTTGCACGGTCGACGAAGGGGGCAAAGCGGGCCCTTTGTGCTGGACAACGATCTTGCCGTCATCCTGGGGCATCTGGGTGTCCAGACTGAAGTAGTCGGTGACGGTACCAGCAGCAGTGGTACCTCCCTGAGCACCCTCGGTAGCTATTCCCTGCTCCTGTTTGACGGGGTGAGGGGTGGGGTCATCTGGCAAATTTTGGGGATCAGAGCTGGGCCGCCTGTACGCCGTCGTGGAAAGATCAACGACCCTGACCTTGTTTGCGTGGCTTTTTGCATTCTGCTTTGCTTTTCGTTTCATCATATTTTGCTGGCGTTTGCTGAGAGCGGAATCCTCACTGCTTCCGTTGGCTTGAGAGGAGATGCCAGGGGTGGGGGGTTCGCGAGGCGACATGGCGACCACGGGAGAGAAGATGGCGGCTGCTTTAGGTTGGTGGTTTGAAACACTGGTGTCTATTCGAGGGGTTGGCGGGATGACATGAGCACCAGCGGTGGCAAAGTCTCTCTCTTCTACGAGGTCATCGTCGAGGTATTCACTGGCCATGCCAAGGGTATTGCGAACGTTTTGCTTTTGACGGAGCAGGCGTTCGGCAGGGTCGAGGTCGGCTAGCGAGTAGTCGTACTCCTTTCCCAGGCTGCCCAGCAGCTTTGTGCCGTTTTTGATGACGGACTTGATGTCGAAGGTTTCGAAGTCTAGGTAGTCCTTGTCCGCATGTTTGGATGAGTCGTCGTGGTAGCGGTCCTCTTCCTTTTTGATGGGTTCGTAGTCCGGGACGGGGTGTGTCTTGTCGGGATTCCAGACGTCGGCGTGTTCGAGGATGCCACCGACGGCCTTGGAGGCTGCCATGCGAGTGTCCCATTTTTTCGAGCGGAGATAGGGCAGGACGCGGCCGAGGAGGTTGAAGACTTCTTCGGGATGGGATTTTTGGACATCAGCGAGCTGGGAGGCCGCGGTGTTTCTCACGAGGGGGGTGGACCCTGTTTCGAGGAGGCTGTGATATTTGAAAGAGATGATGTTAAATTACAGACATTAATTACCTAGATAGAAGCAGAGACGTAGAAAATGATATACAGGCACGAAAGAAGGAGAGGGAGCATACGTGACGAGTCTATCGAGTCTGGACATGTCTTTTTGTGAATTTTAACTGAATTAGTTGGATTAGTGAGGTTTTAGCATAGGTTAGACATAGTCGCAGTGTTAGTCATCAGTCGTGTGATTATTATATTATTGTCGTGATAATTCAGTCTTGTCGTGATAGTTGTGATGAAGTTGGTGTTGCTGTAGTTTGTGGTAAAAGTGTTGCTGCGTTGCGAGTGAGGTTGAATACAACACAAAAACAAACCGACAAACCGACAAACACAGGCACAGGACTGGCTGCACTGGCTGCAGCAAGTGGCGAAAGGGGGATGGAAGAGTCGTGTTTGGTCGTGTTCTGGGGGATGGCCGGGCTTTAACTATCAAACATCCCTCTATTTTATACTGCTGCCACTTGCTCCCCGTTCGGCCAGGGGATCACCCCACCCCGTCCAATCATCACCACCGCCCTTACAATTTTCAAATTTTCCTGCCTCGCAAATATGCCCTATCCCGAACACCAAACACTATCTTAACCAGATGAATCCTGGCATCGACGCCAAGACTGGCGATAATGGCAAAACGCGTCTC
The DNA here is from genome assembly GCA_036971405.1 of Orbilia quercus. Classification (NCBI taxonomy): domain Eukaryota; kingdom Fungi; phylum Ascomycota; class Orbiliomycetes; order Orbiliales; family Orbiliaceae; genus Orbilia; species Orbilia quercus. Next base: position 1,240,946 of record JAJTUE010000003.1, on the reverse strand, counting down.
ACTAAATATCATGAAGTATATACCTGCGTCAGTGGGGCCGGATCCTGCAACGTGTTTTGAAGCTGCTCTCTGGTATAGAACAGCTATCGCCTCAATCTGGCTCTATCAGATCCATCTTATCGCTTCAGTTCTGTGTTGTCGGGCTGACTGACGCGCTTTCGCATCTCGCAACGTCAGCTAGCTCAGCCTCTGCCTGCCTATTCATCCAATATATTATCCTAATATAATTATTTCCTTCTATTCAGTACTACATTAAGTACCTCTTTAGTGCTGCGTGAATAGAATAGAATAGATACGCATATAATAATAATAATAATAATAATAACAATAATAACAATAATAATGCGGTAGTATCGTAGCTATAAAGAGGGAAGAAGAGCTAAGCTGGATGCTATCAAATCAGCTGCAAGGTACGACACCAGCCAGCGTGTACATACATACATGAGCTCCAAGTACTACTTCTACTTAAGCCTCTGCCCTCCTACCCATCATCACCATCACCATCACCATCATCTCCTCCTCCTCCTCCTCCACCTCCTACCCTCTCCATCGCAGCCAGACCCATCGACGGACTGCGGTCACCTTTCCCACAGGCTGCTCCTCCGAAAATCCCCACGTCCGCTCGGACCAGCCCTCATCCGACAAAAACGTCAACTGTGACTCCGTGCAGCTCTCCTGATTCTCGCTACGTCACATGACCGCCAGCTGCTCGACAGCAACCGAAGTCCGACGATAATAATAGCATCTCAGCCAGCAGCTACCACCCATCTCACCGACGATTCCCCGGCCTCCCTTTAACCTTCAACCTCCTTTCCGCCTCTCGCCCGTGCTGTGCTCTTGTTGCTTCCAACAATGGCTTCAAGCTACAATCCCATCTCCCAGCCCCAGGCCGCATCGTCATACCCGCCATACGCTTCCCCGAGCAACCAGCCAGCTGCACCACCACCATCGTCTTCGTCCCACTACCAATCCCACTCCTACGCTCCGAAACAGAACAATGCTCCTCCCGGAACTTTTCAACCCGGAACAAAGATCAGAGTCGGGTCGCATAACTGCGTCGTCGACAGATACCTTTCCGAAGGTTAGCCCAACCTATCATCGAAGCTACCAGTAGCCGTGAGAGAGAAGTCCGTTTTGCTAAAATAAAGATGCCATTCCCGTAAATAGGAGGATTCGCCCATGTGTACGTCGTTAGAATCGATCAAATCGTCGATGGCACCGACATTGCTGTCCTCAAGCGGGTTGCCGTCCCGGACAAAGACGCTCTCGCAAACATGCGCACCGAAGTAGACACCATGGTAGATACAATTATCTTTTTACTTTTTGTGATCTTGAGATATTTCGAAAACACCGCCGGCTAATGACGAACGCGTCTGTCGATGGACTAGAAAAGGCTTAAAGGGCACAGGCATATCGTAAAATACATCGACTCTCACGCGTCACACCTGAAGGGAGGGGGCTACGAGGTCTTTCTCTTAATGGAGTACTGTGCAGGTTAGAATGCATTCGTGCCTGTACCTCCCTCGAAGTTGCTAATCCCATCATACAGGCGGTGGATTGATTGATTTCATGAATACGAGGCTTCAACACCGGCTCACAGAGCCCGAAATTCTAAAGATATTCAACGATGCAGCTGAGGGTGTCGCCTGCATGCACTACCTTCAACCGCCTCTCCTCCACAGAGATCTGAAGATCGAAAACATCTTGATCACCCCGGAACCTCGGATGTACAAGCTCTGCGACTTTGGCTCTTCCGCAGAGCCACGACCCCCCGGAACAAATGTGACCGAGTGTCGACTCATCGAAGAAGATATCCAAAAACATACAACCCTGCAGTACCGTTCCCCGGAAATGATCGATGTCTTCCGAGGCCAACCCATAAACGAGAAATCCGACATCTGGGCTCTCGGCGTGCTGTTGTACAAGCTGTGTTACTACACAACCCCATTCGAAGACCAGGGCCAGCTCGCAATCTTGAATGCCTCCTTCAAGTACCCTCCTTACCCTCAGTTTTCCTCTCAAGTCAAAGGGCTCATCGGTTAGTATTGATTTTTTTGAACTAAATATGTTAAGAGGCTCCGCTGACAATATGATAGGATCAATGCTTCAAGAAGATCCGAGAAAACGGCCCAACATCTATGAGATAGTGAGTACAGTATGCAGACTGCGTCAAAAAGAGGTCCCAATCAAAAATGTACGACCGCTCATCCCACTGTCTGTTGAATCACCGACGCTAATATCATCGGTAGATTTATAATAACGCCCACCGAAGCGATCCTGCACCCTTACCGACTTCTCCGCCTGTCGCCGCAAACCAGAGCGCTGTTCTGGTTAAGCAAGCCCCGGCACCTCCTCCCAAAACGGAAATTCCGCAGATCCAGCAGATGAGACGGGGTCGTCCGCCCAAGCCGGACTCTGACCCCCCGAGGAAAGCACCCGCTTCCACATCTCGCGGACCGAGCAACACCAATGCTTCCAAGGATCCCTTTGCAGCACTCGATGTGACAACAAAAGACGACGACGTGTCTTCGCGATTCCCCAGTGTCGAACAATTCTCGTTACTCCATGATCAGGGAGCTAGGTTTGACTTTGGCTCGTCACCGCCGGAGAGCCCTCTGGCAAACAAGAATGACCTGAGCTCCAGGGTTATGCGCAAGCTGGCCGATCAAGCCTTTGATGAAATGCCTACACTCATTACTTCGAGGTCGCAGCCACCGCTTCCCGGTCCACCCGCGATGTCACCAAGTCTCTCCCCGCCCGAGTCGAGGAGAGTTAGAACTGGCACCGCGGATGTCGTGCCTCCTTCCTCCGCTCCTTCACGGCCTGTTATGGTTTCGCAGGGAACTATGACGAGTCCCTCACCCAGTCCCTCGCTTCTGCCCCGAAGTCTCAGCAATGACAAGGTCCAATCCAGGACAGGCTACCCACCACGATTGGAGAGCATCTCGGCCACAAACACTGCGAACAACGCCTATATCAGACCATCAATAGGAGATCACCGACCTTCGTCCACATCTCCTTACAGTCATGCCAATATGGCAAGAAGGTCCTTCGAGCCACCCAGACCAAATTCAACGGTTGGTTCACGTCCCACGACATCCGGGAAAGCTCGACCGAAAAGCACGCACATCGAATCAAATCTCGACTTTTTGCGCGATCTGGATTCTTCGTCGCGGTCGAGACACGTAAATCAAGTGCCTGCGCCGAAAGTCGAAAACAATACCACGGGCCGGTCTACCTCGTCCGCGGTGTCTGAGCATATCGAATCCAGTGTGGACTTTCTCCGCATGTTGCAGCATGAATCTGATGTCTCGAAGGGTGGCAAGAATTCCATTCCGCCTCCCTCCAAACATAAGAAAACACCGTCTGTTACGCTCGCCAAAAACAAGCTTGCAGGCCGCTTCAACGATGCTCTCCGTCTGTTCGAAACGGGAGGTCCTGATCCTAAAAAGAGTGGTAAGCCTCCAAGCCCGCATTCCAGCGAGTTCCCGGCAGAAGATTCGGACCTACAAGTCAGCAGTTCAGAAATACCAGCGGAGATTCGACGTGAGATGGAGAAACGACAGCTTCAGGAAGAAGAGAGAAGGGTAGAGGCTGCCACAGCTGCATACAAGCAGTCACTCGCAGAAAGAGGACCGGGGCCACGGCCATCCAGACCCAGAGCTGGGTCTATACAACGAAAGGTGCACGCCCTTCTCAGCGAAGAGGAAAAGTCGCCCGCCCCGCGTACCGCAGAAGGATACGGCCGGTACACGGACAATCCAACGAAGCCACATGAGGCTCTTGGGAAACAGCTTCAGGGATTGTCAATGGACGATACGGATCCCAATGCATCTCCTTCCGAGCCCGTGCCTTCTGTGAAATCCTTGGTGAACCGCTATGCAAGAACTAAGGCAGATCCCCAGACTTCTCTCCCCGTCGAATCTACAGGCCCATCATCCTCGTCCCGCCCAGGTCCCCCGCGCCCGGGGCCGAAGCCCGAAAAGCTCAGGCGACTAATACCTACCGAGCCTCGACCCGACTTTGGCTACGGGTCCCCGAGATCTGACGTCAGGGAGTCACCGGTACAAGACGGGCCATCCCCAAGTTTTAGCAGTAGAGAGGACGAGCTCCTCAATTTCCGACAGCGATACCCGAGTCTCTCCGGAGATGATTTTGAGGCATCATACTCGAAACGGTGAGGGGTTTAAAACATATATACATGACTTAGTATTGTCTTGACTGTTGATGTCAACGTCGGTTCTTTCCGGGCTAGTGAGGGCGTAAGATCAAACCTTTTTTTTGGATTATTGATTCTTGGCAGCTTTGCATCCCTTGTCGGTATTATTTTCGTTCCTTCCTTTTCAGCGATATCCATGATTTCTTTTGTTTTCTTAGCAGCGAATTCTTGTATATATAGAGCCTCCTGCGATTTGAATCTAGTCACGAGAACCGGAACCGAGCAGCGATTGAATTGTCGGGAGAAGTAAAAAAAAAAGGCGCAAGCTACGGTTCAAATAGAACAATTGCCGTGTTTTTGGTTACTTTTTACGTTTTTCTTCCGTAATATTACGAACCGATCTGCCCGCCGTTCAGCAATTGTGCGTGCATGAACGAGCTAAAATACGAACGGCCCGGACCTGCTTCTCGTCCCGACGAGACATACAGCAGATTAAGTCGATAGAGAACCCGAGTGGATGAATTAACCGTCGTCTGCATGCGAATACCTTCTTGTCGTGGTTGCTGTACTCAGAATACCACACAAACAACACCATCTTTTTCCCGACAAAGTCACCTTACTTTACCTTGGTTGAGCTTAGCCTCGTTCACGGGAAAGCCATGGAGCCTAACGAAGATCCCCCAGCTAGCTAACGTTTCAAACTCTTTTACCCCAGATTTCGATTACCCCAGAAAAGTAAGAAATACGAATACCGCCGTCAACCGAGAAAAGAACGAATGTACACCCGTTCTCGTTGGTTTAGGAGGGGTCACGAAAAGCTTGGTTAGGCCGAACCATGGCCGTTCGGGTGTTAAAATTTTCTCTCTCTTCCTCCTTTAAGCTATTCAAGGCAGGATGCGAACCCGAAAAAATAGAAATAAAAACACGAGAGCTGACAGATTACGAGAATTTTATCCAATCGTCGAGGTATTTACCATCTGCTTTGAGATGGATACTTCCCCGCGAGGTATCGAAGAGGTACCTACCTCCCTTATTCGAAACCCTCGAGTTCCGATGGCAAAGAAGCCTTTCCCACGAGCTCTGGCCATTCGGTCAGGTGGCGGATTCGCCCACACACACACACACACACACCCGGGTACCCCTCTTCCGCTCTCGTATGGAGAACACAGTAAGTAGTTTATCGTGTAGTGTCGTCGTAGAAGAGGGCGGTACAAGCAACGTCGCGTGACTGGTCAGATTGGAATCATAGTCTAGTTTTGTTTCTTGTCGTATTGGGTTACGGTACCTACATACCAAGCCTAGTGCTAGCCCCGTCCAGTTCAGCTTGATCTGTTTTTTTGATTCCCAGGATCATTCTCAAGACGAATCCATGGGGCGGTCTTTTTGAGCGGTGATTCGAATCAGTCTAGTCGGTACAGGTAATATACAGGCGAGTCAATGCGGGTGCAGAAAGAGATACAAAAAATGTGTAAAACCGAAAGAGTGAGAGAAAGAAGAAATAAATGCACGCACGCCAATCACTCCGGCACACGCATACATACACACGCAGCTGAACAGTGAAAGCTCGATCGAAACGTGAACGTGGCCCGCTTTGCCCCAAAAACCGGTTCGATTTTCGATTCGATTTCGAAATTTTTTTTTTTTTGTTACCCCAGATTTTTGTAGGCTGATCCTTTTCTTTTCTGTTCCGTCCCTGTTCCAATGTAGCGTGGTCGACGACGTCTGAGGGTGTTCTAGCCTGCGCTCGTGCATGTGTGATAAAATACCCACCCGGTGCAGTGCAGCTAAATTAAATTAAAAAAAGTTATACCGCCTGCTGCTGCACCCCGGATTTTTTTTTTTTTTTTTACTTTTTTCTTTTCTTTTCCCACACCGAAGAGTCGGGATTCAACGGTTTAACTGGGACATACACACACAAAAACATCTTAGCTGAAATAGAAAAAAATATAAAATAAAATAAAATAAACTAAGAGCCAGCCAGCTAGTGAAAATGAGCATGAGGCATTTCCATGTGCGCTGTGCTGTCGTCGACATGCGCATGATGTAAAAAAGTTGGCCACGTATTTCAACACATTGCGGGGAAGCTATCCTCTCCTGTCGCAGTTGCGCATCACGGGGTCCCACTTTTCGAATGTCAAAGAACCCGGCCTCCTGGACATTTACTTAGTACTTATTAACTAACATAGAAACAAAATTCAGATTCGGATTCGAATCCATCCCGTTCCTTCCGATTCCAAAGAGGGGTATATTATATTACTCGATCAAAACCTCAAAAGTTATCGAATCCAGCCAGCTGAGCTCATCTACTTTTTTTTTTCTCTCTTGTAATGAATGTTTTCCGAATCATCCTCGCACGTCAATTTTCGGTGGTATTTCGCAAGCGCAAGGCAAGCTAAACCGTTAACCACCGTATATTGCTATATTTGTCCCGTTGGCTTCGGAGTTCTCTCTCTTTTCTTTTAAGAAAGAATAAAAAATTTCATACACACCCACATAATTAACCAACGTACATGTGCGTGCGTCTACCGAACCGTCTGATTGAACGTTATGCACGAACGAAAACTGCGTGAATATATCTGAATTGTGAGCTGTGAATGTAAATGTTGGCCGCCCCCCCTCTTTCTGGTTGGCGGCTCGCGGAAGCGTACACTTGCAGCCGTGAGCGGCGTATGAGGAGCTCGCTAGGTGGGAAAACGCCTCGTGGAGTTTTCTCTTCCCTTTCCTTGGATCCATTTCGATTCGGAAACCCTAGTTTGGTATTATTTTACGTTTCGAAAGTTTTTTTTGTTTCGGCTGCTAACCGGCTCACGTTTTTTTTTGTTAATTCTGTTGGGAATTGTTTTTAAAATTGTATTGTATTGTTTTTTTTTAATATATCATGCCTGTGCGGTGCGTGCGTGCGTGCGCGGGAAATCCCGGCCGCCAGAAACGAAAACAGAAGGAAACGGAAAAACGAAAACGAACTTCCAAGTTTTGCCATGACGATACAATGCGATGGTGATGATGATGATGCTAAAGTACTTGTAAAGAGAAACAAAACTGTAAAAATCAATTGCAATGGGTGTGTAAATCGAGGTGGTATCAATATGTCATAATGTAATGAGGAAGGAAAGGAAAGTTTGAAATATTTTTTGGGAAAAAAAAAAAAAGGAAAGTCAATACCTGCATCCAAAGTTCGCCTGAAATGTTTTCCATTCATGCAAAAATGCGAGAGGACAAGATACGAAATAAAGTAAGAAGGTATACTCCAGTAAATCGAAATAAAAAAAGCAGAACAACTGGGTGACGAGAAAGAGAATGGAAAATAAGGAAGTCCGTGATGATTCCCCGCCATAACAATGCAATCCATCTGTCGTCAATGTAAGAAAAAAAATAAAAATAAAAATAAAAATAAAAATAATATACAGAAAGAACAGGAATAAACCCACCAGTGTTCACTGCCCCGAATAGAATCCGATTAAATAGAAAAAACTTGTTCAAAAAATAAAACTTTTAGTATTGCGAGTTGATAAAACCGAGCTATGCACGCCGTGGTAGTAAAACCGCAAGTATGGGTATATTTATTATATCGTTTGTTGAATGCTGGATAATTCGTCTGTACAAGTACGACATTAAACATTTGGTTGGTATGTTACGGTAAATGGTGTCGATATTGGTATCGCGCCGCCAAGAATTTCGGACCCCGTCCGTCGTTTTATTCATTCGTCTCGAAAATTTATCTCATGCTGCTTGTTGGAAAACTCGTAAACGGATTCGGGAACTGTAGTGGGCCCATCATGTACGGGTCCGAGAATAAATCCACCGTCCACGATCCGGTGCTGTAATACTGCTGGAGCATACTCTCGTTGCTCGCTGCCGTGTTAGGGACCTTCATCGATCCCGCCGTCGCCCCCGAAGTCGGTGGTCCGGACGATAGAGCGGGGAGTTGCTGCATCTGTCCGCCGCTCGTCATGGGCAGGTTGCGTCCTCCTGCCAGAAAGTCCGCGCCAGGAAGGGAAACCGGAATGTCGTGGCCCTCGATCGGGTGGTCGTCGTCGTCTTCGGCGTCGTTCTCGTCGTACATTTCCGCATCATATTCTTGATCTATATATCAGTCATGAGCACAAGATCCTATGATTCTTCCTCCTATGCATTCTAAATGAATGCAACCGTGCTCAAGGGGGTTTCTTACCTAGTTTGTCCATGTGAGCTTGGTACTGCTGAGGGTACAGCGTAGCCAAAGACGCTAGATCGGGGGCGTGCGAGAATCGTCGTGGTGCGGATATCGGAGACGGTCGGGCGAGGAACGTATGGCTCGAGCCCCCTACTGCAGGAGACGGTTCGGAAGTCACAGGCGATGTCATTTCTACGGAAACAGACGGCGAAGTAACCTTCCTTCCCGGCGAAATGTTGGCGGGCTTTTGAAAGAACGAAGACTCTGACAGTCTTCTCATCTTTTTGAAATTCGTGCTGCCCAGCTGTCCCATATGCTGGTTGTGAAACTGATGTTGAGACGGTCGTCCTAGCAATCGTTGGTGCAGCGCCCTCTGGACGTGTGGTGGATGAGGCGGCAGAGAAGGAACAGGACCCGCGGGAACGGCGTCGTTATCCGTGAACGCCTTGAGTTCGGCGTGGACGTCGATGCGCTTCTCGAGCAGAATCCTTTCCAACAGAGAATTCTTGTACCGCAGCATCAGCACCTCGTCAGCCGCACTGCGAGATGATTGCTGGAGCGTTGCCAGCGTCTCCTCCTGCTGCTTGATCGTGGCCTCAAGATGCTTGATGTACTCTGTCCTACGCTCTCTAAAGGCTGTTCTACAATGTTAGTGTCATTACACCCCGACCAGCCGGTAATCTTGTAAATAACCTCAGGGAAGATATCTGGCAAGACAGATCTTACCTGCTTGCGCTGCTCTGTTTCTCATCTTCCTCTCCTCCTGCGTCGCATACACGGGCTTTCGGCCGCCCTTCCGCTTCTGAGCTGCGGCTGCGTCCGGAACCGCGGTTCCCTCCGGGGATGACATGGACGACGACGGAGAGCCTGGTGACTCTTTCACTGCTGCTGCCATTTTGAAGTCGTCTGTTTTCTGTTCCTTGATGATGGTTTCGAGATAGTTTTCCTCCTCTTGAACTTAGAGGCTGTACTGCTTAGAATCCCTTGAACCTCGTGAGACCACGGGCTCTGCAGCCTCAAGCAGTTTCACACCAACAAACCGATGGGCAACAGCGGGCGGGCAGCCGCTGGATAGACCAAGATGGGGGAAAAAGAGGGCTGGCCTAGAATGATTTAGGAAGCTCCTGTCAATGCCGGTGCCATGAAAAGACGGACAGAGGAATCTCGACGGATAATGGGGAAAACAACGAAGTAACGACGGTCGTAAACAGGTTCAGTCGGTGAATGTTTATAGATGTGATTATGGGGTGAAAAGGTGAGGTGGCTTTCTTTTGTTCATCTTCTCTCAAGTATCCCAGGTTGGATGGTTTGATTATTATCCTCACTGCACTTTTGAGGCTGTTTTTCTCGCGGAGAGGCAACTGCTCTGGCACTGCTTTTGGCCAGAGTATATACAATACAAGAGAGTATCACCGTGATGATATTGATATTGCGGGGAAAGAAGAAAACAATGGGCCGCAGACGAAAAAGGATATCTTCAGGCGGTTGAGAAAGAAGGAAGAGGGCAGAGGGACATAGAAACGCAGAATAACATGGCGCTTTTGTCACCAGAGGACTCGCCGTACATGCAAGGGAGGGGCATGTCACACCTACGTACTTTTGTTTTATTTGCTGGCCAACTGCTTTTTTATTATTTCTTGCAGTCAATCCGTCAATCCAAATGAGAGTTCTTTTGAATTGCTATTGTTTTCCCCAGTCAAGACTAAGGTTATTCACACTGTATGATCCCAAAATCTGAAGAACCGGCGGCAGCAAGCGAAATAGACGATTTCCCGCGCGGTTGGATTTTGCAATACAATGGGGATGCAGGTACCAGAAAAACCCTTGGGGAGGCTCAAGAAGAGATAGACAACGGGCCCGCGCAAGAGATAGGCGAAAGGGTAGAAAAATAAAATAAAATAATCTTATAGTCGAAAAGAGGTCGACGATAGCAGGTTCGAAATCAGTTTTGGAGTGTAATGAAAACGGCTATGGGGGAGCAAAAGCTGGGGAACTGCGCGAAGATAAGGAAAGCCTGTTACCAAACCATTTGTAATTAGCAAGAAGGTAAGCCAGATGCAACTGTAACTTGCGACTCGAAAGGAAAGCAAAGTAAAGCAAAGTAAAAGCAGGCAAGCAGGCAAGTCACCTTGGCCCCTTGTTTTCCCTAAACCACTCTTTAAATTTTTCCTCGCTAGATGTGACTAAGAAAGAGGTGGATGCGGTACGTCCGGAGCATGTACACACCAGGTCAAAGAAGGATCTTGAGCATTGGCAGCTTAGCTGGCAGCTTTGTGCTCGTGGTAAGGCCGCCTACTGGTTGGAACGGTTTTCTAGCTCCAATGCCCCGGGAACAGGCCAGCCCATGGCTATAGGTCCACAGGCGAGAAGAGCTCATCACTTGTTTTTCTGGTCTTTGTTGGATACTGCTGCCAGGTCAAACGAATGCGCACACACGCAAGACAGCACCGAAATCTCGTCAAGTGATTCTGGGGAAAAAAAGGTGCTCGCTAGCAATGATGCCTTATTCCGAACTCGATTTGTTTCCTCTCTTGATCCTTTCCAGGTGACTTTGACCCTGTGCGTTGTCTCGGCGACTTTTTTCTTTCTTTCTTTCTTTTTGACTGTTGAGACCTTTTTCGATCTTGAGGCTAGCCAGCTCCCGAAAAGATATAAAATCCCTCCATTCGAGCGTCCATTTCACTCACTGGAATTTGCCTCGAAATGTGAGATTTGATATATTCCCAAACGCGAAAGCGTGGTTATATCTGACAGAAAAGGGGAAACCCGACAGGAGGGTTCGGTTGACCCTCACAGTCGGATCTCTCGTCATTGCTGAAAGGCTTTTAGATGGACGGCGTTCAATATTTCCAAGACTTTTAAGACGCCGTCTAAACAATGTCGAGCTGGATATTTTTACTCGTTCGGTCACTAGCGCAAGTTGGGGCGACCCACTACGGGAAGAGCAACCTGGTTCCCTGGTGTTTGCTTTTTTAATGTCCTTGAAAAATGTTTGAAGTATTTTTTGCTTTCCTGACTTCTGTGGTAAAGTGGACGACGTCGATGGCCGCTTAGTTGCTGTGATAAGGTGCTTTCTGAGAGAAGATCTGGTTGATCGTTTCAGTGGCACAGGGCTGGATATCTCCTCGGATCCGGTTGCTTTTCTGCCTCTGGCAAACCCTTGCCAGACTATTTTTCGTTCTCTTTGCACATCCCGTCTTTGACGCACAGGGCGTTCAGGGCTGTTCGTTTTCCCCCTCACACACTCGCACTGACTGGGTCGTCCCAGTGCAAGACACCGAGTGGCTGATCGACTGGTTCCGAAGAGCTGTCCTCGATGATGTATTTCATTGGACCTATTTCCCAAGCAGCTTCCAAGTTTTCGTGCTATAGTCCGTCTCTCAGCGTGGATCGCCAAACGGGTACGCCCCTCACATTGATTCAGAAGGAATGCATGGCACCTTTAATATCGATAGAGAGACAGGATTGTCTCTCGCCTGGAAAAGCTGCTTCCAAGCAAGGCTTCGGACATGGCCGATGGGAGATTCTTGGTGTGCAATGCACCCCTGCCGCATCAATCGTCCCCCGCAAAAGAAAGCTCGAAAGTTTGACGATTTGATTGCGCTGAAGTGGAAATTGCAGAGGACCTTCGACTCTCCCAGTGGCTGGAGGCAAGCAAGCAAGCACGAAACTCTGAATGCTAAATGCTGTGAATAAGATAGAGCATCGATCACATGGCCACGGGCTGGGATTCTGGTGGTTGGGAGGGTTAAGAAGAAGCATGCAATAACGACATGCATGAAGAGCACGCTAACGAGGAAGGTTGGTGTCTTTGCTTTTCTTCCCCGCAAAAAGGCCAAGCCAAGAAGGCAACTGTACGACACACAGATCCAACAACGCATCACTGTCACTCACAACTACGGCATCACATACTGCAGTACTCCGAGCATAGAAGATGTTGGATATAAAGGTATAAAATATAAAACAATGATAATGATCATAAATAAAAACAATATTTTGTACAGTCAATTTGAATTGCTACATCTTCAGAATGTAGCTTACTCCAAGCGTCAAGAAAGAATGCAAACGTAAAATAATCGGGTGGATTTGCAAATTTGGCTCTCCGATCCGATCATTGCATACTATTCTTTTCCTTTTATTCTTTATTGTATTTTAATATATTTTATTCTTTGCCCCAAAGTATAAGTTTAAATTTATTCTGTCTGCTTCGGTCTGTGGGATACGATGTCAGCGATGATTCGGCGCAGCCATGCGATTGCGCAATAAAACTGAAAATTTCGCCGGGCGGGACCTGAACGAACGAACACGCCGTCACTGCACCGTCACCGGAGATGCGGAGAAAGGTCTGGCAACATCTGAAGAGAGTTTTTTCTGCTTCCAGGCTAGCCCCTGGGAGGACCTCCTCCATTTTTTTTCTTCTACCGACCAGAAAAAGGAAAGGAAAACGTCTCAGCACAACCCTTCCAGAATTAAACCCCGACCCCGGCGTCGCAGACTTAAGCGATTGGCTGCAGTTTGATCCGTTGGCCTAACACAGCACTGAGAACTTTTGCATTTGGATTGAGAGGCCTGAAATATCGTGTTCGATCCGACGCATTCTAATGGTTGGGGTTGGCGCAAATTGGCCGACGTATATCATTTTTGACTTTCAATTTGCCGCCAAAACTTGCTGCTGCTGTCAAGATAGTTTTCCGTGAAATTTAAAAGACCGGCGTGTACCGTCGTACAGACATCACCACTCGCGCCAACCGACATATATCGATATATGAAAACTGCCAACAATATGACAATTGACAATCCAATTTAAAAGTTCCTCCTCTACGAATAATGTCCAAATGCATCATTTACCTGCAGTCGGAATACAGTCTCTCAACGATGCATCCGATAATAATCTTATTTATGATCCAGGGGAAGGCATCTTGCATTCATGGCTTTAAGTTTTCCGCCTTTTGCAACCTCAATCTTCTAGAAGTCCTGTCTTCGATATTCTTGGCAAGAACAACTGCACCTGCAAGGGATCGGAGTTCGAGTGGAGCGTTCTTGGTCTGAAAAGTCCGGATCAGTACCGACCAATCTGTCTCGGCTTCGGCACGTTCTCCGTCCCAAGGTCCTCTGCGGAGAAACAAAAGAAAGTGGAAATTCCGCATTCGTTTGGAACACTTTCGCAATGTTAGCGCAGCTTATATTATCACCGGTCTCGCAATTCTCTGGCGGTAAGAAAGCTGACCGAATTCCAAGTCAAGTGATACGCCCCACAGCTCTATTCCTTCAAACAGGGAGGTCGTTGAAGGAAAGCATCGAGACCGTGAGGCGGCCTGTCTGAAACGTCGTAGATCTCCTGCCTAGCAGCTCTCTATTACCCCTTACCAGTCTTCATCTTTTATTTCGTTGATCCAAGTCGTGATTGCAACAGTGAGCAAGCAAGGTCTGTAAGATGTTTTTCAGGGATAGCTCCAGTAATTTTGGGTAAATATAGGAAAAAATAGCTCGCAATTGATACCTTCCTCTGTAATGTACATTCCTTAATATAATCATCAGAATCTACCGATTCAAGGACGAGTATCACCTATCGTAGAGTTTATAATTATATTAAATCGTAAACCAAGCGCCGAGACAATCAGGACCAAAGGTCTGGCCGGCACATCAATCGATCAACCCAATCCCCTTAAAGAAATCTAGAAGAAAATCTCGATATTCCCAGCAAGTCGGCGCCGAAATGACGTCTTCCCATGAGAGTATCATATATAACCTGACCGAGCAAGCTAAGGGGGTGGGGTGAGTAAGGCAGACCACGGTGCCACCACCCAGGGTTCACACTTGAATAGAGGGGGGTACAAGTGAGATACTTCTCTGGAAGTACACCGTGAATTTGCAACTATTCCACGGCAGTAGGCCAGGCGATCGATCCTTGCTATGTTACTAGAAGAAATATTCGAATAAGGAAAAGCTAAAGTAGGGCTGCCCTGCTGAGTCGTCGGATGTGTTATGCTGGCAGGTATGGTGCCGGGTACGCGGGCCCTTGTCCGCCCGTTATCCAATTAACCTGCCGACTTCTTTTGTTTATGTGCTGGAGTTCTTGGTTCTAGTGCTGTAGGAACCTCATGGAATTGTCCGGTTGGGTATATGAGGGGTATTTATAAATGCCGATTGGGTTTAATTGTTGATCATTAAGAGGTATATAAAGGTTGTCCATGGCCGGCGATATTGGGAATACGAGATTTGGGTGAGACTGCTGGGGAGGTCCAAAGATCCCTTTGTCCGGTAATAACTACTTAAGCACTTAAAATATCAATTGGACAGGCTTTGAACGGAGTAGCTGTAGGTTAAATCGGCGAGCTCGAATAAGTTGTTAAGTAGCATGTCATGTTGCACATTTATATATAATTCAGACGACAGCGTTTGTTTATATTTTGATGCCTCCTGTATTAGTGTATAGTCCAAACAACTCCTCTGTATCTAACAAGATACCACTAAACCCATTTTTACCTGTCGTAAATTTCAAAACTCAAAATGTTAAAATATAGCTAAATACCAAGCCACACTTTCTGGTGACGAGACTGATCAGACTCGTGTGGTCAATGACAGCTGCATATACTCCGGAGAAATGCAACAGAACAACACTTCTGGTTGATAGAACGTCGAATTGACACAATAAACTACCCGGTTGGTTATTCTAATGCTAACAGTGTCTTGTGTATAATTTAACACCCCGAGGCGTAGAAATATCGAGTTATAAGTACAAAAACGTGCCGCCCACATTTTGTTCTTGAGGCTAGCACGTTTTTATACTCGATGGAACTCGTTGCAATTATACAAACATTTTATCCTCAAGCTGGTGACCGGCGATATTAGATATGTCAGATATGTCTATCACTCGCAAGCAAGACATGAAAACATATGACACGAACACATTTAGTGCCTTATATTGGAAGTCGACCGCCATCCAGTGATCGATGTATCATGCATCACCACTCATAGCACTACCGACGAGCTTAAAGCCCCGTCGACTCTCTTTTATACTAAAACCTGATCGCAATATGAGCAGCCCCGGTGAATCTAGCACCAAACCTCAAGTGGTATGCCATTTCGATACCACACTCCAAGGATAGTTATTAATAGCTATAATACATTTACCAGGAAACCACCCCGGTGACAAGACAGCAAACCGGGTCGAGCCACCACGCACCGAGCGAACAAGCCTCGCACAGTTCCCTGCGTATCGAATTACCCCCTCGCGCCTTCCACCCAAAGACATTCGTTCGCCCGAGTACGCCCGTAGATCTATTGTTGAACCCTTCTATCAATTCGAGTGCGATTAAAACGGATGTCTTTATAACCTCGCCGTTCCACATTGGCGGCGGTTCCATTGCTGGGAAATTGAATGTTTCCATTCCAGGAGTTGATACGAGTGATATACAAATCGGTCGGGTGGCCGTGGATTTAGTCGGTATTGAAGGTACTCTCCGTTCACCCAGCTCCATGGCCCCGGTTGGATGCAGGGCTTATGAGGCGGCGTAGAAATCTCATGGACCCATCGCCGGATCTTCCTCGCCCTGGCCGTCGAATTCATCGACGACAATCATCCGCCTCCGTCTAATATCCTGCGCGAGAAAGGGGGTTCCGGCCCGTTCTGGCCTATTAAACCGGGAGAAGAAATCTTTCCGTTCAACATCGATTTACCCTTCGACATTGGTCCCGGCACATTTAGCTCGGCAGGCGCCCGGATCCGATATGTCATATACGGGTACGTATGCCCTTGATCTGAAAAGAGAGAAGAACAAGAAGAAAGGCCTCGGCCTTAATAAAAATCCACATGGTAGACCCTCGCTAACGGAATTACTCGACTCGCGAGCTCCACAGGACAATCCTATTCAAAATCAGGAATGTCAAATTCCTCGCCCGATGCTGCCGTGATGTAGCAATTACTCCTTCCATTGGCGAACTACGCAGGACTCAGGCGGACTTTGACCATGAGATCAAAGTCTTCGAAGAAAGATCCTTCGTTTCGACCCACGAAGGTAGTTTGAAGCTTACGGCAAGTCTAAGTCGTCCGTATTGGTTTAGCGGCGGGTCTGCGTTTGTGGATGTTTCGATCGAGAATGAGTCGCCCTTTCGCATTGGGACGATTCGTATCCGACTGGTAAGAATTGGTGTATTCGGATCCAATAAGAATATCATGCTAAGTTTATAGGTCCGACAAATCAACGCTTACAAGAATGCGACGGACGAAGAAACCGGGTCGAGCGGGTATCCGCGAAATCCATCGTGGACAGAAAGGAAAACTATGGCAAGGTCGGAGCTCAACGCGGGCAGTCGTTGGACGGGCTTAAAGGGCAACAAGCAGGATACGGTTACATGCGAGATTGAGATTCCGAAAGGGCAATTGAGTATTCTATTAGGCGAGTTTTACATCTGATGAAAGGCCGCCACTAGCCGGGAAGCAATATCTGACAATGCAAGGTTCTATGTGTATACAGGCAAACTATTCGAGGTCAAGTACTTTTTGGTCGTGACAACCTGCCCAAAACTAGAGTCCGTAATACCCCATACCCCGGTCGGCCGGAAAGCTTGATTGACGCCAAATTTAGTCCCCATCGCAAGGTCAAGGCGGTGCTCCCGATTCGAATCTTGCATGCGGTAAGAAAAAAATTAAATTAAAATAGCGCTAGAGCTCTGCGAACAACAACCCTGCAAAGCTATACTAATCACAGGTTTTATAGTATTCAATCCAGGAAGCGTTGATGTCTGGCCTCGGCAACAAACCGAGTTTTTCGAGCTTTTCAGTAATACGACGTTCACTTCCGACGCAGCGTGCTTCGACTACGACCACGGGTAGTGTCATCCGTCGTCGTCACACAGAATCTGACCTGTCGCAGGTCGAACCGACTCCGATGCTAGAATCTCAGAGTACACACCATGTGACTTCGGGTACGGCCACGCCTCCAAAAGTTGGCCCGCAGGAGAAAAAGCAGCCTGCGGACGAGCAGGGGTTATATACGTATATACCACCTGTAGTGCGAAAGTATTTCAAGTTTTAAAAGGTTTGCCTTTTGCGATCAGACTGGAAAAGACCGTGGTTTCTCTTTCTTTCTTTCTATTCCTCTCGTTTCTTATTGAGTGCGTGATGGGCGCACGAATTGATGGGTTTCGTTACCTGGGAATACTAGAAAGCTGAGCAGTTTAAAATATCGCTCTTAAGCTAGTTCCCAACTCAAGGTTCCCTCGTTGTAATTCATGCTTGTCCTCGACAGAAATACCAGTTTATCAACGCCGTATTTCAAGAGAACTCAGGCTCTCTATTTTCCAACCATGTTGGCCACCTATCGGATATATACTTCCATTAAATCTCGCAATGTAGGGTATCGTATGGCGATATATATTATAAACTTGCACCAATCAGAATCCGTAATGTAGTACCCATTCTCGTCCGGAATGTGTTCAAGCCGTAGGAGTGGGCTCGTCCCTCCCACTACCGCTAATGCTCATCTTCATAACCCCATTCACGGGTACGGAACTGGACGGCACAGAACTACTCGCGCTCGCGGCATCATCGGGCGATTTAACGTCACCGGTGGTGATAGCAGGAAGTTTAGCGACACCCCTTCTCCCGCCGGTATTTTCTAGCACCTCGTCCACGTCGGCTTGAAGTTCGGGGAAGGCGGTGTTGATGTGTTCGGCTAGGACGTCGCGAAAGTCTTGGAAGGCGTGTTGTTTGCCGTTTAGGTATTGGTTTTGCTTTATGGCTAGTTCGACGAATTCGCGGGTGTAGATGTCTGGATTGCGGCCGTGTTCGACGTAGCTACAATTCCCATGTTAGCCCCCCGTTAAAGTGGAGATTATTTTGGTGGGGAGCGTACCCGATAACTTCGCGCGGGATCCAAAGATCTTTGACGCCGTCGGATGCCTGTCCGAGATGGTCGAATTTGGCGACGAGGTCTTTGACTTGATTGATGAGGATCTCGGCCGGGTTGGGGGCGTCGTTGCGATAGGTGGAGACGGCGAGTTCGTAGAGTGCCTGGATTACGGAGCGCAGTTCCGTGTCGACCTTGTCTGCTGCGGCGGAGGAGGGCCCGGACGGGTTTGCTGTCGGGGTGGCTGTCGACATGGTTGCAATTTGAGAGAAGGTTGTCTGGTTACGAGACTGGGAGGTGGTGAGATGGAAGAAGGGAAGAAAAAGAAAAGTGTTGTCGGTGAGGTTGCCAATGTTGCCAATGTTACACGCACCAAACTAACCTCGCCTTTAACTTGCTTGTAGAGTACATTTATATTTATGTTGAAAATAGAATATATAAAAAATATAAATATCTAAGAGATTGAAAGATTTATAAAATAAATGAAATAATGATATATCATCTGTCGCATTTGGAAGTTATCACAAACAACCACTTCGCAAACCCGCATCCGTATTGGCAGGCGGCTAATTATAGCTCTCTTCCCTCACCGCCTCGCCATGGATGTTCCGCTTCTATTCAATACGAAGGCTTCTATCGATAGCGGATGTGATTACGAAACACAGCCTGTTTGGTCCTTCTTTGGGTGGTACATTAAAGCAACATGCCTGCCGATTGGACGGATTTGAGCATCGTCTTCATCAAGCCCCTAATCGACCGCTTACTCGATCGCGTACATACCAAGCCAGGAGGAATTAGCTGCAGCCGCACCGACCAGCGTTCCATATTACTACCATCACCAACTTTGATCCGCTCTCACTCGACTGTTCTGGTATATTATTATTCGATACCGAGTTTGTATCTCAAAGGGAGTATAGTTATAGTAGTATGATCACCATACCGACGGCGACGACCAACACTGGCAGGGGCCGCAAGCTGTCCACGGGCTGGTCCCTGGCCCTGGCACGAACTCGCTTTACCCAACGCTACCGCTCGAGGTATCATCCATTCGAATTCATACATACTCTATTCTATATATTCTAACGGTGATATAGGAGCACACGACCGCAAGACACAAAACTAACGGAAACGTACTTTGACCGCCTCCCCGTCGAGCTACTCGCCCAAATCTTTGCCCAGGTGCACGTCTCCGACCTTGTCTCCCTCCAATGCACCTCCCGCTCCTTCCACGATGTCGTCGACGTCAATTCGGCCCTCATCGTCCGCCAGTACATCAAAGTCCACTCCCTCACCACCCTCTCCAAACTCTTTCCGCCGACTACCATACCCTCCTGTAACAAACCCCGCTACGACGTAAGGTACATACTCGGCCTGACCCGCCGCGAACAGACCTGCCGCGAACTCTCCGGATACCTGACCGAACGCCTCCTCGAGCGCTGCCTGAATACCCCGATCCAACGGCTCAAACCCAAAACCCGCACGGTAATGGAAACATGTCTGACGGAGGAACTCACCGAGCGGATGATATACGTCCTCTACTTCCTCACCGAATACGACCGTCGCCGGCAGCAAACCCTCGAAACGTTAGCCACCCACCGTAGTCTTGTATCCTCCCTCCCAACGAACAACAGTAACTCCCATCCACCCCTTACCCGTTCGGACCTTTTCCGCGCATTCCAAATAACCATCATAAACTCCCTAACGGACAACATCCTGATCCAAACCCACCACACGATGCACCTCCTCGTAAAACACATGCGTCTCTCCGTCTGCCCTACACCTCCGCACCAAAAGAACGACCCTTGGATCGCAATGCTCCTCCACAAATCTGGACTAGGCAGGATCACTGATTTCTTCGCGGCAGATATGCCCTACGCGAGCCATTCTACACGTAAAGCGTTCGCTCGAGCCATGCAGCGCGATTTCGACGAATTAGAAAAGGCGTCCTCGGGCAGTCCTGTTCCTCCGAATGATGATAGGGATATCCCCCCGCCGGTTCGGGAGATCTGGTTCGATGCCGCGCAAGAGGTCATGCGGAAGCGAGAGCTGGAGCCGCATTCGAGGGAAGGGTTAGCGGTGGGGATGTTTGGGGGCATTGTGGTTGATGATCTGGTTTGCACGGGGTGTGTCGGGTGGCGGTGAACATAAGAACGGTTAAATGACAGCTGGCCTGTTTTGAGTTATAAGAATCATGGATTGGGTAGCTTAGCGTTATGATTATGTTTATATATTTGGCGTTTGGTGCTGTTTGCGTGTTAATGTATTATTACTGCATTTATATCATGTTCAAGCAGAAGCGTTTACCAGAGAAGTTTCCGGTTACGAGACAACATAAGTGTGCAATTTGACCAATTATCTAATCGTTCAATCGAGTAAAGCAAGCTAATCTATGCATAAAACCATCGCTGGTACCGATAATATCACCCTCTTACCCACTGTTATCACAAAAATCAAACCGACAATATCCCAATTTGCTCAACCTCCCTGCACAAACCCCAAAGCTTACTGTTGTTACACGCCGCAAAACAATACACCCAAAAATAGTACAAGCATATCTTACATGTGCTCGATCGGTTCTTCCGGCAATAACTCCTCTCGCGCCTCGATGGGGCGGTTGGGGAAACACGCTTTGAGCGGGGGGTTTATAATCTCGTTGAACAGGAAGGTTCCGTACACCAACAATCCGAATCCGAGTAATTGGAGTGGAATAAACTTTTCCCATCCGAGACCCAGAGAGACGACCCAGATGAAGAGTGTTCGACAGGTATCGATTGTTGAACGGGACGTTGCGCTGACCGACCTCGTCACCGAGATGCCAAAAAAGTTGAACGCACTACCCTCTGTTAGTTAGGGCTTATTATAGGATATATGAGAAGACATACCCGATAGAAACCATGATGAGCAAGCTGGAAAGAAGCACATTCTTAATCCCCAACTCGCGCAACCCTTCCTCAGCATCAAAATACCCGTTCCTCCCGGCTTCCGTCACACCGATAGTAAAATGCAAGAACACCATCCCGATAGACGTCACCGAAAATCCGAAAATACCCTCCCATCCGACAACCTGAAGCGGTTCCATAGCGTAACTCTCCAAAATATACTCCTCCAGTACGAACTGCGTCGCGGTGAAGACTTGCGCGCCGGCGATGAGTAAAACACCGATAACGGCTCGAAGCACGCTGGCTTCGACTTCCAACTCGTGCGGTTCGGGTTTTTTGAACAGCGCTCCTGCGAGACCGACGACCGCGACACCGGCAACGACGACGAACAGTGCAAGCCAGTGGAAGAGGAAGAGGTGGCGTTTGAGAAAGATGACGGAGAACAGGCCGACGAAGAGGACGAGTGCGCCTCGAGTCATTTGATACACTGCACACCGTTAACACTGATACCAGAGAGAATAAACGGGAAGTACATACCACTAGCAGCAACAAACAGCAAACCAACATTCATCAACGTTGTTCCGCAAATATCGCAAACTATTCATCACCGTTAGCCAATCTACCCTCAGAGCTATCCACCAGGATTACTGTAGAGTATAATATGCATACCAGCAGGCAACCCCAACAACAAAATCTTCACCCCCACGAGCAACGGCCGCTCCGTCGAATTCGCCGTCAAAGCCTTCAACACAGGACTGCTCGGCTCCGCCGGATCCTCCAGCGGTTCAGCAGCAGCGATAGGCTGGTACCCGTCCGTGCCGTTTCGTTTCCTATGAATCCTCAAGTATAATTTATACAATCCAATGACGAGCCAGCAGCCCATTTCGCCGATAAACATCTGCAGCGTCTGGATGACGGGTTGTTCGAATTTCTCTCGTTTGCGCGGGTCCGGGTCCGTGCAGTTGCGGACGCATTGCTGGTCTTGCCATTTCGTGAGGAGGGTGTTCGAGCAGCCGGTTAGGAGCATGCCCGCACTATTACATCTTAGCATTGCTCTTTATCTGTAGACACTCCGTGAAGTATATGCGCGGAGAGTTTGGGTGATGGAGACGTACACGAGAACCAAAATGAGCGGTTTGGACGACATGCCGACGGTCCGCTATGCGTTACCGCTACCTCCGTAATAATCCCAGGATTAGTCTTCCGAACCAAAAAATATCGAAGAGAGAAGCCGAGATGTTGGGTGGTTAACGGGAGAATTCACCGAATCCCTCCAGAGGATCGATGGCCAGGAAGAAAGAGAGGTTGGGTGAATGAAGGAGAGATATGCGGGTGACCAGCAGGGCGGAATGCAATGCGGTGGATCCCTTTTCTTCCCGTCCGTCACGTGATACAAAACCTCTCTGCAACACTTTTCTACTTTTGAGACGACAGGTGCTGGTGTCACGCTGCATGGTCGAGTGATAGCTAGCCGCCGGCCTGCCGTTCGGCCAGTAGGCACATCCAACTTTTATATGTTGGCACGCTTTGATAGCAGTGCAGATACGGTTTCAGTTGCTTATAAGATGTATTTCTCATATTTTGTTCGTGGTATTTTTTGTATTGTAGTTCCCATTCAAAAGCTAAGCACCCGCTAATAAACACCATCTATGGAACCGGCAATATACCCAACTCCGTAGGATGCCAATTTCTAGAGTAAAACCCCTGCTCGCAAAAGAAAAAAACCAGCCGTATAACCATTCTGCTCCGTTAAACAACATCAACAGCCAGCTGGCAAAGCAATAACATATTCCTAAATTAGTCCAGCTAGCCTCTCATCGGCTTAATAAAAAGAAATGTAGCCATACACTAGTACTCAAATAAATAAATAAAATTGAACTCGGTCGAATGCTACATAATAGAGCACCCGCCTGTCCTCCTCCTCCGTCTCCCATCACCCTCCCCATCGAAATCAAGCAACGCGGCCTCCCGGGCCCGCCTTCGTCGCCGCCGACTACTCTGCGTTGTATCCTCATTCGAAGTCATATGATTGGACCATCGATCCTCCAACCATTTGGCGCTCGCGAAATCCTCGCGAAGAACAAGCTTCAAATGTTGATCGGCGGTCTGCTGCCATCCGTAATAACATTTCAGATGGATGACTTCCCGACAGCACGGTGCCGCATTGTTGATGTTACTCTTGCTGTTTTTTAGCTCGCTCGTGTGCGTGCTGTTTGCTGTTAGGACGGAGTGGATGCCTGTCCAGTTGACATTGACGCAGTCGAAACAGACGAGGCGGAGGCCGACCCGTGGTTTCTTCGATTTGGAAGTGCTGGTCCGGCGGCGGACCGCGTTGGCGGCTTCCGTTAGAAAGGCGTCCGTAATGCGTGCTACAAACTTGTTAGTAGATCTCAAATATCGTATTTCAGGGATTCAGGCGTACTATTATCCAACTCGACGTTCCTGAGAACCGGACAACTTTTAATCACCGGAATCATACCGTCGTCGGAAATACTCTCGCAGAAGGATAGCTGTAAATGTCGCAATGATTTCGTACAAGGAGCCTTAGCCAGCTCCAATAGCACATCGTTGGTAAGATTCGAACACTCCTCCAAATCCAGATGACTCAGTTTCGGCACCGTCGGTAGCAGCTCCGTCAGACCGTCGTCGGTGAGGTCTGCCACGTGTGCCAATTCGAGGCCTTCGAGGTTTGGAACATTGTGTGCTAGGTGTTTTAGTGCTAGATCGGTAAGTCCTCGGCATTTGCTGACGTTCAAATGCTTTAAATTCCGAGCCGGTGCTGTCGTTCGATCGGTTAGCGGGTCGATGTCGGCTTCGATGCCTTCCACCAGTATACGGATAGATTCGTCCGTCAGACTATCACACCCGCCGAGTGCCAGTTTTTCAAGAGTGTTGGATCTGAATATCGATTCTAGCGTTAATTCATCGCTGATATTCTGGCATTCGGAGGCACGCAGATCCCGTAGTTGCGTGCAAGAGTCTATGATCTTGCGCAGCCCCCGTGCATCCATATTGGAACAAAAGGAAATATCCAGCGTGGTAAGCACCCGACATGACTCGGCGATGTGTTTGCAGGTGAGATTCGATACGGCGTCCAGGCCGGAAATATTAAGCTGGATCAAGTTGTTGTTATTTGTGATCAGTCGATGGACGGTAGGTCTTGACAGCGAGCAGCCTTCCAGAGATGCCGAGATGAGATTGTTGCATGTTGTGGTAATGGCGTGGAACTCATTTTGCAGTTGCACACATCCCCTATAAATCGTCAGCGGTGATCGAAATATAATTTAGAAAGTCAAGTACCTCAGATTCAAATAGCGGATAAACGAGCCACTTAAGCTAATGAGTCGTGTCAACTGGTGAGCTGGTATCTTTTTGTAAAAAGTTCCGGTGTCGAGAACACTCCACAACTGGCCGTCAAAACATAATCGTCCGAGAGCTTTATTCACCTAAATTCCAATCAGCTTAAGTCCATAGAAGTCGGATAATAATAACTAACCATCGAGCAACGGATCAGTTCCTTCGGATCCAAATAACTCAATACCTGCAGACAAATCTCCCCAGGCAGCACCTCCAGAAAGTTCCTCGGGATGTTTCTGTGTTGCTGCACGGGAGCAGTGCGCGGCACAGCAGCGGTATTGAGAGCAAGTGCATTTCTGATGATAGCGTCCTTTTCAGCGACCCTGGTAGCATGTCGTCCGTGGGAGTGACGGGAACCGGCAAGAGTGATACAGGAGACGGAATTTCTGGCAGAGTACTGCGGATCGTCCGTTCCAAGTTCAGCGAGTTGCGGAGAAGACGAAGTGCGGCCCATGCGGTTGAGGAGTCGTCTACGGGCCCGTCTTTTAACGACGGGAGCGTCGTGGAGCATTGTGGGGATATCCGTCGACATGGTAAGAGAATCGGGCGGTAAGAATTCGAACGGATCCAGCCAATTCACAAATGCCTTCTATCTCTTTGTTCAATCGATCGACGATGATGCTGCGTGGGTAGCGTGGAAGTGTTGTGCATTGGCCGCACCTGCCGAAAGCACAGCAATTCCCTGTTTCGGAAGGGACGGGAATCGATTCGGAAGACGTCGATTCGGCAGACTTCACAGGCTATTCATGTGGGTAGATGGGTAGATGTAATCTCCGTCAATTGGCGGGATGAGGAGTAGAAGTTAAAGAGGTCGGAGTCGGTTGTTCCGGGTGCGGCGAGGTAATATTTTGATTGTGATGCATGCATTCAACGTCGAACTCGAACTCGAATGCCGTTCGTTGCGGGTCAAAAGCGGGGCACACGACAGGCCACAGTCTGATGAGAAAGGAAGCAGATGCAGGTGCTCCTTTCGAAGGAGAATGAGGAAGCTGCGAGATTAAGAGCACACTTGTTGCACGTGCGGACAGTCGTTTGTCCTAGTTGAATCCGGTTACTCGCTGTCTCGAGGGAAATAGCTAATACTCAGGTGTATATCGCTCGCTCGCCTCGTTTCTACGGCGGCTGTTCTTTCGGCCGGTTGGAGATGATCTGCCTGATGAGCTCAAGCTTCAGCCGAGACTTTATTTCGAATGTCGAATTCACAACCGTTCGTATTTATAACAGGTGTAAATATATTATCATCCTGGGTAGATGGAAGGAATGCAGACAGGGCTGGCAATATATAACAATTAAAGTTGACAACCTCCGACCGGCGTCGTCGCACATAGATGGACCCAACTGCAAGATCATCTTGGAAATAATTGTGTAAATGCAGCAAAGTAGCAGAATGTAACCCGACTGGCAGATAACAACGGCGGTGAGCTCGGAATACGGTAAGCGATAAGATGGGCTAAAGATGGGCCCGCTGGTCGTGAACCCGAGAACAAAATGACTTGGCTGCATGACCGGAAGGAATGGCCATGTGCCAGCTGCCTGTCTTGGGCCCAGCCAGTTTGTCCCTTGGTTAAGTTCTCTTCTGGAATTATATTATTATTATTATTACCACCCTCGACATGGATTAATGTTGGAATATTATTCTTGTTGCATTTCCTACTCAGATCTTGATTAAAATATATCAGATACATCTTGTCCAGGAGAACTGTCTTGTCATTTCAACCGAATGCGAATCGAATGACGGCATCGCGGGCTGATATGTTGCTTATCGGAACCCTGCAGGCTAGCAAGCTTGGGCCCTACGCGAGTTCGAGCCAAAGATCAGACGAAATTTGCTTGTGACCGTCGACGGCCTCGAAAGGGTGTCTTCTTATCTAATCTCGACTGGGCCAAGTGCCATGCAAGGGTGAGCTCCTGACGATAGGACGGCCTGCACTAAACTCTTGGAAACGAGTAGCGGGGTTCAGACAGCAGGCATCAGTCTTCGCGATGAGATGCCCGTCGGCCATAGCGAGCGAGCGTATTCGATATTCCGTGCTTTCGCTCAAGCTGTTCGGATTCGACTTGCTGTGCTTGGTCGGTGTTTGTTAGCAATCAATTGACAGTAATCTCGACTATTTGCGGTCCACTCACATGTAATATTCAAGCTGCATTATAAATAATATCGATTAGCCATAATTAATTATGCATAACAATAGTTAATATTTAAGTAATAATAGCTAATAGTGTGTAGTTAAAGAGGATATTGGATGCAAACTGCAGTTGCGGATTTGTGTCACACGAGTTTCTTACCGGACCTGTGACAACACCACAAAATTGTCAACTGTCATGCGGCAGCTTCGACTCAACCACACAATCAATTCCTTCGTCTCGAATCTTCCGAATGGCCGTATACCGTAGAAGGCACGCACGACCGCAAACCTGCTGAGATGTAATCGCAGACTTAAACGAAATCAGAACGCTATAGCTGTCGTTGATACATATATAAATTCGTACGCACAATCCAGTCTCACAGCTTTTTAAACAGATACTAACATCATGAACAGCGTGCGCCCCAGACCGCACAAGATGCCGCCCTCCACCCGGCGGACGGGACTACCACCCGACCTGGAAGAGAGGAACCTCGCGGCTCTCACCAAACGTGTTCTCTGTGCCCACGCGCCGCCGGGGAAGCCCATCGAGGACGTCCTCCCCGCCCTGAGCAGCTCGCCCAAGGTGGACCTCCAGCTCTACGGCTTCATATCAATCATACTCAGGTAGATGCGCCAATCATATTCTGCCAGACCTGAGCTGATTCGAGAAGAGACTTCATCCAGTCGTGGTATCAGAAAATCACGCCGGATCACGAATTTATCGACGAGATCGTTCTCGTCATCGCCCACTGCACCCTCTCATTGGAGCAGCGGATCCGAAAGGTACTTCCGCTGCATGCCTTATGACGTGGACATGGCTAATTGTAATCTAGGTAGACCTTGAAACCCTCTTATTGGAGGAAGCTCCTGCTCTGCTTGAGAACCACGTCAAAGGTAGCTCTCGCGAATATAGAATTGGATTGCAAAAGCTAATACCAGCAGATTATCGGGTCGCGCTGGAACGGCAGTCGACTGCGCTGTACCCTTATGCGACGGTGAACGAGATCTTTCACAGCATGCAGCCGCACCCGGCTCTCCTCTCGTCCCCGGAGAGCGAACGACTCTACCTGAAAATGGTCGGCTCGGGCATTCTAGCTGCCTTGTTACCCCCGGAAGACCTGCAATCCGACTGCGAACGTCTTTTAGTTAGAGAAATACTCTCAAATATGGTGCTCTGGAACGTAGTCGACAGACTGAGCGAGCCCTTCATGATATTCGAATTAATAACAAAGGTATATCATCATCCATCTACATACATGCAGTAGGTCTAATAATGTAGGTGGTGACGGTCCTCACGACACCCAATAAGGTCAAAGCAGCCAGCGTCGCACACGCCAAAAGCACAGAGATCATGGCTTTCCTCCAAACCGAGCCGCCAGAACCAATCAAACCAACCGACCAGGACCCTTCCGTTCTGCGAACCCTCTCGTCTACCGCCCTAACCTACCTCGAGCACGCCTACACCTTCCTCTCGATTACCGCCATCGTCGCCAAACACGCCTCCGCATCGCTGATGTCGCTGTGGAAGGAACCCCCGCGCGAACTGCCCAAGCGACGAAAGCCGATCCTCAAACTCTCCGTGTGGAAAACCCTCGTCACGCTGTTCTCACTGGATAGACGGCAGCCCTGGCTGCTCGGATCGATACAGCTTGCATCGAAGCCGCTAACCGAACAGCCGCCGGGATCGTTGATCGATAAGTACGTTTCCCCATCATGCCATTTGAAAAATGCCATACTGATAATTATAACGTAGCTACTTATCCCACGTGTTCCACCAAACCCTCCTTAACGAAAAGACACTTATCAGAATCCTCTCCATCGCCCGAAACACCCTCTTCCCGAACGGCAGCCTCGCCCCGCCGCGCATCTACCCGACGGAAGACGAAAAGGTGCTTATCCAAAAGCAGGCCGAGCTGGCCATCTGGAACACCACCCCGGATCTGATAAAGTCAATGTACATGCCCGCGAGCAAGGACGAGCAGTTACGCGAGATCGGGGAGAGTCTGGCGTTCTTGCGCTCGCGGAGTTGTAATAAACATTTGATATACCGGTGTTTGGACCTGTTAGTTGCCCGGTTGGTTCCTGAGATGTTGGAATAAACACAATATTTTGCATTTCTTTTCTTTGTTTGTATTTTTTGAGGTATTTTTAATTCCCAGATTAAACAGCGGGAGGCGTTCAGGCATTGCTTTGTTGTACTTTTACTTTTCTTCCATCTGGGGCGGATTAATATAGCTTTCTTTTTCATAATATCCTATACCGGACAAAGACTGAACTGGATAAATCATTCTCTTCCGAGTTTGAATCCCGGTTCTCGGGGTAGCTTGAAACCCCACAACCAATCATAGTAGCGCCTGATATCAGCATGCTCCAACTTTTTCTTCCCCATCAGTAACTTCTTCCCGAGTACGAGCGCGAGCTAGATCCTAGCTCACACATCCGTTATAGATGGCGCACATACACAAAACCTTAACAACAGATTGCCTAAAATATCCTTTAACAACATATATTTATCCCGTCATAAAAGATACGATAGCATAATATAATATATGATATTTGGGGGGGATATTAATTATTATCAGGTGGAGGGATTTAAAGTGTGATAGTGACCGGTCGTGCATTTTTAACACGTTTGATGTGTTGGCATCACGATCCCTGCGCAGCATGCAGGCTGGAATCGAGCCGGGGGGGAGCTAACATGAGCTACAGCTACAGCTATGTTCTTGTACGGATCTTATCGTGGGTACTGTACAGAGCTAGATAGTTGGATGTTTTGTTTATGATCACAATTTAACTTTTTTTTGCAAGTTCGTACAATTTGTCGAGGTTCGACGGAATGGATCCATGGAGGGTAATGAAAACTGGTTGCGACCTCGAGACTAGGAAACCTGCCGGTTGCTTGCGCTTGGTATACCTACTTATGTTTACATGTAGATACTGTACATCGGTGTATACTGTTTCCCGCTTAGCCTTATGAATCGGTCAAATATTCCTTGTCTTCAACTGTTGCTACAAATTGGTTATGCCACGGGGGACGCTTAGATCCCCTATCAATTCATGCGGTAGCTACCGCTTGGTTGCTGCTTTGTTAACATGTTTTCCGGGGAATAGCCCGATTCAAACCCACTCTCCAGATCGCAAACGCTGTTTCCAAAGAAAAAAGGAAAGAAAGAAGAGCATTTGAGATTTCAATCAATCAATTCATGCAAGCTTATCATCCCGTTGTATAGTATAGCGGGCGTTTAACTTTTTTTTTCCTTTTAACATTGAGTGGAAAACAAAAAAGCATGCAAGGGTAGCTAGGTAGCTAGCTTAGCTCCCCTGGTTCGCATAATATTCAAACCCTCTCTCTGCCAGAAAGTCACGAGGTGGCACTAGTACTATACCCTCTCAGAACGTATACACCCAAAACGAAGTTCCGCGCAAATCACATTTTATTACAACGAGAAGGATTGATATCTGATCAAAGAAATTAATAGTGTGATGGTCGTAAGATACCGCTCGGTTCCTACAATTCAAATTCACAGCTGTCAATTATCCAAAACCTCGAGATCTGGAGAGCTCCCTAGGAATTTTGACCAGGCTGTGGAAGTGGCGGTTTGTCTTAGTATTCTTCTCTTGTATATTGCCACCGTTCAACATGATGAGTGTTTCATGCGTTACCTTCGTTTCGATTCACTTCTCGGGCCGAGAACTTTCTGCGCTGTATCTTTTCCTTCCCTTCTTCCCTCCCGGCCAGGATTCTCGTGTCGAGCGACTGGTTTGCGAGGCTGGCCTACTATACGTATCCAATTCAGGGTGTACTGTTCACACTGATTGTGGAATGTGCAAATAGCATTATATTGCCAATATTAAGAAGTACAAAATCTTAGCTATGAGCTCGGCTTAGCTCGAGCTATCCGTTTGCTTACCCGGCTCGTTGCTCGGTACAGTTTACGAGTCAGTAGCGATGTACACTTGTACATGTACACGTCTGTTGGTGATGATACAAAGTTCGAGGACTCCACAAGGAATGTTCCGTCCCGGGACGGTTCACCGGACGGAAAGGCAGAAAATTTTTTTTTTTTTTCGAAGCTTCGAATGCTGGTAGTTTTCTTGTGGCAATTTATTACGATTTATGTTTTTTTGCGTTTATAGGATTCGTATTTTACTAAATTTTAGAGTAGAAGGTGACGAATGACCTTGTATTTTATTTTATTCCTCTTTCTGCCCTCGCTGACAAGATCGGAAGGGACGGAAAAAATTGTACAATCGAATAAACAAATAACAAACAAGAAACAGAAACAGAAAAAAGTAAAATGCGAATATTACAATGCGAATACAGTCTGATAAAAGTTAGTAGTATAAAAAATATATAGAAAAAATGACAAAAAATGAATCAACAAAATGATTTTGCCAATCTATGCAATCGAGTAGGCCGTTAAAAGACGATTAAAGAAAAACAACCAAAAGCACATCTGAGTTAATTGAGACGCCAGGATATGATCGAGCTATAGCTAGGAGGTTAGTATAAAAATATGAAAATATCGGGTTAAAAGAGTATGAAAAATGAGAATAAGAAAACTTGGACCCCAGGAATTTTTTGTTTCGGCCGGACATGAAAATGCTGTATATAGAAAACTCCAACCACCGCTCATCGCTAACGCCATGATGCCACCTCTAGAAAAAATGAAATTCGATAATAATGAAAATGAAAGAAATGATGGCAATCTGAAGTATATGAATTATAATGGTTTCCGTAATCTTTGATATCGGATGAAACGACGAATGGTTGATTAAAAACTGTATTGGTGCTGGCAGGCAGGCAGGGCGATTGTTTTTGTGAACAAATAAGAGTCGTATACGTCGTAAAAATTGCGCTAAACTTAATTCAATTGCACGATGCGGTGGCCGCAGGTTCTCGAAGCATACTCCCACTCGTGGCATTGAACGGGTCCGTCTGCATCGGCGTCGTGGTATCGGTATTCCCGATCCGGTCCATCAGCTTTTCGACCGTCACAAAGTCGGTCGGTTCAGCTGTTGGATTTTGCTTGAGAAAGGTCATGACCACTTCGAGCGCCTTTGTGGCTTCCTCCTGCGAGGGGACCGTCATGCTCCTCGATCGCGCGATTTGGAAGTGCGTCGCCGCCGGGTGTCCCTGCGGTGCTCCACCGCTTTCTTCATGCAAGGCGTCCGCTGTTTCTTCGGGGATGGTCGTGTTTGCTAGATTGGTGGGCATCATATGCATCGGGTGGCCGTGCATCTGTTTTGGCGACAGCGATTCGGAAGCTGACGGTGGCGGGGAGATGTACACAGTTTCCAGCAGTCCGGATGGTATTGTGTGAGATCGGGGCCGGCTCTGCTGATGATGGTGTTGGATGGGTGGCAGCTGTCCGCCGGACGAAAAAAGGATCTGGTCATTTGGCGGGAAGAATGGCGAGATGGGCGTCGTCAGACCCGGTGAGATGACAACGGGTGTCTCGAAACCGGACGACATGCTGCCGTGGCGGTATTCTGCATCACCTCCTCGGATGTGGGAGTCCTGCGAGGACGAGTTGAGGCTCCCCTCTCGCGAGAAAGAGCTGTGTCTTGAGTGCAGTGGCGTCGTGAGCTGCGATCTGATCCTGTCCATGTCCTGGACGATATCCCCCTCGGAAAACGTCGCGAGGTCGTTTTTCAGCTTGAATTTCTCCAAGTTGAGCTTGAACTGCCCGTCCGAGACTCCGCAGCTCTGGGCGAAAAAGTTGGCTTTCTCGCGGATCATCTCGTCGGTGAGAATGCGGCCTTTCTTCTTCTCGTTCTTGGCCCAGTTTGATAGTGCCCGGTCGAAGTCAGGGCATTTCCCCTTGGGTCTTTTGATAGTCTGCTTCGGCCCGTCATCGGGATACAGATACTTTTCTCTTTGACGCAAAACCTTTGACACCGTGCTGCAATCGTTTAGCTTCTTCTTTCGTGATAGTTTTGTTTTTAAAATAATATTATTAATAATTCAATCTCACCTTCGTTCGACACCAAACATGGCTATAAGGATGTGTCAGCTTTGTAAGCGGATTAGAAGGATGAAAAAAAAAAAACTCACCTCCAATCTCGGTTTGCTTCACATGAGGGTGCTGTTCGTGATAAAGGCACATCCGCCTGCGATCAGCGTCGGTCAGCGTTCGACGGGAGCTGCCGGAGCCATGATTTGAAGCAGATGAAGTTCTTCTGCTGGCGGGTGCCGTCGAGGTAGCAGAAGGAATAGTGACAGCAGCAGCAATGGGCTCCATCGGCTGAGGGGCGGATGCTACGGGCCACTGTGGGAATGTGGAATAAAAGCTGTGGGAGGTCGGTCCCCTGAAGGACTGTTCTGGCGGCAGCTGGTGGGAGGCGTCTACGAAGCCGTACATGCCATATTCGTTTGTTGGAGCTGCATCGGCCTGTGCCAGCCCGACCCATGGTCCGGCCATAGCTGTATATTCACCTTCAGCGGTTGTCTGCTGGTCATTGCGGTCTTCCATCATGAAGTGATATTAAAAAAATAAATTAAAAAATAAAAATAAAAATATTGTTTTTTATCGTTCAGGTTTTCCGGATTTCTTTGTTGTAACGATCGTTATTTTATTTTTTCAAGATCCAAACGGCAGCTCTATGATATGCGTAGCTGAACGCGTAGTGCAAGACGCTGCACCGGTCTCTCTTTCTTCTGAAGTGAAGTGTCTTGCGGGAAAAAGTATATGCTAAGAAAAAGGCGGGAAGAATGGAGTTCAGCAAAGGTGTAAAAATAAAAACGAAGGTGTGAAAGTGAAAGTTTTCCCTTTTTTCTTTCTTTCTCTTGCTCTTCCTTCTGGAAGAAAAATGAAATAAAAATATTTCTTGAACAACGGACAACAGGGAAGAGATTTGGATCAAGATGATCGGATCAAAGAAAGTGAAAGTGAAGGGATCCAAGAAGTTGGGGGGCCCGTTAGTTTGAAAGCCTCCTTGTTCATATTATTCGATATCCAAGCAGGCCCAAAGCTTTAATAACTTTTGCTGAACGTGTTCGGCAACGGGTAGCTTGCAGGGATATGGCAATGCAAAATGGGGTGGGCGAGAAGGAAGGCAAGGAAAGGAAAGGACCGTCCCCTTTCCATACCATACTTTTCCCATCCCTAGATACTCGAGGTGCATGTATCTAGCTATCCCGTGTATTCCGTATTCTGTACATGTTCGATCCTGTATTCTTCCAAAAAGACAGAATCGAACAGAATAGAATATCGGGTGGGAAACCGCTGGGACATCTCGACCGATTCACCGGCGCGGTGAAACTCTGACTGATTCATTTCGTTTCCTCTCATCCAGCCCTGGTAAAAAAGCAAGTTAGCCCACAGAACTCGAAGAAAGTGGTGTCGGTTACCAAGTTGGACCCATGGCTGGCCTCTCCCCGGTCGAGTGCCGGCAGGGATGCTGTTCCGCGTCCCAATAAAGGTTGCAAACTGTTGATGCGCTGTATCGTACACACACAGCGTATGTAGCAGTACTTCTTTTCTCGCCATACCAGTATTTCAGTGGGTCTCAGCTGGTCATCTTATTTTCGGTTGCAATTGTATCACCTCCCAAATTGCTGGATATCGGCTGCCTTCCCGATACCCTGACGGTGGTTGTCTTAAGATTACTCGGAGATCAGACCCCAATTTCCTTTCTGCTGGGTTCCTGAGGCGTCTCCACCCCAATTATCGGTATCATCATGATGCTGTAATCCGTTCTAACGATCTTTGCAAATCGTCAGGGTGGAATCCAACAGGAAAGGTCATTACCCGGCCGCCAACAATGTTTTTCGGGTTTTCGATTCATGGTGGTAGCGAAGGCGAAACTGGGTGCAGCTAATTTGGTCGGAAATTTGATAGCCCAATGGGAACCGATCGATTGGTGAAGTGCCTATCGGCAATCTAGCGTTCGCGAACCTTGGTATTTTCCCGGGTTTCCCTTTCAGGCAGTTTTCTGGGATGCCACTGTTGAACAATGCATCAAGAAATCCCAACCGCATGGAAGAAAGAAATACACGAAATGTATAAATAAATAGAATATAAAAGGTAAACCGCCTGTCCACAGCGTTGGGTCCGTCCTTCCATTCGAAACTTGCTGTCGCACAGCATGTCCTCGTCTATTTTTCTTCCATTCGTATTTTCTTCCATTTCTACGGGAAAACTGTGCTGGGCCCCTGAAGTTCGTATTATTTTTAGGAGCTCGGACCAAATTGTAATTTCTCAATCGTTTTATCCACTTTCTCACCTGACCTGCGTGAGAGGAAAACTGAAACATCATTTCTTAAACTATAAATGAACAAAAAAAACTATAAAAGAAAAATTTATGAAAAAGGACCGAAACAGGAAATAAAATAAAACAAAATAAAATGCGCTTGTCTTGAATAAATGTCGTCGAAGAAGACCCCGATAATGGCCCGAGGTAAAAATATACTGAAAAAGAACGAAACCGTTGACGATGATAACGTTCCGAGTATGCCCCTTTCAGAAACATGTCTGTCCGAAACCTGCGTCACTCAGGCGAATCTGGGACCATGGATCCGTCTCGGTTGTTGAACCACAGGATCGATATTCTCGATTCTTACTTTCCGGATGCTTTTCGCTGTGAATATGTGTCCGAAGAGAGTAGATATTGCCCTCATCTCGCTCATATGAGCATCATCAACATTGCAATTGATATATTCATCCGAAAAATAAAATAATCGAAATCTGAGTCAAGTGAATAAAATGTCGCCAGTTGCACTCCAACCTCCCCAAACGGTGACCGAGTACGAGTACCAATACCGAGAGCAAGATTGTCTCCGACCGACGCATATTCAGCATCGCTGCAACTTTGATATCCTGATCACCTCGATCCGTGACACCCTCGGGACGAACCCGGACCTCAAATTCGAGGATGTGGATGTGGACGAACTGCAGGCGCTGATGCGAGGGTACAAGTCCTCGCGGACGGAATGGGAGCGGTTTTCGTTCATCGATTTCAGTCGGAACTACACGCGTAACCTCGTCGACAGCCTGCACGGAAACGCCAACCTGGTAAATTTATTTTCCTTCCAATGCGATACAATATTTTTTTGAATCTTCGTTGTTGTGTTGTGTTGCGGTGAGGTTGTTGAGGCTGGTCTGGGCTCAGATTGCAACACATTTCCCACCACACACACCCACACCTAAACACGTCCTGCAGGCTCGCCTAGCTGCATTCCTGCACCCTCGCCGCGCCGCCCTGCATTTCGAAATATCTTCCTCAGAAATATAATTAATCTAGAAGTATGATCTCCAGATCCTGATGACATGGACGCCCAACAAAGCCTCCTTGATCCACGACCACACCTCCGCCCACTGCGTTATGCGCATCCTCCAGGGCCACATCATCGAAACCCGTTACGAGTGGCCCACCCCTGGCGTCGAAGAACCGTTGAAGATCAAGCAAGTAAGGCACTACTATGCCGGCGATGTAGCCTACATGAGCGACGATGTACGTTTCTCTCGACTTCCCATTCTTTTACGTTTGATCTAGAACGGCGGCTGACTTTTTTCTAGCTCGGAATCCACAAAGTCGAGAATGGCGACCCTGACACCGTTGCCGTCAGTTTGCACCTCTACACCCCTCCTTACATCGAGAAGAGTACGTTCCTTGCATGCACTTTCCTTTTTCTTTCTCTTTTCGAATATGCTAACTGGAATACAGAGGGGTGTAATACGTTTAATGTGAAGACCGGCAAGTCTTGCCATATCAAGCTTTGTGACTATTACAGCCGCGAGGGACAGAAGACTGCAAAGTCCTGAATCGTAGGGTCTAGACTGAGACTCTAGAATAGAAGGGTCGGATTGGCTGCTGTTGCTATTTGATTTTATCCAGTTGTTAGCGTGAGAGATTTGCATGTTCACGAATTTATGATTATATTTCCTTTGATACCATTTGCTTGATGTTGTCGTCTATTACCCTACTCAATAATGATATCGCATAAACAATCCCAGTCCCAATATTAGTATAGTAAACCTACTTGCTTCGGAAAACACCACAAAGACCTAGTCACCAGTCAGCATCGAATGGAAAAAGTTAAAACGAAACCAAGAGAGGCGACTCACATTCACATTCCGGCACCGGACAAAGCGTATGCTTCGAAAACCATTCCTGCGCATGCCCAGCATGGCTCCCATGATTACAGATCAAACAAAAATTAAACCACTTGTCATATGTATCGTCCATCCTCTCTCCCCGACTCCCACCCCGTATCACCCGCGTATTCGGCGTGCCCAGGTATAACAAACATATCGCGCACCGGGGCAGCGGTTTCCCGCAATTCGGACAATCGATCGCTTTTTGCGGGAAATTCGCCTGCGTGGATTGGTTTACGGGTATGGTGACCTGCTGGCCGTCTTTGAAGCGGGTCGTTGGGATTTCTGAGCGGTGTGCCACTTTCTACGATGGATTAGCTTTGATCAAAAATAAACGATACTGTGAGTGAGGGGTGCCTACTCTATCGCAGAAGGTGCAGCGGACGTATATCTGTCGCGGCAGCGGCTCGATCAAGACGTTCCCCTTCCGACTGGTCGATATCTCCCGCCGCTTGATATCGAAATTCGCCCGAATTTGCCAGAACTTCCATCTATCTAGCAATTCCCGGTATCCGTCCACCCACAGTTCGACGCGGTGGTCCGTAAAGTACTTTGGCACAGCGAAGGATGCGACCAGCGCGGCGGTCTGCACGTCGCCCGTTTTGTTGACGTAGACTTGTAATAATTCGATGGCTTTTTCCGTAACTCCCGTGAGAAGAATACCCTCCGGCTCGCCATCGCGAATAACCATCGCCGTGAAATCGTCAATATAAGTGCTCAACTCGTCGTCTTCTAAAAACCGCAAAGCAATCCCCAAGCGCTCTCGAATCGGCAACCCCGTCGACCCATCTAATACGTCCTGCCAATCGCCGTTACTAACAAACGCGAAGATAGCTCGACTGTACGGATCATCCATATGCGTCGCCATCTCCCGGCACAGATCCTTCCAGATCGTATTCTCTGCGATTCCACCTTTTTCACCACTCTGTCGGTGCGAATTATATCCCGCCACAGCTGTGGACATGAGTTTCATCTCCGTCTTTCCCATCGATAGGGCTTTAATACATCGTTCGATATTACCGTGAAACAACGCCCACCCGGCGGCCTTTTCGAACTGCTGCTTCTTTTCGAATTTCACCAGTGCCCCCTCTAACTCTTGATCCGTGTTGAAATCCCACCCGCACATCGCTAGCCCTAATATTCGCTGCTCCGGGTACCGCGTCACACCTGCAAACTTGAACCGTCCCTTCCGTTTATTACTATCGTTGATCCGTTTTAGTGCCGCGGAGAACGCCCGCACGTCGACTTTTGCGCCAGGGTCGAGGCGCGAACTGGGCAGGTTCGGCCGCCAGATGCCCAGCACCCCGAGATACGACAGGTCCAGATCGTTCGAGCACATGCCGCCGTTGTCGGCGCATTCCATCGCGCCGTCGAGCCAGCGCCACATTTCGGCCAGTTCGATATCTTTCTTTGATTTCGTCACCAGCGTTTCGTTTTTCGCGCACTACAAAAAATATATATATTAGTGTATTCCCCCCGGACCGTAATGTAGAAGGCATACGTCAAACTGGTATCCCTGCTCTGCTCGTCGGCGCATCGTGACAGAGATATCGATGCGCAGGGTATCCCGTGGATCGAACATAAAGTCCTCGGGATTGATAATCGACTCTCGCCGCGGTGGTTCTCGTTCCCGCGGTTTCCGCGGCCGGTGTTCGGGTGTGCTGGAATTCGATTCCTCGTCGTCGTCATTATACCCGTCGTGGTCGTTGCCTAATGTGAGCGTGTGGTTCGGTTCGGCAACATTGCTATGTTTCGTGGACGGTTCGTTGAGGATAGTGACCGTCTGGCCGTCCGTTGTCGCAAAGTTGTTACGGGCACCGAACGCGGTGACTATCGGGTCCGTTTGGACGGTGTACGCTGTTACTGCACCGTTGCGTGCCAAAGTGATCACTCTGAGATCCTGATTTGCGGCGCCGTCGGAAACCCAGTCGAAGGAGGTCATTGTATTTTCATATCGTAGCGGTCGTTTGAACGGTGCTACAAAACATCAGCCCAAATTCAATTAATCGAATAGGAAAAATACGTACTCTCGGAAGCTCTTGTAACAAACAACGACTCCCGATGCGTCTTATCAGCCTCTAGCTTGGACGGGTCCTTAAACCTCGCAACCGCAGCCACCCCACCGATCCCCTCCGTCGACGCAGGCGTGGCGATCTGCATCCCCAACTGATACAAGTTCAGGACGCCATTCGTCCCCAGCACGCCAAAGCTCGCAGGATTCTCCCTCGCGTACCGCAGACTGTGAATCGTGAGCACTGAATGGGCTCTACCCAGACCGTAGTCGTCGTGGATCTTTGGGAAATTCAGCGCGGACTCTTGAATCCCGCGGCCCGCGAACCGCCGGTCCCAGATGGCCATGTACCCGTCTTCCGAGCAGGATGAGAAGTGGTTCTGATTTCTGTCGATGGTGATACCGTGCACCATTCTCGTGGGGAAGTTTAACGCCGGCGGACCGGCGCTATCTCGTAGATCGAAGGCGCGCAGGAACCGCTGCCCGACTCCCGCGAGTAGGACGTGCGGCTGGTCGACGAAGAACTGAATAGCAGAAATCATTTCCGAGGGGGCGAGCTGTTTCTGCGGCTGTCGGGACGATATAGGATTCCCCCGCATCGACGAGGGGGTGCTCGGGATATTTGGCGACGAGGCAGAAGTGTTCCATTGCGAGTTCACGTCCCAGATGTTCAGGCAAAAGTCGTTACGGACCTTATCGAGGCCGATGGCGAGGACGCCCGCGCGCGAGAAGGCGACGGAGTTGCAACCGCGCTGGTGCTTGACGGGGAGAGAGATGGAATTGTCTTCGTTCTCGCCGCTTCGCATGCGCAATATCAGTGCTTCCCCGCCGGACTTGCCGACTGCCACTAGATCTACTATATATTAGCCTCGCTGTTCGAGAATGGATATAAGTGATTGTAGAGATGGAATATACCTGGTTCCAGCGGCGACCAGTCAAAGCACTACCCATATTAGCATATGCCAAATAGTCAAGTAGTCAGAAAGAATACCTTAATATGAGGAATCTTCTCCTTCTTGTAAACCAATTCATGATGTACCGCCTCCGGTCTTTTATTCTGCCAACCATTAGAACAGATTCATCATAGGTAGATCGGAGACACACATTAAACTCCTTGACATCGTACAAGCTGACGTGGGTCTCCTTCGCGCTGATGGTCATAAACTGCTGCGCGTGGGTGTCCGAGTGCGGCGACCAGCGGATAAAGTCCGAGACCGTGTTCATCTTGTATTACGATCCGTTCTCCTTCTAAAGTGTAGATCAGGTGTAGTTATTGGCGTCTTGGGTGTATGTCTAGAGCGAACGGCATGGTTGCATGTGCGGTGTTAAGTGAACGGGGCCATTCTCATGGAGTCAAGCTGTCGTCGCTTTTATACGATCTAATAGGACGGTTAGTTGAGATTATACAAAGTACCTAGGTATGAAGTCGACACTTACCTCTAATATTCTTATATTCTGTTCCAGCTCGGTGAGAGTAGAATGAGATGCGGTTGATATCGAATTTGATAATCGCGCCGCTGGTTGGCTGGTTAATAATCTCCTTCGGTTAACTTCTCGCTTCCGACCGCCTGTTCGCGGCCTCAAACCCAAAATCTCTTCAACCTCACCAGCGCCATCACCACTACATTCCACCGACACCATCATACCACATTATACCGACGATGTCCTCCGTCCACCCCTCCCGAATACCCAACATCCCCCAAAAACGCAAACGAAAGCCCCCAAAACAACATAAACCCCAACCGGCATCCACCTCCCTCACCCGCGCCCAACTGCGCAAGAAGATCCGCGACCTGACCCGTCTGCTCTCCTCGTCCTCCGCCAAACCGGGCAAATTGTCTGCGGGAACGAGAATCGATCACGAGCGCGCGCTGGCGGCGTATAAACTCGAATTATCCTCGCAGCAGTCGTCGACGAAACAATCGGCGCTGGATAAACGGTACCATAAAGTGCGGTTTTTCGAACGGCGGAAGGCGACCCGTGCGTTGGCTAGATTGCATAAGTCGCTTTCTTCGTCGTCGTCGCTGGCGAGTAAACAGGATAGCGAGGATAGCGATGGAAAGGAGAAGGAAGAGTTGGATCGGAAGATCCATGCGGCGGAAGTGGATTTGAATTACATCATGCACTATCCTCCGCTGGAAAAATATATCTCGCTCTATAAATCCGGCACGGATGAGGCCACGAATTCGAAACGGGAGCGGATACGGACTGAAATTGAGAAGCGTATGCTCGAGGGTACACTCGAACGGGGGGATGCTCTGGTCGCCGTTAACGCCGCCGATGGGTTTGGCCCTACTTCTTTGAAAACTATATCGAAATCGAAATCAAAGTCGAAGGAGGATAAGAACGAAGAAGAAGAAGAAGAAGATAGCGATGGCGGGTTCTTTGAAGTTTAGCATGCTTAATATTGGGCGTTACGGTTTTATATATCGGTGCTGATTGTATATACCACGGTTTAAAAAGTAGTCAGATTCAGCTATTGTACAGTACTAACCTACCAACGAACGCCTCGAAAAACAAAACATTCAAACAAAGATATAAAGAGATCCATCTTGTACACTCTAACAGATCCTTTAAATCGACACGAACTCCATATCCGAATACTAACCTGCTTTATTACCCCCCTTTCATCTTCTTCAAAGAAGACCAATCAATACAGTCTTCATCACTGGACCAGTGGCCGATAAAAATTAAAAAAAAAAGGGTTAGAAAAAATTTATCCCATCCCAATTCACCTCTCCAGTCTCAGCCGCACCCCCAATATTCCCCGCCCCGTTCCCCCCACCGGCGTTCCCATTCAACATGCCGAAATTCGCCCAATCCCACTCAAAAGTCTGATTCAAATTCCACAAACTCTGCGGCACAAACGGACTCGAAAAACTCTCCTGGAAACTCTTCGTCAACGGGCTCATCTCATCCCCCTCGCTCAACCCATTCGACCCCATCGGCGTGCCGTAATTAAACGTGAAACCTTCCATCCCCGGCACGTCCGAGGGGGTATACGGCGTTCCTATCGGCGTGTGTAACAGCGGGTTCCCTATCGTCGTCGGACGTTGCGGGGTCATTTGAATAGGAGTATACGTCATCTGCTCGTCTTCGTCGGGGGCCTACACGCAAAAAAAAAAATTAGCACGCATACCGATTGATATATTTAAAGGGGTTCGGTACCTCTAACAAAGTATCAACCTTATCATCCTCCCGCATCTTCGACGACCCGACCTTCTTCCGCTTCCTGCGCATCAACGTCTGTTTCTCCGCCTGCTCGATCGCAGCGCGCGCCAACCGCACGAACTCCTCGGTTATATATATCAACTTGTCAAACCCGCAGCGCATGCGCTCCTCCTCGTCTATCCTGTTCAGAAAACTCATAACAACCCCCATAAGCTTCAAATCCGTTTTTGCGTTCGCGTCCTGCGGGTTTTGTAGAACGTTGGCGAAGAGCGTGATCAGAGCGGTCACGGGGTAGTAGAATACCAGCCTGCTTATGTCGGTTAGCCGTGTACCGCGGACGGAAATTTGAAAGAAGGGGGGGGGGGGTTATACCACACGCAGTTGATGTCGTTCTGGTTGACGTATTTGAGGAGGTGGATTGATGAGCGCGCCGCTGAGACGGAGAGTGCCGCGCTGGAGAAGACCCGCGGGTTTAACGGTTTCGTGCTGAGTCCTGATACTGCGTACTGCGCCAGTCGGTTCGTCCAGTAGCTGTGC
The DNA here is from genome assembly GCA_036971405.1 of Orbilia quercus. Lineage (NCBI taxonomy): Eukaryota > Fungi > Ascomycota > Orbiliomycetes > Orbiliales > Orbiliaceae > Orbilia > Orbilia quercus. The sequence continues at coordinate 1,198,602 of JAJTUE010000003.1, read as the reverse complement.
GCGATACTCTATACTCCGATTAGCCAACCAAAACTTCTCGGAAAATTAAACCTTTGAGAGTGAAAATACCATCCGGTGAATAGTAGCCAGACAATTAAAGTATGCGAAATGCATGAGTACAATCGGCATCGTCGCATCCTGGTACGCCTCAGCGATCTCATGCTCCGGCCGGAAATCCAACGGCATGGAATCTCGCCACTCCTCCAATTCCCGATCCAAATCACCAATCGTGTTCAACAGCTCCCCGTCGCTCTGTTTCGCCGCTTTTGCAGAATACAACTGCATATAAACCCGGCTTTGAATCTGCGCGAACCTGCAATTCCTTCTGAACAGATTAACCCGCCCCCGCCCACCGGCGAGCGTGATCATGCCCAACCCGTCAAAGGACTCCTCCTCGGGTAATTCGACATTGACATCCTCGTCGTTGATGGTGCTCGGCCGGCCGCTGCGTAATGCGATATCTTTATCGATCAGATACGCGATCCAGAAGACCCGTTTACGGTGCTCGGCTTCCTCGCGGCCGAACCCGAACGCGTCAGCGCGGCGATGAAGACCGATCGAAAAGGCGACTCTGACGGCGGCAGCGACGATATTGTACAACGGCTGCGGGTTCGCCGTTCCTTGAAGAAATAACGACTATAAACACTCATTAGCACGAACGCACCACGAATATATATTATAAGCTGGGAGAGGTCTATACCATAGCGAGCAACGCCTGAATGGAATGAATATCCGTATTCTGCAGCGTCAAAACGGGGAATAAACACATCGCGTTCTGGAATAGTTTCCACCCGCGGGAATCCTCGTCAACGGAATGGACTTTCAATTTCGACCCGCGAATACGACTGCCCATCGCCAGCACCATGTTGAGCGAAGCGTACCATCCTGATCCCTTGGGCGGGTTATCCGAGTACTGTTCTTCGAGTTGGCTTTCGAAGGTTTGTTGGTGGTAGAGGGGGAAGAGGAGGTTGACGGTGCTAAAGTATTCTACTCGGATTAGCATATATATATTCGATATACCCAAATCACACTACAGAAAAAGAAAGGCCCCACGGCAAGAAAGACCCCATGACAAGAAAGACCACAGAAAAATAAAGGACCAAAGAAAAAGAATAATAGACATACCGTTGGCGTAAGCGATAGCTTCCCCCTTCAACGGCAACGGATTATGCGCCTTCGTAGCAAACACGGCATCCCACACATCCGGCCGCCAATGCTCGAACTTATGATCCGTCTGTATGAGCTTAACCAACATCTTCTGAAAAGCTTTATCCCCGGTCTTCGAATTAACCCACTGGATCCCCTTTGGCGAGAAGATCGAAAACCCCGAACTACTGCCTATAAACCTCGTCTCCCCTCTAGCGTTCGTTACTAAACTGGACATCTTATCCGATAACGATTCCGATTCTTCTTCTTCCTTTGATATGTCGCTCGGGGAGGATCCGCAAATGATGCCGCCGGAGTTCGGGGTTCCGTTGGATGATACGGGGCGGGATAGGAGAGGGGAGCCGTTTGCTATGGAGAGGCGTTGGGCTTCGAGACGCTTTTCGAGCGTGCCGAGGTCGGTTTTGGAGTCGAATTCTGGGAGGATGCCGGAGAGTTTTAGGAGGGATTCCATTCTTCCTAATCTATTTTCTAGACCTTCTATGTATTTTGCCCTACAACAGCATTAGCAGCTTCATTTGTAGAAGTATATGGAGATAGGAGATGTGAGTGTGTACCCCTTCGGCGGCTGTCGTTTCTTCTCGACAAGAGTGAATAGACACTCGGTGTGGTAATTCTGACAGTGCGAGCACGCGGGCGTCTTGCCGTCGCATTTGATCTATTTCACATTAACACGTACACCACCACCAGTAGATAGATAGTAAGAGAGAGAGAGAATACCTTCTTCTTCCGACACTGATCGCACGCTCTAGCGATCCGCCTGCGTTTCGCATCCCCGCCATCATCGTCGGCTCCCGGTGACGCAAATTCCACCGCGGGGAACTCTCTTTCTTTTTCCCTTTCCCTTTCCCTTTCCCTTTCTTTCTCTTTATCCTTTTCCCGCTGCTGGCGCTGTTGTTGGTATTCTGTCGCGGATAATTGGACGCTGGAGCCGTTGCGTGATGTGGAGGATGCGGGCGGCGGGGAATCGGAGCTACTGGACTGGGCCATCTTGCAATCAATGTTCGTCGAGAAACCTTTCGTTGGTAGGTCGGTGTATGGTAGGGTGGGTGTGTATCGGATCCGTTCGGTTCCGAAAGAAACAGGCCGGCACGGCCGCAATAAAAGCTTCAAACGAATAGAATAAATATATAAATATAATAAAATAAATGTAAATATAAGTATCGGTAAGAAAAGTAGATGAGTAAGTGAGTAAGTGGTATAGTTAGTAGGGAGAAAAAAAAGAAGATAGACGGATGGGGGTTTTAAATTCTGATGTAAGCAGTTCGCATGGCAAGCTTAATCCGCTTTCGAGGGGTCCTGTACGGTATACGACGGGGGCGGGCCAAGCAGGGGCTTTTTAATACTTCGGTGTCGGACGCCAATTCGTCGCCGATGTGAACGTGAAACGCATCCGTCGGCCGGTATCTCCGCGTCCGCGGTGGCCGGAAAACTATATCTGGTAGATGTTATAGAGGACACGGTGATAAATTTATACTTTTGTTCAAAATATTTTAAAGTATTTTAGCTTAGTTTTAGGGATGAGATGGATGCAGGGTCTTTTTACTCTTTTGGATCCTGCTGTGCTACCGTTGTTATAAATCAGTCAGACCACACTGCAGGTAGGTATACAGGCTTAATTGTTTGTTGGAAATATTAATATGTATTGCTCACTCTGAATCATATCTATTACAAGGAATTGAAAGGTGAATGGAATATTATGTGCTTGCTCGATAACGGAACGAAATAACAGAATGAGATATCCTGAAAAAGAACTTGAAAGAGAACTTGAAAATAGAACTTGCTGAAAATCACAATCATTAGAACAACATGCGTAAACAGACATCAATATCTTACACGTGAGGGAGATGCATCGTAGATTGGTAGCCGCGGAAAAGAAAAGAAAAGGAAATAAAATCTAAAATGAAATAAAAATCAATCGCATTGCGTCTGAGCATCCGACGTCCCAACGGACACCGTCTGTGTCGAACTGTTAGCGTACCTCAAGGCGCGCGGCTTCAACACCTCCGGCTCCGTGATAGTTGTCGCCACAGGTGACAGAGTAACAGAAGACCCAGCATCCGACCACACCGACTGCTGCTCGTGTCGTCTCTGATACGCCGTGATGTGGAAATCCCTCTCGGGCACGGGCACGGATGACGACACAAATCCCGCAGACGACAGCGACGCCGGCGACGGCGGACTCCTCCTACTCAACATCTCCCCCGGCGCGTTCTTCAACTCCTCCAACGACCGCCAGGGATCCCAATCCTGCTGATCTGGGATCCCGGGCGCCGAAGGAAACCTGCTCTCGTCGTCCATCGCACTGCTCCTGTATCCACGTCTCATCGACCTGAACGGCGTCGGCGTGACCGAGATCTCCGGGGGGAGAATCCTGATCGAAGCCGCCGCCGCCATCCTGGCCTCAACTCCCTTTCTGTCCTCATTGTCCCTGCTGGGAATGTCAGCGGGGGAGAGCAAATTGTTAGAAATCACGTAATCACGAACTTGTACTGCAGTAGTCTTCTTGCCAGGGGAAGATATTTTGACGGGAATGTAATCCCACGCGTTGGTCCAGGCGCCGCTGCCAGGATATCCGTACTGCTCGGCTACCGGGGACCGTCGCTCGGGAGAAGGGGAATCGCCGAAGACACGGGTGGCACGCGGGGTATCGGCAAGGGACTCCCAAGGGAAAATAGGGTTAGGCTCAGACGTCACAACGGGTTTTGGGGGTAATTCGAAATGCAGGTTCGGGGGCGGGGAGGGTAATCTAGGGGGCACGAATAAAGTGAGATTGAGTTCATCCTGGTCCCATTGGTTTTCATACACTTTGTTTGGTAAATTCTGGGCTTCGGGCTTGCCATCCTGCGGCGGGGCAAACCGCTCGGGATTCCACTGCTGCAATGGGGCCTCAAAGAAGCGTGGTTCCTCGTCGGACGACTGCTCTTGCGCAGTGCTCAGGGGGGGCAAACTATTATCATCAACATGGTCAGGGATATCTTGCGAATGTGCCTCCTGTTGGTGGACAGGTTGGGGCGCGTATAAATCAGAAAACTCTTCATACTGTCGGGGTGTGTTTTGCGATTGGGTCTTTTGCTCTGACTGATAGGTGTAGCTCTGGGTCTGAGGGTAGGCTTCGTACGGTATCTCTCTCGGGACGTACGGAACTGGCTCTTTGGGGAGGAAAACGGGGAGGGGTGCTTTCTCTAGCTCTTTTCGGAGGGTTTCACGGTAGCTGCTCTGACGTGCTACGGGTGGGGGTGGTGCGGCGGCAGTTTCCTGACGACCGTCGAATTGGAGTTGCAATTGCTGCTGCTGCTGCTGGTAGCGCTGCTGCTGTTGAGGGTTCAACGGACGAGGTGGCTGCCACGAAGCCGCTCGATCGTTGGGACGAGCATCAAAGGAGGTGTGCTCGCGTCTGAAGTTGGGATCATACTCTGTGGGAGGAGGGTTGGGACGGTGGATGTCTCCGATGGAGCGTTTGGAGGAACCGTCGGTGACCCATTTCATGGAAGGGTCCTGCTCGGTGAGCTGTCTGTAGTGCTTGTCCCAGACGGCCCACCATCGGCCGAGCATCTCGCCGTAAGGGGTGGACGGGTTCTGGGCGCCGACGGAACGACCGAGGGACCATGGCTTGCCGGAGCCGATGAAGTGGGCCATGGTGATGTTTGACTTGTAGTGCTGGTAGGCGGGGACGTATTGGTAGTGTCCCGACGGGGTGACGTTGTAGACGAAGGAGAGCCTGTGCCAGTCGCGGAAGTACTGGTTGAGGAGACCTTGGTCGGCACCGTCGAAGGAAGTGCCGCGCTGGGCGAGGTTGAGGAGGGCGGAGTAAGTGCCCTGGTCGGGTTGGAGGACCATGACGCCGCTGTTGAAGCAGTCGGGCCAGCCGATATCGGGAGCGGCGGCGAAGGGTTGGGTGATGTCGAACAGTTCCTCGGGAGCTCTGAGGGCGACGACGTCGGCATCGACGTAGACGATTTTGGAGAATTGGGTCAAGCGCCAGAGGTGAATTTTTGTGAAAGCGGAGGAAAGGTCGAGACGGTCCATGAGCAGGAGGTTCTGCTGGGAGGCGTTCGTGATGCGGTCGACCGGGATGACGTAGTCGTAGATTCGCTCGAGTTCGGCGAGGGTGGCTTCAGAGAGGAATTGGGTGGTGGCGAGCACGGCGAGTTTGCGCGTGGCACCGCCATCACGAAGCGAATGCGCCAGAACTTGGGCTCCTAAGATTTGTTAGCGGGGTTCAAAGATACGATCTATGTGAATTGGAGATCTTACCGGGCAGGTAGCTGTCGGTCAAGAGCAGCTGCCGATATATCAATTAGTATCAATGCGCAGTGAATATTTCGAATATGGGGACATACAGTAGCGTATACTTCCTCGGCCATTTTGAAGGATTCTCAATTCTCAACGAGAAGAGATTAGACGATGAGATGAGAGATGAGCTGAGCTGAGATGCGAGAGAGAGAGAGAGAGAGAGAGAGAGAGAGAGAGAGAGAGAGATGCCAGATGTCGAGTGTCGGAGTGGGTCGCAGGACAAGCCGACCGAAAAGGCCCTTTCTGAACCGGCTGGTTAACGACGTCCACAGAATTACAGTATTAACAACAGAATGACAGTATTAACGACAGTGGATAGTAAATGGATAGTAAATGGAGAGACGGAGAGATGGAGATTGTGGTGATGAAGATTTTGATGATGATGATGAGGGGCGAAAGAAAGAAAGCCACCTCGTATTCTCAACGGCCGACAATGAGGCCGGCGATGTTTAATACCGCAGAAAAGACGGGAGACAGAAAACAAGACGGCAGGCCATTATCATTATAATAATATGCCGTTAATACGTCCACGGACCGTACACGGATCGTACACGGATCGTACACAGACCTGCCGTCCAACCGTGCGAGCACGATGTAACGGCAGGGATGTGGAATCCGCCGTCATACCATCTCGTCACGGTCCCTGTCATGTCGTTTCCGATGAGATTGCTGTGCTCACCTGTTGTATAAGAGTGTATATCTACGCCAAGAGTTAATATAATGCTAATTCCAATAGGGATCGGATTCCTACCTTCGATTCGAATTCTTCTCTCTCTTCGATTCAATTCCTCGTCGTAAATAACAATACCACAAAACTCTAATAACAATAATATGTTAGTATAAAGACCAGAGATCTAGAAATTCGATGTGTGAAAAAAATAAATAAAACTCTACGGTTAGAGAATGAAAACAATTTTGATTCCTTCCTTCCCTTCCATTCCATTCTAATTATATTATATTCCTCCCTCGGCTGGGCTCTCTTCATCCGTCCTAACTCGCCCCTCTTCTTCCTCTTCCCCTTGCTCTTCTTCTTCTTCTCGGCCCCTCTTTTGCCCCTCTCTGCACGCACGTACGAATGGCACTGTGAAAGCGAATGCATTGCCAGCAGTCGACTTCAGGGATTCCGCCCCCTCAGCAGTGACGTCGAATACATTGTACACTTCTCACCAATTGGCCGGGCCCCACTCGCTATTCATGCTGGTGATCTGTCTTTGCCTTCAAAACATGCATACATCCAACTTTTTCTTTTCCTTCCATACCTGCAATGGAATAGAACAGAAACCGTTGAATCGAATCAATTTTCTTTCAATGCGTGAAAATTCTTCACTTTCTTTTATAGCTCAGGTGTGCACAGGCCTGGGCCAATGCAGGTTGTCCGCGCATGCCACCTCACGCAACACATTTTCCCTTTAGAGCAGCCGGGGATATATAAAATTGCCTCCACCGAGACTGCCTCCATTAGATATCACATCTTAGCTCACATTAACTCACATTAACTCAAGTTAACTCAAGTTAACTCACGTTAGCGTGTACGTGATATCGAACTTGATAGGTAGATGTATGATGTGCATGCATATATGTATGTATGTTCTATTCTGATAAACTCTGCAGCTACCCCTCCGATAACACTTTGATCTCGGCATTATTCCGTTATTCGTCCGACTATCGCAATATTCCTCTTCTATTCCGTGAATACTCTTTTCGATGAACATCCTCATCATTATTCATTGCATCCAAGTCATCTCTTCTATACTCTATTCACCATTCACATCATCTATACTCTATTGACTTCGTGTATGAGAATATAAAATACGTCAAATATTAACAGGCGAACACCCATCCGCCCCCTCCACAACCCCAAACACCACCCCCCAAAACCCCTCCACATCAACCCCTCTCCCAACTCTAATTACAACCCCCTCCTCCCTCCTCTCGTCCTCCTCCTCCTCACCACCCTTCAATACTTCTCTCCCCTCATGTCTATTCGCGTGCGCCATCTCCTCCTTTTTTCGTAATACCGTTCTACCCATCTTCTCCCCGGAAAGAATAACCTCCACGCTCCCCTCGTCGTATTCGAAATCCAGCCCGTAGCTATCGGGTAATAACGCCGCAACAGCGAGCGGATCGTGCAACGGCGGACCGAGCGTCATATCGAACATGCGCGCGTACGTGGATGCGAAGAACATGAGTAGATCGTGTAACATCGTTCTGAAGGGTGTACTTTTTCCTTCCGAAGGTACACTCGTGGAATGTGGATTTGAATTCGAATCCGTCTTTTTATAGTTCGTTGTTGCAAAATTCGTAGATAATAACCGCCGCCTCACCCCTTCCGTACATAGCACCGTATGCGTCAGATCCAGCGGGGACAGAACGATCTTCCCCGATAAAGCGGGTAACGTGAATATCGAACTCGCCGCTTCCGGATCGCACTATCATTACCCGTAAGTACTCCCACACAAGAACAGATGGCAATAAGAATAATAATAAGGGAGAGTCGACATACGTAAATGTTGAATTCCGCCCAGGGAGTAATATTCCCCCTAACCCCGAACGCCCCGCCCATAATACTCACGCAATGAACCCATTCCGCCGTCTCCGGGAAACTGGCGAACAATAACGCCGCGTTCGTTAACGTTCCCGTTACTACTAACGCGCATGTGTTCTTCTCCGTGTTCATTATCGCGTCGCGCATGGCGATGGTCGCCGGTGTTTTTTGGGCGGTTGTGAGAGGGGTTGGGAGGAGGGTGGTGCCGTCTATGCCTGTTTCTCCTGTATACACACTGTATTAGCATTCGTGTTGATCAAGTATATATATAGACGTATACCGTATATACGGTAGTATATTTTTGAATGTAAATACCATGAATATCAGGCGCGTGCACCGCCGGCCGCATAAACGGCTTCCTGGCCCCCATGTGTACCGGCACGTCCTCCCTCCCGAACGCCGTTAGCAGCGATAACGCATTATTCGTCACTTTCTGTAACGAGGAGTTGCCGTGGACGGTGCTGATGCCCAGGAGGTGGAAGTTGGCGTGTAGGCCGGCTAATAAGATCGCAAAGGCGTCGTCGTGGCCTATACAATATATTTATTTTAGTTTTATTTGGTTTTGGCGGACAGTATTTATTTGGGGTGTGTACCTGGATCGCAGTCCAGCCAGACGGGGGTGCGGGATGTCATGGGAATATAAATCGGTATATTTCAATGTTACACTGGTATAGAGAAATACGTCGTAGATACGTTATATATTGTCTCGTCTTATATATACCTAGGTACCTAGGTAAGTACAGTATAGATGAGATGCAAGGTTGGAGATAAGATTAAGCTTGGACCTAAATAAGCTAAATATATCCGACCCACCGAAACCCCGCGACATTCTAGAATCGCTTTGTCATCTCGCTTCGTTCTACAACCTCACCATGAATACGCGCCATGACAATCGAAATCCCGAATCCCGGCAATTCACCGCCCATCGATCCCCGATAATGCCACGATGCCCTGGCGCATGCGAACGTTTACCACCTCGGAAAAGGAACTCCGCCGGTCCGCCCTCGATTTCTACGGTCTCCTCAGTCTCTCCCTCCTGATACTCGTCTGCGTCACCGTCTGCTGGCTCGGACACGTCTACCGCCGTAATTTCACAAGCGGCACCGGCCGATTCTCCCGCTTCGTCTATTCGGCCGACTGGTACCTCTCTCATCCGCGAAAATGGGGGAGTAATAAACCCATCCTCTTCGCGACACTCTGGTCCGCATTCCTCTTTTGCATGATTATAGTAGGCACCGGCGACGATTACTTCCACCTCACCAAACGGCTCGGCCATACCGCTGCCTCCTTTTTGCCGATACAGTATTTGTTATCGTCACGGTGTACCCTCCAACGCACGGCGATTCTCAGCTACCGCACCCACGAAACGCTGAATGCAGCGCACCGATGGCTGGGGAGGAGCGTATACCTCCTCGTCACATTACACGGAAGTCTCTACATCAACTACTTCATCCGTGCGGATCGGGCGGATAGGTTTTTTTATCAGGACGCGGTATTCGGTATCACGGGGTTAGCGATTATCAACGCCATTTTGGTAACTTCGTTACCGTGGTATCGGAGGAAGGGGTATTCTTCGTTCTACGGGATTCATCAGTTACTGAGTATTCTTATCCTGCCGGTGCTGTGGTTCCATATCGTTTATATACGGCGGTATATTTTTATCGCTGGATGCGTGTACGTGGTCGATATTATTGGCCGGTCGGTTGTTACAAGGGAGGTTAAGATGCGGGTTAGTAGGGTTTCCGAGACGTGTTTGGAGGTACGCGGGATCGCTGCGTGGTTGGTACCTAGTGCTCCTGCGCTTTCGAGTAATGGCGCGGGGGAAGTACCCGGGGGGTCACATTACTACGTCTACGTTCTGGGTCTGCGGAGTCGAGGGAATCCCTTCACGGTTTCGGTGGATGAAGACGGGGAAGTCAAGTTTTTGGTACGGATACGGGATAATTTTACGAAGAAGCTCTCGGAGCTGGTGGATACGGGTGTCACGATGACGCTGGAGGGACCGTACGGTGCCGCTGTGACGAATATGCCGTTCGAGCGGTTTGATAGTTTTTTGTTTATCTGCGGCGGGGTCGGGGTATCTTTTGGACTGTCCGTTCTACGCCAGTTGATAGTGCAGGGGCTGAACAGGAGGATTAAGTTCGTATGGGCGGTGAAGGGTACCGAGGATGCAGCGTGGCCTGTGGGGGAGTTGTTAAAAGCCGGCATGGTGGCGTGGCAGCCCGAGGTGGAGATATATATAACGGGAAAAGTGCAGTCCCGGCGGACATCAATCGAATTGGAGGAATTGGAGGATGCCGGTTTGCTGGCTGAACCGCAGATGATAGAGTCAAAGGGACAGGGGATAGAAGGGTTGAAGGCGAGATATGCAAAGACGGATATAAGTCCGTTGATTTGTAGCGGACGGCCGAATTTGAGGAGAATAGCGGGGGAGTTTGGTGGAGGCAGGGTTGCGGTGTTTGTGTGCGGGCCAGGAGGGATGGGGAGGGACGTGAGGAGGGGGTTGGATTGGAGGGCTGGTGAGGTCTGGCTGTGGGAGGAGCAGTTTGGTCATTGATCGTGTACACGATGTAGATAACATGTATGATTGATAGCTGATGCGATGTGTGAATAGATGAGATGATGTGTTGAGTGTTGATGTGTTGCTGCGTTGCTGCGTTGAGTGTTGTGGATCGCAATGTCTTGGCAAGGCAGACTCGAAACACCCTGGCCAATTCCCCCTTGGCGGGGCTTGGTGCTAATTAATCTAGGATGCAGGAGCATTCCACAAATACTTTGGCCGCTGTGATTAATTGGCTGGGCGTGTTGGCGTCACAGGATCTCAAACGCCTCTGACACGGCTTCACTCTTTCCATTCCCCCATCTCACCACTTCATCTTTATTTGATTTCACATCGCCATCTTCGTCTTCATCTTCATCTTCATCTTCATCTTCATCTTCACTTCATCCCCTGACACTACGCCTTCAATCTATATTTCAACCTGCCTGCCCACAATCACATAAACTCGACTTCGGTCGACCCGCTCCCGGCATGAATCCAGTAGGCCAGATCCCGCCCGGCATGATTCCCAACATGGCCGCCGCCGCCCAGGGCGCCATGCAGGCCGTCATGAACAAGCTCAAGTCCCAGCCGCCACCCACCGTCGGCTGGCAGGCCGAACTCCCCCTCACCGACCGCTGGAAGATCATCAACCAAATGTATGTCCTCACGAAAAACTCTATCTATTCTGAATTCTGCTGATCGTATCCAGAGCGAGCTCCTTGCGGCTCGTGCAGGGCGAACTCGACGCTCCCAGAGCGGTCAAGATGGCCGAGGCCTTTGAAGACCACACCTTTCGAACCTCCTCCTCTAAAGTATCTCTCTCTCTCTCTCTATCATCGAATTCGAGGGAATACAACAAAACAACTAACTTGGTCTCAGGAAGAGTACATCGGCCAGTGTCGCGGCAAGATGCAGCAGATCCAGGAAACCCGCATGCGCAAGCAGGCCGACACCGAACAGCTCATGCGCGATCAACGATTCCTTCAGAACCCTCAAATGGCCCAGCAGCAGCAGCAGCAGCAGCTCCTCCTCGCCAGACAAATGGCCGCCCAGCAGAATCAACAGCAGCAACAGCAGCAACAGCAGCAACAACAACAGCAGGCTCAGCAGCAGGCTCAGAACATGCAGATGATGAATCCAAACCTCTCCGCCGCCGCCATCATGGCCAATCCCACACTGCAAGCCCAGATGGCCCTCGCCTCCCAGCAGCCCGGCCTCATGCAGAACCAGCAGCTCAACCAGCTGCCCCCCTCCCACCCCCTCGCCCAATACCGCAACATGCCCAAAGAACAGGCCATCGAACATCTCGCAAAAACGATGATGGCCCAGGCCCAACCCCAGCACATCACCACCATCCTCACCCAGCTCGGCACCCTCTCCGAGGAACAAAAGGCTCAGTGCGATCGCCTCAAAATCTCCCCCGTCGAAATGTTCTTCCGCAACGCCGCCGCAAAGAAACTCCTCCAAACGAACGTCATCCAAGGCGGCATCCCGCCCGGCATCCCTCCCGGCGGAATGGCCCCCGGCAACCAGCAGCAGCAGCTCACCACCCAACAGATCAATAACCAGCAGATTCACAACCGACAGGCCCAGCTCGCTGCCGCCCAACAGCAGCAGGCCCGTCTCTTACAAGCCCAAGCCGGTCTCGGCAGAGGGCAGAATCTCGGCCAGGGACAGCAGTTTGACAACAAGGTCTTCATGTCCGACGTCCAGTCCTATCTCAAGCAGCAGCAGGACGGCATGAAACCGGGTCAGCCCCGGCCCGGGATGCCCCCAGGCAGCATGCCACCTCAGCAGACCCCCCAGATGGCCGCCACCCCGCAACAACAGCAGCAGCTCCTCCTCCTCAGACAGCAGCAGGCAGCCGCTCACGCGCGTATGAGCCAGCAATCACCACCTCAACCGCAGCAACAACAACCCCAACAAGGCAATCTCGTCGGTCAACATCCCTCTCCCACGATGAATCTTCTCAATCAATCCCATCGACCTGGCTCCGCTACCAGCCAGCAGGCCGCTCAAGCCGCCCAGGCGCAGCTGAACCAGGCTAGACTCGTGGAAATGCAAGCCCGCCAGACTCAGCTTCAGCAGCAGGCACAGCAGCAGCAGCAACAGGCGGGGATGGCTCAGAGACAAGCCGGAAATTTGATCCCACCGGGCTTCCCTATACAAAAGTTCCAAAACCTGCCGCCAGAACAGCTACAGCAGGCCATCCACTCGTTCAACAAGCAAGCCCACATTCAGCAAACCCTCGCTCAACAGCAGGGCCAGAACCCAGCCGCTCTCCTCCAGCAGCAGCAGGCGGCCTTGAACGCGCAGAATCAGTTGAGGAACGGTCAACAGCAGCAGCAGATCGCTGCCGCTCAGAATGCTCTGTTGCAAAACCTTTCCGGTCAACAGCTCAATCCCGCCATGACCGCCGAGTTGGCGCAAAAGATCCAGCAGCAGAAGATGATGAACCTGCAGATGCAGCAGAATAATCTGGCCCAAAAGCTGGCCGCTCAGTCTGTAAAGCCGGGACAGAACGCCCAGCAGCAGCAGCAGCAACAAGCTCAAGCTCAAGCTCAGCAAGCTCAAGCCCAGCAACAGCAGCAACAGCAGGCGCAACAGCAGCAAGCCCAGCAGCAAGCCCAGCAGCAAGCCCAGCAGCAAGCCCAGCAGCAGGCTCAACAGGCTCAACAGGCTCAGCAACAAGCCCAGCAGCAGGCTCAACAGGCACAACAGCAGGCGCAACAGCAGGCGCAACAACAAGCCCAGCAACAAGCTCAGCAACAGGCCCAGCAAGCTCAACAGTCTCAACAGCAAAGGCCGCAGCTTCCGTTCATCCCCGACATTCAGTTCCCGCCCACCTTCGACGCGATCAAGTACCCTATCAACGCCGTCAACTTTCTCAAAAAGAACTTTCCTCAACTGGAAGTCCCCGTCAACAATCTGCCGAACTGGGGCACCTTCAAAGAATGGGGGAAGCAGGTATCGCAGGAGGTTGCACTGAGGGTAAGCCATCTTAGTCTCGCAAGTCATATCGATACCGTAGTACGTTACTAATTTTTTAGGTGCGGCAATTGCATTTCCTTCATATTCAAGAAATGGCAAAGAAGCAGCCGTTTTCAGGACCGATGCAGGGCCAGTATCAGGAGTTTACGACCCGATTGAACGCTTCACGACAGGCACATCTCCAACAGGCACAAGCACAGGCCGCCCAAGCGCAAGCGCAGGCTCAAGCCCAACACCGCGCTCAGGCACCGCAAATGTCGCCGCCCAAACCGCCTGTCAAGCAGCCCACTCCGAGTCAAACGCAGGCACCGACGCCAAAGATGACCCAGCAGTCAGTTGAACAGATGCAGCAGCAGCAGCAACAACAGCAACAGCAAGCGCAACAACAGCAGCAGCAACAGCAACAACAACAACAACAACAACAGCAGCAGCAGCAAGCGCAACAGCAAGCCAATGCGAGAAGTCTGAAGAGGACCGCAGAGGAATCGAACCAAACGCAGAATCAAAATCAAAATCAAAATCAAGGACAACCCCAGCAACAAAAGCCGAGCGACTGGCATAGTTTTTTGCAAAAGTTAATGGTGATGCCGCCGGAGATGCAGCAGACTCTTGTGAACCAGCCCAGAATGAACTCACTACCTCCCGAGAGAAAAGCGGAGATTAGCAGAGTTATCATGATGAGTCGAGCCAAGAATTCTCAAAACGCACAATCTCAGGCACAATCTCAAGCTCAGGCTCAGGCTCAAGCTCAGGCGCAGGCGCAGAATCAAAGGTCCGCCAATCTACAAGCGCAAGCGCTCGCTGCTCAACAGCAAGCCAAGCAAGAACAGCAGAGACCACCCTCGGCTCAGGCCATGCAGCAGCAAAAATCGATGCAACCCCAAGCCCCAGCTCCGGCCGCTCCCGGTCCTCAAGCTCCCAACGCCCCTATTAACCCTAAAAACATTCTCAAGAATAAAGAGCAGATACAGCTGATCCGACAGGAAGAGACACAAAGAGCGCTCGCCCGTCCCATCATCCCCATGAGCGACGAGGTCAAGGGGGAGATGAAGAAGGCGGTGATGGAATCCTCGATGCCTCTCCTCCGGATGGAGCAGTGGATGCCCATGTTTTTGATGTTGTTACCGGCGGAAAGCATAGTTCGCGAACTCTTCCACACCAGAGCGATGGTTGCGACGCAGTTTGAAGACAACGCCTTCCAGATCACCAAGGAGAATTTCACAATCACGCCGGAGGATTTGGAGGCGGCCAAGTCGCAGATCAACCGGTACTTCAACTACGTTAAGGCGCAGGTGCCCCGTTTGAACGATCAGCGCGCGAAGGCCGGGCAGCCGCCGATTCCAATCGGAAATATGACCAGTGCTCAGCAACTCCAGCAACTCCAGCAGGTCAAGCAGCAGCAGCAGATTCGAGAGCAACAGCTCAACGCGGCGGTGGCAGCACAAGCCAGCAAGGCGGCGGCAGCCAAAGCTCCTGTTCCGAACATGAGCCAACAGAATATTCAAGAAATCAAACAGCACGCTTCCCTTCCCCAACAGATACCCGTCAAAGCGGCCGCACCCGCAGCTCCAACACCTCCCATCCCCACTGCCGCACAATTCCCTCTCCACATCCCTCCCAGAAAAAAGATCAAGCCAGGTTCCGAGTCCCCTTCCGTTTCCAAAGCACCCAAGCCCGAGCAAAAGATGGTTCAACAACCTCAACCCGAGCCGAGCGCCGCCAGGAAGCCGGCGGTCGTGAAGAACCCGCTGCCCCTCGAGTACACCCATCGCTGCATCGTCAAGACGTGCGAGTTCCACACGAAGGGGTTTGCGAATCAAAGCGAACTGCTCAAGCATCTGCAGGTGGACCACAAGGACGATATCAACCGCGGAGCCAAGCCGACGCCGCAGGACGCGCAAGCGATTCGCGAGAAGGAGGCGAGGATGATCGAAGAGCGCAACAAGATGATTATCAACCCGCTCGAGTACACGCTCAGCAGTGTTGCCGAGGCGTTGAACCTGAACCGAGACGGCACGCGCAAGGTCAAGGAGGAGAAAGTCGAAGAGAAGGATGCGGGTAAAGCTACACCGAAAACCTCATCGACGCCATCGAAAGCTACACCCTCCGTACAAGCGTCACCGGGTAAGAACGATAAGGAGATAACCGAGAAGAGCGCAGCCGGTTTGCCGACACCTCCCTCCCTCGGATGGGACGACAGCATGATCAGCCCGACGGTCATCCAGCAAGCTTTTGAAGGCCTCGAAGACATCACCGATAAGGTGATCGATACTATCGATATCAGCATGATTCTCACCCCGGACGATTCTGACGATTTGTTCGACGATTCCGCGGATGAGCTCAAACTCCCCGGTACGCCACCGATCCCGACGACATCGCTGCCTGAAGCGCGCAACGGTGGCGATGCGATGGAGATGAACGAAGCCGAGATGAAGGATTTTGATGCGTGGAATCCATTTGGGATTCGGAATTGTGGGCCTGTTGGGTTGGTGGAGGATTTAGGGTGGGAGTTGGTTGATTTGCCGGGGAGTGGGAATAGTAGTACGTTGAGCGGGTGGGATAATAGTTTTTTTGAGTTGAGGGGGTTATGAAGTTTTTTATTTATTTATATTATTTGCATATTAAAAAGTGGGGGGTTTACTTTATGATATCTTTGCATACATGGTGGGAAATCGGTGATGGGTGTATTGTTTGACTTTTTTGTTTTTTGTTATTCATGGCGTTGGGAATGAGGATTGGTATCGATATCATGATGCATAATATTTATTCTTATTCTTCTTTGAGGTGGGGATAAATTGATGAATAATTGGATTATTTCATTTCTATGATTTCTATGATTTGTTTCTTGGTGACGAGGCTGGGAGCGAGAGCGATTATATTGTGCTAGTGATTTTAAATTTTGTGATTTGTGTGAAGAAGGTTTATCATGGTAGTCTCCGAATGCTCAATCGTCGGTACTATTACTACCTTATGAGTAACAGATTGTTTGTATCAAAGGTCGTGTGCATGCAGGGATGTAATTGGTCGACCGGTATGCGTAGCTTAGGATAATCAGTATGGAAATAATTTACCTAGGGGGTGTAAACTCGACGTGTTATTCAGAGACGGAGATACGATGGGGGATGGAAGAGTATATATACTATTGCGGTGGTGTGTGTGATTATAGACCAGCAGAACATAGGTGTACGTACTAAATTGAATACTTGTTTGTTTATAGTATACAGATATACATGTTGGATTCGAATTCATGGGTCAATACTAGTTAATATAAAGTTTGCATTGGTTGGAAACTAGATATAGCTAGAGCGATATGGTATGTTGGGGGTGTTATTTTCTCCCTCGATCTTGATTTTGTATACATTTATATAGTTGAGTGTTTTTAAGATGAGACTAAAAATTGTTATTAAGGTTGGGTGGTTCAGAATTCAGCGTTAAAAGATAGCTTGGTTAAGTTGGACTTGGAATTTATAACATCGTGGATCTGTACTTAAGCTTGTAGCTTTGGTATTAAAACACAAGTTGGTTTTTTTTGGTCCGCCTTGGTGTCCGAAGCGTCTTGATGCCCTAAGTGTTCTGAAAATGATGCGGTTTTCTTGCGAGCGACGTACAGTTTTCAATTCGTCTGGTTTATATTGATGGATGGAACGGTTTAAATATTTGCTAGATTGTCCTGGATCTCGAGTCTATGTCTCCTGGTCTGGTGCTAATTCTGTCCGAGTTTTAGAATTGTGTGTATGGGGTGCAGTGTCCTTTGGCATTCTTCATAGCTCCGAGGATAGGTTCTTCGGCTCTCTATGATCAGATTTATTCGAGTATAGTGTCAGAAACTATGTAAGTTTGACTTTTCTGCCGGTTTAATATTCACAGTATTTGGCAGCCAACCAACGTAGTCGTGATCGAATCCAAAGATTCCTGTGCGTAGCAAGCCTGCGATTTACTGGTTCTGGCGCTCTACAATTTATCGTCTACGAAAATCACCCGAAGAGAAAAACCGTCCATAACCCACATTTTTTAGAAAAAGAAGAAAGGGGAATCCCATATATACAGCCCGGCCGTGTAACGAAGACTTAGCAGTAAGAATGCACTTGAAAAGAAAATGTTTTTTTTACCACCGCTGACGAGGGAGAAAGAATGAAAAAGTTAAGATAAGGAGGAAAACGGAGGTGAATCCCCGTCGAATGAGATATAATTATAAACATCCGATTTAAGAAGTAATTGACCATCCCATCCACCATCTACCAACAAATAACATATTTCGTTTATTGATTAATGGTCGGGTAAAAAAAGTAGCTTCTTCCTCATTATATTTTAAGATCCATTATTTTTTTTGTTGAAGAAAAGTTTGGTTTAACGAGTCTGGAAGTAGTCGAGGAGGATGGAGCGTTCGGTGGATTCCTCGCCCCAGTCGCGGACGACAACGCAGGAGCAGTTTACTACTTTGCGGGGGTTGCCTTCGCGGTCAAGGGTGCCTGTAGAATATTCATTAGTTTTTATCCTTGTTTTTGTGGTGTAGTTTTTGTGGTGTAGTTTGGTGGTGTAGTTTGGTGGTGTAGTTTGGTGGTCGTGTGTGAAAAATACCACAACCCCACACAAAATATAAAACCAAGGATACGAAAATAAAAACCGTCGAAATTGTGCAAACGTATCCGATAAGAAATGAGGGTGAAAAGAACGAAGATGAGAAAAGAATAAGGAAGAAAGAACTTACACAATCCAGCCCACTCGCCCAACTTCTTCCCGTCACCAACTTTAATCAACGGAATCTTATGCTCGGCGCACAACGCCTCCACGAGCTTTTTATAAGCTTCCTCCTCGCAATTCTCGTTGAGGACGCACATGTGGGCCTGTCGTCTGTCGAGGGCCTTGGAGGCTTCGCGCAGGCCACGGGCTAGACCGTCGTGGACGAGGGCGTGCAGGAGAACACCTTTGAGGGCGTCTTCGACGGACATTTGACCCTTAGCTGTGGTGCTGTCGGCTGCGACTTCGATTTCGTCGGCGGCTTCGACTGGGGGGACATCTTCTCCGTCCGACTACATTTTATATAAATACGCACGTTAGCGAGTTGGTTGGAGGGGTGGTGGTGGTGGTGGTGGTGAAGGATATATCGGTGATGGATGGGAAGTAGGTGCGATTGTGCGGAAGGGAGAATATACCATCTTGGTGAGATAATACTGTGTATGATAAAAAAGGTGAAGATTGATGTCAAGAGTTCCTTAAAGGCTGTCCCCGAGGTTTGGTGAGAATTCGTGAAAGAAGGAAAAAAAGGTTGATCGGTGCTAGCTGGTGTTCATGAAGAGGTCAAAAAAAAAATTGTTTGTTTGGCACACTGTTTATTTTTTCGGTGTACTGTCACGTGATTGGCACAACTACAAAGTGCGGGTTGTGGAACCCTAACAAACATTCAACATTCATTGGGATGTATTATATCAACACTTGCTTAATTCATTATATTGCTTTTACATTTATTGTGGCGATTTGAATGGTTTCGGAGGTAGTTTAAGTGTTTTGGAGATAATTATGTATTTGGTATTGTCTACGAATTTTATAATGTAGTTTGTTTGCGTGGGGGTGGTGTGATACCCCGCATTCTCAACATCATCAAGTGCACATGTCAAATACAAAGAATGCAGTGTACATATGTTAAAATACAAACGGCAGGATACGGTATTTATCCCGCACGCTATTCTTGCCAAACTTGCCCTCGTACCAGTTTCTCGTGATCGCTGCACCGAAGCTTTGATTGACGACTACGAACATCCAGACGTACAGCATCGTGGTATTGATCCATTCGTCTTTCGGGGCGGCCACGACGACGAAAGAGCCGTAGATGACGCATTCGGCGAGGAAGTGCGGGGAGAAAGTGTATTCGAACAGCGGGTGGACGGGTATCGAATATTTCTTTAGAGAGGCCAGATGCACGTGCGCGTCGTGCTGCAGTCCTGATGCTATGAAGAAGAAGGGTAGTCCTAACAAAGTATTTATCCTCGGCGGCTTGAGTAGATCTGATGGGTGCAGGAGTGGTACGTTGTCGTTCAGGCGGAGAGTGTCGACGCCTTCGCACCAGGTTGCGAATCCCATAGCCAGGTAATGCAACGTGCCGGCGATATAGATGAGGATGCTCATGCGGGAGGATCCCGGTTTTTGAATGTAGATTGATTCATAGAAACGACGGGCGGATTGCATGGTCATGCAGATGATTGTGAGCAGGATGGTTTCGAAGGACTGCTGACCGGCCGGGCCGTCGACGACCCGCGGGGCCGACGTTGTTCTTTCGTCGTCGTCATCCTTTAGAACTGTTCGGAGAACGTAGCCGTGGGAGAGGATTTGGACGAGCCAGAAGAGCTGGACGGCAAGGGAGAGGCCGTAAAAGTGGTTGAACCACGAGTGAGGGACTTGAAGTGCAGCAAGAATCCCGAGTGCCTTATCGAATGGTCCTCCCTCCTTCTCTTCGTCGTCCTTATTCTTCTTGTCGGTCTGATTTTTGCCGTAGGTGTATAGTTTGCGGGCAAATGGGGGAAAGACGTTCAGGGTGACCACCTGCGGTCGTCAGCTCATGCGTAAGAAGGAGTCGACGGGAAGACGCACGACGAGGAGGGCGTTGATGTAGAAGAGCCGGACGAGGCCGGTGGGCGAGAGGTCCAACATGTCGACATGACAGTTTCGTAAGTATCGTGGATAGAAGATGTAGAAGGTGAGTGACTAGATGGATCCGGGGTTAGTGTCGTATGGGAACAATAGGGGCTGTGCCGTGACCAGCTGTTCGCAGTATACAGGGGTAGATTTGAGCACTGAGCTTTGACGACGAGTTTTATTGCAGGAGACCGTGTCCTTGCTCTTTCATTCGCCCGGCGCAAATGAAGGAAATGGAAATGGATGGCTATTCTTGAAGATACGCTGGAATGCAACTGCCCAACCGAGTCCCGCTAAGTTGACTCTTCTGTTTTAGTAATTTTTTTATTTTTATTTTTTATTTTTCAAGATTTTTATTTTATTTTATTTTATCTTTTTTTTATTTTAATTTATTTTAATCCATTTATTTTATTTTTCTATTTTGGAGTTGTTTTTCCTCCCACAAATTCATCTTCCCCCAAAACACCACAACACATTTCTTCTTCTCTTCAATTCAACCATCGCCATCTCCTTATCTCGACTTCCGCCGACATTCCTCGTCCTCCACCATCCATCCATCCGTCCATCCTTGTCAATCCTCATCCGATATCCAGACTTTATATCGACCCGATATCCATATATATACCCTCCGATATCTATATATCTCTCTCATCTCGTGGTGCTGCCGTGTTATCTTTCCAATTATCTGCTCTAAACAGCGTCTCTTTCTCTCTCTCCCTCTCTCTCCCATCTTGTCTTATCTCGCCTCGCCCTCGTGTCCTCCATCTCGACCTCACCACGTGATCCAAATTTGTCCGGTCGGAGCAGCATGCGGCGGGCACGAACGGGGCTTCGGTATCCATCATCAGCTACATGACTTCGACCGTCTCCTCCTCGTCCTCCTCCTCCCAGCCTCCTCCTCATGCCCTGAATGGTATCTCGTCTTCTTCACTTTGCTCGCCCGACGGCATCACCACCAATGGAAAATTGCCCTCCTCCATGACCACTGCACTCGGGATCAACGGCGCCACAGCGCTGCAGCAGGCTTCTTCTTCCTCCATTCCAACCCTCAACGAGCCTCCACCTCCTAACCATCCAGACTCCGACTCCGAAGCCGAAACCGTAGTCCTCTCAAACCCTCGAGGCCGCAGTCGCAGTAACCGCCCACGTTCGTCCGACCGCTCCAACGATGACCGTCTCATAGCTGCTGCCTCCTCTCACTCTCGCAAACCCAACGGCGACTCCAAATCAAAATCCGACCGGGACGGCAATGACGATGCATATTCCTCAGAACTCTCTTCCGCTCCTTCCTCGCGTGCTCCCTCCAAACGATCTTCCGCGAAAGACCCTTCCCGCAAAAGGACCGCTTCCCCTTCTCGGCTCACCCATTCTCCTCCCAGAAGGAAAATCCCAAAAACCCAGCATGAAGACGACGCTGCCCCCGACAAGCGTCGTTCTCTCAAACGAAAAGTCCGGGACGCCTCTCTCGAGCGCATCATCAAAAGCGAGGATGACTCTCCCAGAGGCGTTCGGATAAAATCCTCGCCTCCAATGTCCCCTCCGCCCGTTCCTCCCAACTCCAATGGCACCAAACAGTCCGCATCCTCAAGTAATCCGATTTCTCACTCCCGTAAAAGGAGCGTCCACGCCGAATCCTCGAGTCGCAAGACTCCAACGGTTTCCTCGATCGCCACAGGTTTCCCGAAACAACACCACAAGGCCAAGAGAACCGGCGGACGACCTCCCAATCTCCACTTCCACGATCACTCCGACAACGAAGTCAAATCCACATCGTCCTCCCGATCAAACTCGCCTCACCTGGCTCACAGCCGCAGGAGGCGACCGTCCATTTCCGGCCCGGCTGCCTCTCCCGCTCGTCTGGTCGGTCCCGGCCACAAGATGAAACGTGACAAAACTGGCAGAAATCAACTCCACAAAATCTGCACCAAAGGCGGTCTCGACGAAGCGAAGGCTTGTCTGGAAGCTGAACCCGATCTTCTCAACGATGCTGACAATGCAGGTTATCTCCCCATTCACGCCGCTGCGCTCGCCGGACACGACGATATTGTTGCCTGGTTGATCGAACAAGGGGCCATGGTCGACAAGCCCGCGGAGGATTTGTCCACACCGTTATTGGATGCCGTTGAAAATATGCATGTTGATGTCGTGAACACTCTTCTCGAACACAGTGCCGACCCGCGACACCGCAACAAGGCCGGCCAGTCGTCGATCGACCTCGCCATGACTATCCGTCAGCAAGCCGATGACGCCGAGGAAGAGACCAAGATGGGTCAGATCGAAGATGCTCTCAGAGCCGCGATTGTCAAGCTGAGAAACAAAAAGAGGGCTGACGACGAGGCTAGAAAAAACGAGAGCAGTTCGTCTCGTGCGGCCTCCGTTGCCAGTCCCAGCCACTTTTCCCCTCCACCCCAATCGAATCAGGCAACGACCAGCAGCAGCCGTCGAAGAATGGGGCGCGGGGAACCGACCAGAAACGAATTTCTCTGGCTCGATGCCGGAAAGGGCGGCCAGGCGAAGCTCAAACAGGCTTCTCGGGATGGGGATATGGAAATGGCGGGAAAACTGCTGGAAAGTGGGATTGTGCCGGATCCGGAATCCATGATGTTGGCGGCCCGGGGTGGGCATCTCGATGTTTTGAATTTGCTGGTGGCGTTTGGTGGTGACAGCGATCCGGATTCGAAGGATGTTATTCGGCAACACACAAAGGACAAAAGCCAGTTTCCTCTCATCCCAGGCGAAGAAACCCCCCTTCTCGCCACCATCGGTCGTAACAACATTGAGGTTCTCAAACTACTCCTTAGAAGCGAGTCGATGAAAGAGCCCAGGCGTCTCGACAGCAGGGGGAGATCTTACCCGGAAATCGCACGGCAGCGAGCTGGTGAAAATTGGGAGGAAGAGGTCAGACTTCTCCAAGCAGCGTTTGACGCCGCCGGACCGCAGAAATCGAAAAAATCGTCCAGGGAAAAACTCGACTCGTCATCACCCGTAGTTTCCAGAAAGGAGATGAAGGAGAAGGAACGAAAGTCTGAAAGAAAGGAAACCAAAGTGGAAGAAATTAAGAAGGCAAAGAGGTTTCGCCGGAGGTCCGCCTCGCTTGCAGCATCCTCCGCTATGGACGACACGGCTCCATCGGAGCGCGAAATCTCTCCTGTCATCGCACGATCAAAACTCAAAGATTTAGATAAACAAAAGCGAAAGGAGAGAACAGTGGAATCAGACTACTCTGCCATCAGTGATAGCAACGCCACTGCCGATGGGACCAAGACTAAGAAACGCCGTCTCGTGCTCGGTAAAGACCTTGCAGCCAAATCTGAAAAGGAAAAAATTAAAAAGGAGGATGAAAAACCCGCCAGAAAGCGATCCGACGAGATGGAAGTTGACTATCCGCCAAAACGCGAGAAGGAGAAGAAAAAGAAAGAAAAACTCCCCCCTGAAGACGAAGATGTCGAGATGGCCGATGCTCCGAAACCGAAGAAGAAGGTTGCCGATCCCGAGCGACACTCCAAACGCGAGCAATCGCTTGACAAACGCCAACGGGAAAGCAGCTCCAGCTCCAACCGCCCAGTCGTCAACAACGACCACGTCAACTCTGACGCGGACGCTCACACCAAAGCTGACGCTATCGCCGCGAAGAAGCGTAGAAAGATGGAAGAAGACGCGGACGTTGTTGCACCGAAGACTAAATCTAAGGAGGATCGGCAGTCCGAGCCAACCGAGGCACGAAAGTCAAAGGAAGAGCGACTCGCAGAGCGTGAAAGCCGCCGACTCGAAGCAGCAAAACTGAAGGCCAAGGCGGAGAAGGAAAAGGCTTCTGCTGAAGTCGTCGGCAAGGATTCTGATGAAGCTGCTCTTCTTGAGAGAAAGCGGGAGAAGAGAAAGAGACGAGAAGAAGCACTGAAGGAGCAGGCTGCCAGGGAAGCAAAAGAAACCGAATCTCCTAAGCGATCCAAAGAGCGGGATGCCACCACTTCCGATATCGAGGGAAAGAAACCTCGACAGGACAAGGAGCGTGCTCACAAGGAAAAGGACGCCATGGATGTCGATACGGAGGCCCAGCCGGTCAAACGTAGGAAGCCGAGCGGCGATACGGAAGCCACCGAAGAGATTCCCGCAAAATCTAGGAAACGACAGTCCAATGGGGCCAGCCCGGCACCCTCTTCCGATGAGAAGACCGCTCGCCATCTCACCGATCTGTCGAACGGCAAGAGCAATCGTGGATCCAGCATCCGCGAGGAAATCAAGCCCAAGACGGAGCCGAACGACGACCAAATGATCACGGAAGAGCGCGAGCGCGAATTGGAACGCCAATATCTCGAACGCGAGCAGCAACAGAAGGAACAACAAAAAGAGCAGGAGCGAAAGGAGCAAGAGCGCAAGAAGCAGGAAGCCGTCGCCAAGCAGCAGGAAGAAAAACGCCGCGAGCAAGAACGACTCGAACAGGAGAGAATTGCCGCCCAAAAACAGAAACTAGAGGAGGAATTGCGAAAGCAGGTACAGGAGAGAATGCGCCAGCTCGAACTGAAACTTGTTGCGAGCTCTGCCCTCGTTTTCTCCAACTCGCACGAGCAAGCACTCGTTCACCACGCCGCCATCAAAGCCCGGTTTGACGAACGACAGCGCATCAGCCGACTGCCTCTGATCTACCGAGACGCAGTAATGGCGGACAACAAGGAGACATTCGCGACAAACATCTGGGACGACTTTTGCACGCTACTCCCGCTCTACGTGGTGGAACACGGCCAACAACAGGAACATTGGGTCTCAAACGCGCAAGCTTGTTTGGTTCTCGGCTGCCCGCAAGACCTCGACTTGACAAAGTGTAAGTTGTCTCTATCCATTTTCATATTCTTCAAATATTTTGAATTTTGCTAACTTTGTATAGACCCTACCCTTGAACGCCGACAAGTCACATTGACGGAAAAGCAAGCGTTAAAGCAAAACTTCCACGCGCTGCATTCCTTCTACAAGGCGCCGAAAGACTTTGATTTCAACGTCCACGAGGAATCCGCCCGTCAAGAAGCCGAGCAAAACAAGTTCCTAGCCCTCCCGAATGTCTTTTGGGTCAAAGTATCTGAACTGAACAGCATCCTGCACTCCGACCAACGTTTCTGCAATATCATCAACATGTACATGCGCGGCGGGCAGCTCCCGCAAGCCGTTCTTTGGATTGACGACGACGCGATGGATACGCATTGACCGACTCACTCACTCACCCTTTTCCAATCATATTACTCTCTCAAATAATGTCCCCTCTTCTATCGTGTGTGTTTGAATTTTTGTTGTCCTCTTTAGCGTCCTTGAAATGAAATTTTACCCGAGTCGACGACCTTTTTTGCACCACGACGTTGTTTTCCCTTTTTTTCTATCTGGGATGAACTGAATTAAATACCCCTGATAATGCTTTTTACCCGTAGTATTTTTTCCTATGCTTGAGATTTCCTTGGGCGTAACCTACTTTTTCTATATCTTTATATCGAACTGTTTATTATTGTTTTAAGGGAGGGGTTTATTGTTTTGTTTCCTTTTGAATATATATCTCTTCATCTTTCGATACATGCATCTTTTTTTGCCAGAGGCTAGCACACAGTCTGGTAATGAGACTGGAAGGGGCTGTGCCGTGGCATATGGGTTTTTTATTCTTCGAGGTGTTCACTTTTTATATCCACAAAGAGAATTTAAATCCGAATACAAATTATTATCAGTGTACTATTTATCCGTTCCGTCTGCTGTATCTTCTTTTTCGTAGAATATACTTTGGATCGCTACTTTGTACGTTCCGCGTGGAGTATACTGTTTGCTTCATATCTAAGGTTGGGGGTTTGATTTGCCTTGAGTGCGAGGGGGGGAATATATCTAGGAGTATCTAGGAGCAACTGGGTGACAGACAGGAAAGTAATACAATGATACCATTTCCAGTATGTAATAATCCTAATCTACTCATGTATGATGAACTAAATAAAGGGATGTGGAATATGAGTGGGATAGAATCTGCTAGCTATAATTATTGTCACCTATAACAAATACATTCCAGATTGATGGGTATTAATACTAGCTGTTTACTTAATTACCTTACCTTGGTCTCGTGGAACCAAACTCCCTCCTCTTGGTGACGAGGCTGAGAACGAGACCACCTTACCTTCGTTTCTGCTCTTTATGCGTTTGACTTCTTAATAGCGCGTTATCCTATTACCTTTTCTATACCGGACATGTTGGATGGAAAGAGCACGCTGCCATAACTATGGACACATTTATATGACGATATATCAAAATAACCCGCCTTTATCTTCTCCACCGAACAGATCGTTTTTATCTTTCTTCCCACCACCACCGCTGCTACCGCTAAAGCTCTTCGAATGGACCGCTAAAAACCCACCGCGGTTCTTATCGGCCGTGTCGTCGCCCAACATCCACGCGAACTGCGATTGCGCGAGCGATCTGCGGGGTTTGGTTTCGATGACGGAAGCGGATGGTGGTGGAGTTTCGGATACCGAGCGGGAGGATGTTGTTGAGGGAGGTTTGTAGAGGGGTAAGCCTTTCTTTGGTTGTGGCTGCGTTTGCGAGGGGACTGGTGAGGATACAGGCGATAGGGCTGCGGTTTCCGCGCTGGAGATTATCGCCGGTGGAGCAAGTATCTTTACTGGAGGAACTGGACCGTCCTGTGGGGCTGGTAAGGAGACTGCCTGTGGGGTATTCCCACCCGCATGAAAATATGTAGGAAACGGCGGGGGTTTACTCCCCACCGACGCTCTTGTCGGCGACGTTGGGGATAGCGGGGCATCTCCTCGCGGTGGCGACGGTGGTGATGATGTTGTCTTACCCTCAGGGATTTCGGTTAACCACCGTCTATCCAGCGCCGTTCTGGAATCCAGCAGACAGGTACGAACGTATTTAACCCGTTCTATCGCATCGCGGCGGCGGTCTAGAGCCTCCGAATCGAGAGCTTTGATGCTCTCTTCGAGGATGGCGCCGAGTACGGTTTGCCGCTCCATGTTGTCCGTCCACCTCTTGTAGATTTCTCGCTGCTGTTCGCCTACTCCGGCTGATACGCGGCGTACCTCGCCCATCGCGTCGCGGAGGGCTCTGTTAACGCCCCATTTTTCAGAGCGGTCACGCATTTTTGAGGCGACATCGTGGACGAGGGTTTCGATGTTGTTTAGGCCTGTCAGACGCGGGGATGAGAGGAGGGTTGATTGTTGTTCTGGGGGTGGGGTTGATGTACGGGTGTATGGTTGCGGGTTGGGGTTTGGTGGTTTCAGGGTATGTTTTGTTATCAGTCTTGCCGCGGTGGCGGGGGAGAGGTCGTCGCGGAGGTGGATTGCGTCTTTGAGGAGCGTTAGAGGCGGGGACGTAGTGGGGAATTCGTAGCGGAGGAGGAGGGTTAGTGCTGTTGAGTAGTCTGCTTCCAGCACTGCGTATTATTAGCACGGTATATCCAAGTCTGCGGTTATGGCAGCGTGTAACGGACGTACGCTTCCAGCGAATACGCAGCATCATGGCGACGGAAATGTAGTCTACGATTTGTAGTGTCGGGTCTTCGACGAATATGCCGTCCCATAATCCGAGGGTTTCGTCGAACGTGAACTCGCGGCCGAACATGAGACGTATCCAGCGACTACACACTATCAGCTACGGTCTGTATTTCATTCGGATAAACGTACATGAGGAATATTTGAGGCAGGATCCCGAGTCGGTCAAGGTAGGTTGCTAGTTCCGGATCGACCGCTCCGAGAAGACCCTCGTGAATGTACTCGCTCTTCCGGATGATGGGACTGCCCGTGGGAAGACCCCCGACGGTCTTCTCCTCACCCTGGCCGAGCTCGTACCACGATTTGGCGAATAGCATGATCTTTTGGAAGAGAGAGAATGCGTCGTGTTCCGTGTATTTTGCGTCGAGCAGCTCGCGCATTATATCCTCGTTTTCGAGCGATACCGATACGGAAGTGAAGCCGTCGTCCGATTCCTTGATATCCTTGAGGGCATCCGCGTGAACGACCCAATACACGGGAGCGGCGAGCTCGTGCATGCCCTGTCGGTACGAAATATCCGGGTTGAGTCTGCTCCACACGAACAACACGTTCGACAGCGTCACCTGTACGTCGGAGGCCCGAAAGAACTCGGTGTCCGGATAAGTCCTGTCGACATCCTTCTGTATCTCATCGCGAAGCTGCTCGTCGAGCCGGAGGGAGGTCCAGGGACTCTATCGATCGAGTTAGGTTAAAGAAACGCAGCGTGCGAAACGTGAGAGTGGACGGTACCGACTCGTCATCTGCCAGAGGATCGGATCCGGCAAATCGATCGGGGTCTTGCTCGGTGGAGAGCGGGCGGATGTATTTTGCGCGGTGGGCGTCGTAGGCGGTGCGCTCTTTGCGGACGGCGGCGAGGAGGGTCGGTAGGTCGAGTTTGTGGCAGAGCAGGAGGGACTACCATATGCCGTTAGATAGAATTTCTTTATCATTTATATGCCCAGGTATCAAAGGATATGTGTACCTTCCAGAGAAGCGATCGAAGAGCATCATGGCCGAGACCGTAGGCGATGTTGAGGTCGGAGAGCGAGGCGGCTTGAAGGGCCTCGAAAGACGAAATGGACTTGACGTATGCGGTCCATTGCTCTCTACTCTTCCATCAGCACGATATTAATATCAACGACAGCAGGAATGTATTCGTACCTGACCTGGCGGATGTCCTTCATCTAGCCAGCTAATATAAAGCGATATGTCGAATAGAATACGAAACCAACTGACGAGAGAGTTCAAAGTGAGGAAAAGCATCGTGATAGCTCGATGGAGGTCATATGCGTGCAGGTCGATTAACCCCCGCACTAGTCCGAGCTCTGCTAACCGATCGTACAGGCATACCAACCAACGTCATTCGATTCGTCGATTCGATCAAACAGGCAAATATGCCCGAGCTAATGTTGAGTGGGGAAACCGGGATGCATCCCTGCCCGCGTCTATGATGTCGGCATGTCCGTCAAGGGATTTAATTCCTCCATCTGGATAACGATATTGTATATCAGGGCATTCCCCCGCGGTGGTTCCCTTCTCATCGATAAATATATCCCGACATCATCTCTTTGAAATAGAAGAAATATAAAATTATCGACATTTCGAACATTTTAAACAAAACATCGCCCATTTAGTACGGTTGAATATTAAAATATTATTATATCATAATGGGACTGGGCAGTTTCGCGATAACGGTGGCCACTACCGTCGTCGGCGTCGTCTCTCTCAACCTCATGATTCTAGGCGCCGCCTCCTCCGGCGCCTTTACTAGATCCGTCAGCAAAAAGAAGAAGGAAGCCCGTTCGCAGGGTAAGTATTATGTTTTATAATTACAAGAATATATGCTGATTAATATCTAGCACGAAGCGAACTGTGGGATTTGTCGGTGCAGCCGCTGCCTGGCTTCCAGCACAAATTCTACGAAGCCGAAGATGGCATCAAACTGCACTACGTCGAAGGCGGCGACCTCTCGCCTGGCGCCCCTCTCGTCATTTTCATTCACGGCTTCCCAGATGTAAGTTCACCACCATTTTGTATCACATCTTGGTATTAATGTTATCCAGTCCTGGTTTATATGGCACCACCAACTGGCCACCCCGGCTATCCAGCAAAAAGCTCACCTGATCGCCGTCGACATGCCCGGCTACGGAGGCTCCGACTGCTTCCCTGTAGCGTCGGCCACGAATGTCCTCAACTCCCTCACAAACTTCATCCTGGCGATGAAAGAAGGCAAGAAGGACGACAACTGCATTCTCGTCACGCACGACTGGGGCAGCGTCATCGGCTTCAGACTGGCATCCGAAGTCGGTTTCCTCTTCAAACGCTGCATCATCCTCAATGCAATTCACGTACGTTTCAACCTTCATGACCCACATATGATCCATCTAACACTGTATACAGCCCTCCCTCGCCATCGAAAACATGACCAGAGCAACCTCCAGTGCCGGCAAAATGTTACGCACCTACATCCGCAACCCGACAAACATAGCCCTCATCCGCTCCGCCTTCCGCACCATAAAACCCTTCCTTACCCAATTAATCTGCTCCTACTACGCCTCCATCTTCCTCCTCCCATCCCCATTAGCCCGCCAACTCTTCAAAATGGGCGACTTTTGGTTCCTCCGCATCTGCGCCAAACTCTCCAAATCCCCCAGCGAGGAAGTCTACCTCGCCTCCTGTCTCGGCCCTTCTAGGTCAGAAGCGGACGGGTACCCCTCATCCATCTACGCCCGGCAGGACGTCAACCGCCGCGCGGACGGCATGATAGGGTATTACCGCGACTCCCTAGCGTTCGGGAAATGGTCCAAGCCCGAAAGTCTACAACTCCTCGCCGCGGCATCCGATTCCAATGGCGGATTTACAGGTCTGTTGGAACCGAAAAAGGGCGCCTTCAAATGCCCCGTTACGATCGTATACGGTGGTAAAGACCGTGCTTTCCATCGTCCGTTCTGCTACGAAGGGTTGGAAGATTATCTTTACCCTTCTAAGGGAGGCGCGGGGAGGAGTTATCTTGTGTGTTTTTTGAAGGCGGGTCATTGGCCTATGGTCCCCAGCCCCGGACGGGAGAGCGTCGATATGCTGATCGAGAGTGCTTTGGATGGCGTTGATGGGGAGGAGATGAAGGAGCGGGTTTGGGTGGTTGATAATACGGTTAAATTCGAGGTTGACAAGTAGGGTTGTATTTACGCTCGGAGATAGGGTTATATTTGGGGGTTTATTTCAGTTCTTGCGTGTATTAACATATTAATTTGGTATTATCTGGGTATATATTATATTTTCTGATCTTCGTGAGATGTGATATTCAAGTTGTTGAGAAACGGTCTAAAGCCAATGAAATACGATTTCGCGGATATAAGAGAAAAATCGGGCAGTGAATACGATGAAGGAGGATATCCTACGAATGTATTTGTCCTACAATGCCTCTTGGAGAGTACACAAATTTAATCTTCTACAGAAATCTTTAAAGATGGACCCATTATGAACCAGTGGGATTTAAGTGTGTGCGCGAGTGTGTAATCACCTCATATGGGTGAGGCCTGATATTTGAGCGTACCCCATGGTCCAGCCTGTATTGGTAATAACTAAAGTTGGTGTTTTAAATACAAGTAATTATGAATATATAAAGGAGTAAATTTTAGCCAAACGATAAGATAGGATCGTGGCGTTCTGGGTATATCATGTCCCTGGGGCTTTTCCGTGTTCTGAACCGTCGCATCTATTTTATAAACAATTGCTCGCTGTTGTCATGTTTGATGAAAAGGTTAGCAAGTTAGGAATTTTGATAGTTCGCGATAAATATTTCCTTGAAATCTTTGGATTGTCCTTATTAGAAGCCAAATGATGGTAAAGTGGTGAGATTTCGATGCTACCACTTGTAAGGGTGGGTTGGGACTATGTAATTGGTAAGAGATAATTGATTGAGAGTGTCCAGGGATGCGTGAGATTGGATGTTGGTGGTGGTGGTGGTGGTGGGGAAGGAGGGAAGGCCTTGCCGTTTTCCTTAGCGCTAGGTATTTTATATATACTTAAGTACCCTGATATATATCATTGTTATTTGGTGCGAGCCCGAAAATCCCTGAATAAATACAAGCGATACTCGCAGATCTTTATACTTATTTATACAACATTTTTCTTTTGCCTATCATAATGCTTAGTTTTAGTTGACTAGATAATGACTAGATATTATTGAAAAAATACAAGAACATATATTGACTTTGTTTACCTTAATACTTCTCCCGAGTTCTAGTAGAAATGTGAGTATATCAAATTATGAGAGTCGAGCTTGCTGGAGCTATGTTCATGGCTGAGGATAATAAAGTGGGATTATTTTTCTGTTTTATTTTAGTTTGAATGTGTGTTAACATTCTTTCCATGTCATTTTGGTACACAAGTCGGCTGGATACTAGTATTTATAAACCTATAATTTTAGTTTATTTTCAGATCATATTTTTACGATAACGACACCGCCTTTATCAAAAGCAATTCTAAGATTCAGGCTCACTGGCCAGTTTGATTCCAGCTCCATAATAGAATTTTTAGAACCGGAAACGAAATTCTATTTTAGTCAAGCCTTTGTGAAATCTTGGTAATAGAGGGAATTGGTGTTATTTCCCACAACTATAATTTTGATGGAATACATATGGACATGCAGCCGCGCAGTCGGTACCGTCTGGTTCATGTGATAATTAAGTATGGGTCACTTTATGGGCAAAAAAAAGCACGTCTGGGTCACGAGACAAAGTAATGAAGTTAAATTTGGATAGCATTATTATTATTCTATTTGAGCTCCGAACGTACAAAGATAGGCTCAACTGCAAGAAGGTCTGGAGTGATAAAGAAAATAGGATATAAGAGAATATGGCATAAGAAAACAAGATATTTTCCATTTGGATTTCAGTCAACCTCTTCTCTTCGTAGAAGCTCGATTCGTGAGTTCTGAAGATGCTGCCCTTTTACCTGGTCGAGACCCTGAGTCTATCGCCTTACCCCCTAAGCAGCTGGGAAGTTTCGTATGGCAAAGAATAAATTTCAAGTATGCTGCCGCGGTTGCGCATGCGTACTCTTGCCATAAGTCATTCTTCTTTGAGTTCGAATAATCAGAAATGCCTCGAACAACAAGACATTTCCCATCTTCCATCATTCCTGCTGCCTCCATCTCCACGCAAAGAATGTTGTATTTTTCAGCTAAGTAGTCTCCGTCCTTCGCGCTCCTCAAGAG
The DNA here is from genome assembly GCA_036971405.1 of Orbilia quercus. NCBI lineage: Eukaryota > Fungi > Ascomycota > Orbiliomycetes > Orbiliales > Orbiliaceae > Orbilia > Orbilia quercus. The sequence continues at coordinate 1,165,711 of JAJTUE010000003.1, read as the reverse complement.
TGTATTTGCAGAACCAATAAGGCCGTAGTGAATCTTCGGGTGTTGTCTTGGTTCGTGAGAATGGCTGGTTGAGGTTTCCTGGCACTGGTTGCATGTTTCACGAATTTCATCGTGTATGCAATCACCATTCAAGAGCGGGTCATGTTCGTGTCCCGGATAACGATAAATTGGTTTCTCCGCTGCAATGGCTTCAATGTATGGCTTCAGAGGCTGATGAGGTCTATCAAGATCAGCTTTCATACCTGCTATTGCTATCATTACGGAACGCGGCGGACGCGGTAGGTCCTTTTGTGGGTTGAAACCCTGCAATTTTCCCATGATTTTTTCCAAAGTCATACTGAATAACTCCTGGGTGATTGCCCTGTGGATAACTGACTACCACATCACCTAGTCGTATATCATTCTTCCGAGAAGGCACCCCGCCGGCGGTCCCAACTGGAAAGAATATCTCTATATTCCTAAAGCTTCTCTTCATATTGTTATAAACGGCAGTCGTGGAACATGTACCATAGTCTTGGGCCGGCAGGCAGGCAGCGACAGTTTTATGGCGGTTGATACGACCAAACATATAGTAATTGTCATCTGTAATAAATTATTGGTGGCATTGGCGTCTGATTAGAAGCTACTGACTTGAGATTCTCGGAATCCATTGTCTGGATAGATGGTACACAGTCAATAACTCCAAATTCATGTCTCGAGGATGTAAGAGTCGCCCGAAGCCATGCTAGCTGCTGCCAAATTTCCGCTAAGGAATCCCTAGTCCCATTAGCCTCAACTACTAGTTCTGATGATTTATCAAAGTATGCCGTGAGCCTTGTACTGTCAGGTAGTATGACTAGGTAGTTCAAGTCAGATTCTGAAACAAAAAGTCGAATCAGGGAAAACTGTACTCGTACTTGTATGTCTAACTCCATTTTCACCTTGAAGGGCATCCTTAATTAGCTGGAGAGTATACTCGCCTGTTGCCGCCCAGGTCTGGCACAGATACTCTAGACAAATAAGCGCCTGGGCGTCTTGCATAGATCCAGTTAAGACTATAACATTCTCGATCACTTCACTTGGTTTGCCCTTGGTTCTCTTCAATGTTTTTATTGTCTTCATCCATTCTCCATTGTTCCTCTTCCATAAGGTCATTTTCACGATGAATTGGAGAATTTATCAAACTCTCGCGTCAATAGCTCATCTTCTCGTTCAACGTCATATTATCGTTATTTGTTAGCGGAGCTTCAGGGAGATTGTCATCCTCTTCTCTGCGAGAGTACATATTCTGGAAATATTCTGCTATATTTCTGGTAACAGTTGAGCATTAGAGTGTTGTTAAGGAATCCATTCAAAGTATTTCACAGGGTTGAACCTGCTGCGATTTATGGATAAATGTCATTATATCCCAATGCATTTGAGTAGGTGCATTGTGGCCAACTTTAAGAGCAAAGGCCTTCAACATCTCGGGGAGGAGCTCGAATATTCTCTCCAAAGCTTGATTGTCGGGGTTGTTTGTCCGGACCTCGCGCATCAAGACTTCAGCTAATTCAGATATGTATGTTTCTCTTTTCACCGTGGGTACGCTCGAGACCTCTGAATAAACCGTTTTACAATCATCGAGATCCATATTTTTCTGTGGGGACATTGGATGATTCGGTGTTAACTCAGTTAGGTGCTCTTGTAAGGGAGTTTGAAGGATTTGCAAATGCTTGTGCTCACGAGGTCGCACAGAAGCATAGCCAGAGTCAGTACCTGCTTCCGGCTCTATACGTGGTGCCAAAACCTCTGGAGTACTACCAACCGCGCATGACCTGTTTATCGCTCGTTCAGGTGCCCAAGCACGAAAAAATGCGCCCCGAGGAAATGCGCCCCGAGGCACACTTTGGCCCCGTTCCGGCGTGTCACTAGCGTCTATTTCACTAGGCCAGTCCAGTAGCTGTACATCATGATTGACAGGCTTAGCCTTTATAATACGGAAATCCGCATTATCAACTATGTGGGAGCTTTCAGCAGTGTTTATGTGTGGTAAAGCAGATGATTGGTATTCTGAGGGAGGTGGTGAAGCTACTGGGGTATAGATTTTAATCCCTGGGGGAGTTTTTGGTGGGTCTACTCAAAGTCGAAGGTTTCGTTAATACTGCATATTGCTTTTTTTGTGCAATCCTAGATTGATCCAGATTGGCTTACCTTCAATTAACAGATCCTTATCTGTTATATTCAGATAGTTAGTTTCAACATTTTTTCTTATTGCTGTTACTCTAGTTTTTATTAGTTTATATTTTCAAGCCCCTTTACCCTCCAATCTTGTAACCAGATAGTGCTGTTTACCTTCATTTGAGGAGGTTTCCGGAATCCCCAAAGAGTGAATCGATGCCTATACTGGCGTGCCCTGTATATATCATCTGTGTGAGAAAGAAAACTAGACTGTAGGGAAACAATCCGGTCTCTTCTTTCATAATACGTATTACCTCCTGCAAGGAACACTCCTCAACCATATATAACGCGTGAATACGATCTTTATATTTTTTCAAGTTTTAGCAGGAATGAAAACTGCTCTATCAGCTTTTGGATGTTCAGGTAAGGGAGTTGTGCTATCCATGGTTGAAGGGATTGTTTTGAGTCCCGTGGGAAAAATTCAGAGCCTGCCTTCTATTTGCCTTGTGAACCAAACTACACAGCTGGTTTCCCTTGTATTGAATTTTCTCTCTTAGGAGATATAAATAATAACCCAAAATCTTGTTGAGATAAGCATTTGCAACTTGACAGAATAATTATGTTCCTAGACCGGATTTATGTATCATGGTGCTCTCTTCGATTTCTTCTAGTCTGCACAGCTAAAGTCTGAAGCCTTGTTTAAATGTTTTCCCAAATGCCACGATGCAATAATTCCACAGGTGGCCATGAGAGCCAGCAGAGCCATATGCAGTGGATTTTCCAAGCTGTCCAGATGCAAGGCCGTTGGCCAATAGGAATCTCGCCACGGAAAAGTTGCCTGATGTTAAGGTACCTAGGTCCCGAACCAAAATCATCAGCCTGTCAACGTACATGCCCAAGTCAAGCGTCGTGGTTGCCAGTTGTCCGTTCGCTGCACTGTTCTGTGATTTCTAATATACATGGACTTTGATGGATTTTCGGGGGTCAGATCTACATTCGTGACATATGAATACTTGTACGTACCTACGTTTAAATACCATTAAATAGGTAAGGAGGCACACATAGGTAAGACGGTAAAGAATATAAATGCGAGGTTGTGAGGTTTGAAGTACCTCCCCGGACCCGGGGCTTACCCCGGTTACACAGACGGACTCCGGGCCGCACTGACGGGATGCCCCTGACGAAACCCCTGGCGCAACGCAGGCCTTCATCCTTCTGCAAAGGTGTCAACTTCGAGGCTATTTTAATATCAATTAAACCCCATCGCCCATCGACCTGCGACGGAGAATTATCTATCTCATCTATCATTCGTACCATCCATTACCCGGTATTCACGATGGCGCGCGCAAAGCAGCCGAATCCCCGCCAACTCAGTTCCGAAGACATCGCGCTTCACAAGGTTCAGACCCAGGAATTGCGCACCCCGACAAAGTCGCAGCCCGCATCGCCAATCTCTCCGTCCAATGGCGTTACCGACAAGGTCAAGCCGCTCATCCAGCGTCCTCGTAGGGTCTCTTTCGTATCAGAGGAGATCGCTACCCATCCTACCGTCGTCGAATTGGTTATTTGCGTCGCCGGGATCTACATTTCCTTGTATGCCATCCTCCACGACCATCTGGGTTACATCTGACTAACAGAATTATCTTAGTTTGACTTGGGCTCTCCTGCAAGAGCGTATCACGACGACTGCATACGGCCCTGAAAAGCGTCGCTTCAAGTTCCACCTAGTTCTCCTTACCGTCCAATCCCTATTCGCATCGGCTATCGGCTACTTGTACATCCTGTTCACCTCCCGCCAACACCCCACGCTGAAAACCCCACCAATCTTCCCAACCCGCCGTATCGCAGCCTACTACCTCCTCATCGCCATCTCGTCTTCTCTCGCTGCACCGTTCGGATATGCGGCACTCGGTCATATCGACTATATCACTTTCATTCTCGCTAAATCATGCAAACTACTCCCCGTGATGTTTTTGCACCTAACAATCTACCAACGCCGATACCCGCTGTACAAGTACATTGTCGTCTTGCTAGTTACTTCTGGCGTTGCTGTCTTCACGCTCTACAACAACCCAGCCTCCGCCGCGAAAAAGCACAAGGGTAGCGAGACTAGTAGTATTTACGGCCTACTACTCCTTAGCATCAACCTTCTCCTTGATGGCGTGACAAACTCGACGCAGGACCATATGTTTGCCACGTCCGGTGGATTGGTTACCGGACCGCAGATGCAGTGTGGCTTGAACCTCGTCAGCAGCCTGTTGACCGCGGGATGGCTGATCGTCAACCCCTGGAGCAGCGAATTGACTGACGCGGTAAAGTTTATGAGCGAGAATCCCGGTGTCGCGAGCGATGTTGTCGGATTTGCGCTCTGCGGTGCCATCGGACAAGTTTTCATATGTATGTCCTTGTCCCTTCTTTATTTCCCGAGTAATATCACTAATATTGATAATGATAGTCTACACGCTCTCTCGTTTCGGTTCTCTCACGCTGGTAACGGTAACGGTAACACGTAAGATGTTTAGCATGATACTATCCGTGTTTGCGTTCGGCCATCGGTTGAGTCTGATGCAGTGGCTGGGTGTCGGGTTGGTATTTGGCGGTATCGGTGGAGAAGCTGAGATGAAGAGGAGAGAGAAGAAGGCCAAGCTGGATAAGAGTAAAAAGGTGGATTAGTCGGTGTGCAGCTTTTCTGTTTTTCTGTAAGCTTTTTGTCTTCAGACAGATTATTTAATCTGTGTTCATTACGGTGTCGGTGAGGGGTTGGCTGTTTGTCTTTTTGGCTTTGATATTTTGTATATTATTAGAAGATATTAGATCGGACTTGTAGATGGATACAGCTGATGTGCATACTTGGAAAAAAGCTTGGACTTGAATCAATCGTGGTGTTCGACGCGTAGTTAGGTGTTGCAAACGTAGTCTCGAGGCCTTGATCCAAGGTAGTCTCGAGAGGTGAACGCTAGTCACGGGACTACCAGCTGGTCTGTGCAATGTACTAGTTTAAGCACGAATTTCACTTGACGACGAATAACTCTCGAACAATACAGATCTTGATATCAACGGTCTTCACCTAATTATGAATATCACCAAGCCTCCATCAGGTAACCTATACCACGCGAGACTGGTTTTGCCTGTTAAAGTAATTAAAAATTAAAAGACGTGGAGCTCTCGTTTCGGCAAAAGCACACCGCAAAATTTTCACACCTACGACAAATTCCAAACTCTATATATAGCAAACTTTAACCGTTACTGTCAGCTACGATCACAGAAAGAGGAACATTGGGTATCCCGTCCGCTCTGCCTTACACAAGCCTCTTATCGATCAATTAGTACTGTAGTCCGTGAGGATACGGGAATCCTGATTATCGTAGTTTGGAAAGTCTTCTTTTTTGCTGTTTTTTTGATCGAGTTGGATTACTTTTTTTTGCTTTTTCTCTTTATTATGTTACTGGACAGGCAATGAGTGTGGCGAGGCTGCTGGCCAGGTAATGGATATGCTAACGATGTTCTTCCTTAAGGTTTTGTTTATAAAACCCGTGAGCAGATATCATATTAAAGTCCAATTGCTACACTAGATATCAAGCTTGTACAATTCATATGAAACGGACTTTTTTATTGTACAAGCTATTTTAACCGATCAGTGAAATTTGTATGCAGTATATGTGTGTGTGTGTGCAAAACGCCGTGGAGCCTGGTTTCAGAGATAGAAAAATAAACAATTAAATCTTACACTGGGGGAGTTTAACGTATCCGTGTGTGTCTGTGTATACACATGTAAAGTCTCGTAGGCTTCCAGACATCTACCTGAATACGAAGCAGGGGTCTGATTTTCGCAATGTAGAATTTTAGTTTCATACAGATATATTAAAAATTTATCATGTTTGTTGGATGCCGACCTAGCGACATTTAACGAAGGTTATCGAATCGTAGCCATATGCATACTCACACGACCTCAGCGCCGCGTCACTGGCATGCACTCCTCCTTTCTATATATATTCAGGTGACATAGTCCATTGAGAAACCCTTTCGGGTAAAAAGACTCTGCTAATCGCCAGCGCCCCATTTGATATCCTTTCGTCAATACTGCGTAATATTGATTCGAGAGTACTACCAGCGTTGAATTTCGCACCCTTTTCCGCCAAAGCCTCACTATGTCTCCATGCCCTCGTTTTGCAGCCCAAAAAAGTGGTGTTTGATTGCAGTAATCGTGAACATCGAGATCTGCGCCCTTTTCTATCAAGAGCAGAGCTGTTACCTGACGTCCATTTGCTGCAGCGTACATTAGTGGTGTCCGACCGTCTTTATCTCTGCTCTCTAGGTTCGCACCCCTATCTACCAAGAGCCTCGTTATTGCTTCGTATCCGTTTCTCGCAGAGTATATAAGCAGTGTTCAGCCAATAGTGTTATCTCTACACTCTATATTTGCACCTCGATCTATGAGGAGCTTTACTATACCTTCGTACCCGTTGCCCGCAGCGTATATGAGAGATGTTTGATCGAGGTTATCTTTACTCGTACTCTCTGGATCTGCCTCTGCATCTAGCAGGGGTTTCGCTACCGCTTCGAAGCCGTTTTCTACGGCGTATATGAGTGGTGGCGGGCCAGAAGAGCTATCTCTGGTTTCTAAATTTGCGCCTTTGTCTATTAATAATTTGACAACTGCCTCATGTCCACATCTCGCAGCATCCTTGAGAGGCTTTTGGTAGTATTTGTCTTCGTGATTTGGATTTGCACCTCTATCCATCAGTAACTCCATCATTACGGCGTCTCCATTCATCGCAGCGTGCGAGAGCGGCGTTCGGTAGCTGATGTCTATGCACTCTATATCTGCACCTCTGTCGAGCAGTAGCGTTGCTACAGCCTTTTGCCTATTTTGCACTGCAAACGAGAGCGGTGTTCTATTCCAAGGACTTTCTCTGGTCTCTAAATATGCGCCCCGATCTATGAGTAGCTTGGCTACCGCCTCGTGTCCGCGTTTCGCAGCGTACGAGAGTGGGCTGTTCCAAAAATCCGCATCCTTATTCTCCAGATCTGCGCCGTTCTCAACCAACAACTCAGCAACTGCTACATGTCCAGCCTCCGCGGCCCAAGAGAGTGGTGTTCGACCCATGTTATCCTTGGCTTCTAGGTTGCTTTTATCGAGAAGGACGGTTGTCATATACTTTTCTAATCCAAATTGCGCGGCCAGGTGTGCCCCATTTATATTTGTGGGAATGGGGGCCATTCCCGCCGAAAAGGTAGATGACCGCGCCCATCTATCCCCTATTGTCATTATCATGACTTCGTGACAGGCAGATACAGCTTTTTTGCTCTCGAGAAAGCGAAATATCAACTCTTTCTCAATTGAGCACACCTGGGCATGATAACCCCAGTTGGTTGCTGCATACTCATAGAGAGGATTCTGTGTGAGCCTATTTTTGGCGTCTTCTTCGAAACCACAAGGACCAGTCTGAAAGACGTTATATGACAAGTAGGTAACACATGCTTCCGTAATATGGCTAAAAGCGTTCGGGAACCAGCGTTCCCATGTTTTCAGGAAATACTCTTTGGCTGTATAGTGAACTAGCCGGACAGTGTCGCTGTCCTCATCCACAATAACCAAGCCATTGCAGACTTTCAGAAGAAGCGGCTTGGGTGAAGTATTGCTCTGGTCTAATTCTCTTGTTCCGTGCTCCACCGCTAGAGCATACTGAAGTTCCAAGATAGTAAGAGGTCCAATTGCCAAAATAATACAGGAAAGAGCCTTTTCTGCACATTGTCGGGATAAGTGTGCTTGATTTCGTATCGCCTCCATGGTTTTGTCATATGCGTCGTGGTATAGTATGCTATTACTGGTATCGCTAGCTGTGGTGGAGACATCTGGGCTGTCCTCGAGTGTTTTTCTTTACCTGTTTGAGAGATGTAGCACCTTTAAGAGAGTTTATACGAAGCTTTGCGAGGAGGAACCTTTCTAATATCAGCATATATCCTTTCTCTTTGATCAGTTTGGGGATAGTTTGTACATTCCATGGCATGCTTTGGCAATTTTATCCTCGATTTCAAAGACCATATTTGAAAGATCATGACCAATCGTTCCAATTATAGGGGCAGTTGGGTTTTAACATAACTTCGTATATCGTTCTCATTAGCGTGAATTTGTATCTCCACTACTTTATTTCTTTGAAGATGCTCGTGACATCTTCAAGAAACCTCGAAGTTGCAAAAATCTTGGTCCCCGTTTTCGTCTGAAATTCGATTATGTTCTCTAAAAGGTCAAGTCGGCAGTCACACTCGTCCAAAGCGTCAATGCAGATAAAAATATTTGAGTACAGGCTTGCGACAGACACCAAGGTCTTGAATATCTTCTATAGCGGAGGTCGTATCCCGTTGCCCCTGTGTTCTTTGTAAAGAGCTTCCACAGAATCCGGGAGAGACGGTCGATCCTGACTAAGCTGTTTAAGGAGACTGGAAAGTAGGTTTTCGATATTTTGGTTATTTGCGAATTGGTAGTTGCAGTAAATGTACGCTACCCGGTTGCTCGGATCTTCCTTGAGAGACTTTCGCAAGTGATCTATGACGATCGAGGTTATGACAGTTTTCCCGGCTCCAGGAATACCAGGGCAAAATAATGTGAGTTTGTTAGTCTCTCCTTGGTTTTCGGTCCGTGGTGAACTGTCTAGCCAAGTTTGAAAGTTCGGCGACTCTAAAAACCATTGACCAGTCCCCGGCTGTCGCTCCTTGATATAATTGCTATGTTAGAGTCCGTGGTCCCCCGCCAGCCAGTCGAGAATCTTCTGGTTCCTTTCACGATTTAATCCGGATTCCACGCTTTCAACTGCCGCCTTGATATTGGATATATCGTTACGCACTAAGAGTAAATAAGAAAGATACGATAGGACAACGAGTGGGACTTTAAACAAACTTTGAAGCAATTCCTTTATTGGTGGCTCTTGTTCCACGTCGCTCGGCTGTACGTATGTTAGGAGTTCTTTCGCAAACGCTACAGTCACAGCCGCCGCGTGTGCTTCCCATGCCTCATTTTTGTGAGAGTCTGCATAGTTCGAGATACCTCGAATGATGATGCATGGGAAATTGTTCAAAAGACCTTCCGACGATAGCTAGGGTTAGCTCTAAGATGCAATAGAGGAGACAGTGGGTTGGGGTTCGGACCTGCAGCCTCCATTTCAATGCAGAGGACTTGACTATCCAAGTCTTTGTTCAGTTTATCTCCGAAGGTAGCATCTTTGACGATTTGATCAGCGGACGCGATAAGACCATAGTGAACTTTCATATCTCTTGGCTTTCTTTTTACAACCTTTTCTCTGTCGCAGTATTGGCAGCTATCTTCGCCATCCTCTTCGTCATCCTCATCATTCTGCTCCAGCTCTTCATCATTTTCGGCATCAGCGGCATCTTCGCGAACATGATGATAATTCGCTTTGAAGAGGATGTCTTGGAGTAAGTCGGACTTGAGATACTTTGTAGCCAACCCAGGATATTTATTTCCCAACTCATTTAAATATTCCGGTATCTTGGTCCCGTTCAGCTCATGATCTGATTCCACTGCCGTCAACGCCATCAACAGCAGCTGTGGGGGATTGTTCAGCGCGCCAGTTCTTTTATATCTCCCGGCGTCGACATCCCACTGAACGACACCAGGAAAAGAATCCGTAGGAGTGCTAACGACGACATCCCCTAGCCTAACTCCTTTCTTCGGAACACCTCCACCAATACCCACCATAAGTCCAAACTTGATGTTTGGAAAAGTACCAGCCATCTTGATGGCAACCGAAGTCGCTGCGGTAGAGCCTTTCTTGCCCTTCGGCAGACACGCGATGGCAACGTTATGTTTTCCAATGGATCCCAATGTATAACTGTTATCGTCGTTCGAATTAGGAGGTTTCGGTAAATTCGGGTGTTTCTTGTCTAGTATTGCTATTGCTGCGGTCTGTTCTTTGGGGAGCGCGCATACCCATCCTACGGTATAATCGATCCGAGTCATTGTCTTTGGGATACAAGTGGTAGTTTCGGCCATCATGCGCGTGCATGAGATATATCGATATGTATTGAATCGAATACCTTTCTTCGCCTAGCGCGGCGGCTCGTTAAACTAGTTTTCTATGGGGGTGCGAAAATTAGGAAAGCAGCTCCCGTGCATAAAAGATGGGCTTCGAGATCTATATTATAAATGGTTCTCTACGCGCTACGCGCGCGGTTTGATGCTAGCATGCCTATCAATAATTAATGCATTGCTGTGTTGTCAACTGCAGTATCCAGGATACATACGAACGGCATGGATTTGCACAGCCTTGGACGTACGAATTTACATAATCTCCCGATATAAGCTTGTGTATCACTGGTATGTCGAATATTAGTGTATGACAGTCTAGACGCATCGCAACTACGTATGCACGTAGGGGCAAAGGGGAAAGGTGAGTAAAATATTAAAACTCTTGGAAAGCTGCTGTTAGTACTTTATAATTGTATTTTAATCTTGTTTAGTATTTGACGTGGTATTAATATTTTGAATAAGGCAGGATTTGGTATTAGATAGATATGTCAGCATTTTTGGTAGCGTGAATACGGTGCCTTATAATTTTAATGGCGGATTTGGTAATGGACTAGCACTAAATTGCTTCCCAGTAGCCTCGGAGCTACTTTCCAAGCAGATTTTCTGGTTATGAGACGAGGCACCTATGTTTTTATCCGAGTTGTGAAACGAAAGGCTCTTTCTTTTAGAAAGTTACAGTTCATCTGGATTGTCGTAGGTGTGTTATATATAGCCCGAGCCGAAAGTTTTCCAGTCACGCATATATATGCGCGCTTTTCAAAAATGAATCGCAAAACGTTAAAACTCCTCCTGACGATACGTATACAATGACTGTCCCTCTAGATTAGACATCACCATTTACTCGTTTGATTCGAACTTCGCAGCACACTAAATATTCAGCTGAAAACCAATTCGAAGATAAGGAATATCGAACAGATACCACGCCAAAGATAAAGAGCTTAGTACCGAGAGTTGGCCCTATAATTCCGCATTCAAGTACTCAACCGCCTTCCTAAATAAGAATTTTTGAAAACAATGCTGCTTGGTTCGTTGTACACTTCGGCACGCAAAACCTTCGATTATGTACCAACCAGTATCAAAGGTGTCACCGGTCGTATTAGCGAAGGTAAGTTGTAGTTAACCCGCCAATCAGAATAATATCCCTAATTACGGCTTATCAAATTCTAGTGGTTATTGGATATCTTCACTCAGGGGACACTGGAATGACACAGTAAAGATTGGATTACTTGTTAGCGCTGGGAAGAAGGAAGTAGAGAAGAAGGAAGTACAGAGGCCATGTATATAATCTCCGGTATTAATCCATCATACTTGATACAACCCTTACTGTAGACTTAGTAGAAGCCATATTAACAGCGAATTGGAATCCACTTGATATAGTAGTATACTGGATGTGACACAGTTATCTGGAAAAGTTCTATTGTTTTTACATGTTATCCGTAAATTATTTCAATCCTACAAGTTGGCTAAGCATGGTCTCGTTCCCAGCCCCGTCACAAAGGCTAAGTGCTAATAACGTAACTCGGAATCTCTTTCGAATGAAATGATTTGAGTCGATGTAATCAACCAACCCTCTCAGCTCATACCGTACCTGATATCAATGCACAGCAAAGATGTCCTCCATACTAGATTACAGATACTCTACACCCTCACCCTGACTACCTCCTCCCCCCAAACCCAAACAACCGTCCCACATCCTTAACCTTCACGACATCCCTATATGTCAAACTAATCCTCACTCCATCCCTCTCCTCTTTTCCTCCCTGCTGTTCGATCCATGCTGTAGTAGACGATCGTAATCCCGACCAATTAGATACCGTTGCCGAAGATAAATCTTCATCGCGGAGGACCGGTTGAATACCGTGCAGGTGGGAGGTATACATTTCCCCCGTGGTGATGAGGAGGGATAAAGGTTCTTGATAGATTTTGTAATTTTTAGGGGTGTTAGCGCTGTTTTGGGTGTTCGTATGTTTACCGTTTGTATTCCCGTTTGTAGTTTTAATTTGTGCATCTTCACTAACTGCGGAGTTACCGGGGGTATCGTGTTTGGAGGAAGGATCGGAATTGTGGAGTTTAGGGGTGACGTTTAGAATTATATGACTACCGAGACTAATCGTGCACACGACGGGGAAGTAAGCGGCCCCGTCTTCGTGCGGGGAGATGCCCGTGCCAGGTGGGTACTCGTTTATCAGGACGTGGTTGGGTTTTCCGTGCGGTGAGTGTGTAAATATGCCTTCAACTTGTTCTGTGTTCTGTCCGTTTTCGCCATTTTTTGTAGCGGTGGAAGGTGTACTCGCTGCTGGTATGTCTGTCCTTGCACTAAACGAAAGTTCGACGATACTTTGTCCGATTTTCGACAAGAACTCCGGTAGGGGTTTAGTGGTGACCAGATGTCCTGATGGCGTTAACGGGGCGGGATGCGGCTGTAGGCGTCTGTGCGAGAGATTCGTCCAGGGGTGGTTTGATATATTTCCGAGGAGGAGATCTGATTCTTGGGGGGTTAGGAAGTCTATTTTTTTACAGACATATATTAATACCGATTTCTCAATACAATGTAATGTTGCGCTTCATTGGACGAACTGAGGATGGGGTGCATGTGACGGGAATAAATCTAAAGTGCTGGCTTGGTGGGCAGGGGGTTACGTTTGTATACCGGTAATATAATACGCATCATTCGGCAAGGATGTAACCCTATACTCCTCCAACGGACGAAATTTTCTCTCCTCATCTCGTTCGGTACCGTGTAAGGAGATTGTACCGTCCGAGGGATCGATATCCACTTCGGTGGGAGATAATAATGTGTTGGATCTGACGTCGGCCATGTTGGATTCTTTCCTACAAGGGTGCGAATTACGGCTGTGTAACTTCGGCGCTTGGACTTGCTTGACTGCACCGTACACTGTTTCGATACGTTTTTCGTCCGGGGATGGTGGGGTCGGGGGGCACTGTTAAACTAGCTCCTGGGCGGATATTTGTCCTATCTGTATCTGATCTAATAGTGGGGTATTTACTCTAGGGTTTGGGGTGAGGTGGGTTGCATTGGTGAGTATTCGGATTGGCGGTTAACGCAAGGTTATTTTATATTTAGTCTGATCTGGTCGTGGCTGGGATGAAACGCTTCTACAAGCTTCTCTGTTGCCTGCCGTATTATTCATCTATAATATAACGAGGCCAACTAGATGGCCGGGTAATTTGCTGGAATGAGCCTGGGGTCCCAGGCTGATCTACAAAATACTAGTCTTGTTATTACCACAATATATTCTAGGTGTGTGGTTCTTATAATACGCATTGTAGGACTATCTGTGCTCCATGATATCTATTAAGCTCAACACTTATATGCACTTGACAACTATATACCACCGTCTATAAAAAGTCCTCCACATTAATCTCCAGCGTGCTGACCGGGAAGCTATTCACCGTTAGCAATGATATCAAAAGATAGAAAAAAGGGCGACTTACGCAATCTCAAATGCCTTCAACACGGACGGATGAAGTCTGACCATAAATTAGCGCATGTAAATCTAGGAAAGGTATGTAAAACTTACACGCCAAAGCTACCGATGATTTTAGGTTCCTGCCCTTTCTTCTTATACCAGATATTCACCCCTCGTCCCGGGAAGTAGGTATCGCTCTTCAACTCTTCGATCCAGTACCCGTCCTTTCCGCTGTTTTCTTCCACGAAGGTCGCGCGAAGCATAGCCATCACACGGTCCAGCAAGCCGTGGACGACTTCAAACCCGCTGGTTTTCCCGCACCACGCTGCGGCGAAATGCCTCTCGTTGCGCGATTTCCGTTCGTAAGAGTCGTCTTTGAAGGCTACATCGCTGACTTCGAAGACTCGGATCGGGAGGGCGTGTTTGCGGTTCTCGCGGATGGTTTTGAGGATTCCTGGGAGTAAAGAGGTTCGGACGACTTGGTATTCTGCAGTTTTGGGGTTGGCTAGCTTGATTGCCGTTTTACCGTCGTCCTTTCTGTTGAGGTGGGCGAAATTCTCGTCGTGCGAGCACAGAATCAAGGGCATGACTTCGCTCCACCCTGCCATCGCGGATTCGAGACGGATGATATCCGAGAGTTTGTTGATCGGTAAGGGTTTCGCTATCGTGCCGGATTTGCCGGGAAAAGTCTTTTCTAACTTGTTGAAACCGTACGCGATGGCGACGTCTTCCATGATGTCGCATTGGTGGAGGACGTCGGCGCGGTTGACGGGGATGTCGACGTCGAGGAGGTCTTTGTCTGTGGCTGAGGGGCGGGCGATGTAGGACATGCGTTTGAGGTTTGCGCACATTTCTTCGGCGGTGAGGGAGAGGCCGGTGCAAGAGTTTATGTAGGATATTTCGGCGGTGGTGCTGCGCGGGGTGAGGTCTGGGACTTCGCGGGATTCGTGGTTGTGGGGGGATATGATTTTTACGGGCTCGACGCTGTTACCGTTAGTTATATTCGAAACGGGGATGAGGATACATACGTGAAGGGCTCATCGCAGTAGCCGGAAAACATGGCGACGAGGATATGGCAGACAATCTCGGCTTTGGTCTTGTCGGTGGCGGTGATTTCGATAAAAATGTTGCGGGTGTCGAGAGTGATTTTTGAAAGTTCGCTGTTGATGATTGGGGGAAGGGAGCAGACATTACGGTTTGCGTCCAGGACGACGGGGTAGACGGGCGAGTCTCTGATGATGTGCAGGAACTTGGCCAGATGGCGACTCCCTTCGTCTTTCTACGACAGATTAGCAGATATTTATCGTCCGGGAAATTTGGCTCGTACATCGTAGTGTCCGAAGAGTTCGACGGCATTCATCTCTTTGGTCTGGTTGAGGGCGACGAATCTGATGTCTTGTGGCGGCAGGGCTTCGTAGGTGAAAGGACCCTTGATCTTGTCGAGGTCGTGGGTTCCCATGGACACTAACGTCCTCTGACGACACAGATTCTGGTGCAACTTGTCCTGCAAGGCGATGAAGGAGTCGTATCTGGCCTGGTTGAGCTTGACACCTCGAAGAATGGCAGATGAGATGTACTGTCGGATCTGGTGGGTGGATTCGTGGACGGTGATCTGGTGGAGGTTGCCGGCGTCGGGAGCGACGAGACGGTAATTGGGGACGTCCTCACGGCCGAGGAAGACGTTTAGCATTTTGGAAATGCCCTCGAAGCACAGCATGTCGTATCTGCATCGATTAGAATATGTTGGCTAATAATGGGAGGGGCGCTTGCCTGTTGGCGGGTATTTCGATTTTGAGCTCTGGAGGTCGTTCGGAGCCATCGCTTTCTTTTCGATCTTGGTCGGTGGTCTACAATCATAAGCGACGATACAGTATCGGAGAGGGTATGTGGACAGTACATCTTCGTCGAGCTCAATTCCTATAGACAGTCAGTATGTCGTTGTAATGTATCGATATGATGAGTCAATGCGTACCGAATTCGAAGCAGAGTTCGTCAAACTCGTGGGTGGTGTATTCGCGGCCGAGGGACCTGAATAGGTCGGCCTTGTTGACCGTTATCGTCGGCATTGCAATATATACGGCCGTCTACGGTCGATGAAGCTGAGAAGTATGGTGGTGATGTTGATTCGATGGTGGAGAGGCGGTGTGGTGGTGGTGTGGAGGGGTCAACGAGCCCCGCCAAAAATTTGCGACACCGTTTAATTCGCACCAAAATATCAATCTTGTATTAAGACTTCAAACTACTTTAATAATTAATCAATTAGAAATAATTATAATTATACCTATAATTATAATAGCTGTCCACGTGACCGTATAATTACAGCTCGTTAATTTAATTCAATTTATTTAATTGTGTGAGTTGCCGTGTTAATTAATACGTAAAGAGGGGCCGTTGTCATGAAATACATCATGACAACCACTCCTCCGAATCCTCCACAGCCTCTCGACTCCCAGTACATCCACTGCAATATCAACATCTACGACAGATACACCATCAATCCACAGCATCGAATCTAGAATAGACGAGTGATAGATCCTAGAATAGCTTCCGTCGTCGTCGTTTCAACATTGTTCCTATTTTAGAAGGGCGAACCGCCGAAGAAAGAAAGAACCACACAACAACTTTGACGAAACGAGCTTCAGCAGGAACTCTCTCCAAACTTCAACTTCCCCTCCGGCGTCACGAGCCTCCTTTCCATCAGCTCCACCGCCTCCCCCACTCGACCTCCAGCTGCCGTCTTCTCGTCTCTCGACACTCTTCTCTCGATATTCAAGCTTTGCGTACGTATTTGTCGGCCGTTATCCTTCGACAGTTTTGTCTCTCTCTCTCTCTCCCCTGTCCGATCTCGCAGCTGTGGGCCACCCCTAGTCAAGGCGCACTCCCTGTCCTCATATCCCGTCGTCACCGCCTCTCCGACCTGATTGACCCTCCCAACTAACTCGCAATGGCCGTCTCCCGCAGCTCTTACCCGAATTCAAGCATCTTAACCCGATTTATTGCCACGATAATCATTCTGCACCATGGATACCACCAGCGACGAGCTGTACCCCATCGCGGTTTTGATGGATGAATTGAAGGTCACCATCCAATCCACTCTACTTTCGAAATTAATTCTCACTGTCGGTGTAGCACGATGATGTCTTGCTTCGGTTGAACGCCATCCGTCGATTATCTACGATCGCTGTCGCGCTGGGAGCCGAACGAACAAGAGAAGAGCTCATTCCCTTCCTGGATGGTACCACCACCACTTCTTCCACTAATTCACATCACGATACTGACTGGATTTATAGAATCCGTAGAGGACGAGGACGAGGTCCTGACAGCTCTCAGTGACGAGCTCGGAGGCTTTGTAGAATACGTTGGCGGCCCGGAGTTCGGCCACGTCCTACTTTCCCCTCTAGAAAACCTCGCCGCCATCGAAGAACCCCTCGTCCGCGATAAGGTACGTCCCCCAAACACGGTATATAACGTCGTCAGCTAATATTGTAGGCTGTCGAATCCTTAAACCGCATCTGCGCCGAACTCTCCCAAGAACAAGTCGAAACCTACTTTATCCCCCTCATCGTCAGACTCTCAAAGGCAGACTGGTTCACCTCGAAAGTCTCCGCCACTGGTCTCTACTGCACCGCATACGACAAGGCTACCCCTCCGTCCCAGGAGAGCCTCCGCTCCCAGTTCGGCCTGCTCGTCAACGATGAAACTCCCATGGTTAGAAGAGCTTCTGCGACTGCTCTCGCCAAATTTGCTAAACACATGACCGCCGAAATCATCGTTGCCGAAATCCTCTCCCTCTTCCAACATCTCGCGCAAGACGACCAGGATAGCGTCCGCTTGTTAACCGTCGAGATCCTCATCTCCATCGCCGAAGTCATCCCCCAGGACCAGCAGGCCAGCCACACCATCCTCCTCACAACCTTGAGAAACCTGATCGGCGACAAGAGCTGGAGAGTCAGATATATGGTGGCTGACCGCTTCGAAAAGCTCGCCAAAGCCGTCGGTGATGAGGTTGTCAGGAGGGATCTCGTGCCCGCATTTGTTAAGCTTCTTAAAGATACCGAAGCCGAAGTCCGCACCGCCATCGCCGGCCAAATACCGGGTACGTTCTCCTATAGTTTTATCGTCGTACATTGCTAATTGTGTAGGATTCTGCGGGCTACTTGACAGGGAGACGCTCTTAAACGAAATCATGACCAGCGTAGAGGATCTCGTCACCGACTCTTCGCAACACGTCAGAGCAGCTCTTGGTACCCAGATCAGTGGCCTCGCCCCGATTCTCGGAAAGGAGGAGTACGTATTCTACGCATTCCACCCTATTTGTTAATTTTTGCTAACATAAATAGAACGATCGCACATTTGTTGCCAATGTTCTTGCAGATGCTCAAGGACGAATTCCCCGACGTCAGACTGCACATCATCTCGAAGCTCGAGCTTGTCAATGAGGGTAAGAACATTCATTCTTATTTTTGGAATGCTGCTAATTGGTAGTCATCGGAATCGAATTACTCTCGCAATCGCTTCTGCCCGCCATCGTGCAACTCGCGGAAGACAAGCAGTGGCGCGTTCGCCTCGCAATCATCGAATACATCCCTCTCCTCGCCTCACAATTAGGCGTCGAGTTCTTTGACGAAAAGCTCGGTGGGCTGTGCATGGGATGGCTAGGCGACACCGTATTCTCTATTCGGGAGGCAGCCACGATGAATCTCAAGAAGCTCACCGAGGTCTTCGGCGTCGAATGGGCTAAGAATACGATAATACCCAAGGTTATGAACATGGGAACTCATCCAAATTACCTCTACCGAATGACCACCTGCTTTGCTATTAGTGTACGTTCCTTCTTTCCTCTACGAAAAGAGAATTAGCTAACGACGACAGACACTGGCACCCGTTGTATCGTTGGGGGTTATTCAAGAAAACATCCTCCCGGTAATCAATCAACTCGTCGAGGACCCAATTCCCAATATCCGCTTCAACGTAGCCAAGTCGTACGGTGCCCTGCTCGACGTGCTACGCAGCCTCCCCGAGGACGGCGGCCCGCTACCTAACGGCGGCGAAATCGCCCCTCTAGGCACGGAACCATCACCCGCAGCGCTGGAAGTGATCCAGAAGGACGTGATCCCCGCGCTGGAGAAGCTACAGGCGGACGAGGACATCGACGTGAGATACTTTTCGAGTCAGGCGGCAGCAAAACTCCCGGACGCAATGCACACCAGTCCGTAGATATATTTTTTAAACTAAAAATAAGAAAGAAAAAGCAAGCAAAAAGATAGTTTTAGTTCTTGACATTTGTTAGCTACCCTATTCGAATGAATTCACCCGCTTTTATTTAGACCCCCCGTCCGTGTTTTAAATTTCGATTTCCCCCGCTTCCTCTACGCTTTCTTGTGGATATAGCTCAGAAGAATAGTGTGCTTAGCTAGATGCCTGGATATAGCTTCTTTACGAATGAGATGTGGATTTCCCAGCGACTATATTGGTATTTACTAAGTGTTTATCGAGGAGGAGCGTAGCTGTATTAGTGTAGCTTGGCTGTTGGAAGCTAAAGTCGGTAAGGATGCGTGGAGCGGTGATAACGTGTTTTGAACAAAGCGCGACAACACACGCGACTTCTTTGTTCGATAACATCCCACTAACGTCAACTTCACTCAAATTTTACTAAATTCACAGCTTCACAACTTTACGGCATAGATAAAAGACGGTCGTTTTACGAAGAACTCGCTGTACACGATTGATTCCATCACTATCATTACGAAATACTAAAGCTAGCTAAAAGAAGCTCTACGAACGAACGATAAAAGTCCTTCACAGAATAGGCGGTAAGGGTACCTGACGATGCCACGAACAGAGCAGGCCGGAACACGAAAACGGCCGAGGAGGGTATGTACATCTCATTCAACCATATTTCATATCAGTATACCCACTATCCATATTGTTACTATCGGTTAAGCTAATTTGAATGTATTATATTATAGTCACGACGAGAACCCACTCGCGAACCATCATCTGAATCCGAACCGGAAGAGGAAGACGAGGAAGAAGAAGAAGAGGAACCACCCCAGCGAAGAAGAAAACAAACATCTACATCCACCTCTTCCCGCCGTATTTCAAAAGCTACTTCTCGTCGTCAACAACCACCACTACACCAACAAGCATCCGAAGAAGAAGTGGAAGAAGCGCCGCCACCAGGCGATACAGAAGCAGCACTACAAGCCCGCCGCGGGAAAGGGAAAGCTACAAAACGGCGACGAAGGGGCGACGACGACGATAATGAAGAGGAGGAAGAAGAAGAAGAAGAAGAAATAGAGAAAGATGAGGGGAGTAAAGGTGTTGATCCGGTCAGTCGTCTGGTTAGACTCGCGTTGGCGATGGAGTATCAGAAGAAGCCGATTCGACGGGGGGATATTACTGAGAAGGGTTAGTACGGATTTATCCATTTTTTTAAGGGTATTTTAGTGGAAATGTATCTATGGGAGGTTCTACGGTTGCTCTTGGAGCTACGATTGTTTCTGTGGCTGTTATCATGGAGGTTTTATAGGTGCTACCAAAGAGGCTCCTATACTTGCTCTACAGTGGCTTCTATAGATGCTGCTACATGCGCTACTACAGTTACTTCTATCGTTACTTCTATAATGGTTCCTAATGGCTAACAAATATTACGAGTGCAGTTCTCGGCCAACAATTCAAATCCGACTTCAAACAAATCTTCACCGAAGCCGAACACGCCCTCCAACTAATCTTCGGCTTCACAATGCAAGAACTCCCTGCCGTCACCGAAAAGATCTCACTAGCCCAACAACGTCGTCTCGCGGCAGCCGAAGCCCAGCGCGGCGCAGCAGCAGATTCCCAGCCCACACAAAAGAAAAAGAAAGAAGCCTCCAAATCATGGCAGTTAGTATCGGTATTGCCCGAAAAATACCGTATCCCGCTCCTCCTAGCCCCGCAACTACCAGACGACCAAGCGATCCTGGGTATCGGTAGCGCAATAGTAACCATAATCTACCTATCCAACCGCTCGTTATCAGAAAACGTACTCCTACGGCATCTTCGAAAATTTAATATAGAAGATCGTATTCCCGTTGAAGGCAATCGCGAAAACGGCCGGATGGAAAATATCATCGCGAAGTTGATAAGGGAAGGGTATATTGTCAAACTGAAGGATGAGGTCGTACCCAGCCAGGAACAGACGTACACGTACGTTATCGGTCCGCGTGGGAAATTGGAAATGGGACGGCAGGGAGTTACGAGTTTTGTTAGGAAAGTGTACGAAGGTGTTGACGGAAGGGTGGATGAGACGTTTGAGAGGAGGGTTAATAGGGCTATTGGAAAGGAGGAGGATGGTATCGCTGCTCCTAATAATAATACGGAGGGTAATAATGGGGAGGGTGAACGGGAGGAACAGGGAACTGCGGGGAATAGACGGGGGAGAGGTGGTGCTGGTGGTGGACGCGGACGGGGAACGAGGAGACGGAGGGGGGGTGATGATGATGACGGTGATGACGATGACGACGAACAAATGCAATAATCTTAGTTTCTGTTGGGGGGTAACGATTGTAATATAGCATTCTTTGGGCGTTTATGGGTGGTTACGTGCGAATTTACGCGGGGATGGCGGTGAGATGTTATTAGCTGTATTACTATATCTCTATGGCGAGTCTAGATAGTAATTTATAGGCTAACGAACTTATTAACAAATGTGTCGACTAGCTAAGTAATCTAAAAATGTAAAGATAACAGTGAAGTTATTTCGCAACCGACATCTCGTAGGCGTTTATTTATACCAAATCGAAAAAATCGCAGTCTCCAGAAGAATTAAAAGGTGAAGATGAATATGAACAGTAAATAAACGAAAGCGAATGGAGCGAATGGAGTGGTATCATACTAATATATTTAGAATGTAATAATGCTTTTCCTAATCTTAAAGAACCTCCCCTTCTCGCTCAATAAAGATCAATATACAAACGGAATCCACAAAAAAGAAGCAGGAAAACGACAAATAAAACTCGTAATGCTTTGCTATGCTAGTAAAAATAGTTACCTACCCATCTTCCCCTCCTCTCAACCAAACCCCTTTATTACAATACAAAAGAAAAAGTTTTTGAAAAGAAGAATATTAAAATAGCTATATCAATACGGCGGCCTAAACCCCGCAGTACTCAATGTACTCCCGCTCCGCTGCCTCCCTCTACCGACTACGGCCTTCCCCTTAACACTCCCTATGCCGCTCAGCAAACTCTTCACGTCCACCGCGCCGCTAACTAAATGCCCGCTCGGGGACTGCGATGCTCTCGCCGGCGTAGGCGAGCCAGGTGTACTACTAAGCACGCTCACGGGCGTCGCCACCCCACTGCGATTATTCACGCTATGGTTTCTGTTAATCGGCGAGGAGGGTTCTGGTGTTTTGCGATCGGTCGTGGCGGTTGGTGGGGTGTATTTGGCCGTATTTCCCTCCCACCAGGCTTTTTGTGGCGTTTCGGGTCCGGAAGACGGGAGGGTGATGTCTATTTGCGGTGCACCGGTTGGAGAAGTCGTTGACGCGGTAGAATCTTTGTTTTGATTGTTCGGGGCGCTTTCGTCCCAGAAGGAGAAAGAGGAAAGACCGCCGTCGTCCTTTCCGCCTGATGGTGCGTGAGCGGCGCCGTTTTCTATCGCGGGTTGTGGGGTCGGGACGGGTGGAGTTAAGGGGTACTCTCCCGGCATGTGGACTTGGACTTGCGGTTGGAACAGACTGGGTAGTGGCGGCATCGGAGGTTTTTCTTCTGCAGATTCGGGGACGGGACTGGTGCCTTTGCGTTCCGAGCTCCTGCTTCGCGTGCTGGGCTTGCGTTTGGCAGTGTTCCCGCCGGTCGTGATGCTTGGACTATCCGGTCTGCCTTCGTCCGAGGAACTGCCGATGTAACTGCCCACGTCCATCATACTGTCGCTGCTATCACTGCCGCCGCTGCGTAGAC
The DNA here is from genome assembly GCA_036971405.1 of Orbilia quercus. NCBI lineage: Eukaryota > Fungi > Ascomycota > Orbiliomycetes > Orbiliales > Orbiliaceae > Orbilia > Orbilia quercus. Next base: position 1,143,152 of record JAJTUE010000003.1, on the reverse strand, counting down.
TGCCGCGGTTGAATTTGACGTTGCCGTTCTGCGTCGTCGGGCGGCTGACCGACGGACGGGAGACGCCCGTGAGCACCAACTTGAGCTCGTTCGCTCGTAGCGTCGATTCCCTGCTGCTGCTCGTTCGTGTGCCCGACACGTTGGTGTTCGACCGATTGACTCGGCCGAAACGTTCTTCCTGCCCGGCTTTGAATTTTTCTAAATTACCCGTCGCGGGTCGGCTCCCCGGTCGACTGGGGCTGCGGTAGTCTTTGTCTCCCGTGCGGGTACTCCTGCGATCGCCGTTGATCGGTAGGAAACTTCGAATCGTGGTACCCGTCGCGTGCGTGCCGATTCCGCGTCCCTCGGACAGACTCGTCTGTCGACTACCGTACGCCTCGATACTCGCCATGACGGCGCTTTTGCTCCAGCTCGCGCCTTCGGCAAAGATGTCTCGTAGTCGGGGTGGGAACTCCGTCTCGCTTTCCGTAGCGATCGCGGCCATGACGAGTTCCGTGACGTCCAGGTAGTCTTCGCGAGGGAGTAGTGCCCCCTCGGCGATGTTTTCGGGGTAGACGAGTTTCTCGTCGTAAGAGTCGATGACTTGATCTTCTTCTCGGGGAACTTTTAGTGGGATGAACCATTTCTCGGCGGCCTGCCGTTCTGCGATTGTGTTTAATGTGTCCTGGCGCAAAGGTTCGATTGCCCACGTGTCAGCTACGGAGTATATGTACGCTAGCACCAAACTCTTGATGGCAATCTTCTCTTTCGCTGTTTCCAAGCTACCTGCTTCTTCATCAAGGCGATAGATCATTGGTAGCCCGGACAGAATAGCTGGAAGCCCGACTTTTCGAACCAGAAGGTCGAGCATTTTATATACTCCAACAATATCAACAGCTCTAGCGGCATGCGCTAGTATTGTTTCAAATGTCGCCACGTGGAGTAGCTTGATAAAGGAGCTGTTGATGAGTTTGTTGGCGCGATGGGACAGGTTTAGGCTGTTAACTTCGATGAGGGCGGTAGCTATGTCACTGACGGCACCCGGGCGGTCGATTTCGAGGCTAAAGTATACGGATAAACTGTCGATATATGCTTTCCGCACGCCCTTCTCTTCTTCACGCAGGATCCAGTGGGTTCCTTCCCATACGCTTAACGGTACAGTGTTGCGACCGATTGACTGGGAAGATCGTTGGTTCGCAATGGTGAGGAGGTCGCGGACAGATTTGAGGGCGACGGCGCGCGCGGTATCAAAACTGAAAAAGTCGTCGACGTGCGGTTGCTCCGTGACATTGGTGACCAATCCAGCAATTGCAGGATCTGTTGTGAGAGGTGCCGCCGGAGACGGCTTCAGTCTGAGAAGAACTTCGCCGGTAATGTCGGCTATCTGATCGGTATAGTATATATGAGTGGCGAGGTCGGCAATGCACTTCCGTAGCCGATGTAGGAGGTCTTTCCGGGTAGACGAAGGCGACTTTACAACTTCGGTGATGGTTGCAGTAATGGCAAAGATTGCAGCGGTGGTGAGAGATGGTGTGGCCGAAGCGCTTAGGGGAGGTTTTTCGCTATTCGACTGGGGAGAACCCGGTGGGGTGGGTTTGGTTTCTAATTGGAGAAGTTGTAAGATTTTGGCGATGATGGCGACCAACACGTCCATCACGCTCAGGCCGACCAGGTTGACGGTGGATGAGAGGAGCCACGAGAGCAGTTGCGCGTAGACTAGCTGTTTGTGCAGTTCGGCTTCGGCCATGGGGCAGTTAACAAGTTGTTCGAGGATTTCGACGAGAATGAGGAACCGCGACTGGGTAGGGGCCCATTTGGCGACCATTTCGACCAGACTGGTGGTCCAGGATTCTGCCACGCTGGGGCGAGATGTGATGTATTGGAGGATTGCCTGCGTGGCGAACCGGATCTGTGGGATGTTGTTGATTTCAAAGATGCCTTTGAGGCTCTGCAGGGCCAGTATCTCAATGTCCTGCTGTTCCAGCTTGTCGGCGTCGGCGGCGGTGTTGGCCATGGCGCCGTCAATGGTGCCAATCGACGTGCGGGGCATGAGAGCATTGGCCTTATCCTCATTTGTTTCGGCGTTCAAGACCCGGTACTGCATTTCCTCGAGGTGATCCTCGTCGTCGGAATAGATGTTCTGCAGGATGACGGGGAGAACCATGGCCAGCTGCTGCTTGGCAGTCGCCGAGGACAGAGCCTCGGACGAACAAACGCTTTTGATAGCCTTCAATCCCGCCAACCTCCATCTCAACTCGTGTCCGGCGGGAGGATTCGAAGAACATGCCGCGTAGAGTTTGATAACCTCTTCGAAGAGTCTGACGTAGGGTTCGTCGGATGCGAGATTCGCGCCGTCATGGTGGGAGCAGAAGGCGTCCCAGCAGGGTAGGGTCTCTTCAATGAGAACGATATCTTTGGATGCGATGACGGTTTTGAGGATGGTCAGTATATTGGAAGCGTAGAGGTTGAGATCTCTGGGGCATTTTTCGATCAGAGCGCGGCAAATCTCAATAGTGACCTGGGTGTTTCTGCTGGAATGTTAGCGATTGAATTTGTACGCGGAATGTGGAAATAAATTACCCGGTCCTCCGTTTGTAGACATCGCGAGCGGCCCGACGTTGGAGAAAGTCGCCAACTTTTTGCAACTTGCTCCGGCGGGTAGAGACGTAGTAGAGGAGATAGGAGAGCTCGGAGCCGTTGGGTTTGATTTCGACGGCGCCCTTTTGGAATTTAGGGTAGGTTTTGAGGATGAGAACTTGATGTTTCGGGCGACACATGTTCGGCAGAGGGACTTCTATGTATGTCGACATCCTATCAAGATGGGACGAGGAGATTAAAAAGACAAAGATGGAAGGGAAGCCGTCGAGCTCGGGCTATCTGGAGGGTCCAAGAGCCATAGATTGGGGGAAACGCGTGACGGGCGTTCAGTGGCGGGCGATGAAGCCAGAAATTATGTTGGGAGTGTTTGGTCGGATGACGTCCCGCCGCAGCCGTTCAGGTGATGACGCAGTTGGCCCGTACAAACAATCGGGGTAGATGGCGATGGAAAGAGATATGTAAGGAGGAGGAAGAAGAGATAAAGGGAGAAGAGAAGGATAGAGATGGTAAATGAGATGGAGAGGATGAGGCTGAGAAGACGGAGAGAGGATGGAGGTGAAAGTGTGGTGGCCGTTTAATTAAATTGAGAGCGCCCGGCTAACAAAAATCATAATAATAACATGCTTCTAACTAATTATAATTCCGTCCTGCCAGCACACACCAAACAATCGTTCGTTCATTCGACACTGTCTTATTCGACGACGCAATGACCGTCTGGGTAATTCGACGACGACGTGGATAATGTGATGAGAAGCGGGGGGAAGAGATATCGTTATGCAGCTGCATGGCCAGGGCCGTCGAATATTCTTTCTTTCCCGCAGCCTCGCGGCGCATCCAGCTCCCAGTTCCGGTTCCTGCCGGATGCCATGCCATCTCACCCGGTCTGTCTTGCCGCATCTCTATTTATATAGGAAAACATATTCGATTCGATATACGGAATATATAGAATATGCTCCTGAGGGTTGAAGATTGAAGCATATCAATATCGATCAATTGTTGGTGATACAGTGTGCCACTTCAGCTTCGTCATAAATAGACTAACCTGTCACTTTCTGCATGCGGCGATAGCGTCCGGCCTGAGCTGTTCATGCTGTGTATGAATCACTGACAGGGCTGTATATTATCTGCCATGGTATTGGACTCGACAATTTGGGATTTTCCCTTTCCCATACACTAGGACTTCCTCAAATCGAACAGATTCTAGAAATAACTTCAAAGTCAATTGTCAGATCCAGAAACCATTCGCACTCCGAACTCGTCATGTCTCATAGAAATAAGTCTTGGCAGTCTCGTGCGACCAGTAACTGCCAAAACGGGCAAACTAACATCCCCAACGCATTTGCTCGCTGTTCTAGTCTACTCTCGGGGTAGTTGCCTCGTGGTCAAGCCTTACGCCCATGCTGACGGCCGCCTTTCATATTCCGGTCTAGCTTGTAACCTAGATTTTGTATTCTACAAACTGTAGATTTAAAATTTGATATATTTGATTTTGCATGATATTCTACATCGGTGAAATAATCCTGGCAGCCGTGAATCCCAATATTCGGTTCCAGGATTCCATAATATAACAACGTAAGTCTGGGATATCTACCTTCGCAAATATTTGATATACTAGTAGGGAAACTTTCAGCTCGCCTTTAATCATGATATTGACTACATGGGATTGTTTCTTTTCCACAATAATATATTCTTTTTCAAGTCGATACAATAATAAGAAAAATTGTGATTTTTTAACATACTGGATGATGTAATTCACCTACTAAATGAAATTGTAATATATGCCACAGTCTATAACAAACATCCATGCTAAATCCCAACCCACGGCCGCCTATCTACGAGACACCAGAATCTATAATCACAAAAACGGGAATAAGAAACGCTACAGTCAAACCTCTGTCGTCGACGTCGGCATCTTCCTTCGAGAATCTCTCTCATCAGCCAACCTCGACACCTCCTGCCAAACCCTCACCCGGTCCAACCCCTCCGCCCGCCGACCAAGCCGCTCGTAAACCTCCTCTCGCTGGAAAAACTCCTCAACATAGCCCGCAAACCCAGGTGTGTTCCTCACCAACGGGTAACAAATCTTCAACTGCTCGATATCCTTATCCCCCGCCATGCGCCCGGAAAACCCCTTCTTCCCTTTAAACGACGGGAACCCGACGTCCCCGCCGTTTGCCAGCCCGCGGCGCATGCGGAACCAAAAGTCCGCGGACTGATGACACGACGCTTTCAAAAAGTACTCCCGATGCCCTTTCAACTCGTCTATCAGCGCCCTATTGTCCTTTCTCAATAAATCCTTTCGTCCTCGGAGCACCTCACTCTCCAGTATAAACTCCTTCACAAGCTCCACCACATCCCCGTTCAACTTTTTCCTCAACATCCCACCCACAACGTGCAACCTCTCCAACGACTCCAAATCCTCAATCCAATAATGCACCAACAGCATCAACGGAATCACCGTCGACGGCGGTGGAATCGTCGGTAAAAAAACCCACTCCCGCAAATCCTCAAACACCCCATCACCGCAGCTTTCCACCCGAAAATCAACAAACATCCTCCCCGAGTTCCTCTCCGCTACATTCACACCGCTATAGTTCAACAGCCTTAGATAGCGATAACACAGCCCGTCACGCCCCGCAATAACAAGCGCGCGTATAACCAACGCCACATTCAACGTCAAAAACAAGTTCCGGCCACCTTCGCCCCCGTCAAGCGAATACAGCACCCCGTGCAACTCCTCTACCACCTGCACGGCCGCATCCACCGCCAATTTAGTCCCAAAAGCCAAATACCCCACCGCCAGCATCCGGCGGAGAAGCACTCTCGCCATCCCAATCGTCAACTCTCGTCCGAAGAGCCGCGCGTTCCAAACTTCCCATGCCGTAATATCAACACCCGAGAACCCAGTATTGATAAGCTTGACGGCAGCGGCCTGCGTTTTCTCGGGTAATTCCTCCCCAGCTATCTCGGCCGCGTCGTCGCAGAGGCGGATTAGTTCCCTGCACGCTAACACTCGGGCGCAGAAGGATGTGTGTCGTGCGTGGAGTTGATGCGCGGGACAATATTGGACTAGTGTGCAGGTGGTGCAGAGTGATAGGTTCTGTGTGGTCTTGCAGACGTGGCAGCCAGGGTTTGGTTTGTTCGTTTGCATTTTTGAAAAACAGTACCCTCGATCGTTAATATTTGGATCTTGTTGAAAAAAAATAAAAATACTACGTAAGTATTTATTTAAGGTATTTGTGGCCGTTTTATATAAGATTTAGGATTTCGATGCGATGACGATGGAGGATCCAGAATATATTCGTCAGGCAGTCGTCGCGGCCGTGCATGCGTGCATATGCACGCCAGGCTGAACGCCCGACAAGGCTAGTCACCTCCACCCTGTATACCCTATCGATGAGTAGTGTGAGTAATACGAGAACTCGACTCCAGGCCGCGAGTGCGAGGTGAGGTTAACTTTTCGGGTTCGGCAGGGCAGGGCATGCATGGTTTTTTGGAAGTGCAATTTTCTGATCTGGTTGGACGGTTGCACAGTCCCGTGTTGGATATCCGAATGGGGAAATGCAACGGGGTCAACGCGGGGTGCAACGCGAGATTTGATGGGGACTCGCAGAGCTACGATAAGACATTTAAATGAATATGTGTCGGTAAAATAATTTTTAAACACAAAGTTTTCCTGTTAAAAATGATATTTCGGCGTGGAAATATCTTATGATGTTGTGAACTTTTTGATATATGTATATATTTGCATGATTTTAACGAAGACAGGGGTAAAGCCACGTTTAAATGTGGGCCCGACTGAAAGACGTACAGCCATTAGAAAAGGTCTGTACATGTTCTCTACATACAGAATTAATTACCAAGGTTCATAAAGTTCTCGATAGTAACATTAAAATGCGGCGAAAGTCACTAGAATAGTAATAAATACAGCGGTAATAGTAGTAGCAGTGGTCGTGGCAGCAGCGTATGTCGAGATTTAGTCGGGTTTCTCAACAGCGTGGCAAACTCGTATAGCGGCCGTATTGTACCACCAAGAGTAGCATTTATTGCTTCACATTTGACCTTCCTATCAAGGAAACTTAGGCAGGTCACAAGATTGACAAGTCATGTCTTTATTCAATAAGGGTTTTTGCCAATTCTCCTCAAATCCGACAGTAATCTACGAAGTGTAGTTGGTACGAAGAATCTTTTTTTAGATTCGGGATATTTACATGTTATTTGTCGGCCACGTGATTCAGGCCACATACTTGAACACTTTAGTTGCTTTATTAGGATCGCGAGCAACTAAGGATAATGTGAAAGGCAAAACTCGAGTAAGGAAAGATTAGAGTAAGAAATTGAATGGAGTGTATATAGCACACAGACGAGAAATGATGTGGCATCTATAATCTACTTTGGCTAGTGGTGGCATACCGTTTTACCGGTAGTCGCCAGTAACTAGAAGCGGGCTGCGCTCGCCGCCAGCCACAACACCTGTTGCAGACTGCAGCAAAACCGTCCAGTCACAAGACTAGGTAGTGGCATACTTCTAGTTTTCAGGTAAAATTTAGATGCAACTTCCAAAACGTGCCACCAAAACAGGATTTGACCACACTAAACTGTAGAGAAGCCTGCCTCGTAAAACAAACGTTGAACACAAAGGTAGTTCTCGATCCAAGGTTTGGTCCATATTTAGTTTTCTGGTGGAGTACTCGCTCTCGCGCCTTGCGTCTAGCCTAAGTTTAACCCAGTCTTGTTTCTCGCCTCGTCACTAAGGAGCTCGGTTCCACAAGAACAAATGAACCCTTTCTAGCTTGGATGAGTCTATTTACTAGTGTCAAATCCAAAGCAGTTACGAGGCTATTAAAAGAGTCACTTTGAAAGACCTAAAATTAAAATATTTCCCTTAAAGCCGAATAACGCCTCGAACGAATCTATTTCGTGTGATATAGACTATTCTTACAATGCCCCTTTTAAATACAATTGTGAAACCGAAAAGAAGACCCGTAACCTAGTGATTTTTCCGTACCTTTCCAACGTACAGTTATAACATCATTTGTATGATAAAAGAACGCTAGACGCGAGGCTAAAAGAACGCCGCCTTATAAACAGGTGTCCCGCATGCAACTAGTTGCCGAACAGTAAATCAACCCCCCCAAATTAACTTTACCCCAATAGACCTCAATAGCATTATTATTACAGATATTAAAAAATTGTAGAAATTATAATTCAACAGCCCAGTCCAAAGTTAGAGTAATCTCATCGGGGAATACTCGGTCCTCCAAGCCTTGGAACTGTGAGCCGATGTGCGCATAGTCCAGATCGTGAGTGATGCAGATTTTAGATGCAGGGAAGGAGGCCACTGGTCGGCGTGGGTCCCGCGTACGGCGGCTTTCGAGGAACGGTCTCGCGGCAACGACTTGCCCGCAGTGACTACAGGTGCTACCGTACGACCACTCATCTGAGCTTGTCGAAACTTCGTAGACAATCTTTCCTACCAATGTCGGATTATAAGATACAGTGCTTCTAGAGTTCGGGCGACTGTTGGCAGTACTATTTGGTGGCGGATGTGATAGAGCCGAGTCCGCGGGATTTTGATGATGAGGCATTCCTGCCAGTGGAAAGTACAGGGCATCGGTCGGGGCTATTCATGGCAAAGTTTTGTCAATAATCCGAGCAAGTATGCAGCTGAATGCCAAATTTCTTCAAACAGAGGTACTAACCGTGACTTTTAGTAATAAATTGAATCCTGGAACTACCAAAAATTTCCGGGCAGGGGCTCCGTGCGTGAGAAGCATGGCTTCTTTGTTGGTAAACTGGGCGTAGATATCTCCAATGTAACATACTGTCTCTGAGATCTCTAGACGCCATCTTGTGACTTGGAATTCCAGGAAGTTGTTCTTGTAAACTGGAAGCTTGTGGTGGTAAAAGGGATTCGATCTCGGAGATTTGGGAGTTCATTTGTCTTTGAGTAATTAAGATGTCTACTTAATGTTGCAGGTGGAAGACTCGACTCTAAGTCAAAGATTTGGTGGTAACCCGTGGTACTGAGTATGAATATGGAGGACGGAGTAGAAGACAGAATAGATACAGTCGGCCTTAAGATCTAAATCTAGGACGGAACACTTTATATTAAAAAAACATACATATAGGTGGAGGGGAGGAAAATTCACTGTCAGCGAGTTCGTGAGACTATATAAGGCCCGCCGATGTTGGCGGATCCCTATAAGGTTCCGTTACACGGTTTAGAAAGTTCTGCTATCGCTTGCGATATATCGCTCGAGCAACAGCGAGCTTGGCTCATCTCATGCAAAGAGCAGGAAGCAAATGCAGGTTAGTGTTGCGGATGGCCATGGTCTGCTCGAGCATCCATCTGTCTTGCTGCATGCAAGTGCAAGGGGCGGGAAGTGTTGGTCACCTATGAGAAGACAGCTCAGCTTGCTTCAGCAAAATGTCACAAAAAGCAAGTCTCGCTTAAATCTTCCCTATTATTGGCTCTGTTCGATCTATGGTTTCTTAGTTCTATTAACCAATAACATGAAATTAGTCTTCGAGTCCTCAGCGGAGCCTCCAAATATGGTGGGCTTGCGTGTTGGGATATTGCACTAAACATGGCAGACTAAAGATCCATCCCTATGTTTTACTTTTCTACCTGAGAATACAATATTTGCGTAGGCGTCTTTGAAATTTGGCAGCATTCTGGCCTGTCGCTGGCTTCGAGGCTATAAGTGTAATTACAGGATGGTTGGCGTATTAGTGAGGAGCACACAATGCGAAAATTACTTTAAAACAAGTATTTGTAGAAAAACAGAGCTGACCGGCATATCTATCGCCAGCAAGAGAAGGTAATTAGCGCCGTAAATATTGGGTTTGAAATGATCCGAATAATATGAAGTCAAACAATTTTTATATTTTAACGACATGGCAAAGGAGAGTATGGTTCCCGGTGGGGTTGAAATACAACCAGTTCACAACTTCATCCGCGCTTCTGAAGCTCCTATTTCTATCTGTGAGTACTAGTTTCCAAGCATCCCAACTGAATAAGGGCACCTGAAATCTGGTTTGGAGACGCAAGAGCAAGTTATTCCTAACGTCCTCTAGGCTTTCGAATTCCATTGGTATAAAACCTCGCGGCTCGTGTGGCGACCTTGAGTCCTCGTAACGGTCGACAACAACAAAGTATCGCACCCCGATATTCAAGGGAGAAGATTGGGTTGAAGCAAGGTTCGACACATTTCCTGTGGTGGCCGAAGAATCGGGAGACGGGTACTGAAAATGTGCTGCCCCCACCCATGTCCCCATTTCTGATAGGTATCTCGTATTCAACTCCAGTTGATGATATGGTATATCTATATGTGATGGCGGGGTCACCATATTGCTCGCCTGATTCAATCCAGCCGGGCTGACTCCTGCATTCTCGAGATCCCTGGCTACTATGGGATTTGAAGCGTCGAAATGAGGTGGGCCATAGCGATCGACATTGCTCGTCAAGTTTAGGGGAATCTGTATCGGAATGCCACGAACAACAGGATCTTCATTTTGCTGCCAGGGTTCTGCTACAGGTGCAATAGCGGGATCAAAGTCTACCAGAGCTGGTGGTACGTTTGGAACTCCGTTGGGATTGGGGGGATAAGATATGTTTTGTTCAGGGGTAATCTGGCCTAAAGGTGGCTGAGAGTCATTGAAGTTCCGTATTATATCACCATCTGCATCTTGAGCAATGTTTGGAAACTCGCCCGCAGACATCATTGGGATCGCTGGGTTGGTTGAGGCAGGTAGGTCTATGGTTGCGTAACCAAGATTTACCAAGGCTAGTCCGAAGCATTCATCGTAAACCCTTCCATCTTCGAGATCCAAATACACGACTAGTTGGGTTCAAAGCACTGTTAGACGGTATAATCTGTAACAACCGGAAAGGGGAGGAGTATATTGCATATTGTACGTACTGGAACTTAAGGGCGGTTCCGTCCAACTTGGCATGCATAGGCTGCGACACGCTTCAAAAATGTCCCTCCATTTGGGGGCATTCTGACCAAGAAGCTGTTCTGGCATCCGCCGCCCATAATGGTCTCTTCTAATATGATTTCTGCAGGTGAATATGGGATTAGCATGTGTTCTGTAATATAGAGTCTATCAGAAACGGACCTGAGCGACGACACCGAGTCGGCGTATTTCGGCCTTCCCTTCCGCCAGCAATTTTTGTGTACTAGACACCGAAATATGGCACACGGACAGCAAAACCTTGCACTTAGCGTTATCCCCCCTCGAAGGTATGGATAAAGCTCATTGCCATCCTCATCGTCACCTCTTTTGCGCTTTCGAGGCCTCTTAGTCTCAGGAACAGATGGTGCAATGGGCCAAATGTATGCTCCTGAGCTTGAAGAACTAGGTGGCAGGCTTCCGCTTGGAGCTTCATAAGGCCCAGGACACTCTTTGAAGCGCCGAGACGAGCTGTCTTGTGTGATCGCTGATCCGGTACACCGGCGGAAAGCTGGTAGCAATATCATCAAAGTACTGAGGATGTAAATAGCATGCAACTTGGAAGTATCTTCTCCAATATCATCGTCACAAGAGCCCTCGCTCTCAAAGATGCCGCGGATTTCGTCGTCTGAAAAGACCTTTTGTGGGCTCTCATCCAAATCAGACTTTGGCAGATTTGTTGCTCGAGGTGTGTTTTGAGAAGATTGCTCTTCGGGGCTTTCGGAAGAACCACCTTGGGATCTTGCGGATTGTATCTTCTCCAAGTGTCGAACAAGAGGCCAAAATGAAAAATCTATTCACATAGGTTCATTACGTGAGCGAAGTGTTCCCCACTGTGAGTGTATGTTCAGAAGGCAGGGGTCATACAAGGTGAAGGCCGTTGGCCTTTCTCTCGACTCTCCGGGAAGCAAAAATCGAAAGTATCATCCCATGCTTTGCAACCATGCAGATCCTTTCGGTACTCTGGCGCATAATGTCGTCGGATGAGGTGTTCTCTATTGAAATCAAGATTTAGTGTCGTTTTGAGTTACATATTTGATTCTTGCGCGGTTTACTTACTTTATTCCGGAAATACTTTTCCTGTTGACCGCCAGACACCCGATATGAGACTCTGGGTCTGCTTTTGCGAATGGACATGCCAATCGGCTAGAGAAGTCTCTAAGAGTCAAAACTTTCACTCTGGACTCCAAATGACGAAACAGATTCGTAACAAAACTTTCTAGTGGACTTGTGCCCACGGTGTTGAGAGGAAAACTGTGATCATAATTGGAATATAACTCTTGAGAGTCACAATCTTCTATCACTGATTCGCAGTTGGATTCATATTCAGACTGGTTCGAGCTTTCTGCTTTGGGAGACAGGACCTTGGCGATTGGTTTGCATTCCTCGAATCTTTCCGATATATTAGTCGACTCGTTTGAGTTCTGTAAGACGGGAGGTTTTCGGGGGGAGGTCGTAGGTTGAACGACACCGTCAGGCCCAAGACTACTGTCATCACTGGGCATATCTTTGCTCGAAATACCCTCTTTATTGTCGTTAGTATCTTTTGGTCGATATTGCCTTCCTCTTGCGCCAGTTTGAGGTTCAATTCTGTTTTTCTTATTGTCCCCGCGGGCATCTTTGTCATAACCATCGGTTTTATTAGGACCACTATCCGACGAGCTGACCACAAAATACTGTAGTATTCTACCCCCTTTAGTGTCTTGCTTCAGCTCATGGACCAGGCTTTCGATATCTGGTACCAGATTGCCTGTGGAGGAGTTTTCCAGTCGCCAGTCCTTCCAACTGAACTGTGGATCAAAGAATTCATCTTTCAACCAAGCATCGAGATCCGATTCCAGATGATAAAAATCATTGAAATGGAAAAGTTTGAGATCTTGTGACTCGTGAGTCGTCAACATCACTAATTTTCGTTTTACGAACACGCAGTGTGACTTTGGGTATTCGTCAGACGTGCTAGGAATGGATGTCATGCATGAACTCTGGATGCTCAATAAGTCTGTCCCGGCAAGGCTACTCGGATTTCGAGAATCACACGAGAACTCGGATGCGTCCCAGGAATTAATTTTATTCGAGTCGAGCGTTTTCCACGGCCATGGCACTTCTGACGAAGAAGAAACTATAGTTTTGAACTTCTCGCCGTCAATTGTTTGCCCAAACTGGGTGGCCAGTGGGTCTGATTCATCAGCCTCGAGACCAGTAATTCTAGGCTCAATCGGTATAGAGTCTGCGTGAAAAAGGTCATCTAGAAATAAACCGTTAAGCATAGGGTCTCTGAAACCCCGCGAACGAGTTATATCCAGAGCTGAAATTTCAGACCCAATGCCGGAATCGTACGAAGTTGGGATATAAAAATCAAATTCAGGACCTTTATCTTGGGGACGAAGAAATTCGAAAGAAGGGAGAGGACTGCGAGTTATTTTATCCGACGCATCATTATATTGTCTTGCTCCGATGATATCTTCCGTGGGGATGTTACACATTTCGGGAACCGTAATTTCGTCAATGAGAACTGGTAGCAGAATCGGGTAAGCATATCAATATCTTCTGAATACCTCGGAATCAGAAAAAGAAAGTGAGGACATACATGGACTTGGTATCGGGGCCTTCCAGTCAGGAAAGCATATCTTGAAAATTCCATTCCAAGTTCGAGCGCGCTTCAAGCGAGGCGGGAGGATACTATCGAAATGTTTTCGTTTCAAATGTTCCCTACGACGCAAAGTAAATAAGCAAAGACTCTTTACAGTTCTATTTGAATAAAATAAGTAACGCACTTCAATCCAACAATGTTTTTTCGTGCAACCGTGAGGCAGTTGATATAATCTTCTTTGCTCGCGGCTGCATAGGGGCATCGGAGTGATTTGGAAGTATCCCCAGATGACTTTGTGCGTTTTGACGGAGAACCCCTTCCACCACTTCTGTCGCCACTGCCATCTTCATTGTCCCAGTTTCCACCACTCTGCGAATTGTCGCAGTTTAGACGAGCGCGCTTTCCGTTTGACCTGACCAAAGTTACACTGGTATCACGATTCTCGCGTGTTTTGTTGGTTGTAGAACCCGATACGACTTTCGTAACGTAAGCTACCCGGAGAACCAGTCTTGGCACAGAAGCTTGCTCGGATTCATAGTATCTAAGCTCGTGAATCTTGGGAGCATCAAGGTCGAATAACCTCCCCCTGATGTTGATATCGAAACATAGCGCTTGCAGTATAAGCGAGTTGACCAAGCCCGACAGAAATATGGCAGCCTCGTTTTTCCTTTTGTGCCGAGTGCTTAAGTCCGAGACCGCCTCTTGTATGTGAGGAACAAAATGTGAATACTTTCGTAGAAACGACAGTGCTGATTCAACATCCGGCCTCCGGTTTCTACCGTGAATGGGTTTCCTAGAGGCGATTATTGAAAATTTTCGTATACCGGCGTCGCTACTCGCCGACTTAGCAGATTTTGGAAGACCGGTCCAGCTCGGTAAGAGACAAGTTGATCTGGCAGGTTTGGCGTCCAAGAGGTCCGCCGGCCATGTGATGTATGAGGCTCCCCGCACTCCCTAAAATCGCGCAATGGTCAGCAAAAGGTTCACGTTGAGATTTGTAGAGCATTCGAGCGTACCTTGCCATTCTTGTATATAATTTCAGATGAAAGGTCAATCTTTGTTGGCCAGAAAACCGTTGAAGTTGAAGTTTCTTGCCACAGCATATTGTAGAATACCTCAAATGGCCATAAGTTAAAATGGTTTAAGTAATATTGTGATCATGAGGAGGGGAGATTGCTGAATGGCATGCATTAAGACAAAAGTAGGGAACCCATTTTATAGGACATTATTACAGATACGTGACACGGTTTCGACGCTTGAATATCGAATCGTTGGCCAAATTCATTCTGGTGGGCAGCTGCACAGCTACCCGATAAGAACGCCAGCTCGTAGAGCCAAGTCTCGCGTTTTCATAATTTCCGTTCCGTCAAAAAGCAAGCATTCTCGGCTGGAACGAGGGGCGGGGTTATTATCTTTGGGGTTCTACCAAACACCTATTTCCATGATCAGAGGAGGCTTGTTTATTTAAACCTCGATCATCTGCATATGCAGGCGGTTTTGCTAGAGCGCCAAGCTGAGTTTGCTAGCAGAAAAAGAAATCATGGATAGCAAAATGTGGTTTTTGCTATACCAAGCGAATATCCCTGTCGGCTTAATTTTCTTTTTTAATAGCAGAAAACTCGAGGAGATTGTCCAATAGCACGCCGAAATGGCAAAGCAGGGGCCCAAAAGTACCTAGGTTTCATTTGGGACCCCAATAAGGATGAACGGCATGTTTTCTGGGTCAGCCGGGAGGTATACAGTAAGTGTGTGAAAATGCAGCATTTCCAACGCACTCCGTACATGTGGTTTGCTGTGTTATCGAAGGTCTCTTTACTGCTCAAATTTTTACGAGAGTAGCCCTAACCAAGCCCCGTGCGAAAGAAGAAGTCAATATTACAGGTTCTAAAATTGCACATCTGCTGGATTTTGGATCCTTCGCGCTAAAATCGGAATAATTTTCCAAAGCTGACGCACATGCCTAGAGTCCGCGAAATTAAATCTAATACTTCGGAAAATAAATATGACACCAAGTAAAGAAGCCAGGACCGTATTCAATAAGCTTATATATTGTTTGTTCGTTCTTAGTAGTCTATGGATTAGGTCCAACAAATCAAGCATATCGTCGCCGTTGCTTTTGCATAAAGAAGTGGGATATATCCTGCGGCACCTGAGGGCCACTTGTTTCCAAATCTGTCTACTTGTCAATCTACCTTCAACAAATCATGTTAGTTAGAAAGGGTTGTTCTGAATAAGAGTCATGGTCATCTTTCTAATTTGTTAAGGCGGGTTGATCTGAGGCTTTCAAACCCGATCTGACACCCAATTTAAATATTTATGGAATTTATAATGCATAAACCTTCCACATTATATTTTGGATTGTAGCTGCCAAACGTGCAATATATGCTACTAGGCATGAATAGCGACTTGGATATAAGTCTATAGACTACTCTTCTGGGGATCAGTGTATGTGCATCCCAATTGCAATTGTGTATAGATCTACCTCGGCCGTGTCTCTAGCTTTCGTCGTCTAGAAAAGTGTTTATCGATCAGCGGATTTATACTATTTGGTGATTTTATAACTTCAAATCCAGCCTGTAATTTCAATTCTCTTCAACTTCTCACGGGATTGTACCTTAACTACGAGGTTCGAATGCCGTCGTGGCATTTCGTTAGAACTGAAAATACTTCAGAAGAGTCTGCTTCGCTTAACGCAATAAAATGGATATTCTAACGCCAAGACGACCCCTGCTCGCGTCGACTGCCGTTTTGGGACATTCAAAAATTCTGTGCGACAGAACATCTTTTCAACATTATCCTCTCCAACATCACCACCTCGACGTCTGCTCCCACCGCCAAAAATTACAATCCTCGACTCTCTCCCACGGGTCGGGACTCGGTATCACACACGACAAACCGGCCGATTGCGTTAGAGGAGAAGGTGCGCACGAGCCGCAGATGCCACCCTGACCCCAGTTCGTTATGCCCCTCCGCTGCCCCACTGGAGCAAACCGTCTAGCTCCCCTTCTGTCTTCCTGCTCCTCGCGAGCAACGAGTCCTCGAATAGCACTCCGGATATGCTCGTCCTGTCGGGTTCGGCTCTCCTCTCGCGGCATATCGTCGCTGTCTGTTCGCCGGCGGCCGAACCTTCGATATCAATGGCTCGCGGATAGTTTACCGTTTCGATACCAGCCCTGCCATGGATCCCATCCGACAGTTGCATCATACGCAACAAGCACACAGCCCGGATCGGTATCGGAAGAGGAGATAGCCAGCCGTCGCCTGGTCGTGCTTGGACTGCGGCACATGCGGCGCAAGTTCCTACAACCCGAACCCGAACCGATCACCGTGGACAAGGAATACTTCGACAACCTCACGCAGACGCTACAGACGTTCGAGTACCAAGTCCCCGACGAGCACGTGCAGAATGAAATCCTACTGTTCAAGCCAGAGAGCCTGCGAGTGTCCCGATTGCGATTCGAGCAGCTGTTCAAGGAGCTCAATACGGCTTTTTTAGGACCTCAGATCAAGGAGTACCTCAACCAGACGCATATCGATTTCGCGGGCGGGGTGGCCAAGCTGCGGAAGAAAGATGCGGTGAATTTGGTGATGAGGGAGGTGTGGAAGGTCCAGGTGGCGGAGGAGATCGCGGCCGAGATGGATCTGATCGTTGACAAGAAGATTGAGTTTTCAAAGATCGATCTCTTCTTCATGATGGCTGAGGGTATTCTATCTCCCATCTGCCAGGCTGTGTGGTTGCTGATTGTTTTTAGGTGGAGAGATATTACAAAAACTGGCGAGACGAAACCGGACCCGTATCACTCTTAACTCGGCAAATAATACCGTCTTGCTGAACGGCACGAAGGCATCGATCAAAAAGGTCGAGGAGAGTCTGCGACTAATCCCGGAAAGGGTTGTGAATAGGGTGGTCGACATTTCGGCTCTCAAACGAACGGCCCAGGTGAACGAGAATTTCATACCCAGCATCTCACGACTGACCACCGTCTTTTTGGAAATCCAAGACGATAAAGTACGCTACCCCAGTCACACAAGTGGATCATAATTCTTAACATTTATAGATATCATTATACGGAACGAAACCGCTCGGCCTTTTGAATATCCATGACGCCCAGCGCCTATTCTTCAACTCGCTCGACCTACACCTTCGCGAAACGCACAGTCTTCTCGGGGAAACAAGAGCAGCAACTTCCCTTTCGGGGGGGATATACCCCGTATCGGAGAACCAAGCGCTGCCATGGATGTACCGAGGCCGCAACTGGTGTCGATGGAAGAGCGTCCGCAAGCCGATGCAATGGAACCGCGAAACACCCGTAGACGAGGATCTATCATTCGCAATTTCCACGCCGCTGCTAAACCCCTCCCGTGGCGACCACGTAAAATACTCTGACATCCGCACCCTCCTCGACTCACCGACATCATCAACAACAGAAACCATCATTCCAGCAAACTCACCGATCTCTGCTGACGCAGAGGTGGAGACGACCTACCACGCTGTCCTCGGGCAAATACTCCACGCCTCCCCCACCCTCCCGACAGACCGGGACCCCAAATCCCTCAGCGACCTTCTCTCCACCGACCCCTCACATGTTCTCTGTAACTCCGTCCCCCGCGCGATCGATTTCCTATCAACCCTCACTCCCGTAACATACACCTACGAATTCAAAATCCTGCTCAAATTCTCCCCATCACCGTGGGAGAATCCCACGAACTTCGAATTATTACCACCCGTGGAGATGGAATTACACATTGACCCGGCGACGAACGAAATTCTCGCGATTAAATTGGGCGCAATAGAAACCCACGCGATAGCCGATGTTCTCATGCCGCGGAACAATTGCGATCTGCGGTTCGTTCGTCGTACGGTGGCGAGAGTGGAGAGCAAAACTGTCGATGTGAAGAATTACATAGCCGCCGCGAATTTGGACGTTCTCGGCGAAGATCGGTTACGCGCTGGTGAGACCCTGCGGTTACAGATTCCGAAGTGGATGGTACGGGGTACCGAGCGGGAAGAGAAATGGGAGGTTGACGATGAACGAGGGGTGGTGGAGACCATGTCGCCAAAAATAAGAAACACAAACACAAAGTCCTTTAATAGCGGTGACGGGGAGCAAAGTGAAAACGACGAGACGGTACCGATACGGTACTTTTTCACGGGACTGGAAACGCGGTCGTCGACTATGTTTGACTTTCAGGGCGCGCCGCTGATATACACCAAAGCCGAGGCAGGAGCGACGGGGGGTAGCTACGATGAAGTGCTTCTGCAGTGTAAAAGGGATGAGATAGAGTACTTGACCCCGCTTGAAGAGGAGAAGTTGGGTAGTGAGGAGGTCGAGGAGGTCGAGGAGGCGGTTAAGCAGCAGAATTGGATGGATAAAGTGCGGGAGTGGAAGAGGGAGGAGAGTGGTATTCCTGCACCACCGAAGGAGGAGGATGTTAGCCAGGATAGTAGGGTGGAGAGTAAACATGGGGGAATGGGGTTCTTATTCGGCGAGGAGGACGAGGTGGAAGCCGAATTACCGCTGGTGCGTAAACCGGAACCGGAGCCTGTGGTAGCAGAGGAACCGGAACCGGATGACGAGGAGGTTGAAGTCGAGGCAGCGATCAATTCGATCCCTGAAGTACTAGAAACAGTACAAGAAGAAGCGGACGAGGATCCGGATGTTATTTCCGATGCTGTATTCTTGCGGTTCGTCAGGGCTGCGAGAAAGTTGGTTGATGCGGTGGAAGCGACGGAGACTGATCGGATGAAGGCGGGACCGAGGAAGCTGTAGCCATAATACCCTGTATAGTGTTTGTGTGTACGATAAGTTGGGTTAGATTTTTCTTGTATATATATTATTAAGTTTGTTTAGATTGGTGTATGTAGATAAAAGCATGCTATGAGACGGTTCATATACTTGCTATTCGAGTAGCTCCGAGGCTACTATTCGAGATACGCAAGTACGGGTAATGAAACTATCTAGATCTACGAATATTTAATCGGTCTCGAGTAACGAAAAATAAAGATGGAATACGATAAGGAATACCTCTAATACTATAATCTAACAAATAAATTAACTCCATATGTGCCGCTCAAGACGTTACAGCAAAAATCCAAATGCAAAAATTATATTCTAATCACTATCCTCACTGAAAAATTTGCCCGTCATCCATTTCGGCCGTGACGAGGTAGCCCTTCCACCACCACGACCTCTACTCCCTTCCGCTTCAGAATCGCCGCCCATCCACTTCGGCTTCTTAAACGCGTCCCCGATATCATTCATCCATTTCGGGCGACCGCCTTCACCGGTATCTGTAGCGGTATCAATCGTATTCTTCACCCGGTGGAAAAAGGCTCCAATAGCAGACTCCTCTTCCTCCTCGTCGTCAGTATCGTCTATCCGTCTGTTCGGGGGACGGTACGGTTGTCTCGCTGGTGTTGTGGGGGCAGGTGCAGGTGGGGCAGAAGGTCGCGGACTCGATGCTCGGCCGAAAATACCTGATGGGGATAGATATCGTGATGAGAGATGAGTATCCTCCCTCTCTACGCCCAATAAAGCCGCGGTACTTTCATTCCCCGGTCGCGCACGACTCCGCCATCGCTCTGCGGGGTCGTTGGTGACCGCACCAGGTACATCACCGATCTCCCGCTCGATCAGATCGCGGCCGTACCGCCATCCACCGCCCAACGCGACCTCGTCTTCGTCGGAATCTTCGAGCACACCACCGCCGAACCCAAACCACCCCTTCACTTTACCATAGAATCCGAACAGCGTGAACCCAACGGGAATGAGTACCAATATGGGGAACCACTCTGAAAACCCGTGTCCCAGCGTCGTCAGATTGATCGATCTGCCGAAGAAATCGTAAAACACGCTCTCCTTGACAATCGCTCCCGGTAAGAAATTCGTGAAATTGTAACTGAGAGGGACGGTAAGTCTGCACGCGTAACTGGCGTAAAAACATGCTGAACTACCACTCGTCCGGCGACGGACGAGAGCGTACCCACCCCAAACTTTCACCGTGCGCATGGTGCTGCAGGCTGCTATACACATGTACGTGATCCATATCGCTGATATGCACTGTCCTGCGAAACCGATGGAGCCCTTCGGGGAGTTTGGGTGGTGGATGATGCTGTATCCGACTATGGAGAGTTTGTCGGATACCGGCGGGGAGATGTTTATGATTTCGGACCAGATGATGCATACTGATGCAATAGACAGGATGGCGGATAGTAGTCTTCGGAGCTGGGGGATGACGAAGGTGTGTAGGATGTACCGGCCGTGGGGAGATATCATTGGTAACGACTGGAGGAAGCGAGGGGTGATGCTGTGTGGGTTGGGACGGAAGGTTAAGCGTTTGGATGCGGCAGAGTCGAGGACCGCTTGGGTGTTTGCGGCGGATCGGACGATGGAATCCCATTCTGCGATGTAGCGGGCTCGGCGGTTGGTTGCGAAGCGGAGCTTGCGGGTTAGCGAAGCGAGGTATTGTTCGGAGATGACGGTGGGGATTGGAGAGCGGGAGCGGGAGCGGTCTGCTTGGGATGTTGTTATGGTGGAGGTGGATTCTGGGAGTTGCAGGTTCTCGGCGAGTTCTTCGATCCATTCGCGGAATTCTGGGGCGGTGGTGGATGTGCGGGAGCGTTTTTGGACAGCGAGGACTTCTTTTTCGAGGTCTTCGAGCTTCTCGGTGGAGTTTATGAGGTTGTCGTGGACTTTTGGGGCGTGTGATTGTAATCGGCGCAGACGGCTAGCGATCGAGGCGTCGCGCCAGAGGTTTCTTGGGATCGCGACCAGGCCGTGACCCATGAGGAAGACAGCAAAGCTCAGGGCGTAGCAGTAGGAGAGAGCGATGACGAGGGATTTGATGGAGAGAGGGTTGAAGCCGTTGTTGGCCACAAAGTAGATTAGGCCGATGATGCCGATGGTGAGCATGATGATCTGGTAGCGGATGTTCTCGCGGACGGCCTCGGTGAAGCGCTTGCGCGGGTCACGGTGGCCGGAGGCATGGTAGGATTGGAGGATTGGCAGGATGGCCCTATTTCATATTAGATACAGAATACTGCAAAGCTGAGGAAGAGGAGAGGTCATACCAGGTGAGAACGAAGCTGAGCCAGTAGGCAATACGCCAGGCAACGAGCAGGACTCTGTGCGGGAGGATAACTCCGCGATCACCGGTGGCGCCATCCAGACCACTGTTGCTAGCAAGATCGATGGGAACGAGAATTATTATTGAGCAAGGGATGATGAGGGCGAGAAATACAGGGACGAGGAGGTACTGGGGTGTGGTGCGGAGGGGCAGGAAGAAGCGGATGAGCAGCAGGACGACGATATCGATGACGACGAAGGCTATCGCCGACAGAACACTGGATGCGACGGCCATGTTGGTAATGATGATGATTCTAGCGAGGAGAAAAGATGATGGAAGGGGCGAGAGAGTCCCCTGAAGTCGAGTCGGAGAGCATCCGTGTCAGCCTTGGAGGTTATTTGTGTTTCAAGGTTCCGATGGAGACGACGAGCCGGGTTCGCAGCCAGGCCAAGCCAAGCTTATTTAGCGAGAGCCTCTCAACTGAAATTAAATAATAAAATAAAAATAAAATATTCTGAAGGAATGTCCGTGTTGCGGTGGGGTTCCCATCGCCGCATGTCGCACTGCCGCAGTCCCGTGACCGCCGCATATATCCACTATTTTATATCAATCAGGTTAACGACTATTATTTTGTAAGTTATATTGCATGATCAAGCAGCCCACACATACAAAAGTTCTCAAGCTCCCGACTCAGTCTAGTGAGATCATGCATCGATCTCCCGTAAAGAGCTTGTTTGTTTCTCAATGCTTGTATTTCCAAAACTGGGAAATTACTGTGCATTTCGCAGCCGGAGCAATATCTGCAATATGATTCTGTATCAACTGAAGATTACATCCAGGCTGGAGTTGCCGTAGTTGTATATCTGACCGGAGTTAGAGTACTCAAGTTAGCGGTTGCGGTGAACTAACGAAGAGTGAAGAATAAGAGAGACGTACATTGCGTATATAACCAAGAGTCGTAGACCCAGGACCGCTTCTCAGTTCCTTTGAGAAGTTCAAGAAAGAATAGAACATCAAATGGAGCTAATGAAACTGCCTTTGAGATAGCATCGTGGAACTGGGACGGTCTCGTAGATGCATGTGCATACGTGAAGAAGATCGCTGGTGAAGTTGTGAAGAGGGAAGTGTGTGTTGTGGGTAAAACACCACAGCCTCATATAAAATTTTAAATGCATTCCACTGAACTACACGAGACCATACTGAACTATATCAACATCATAAACTGACCTCAATAAATCAAACGACATGCTAACTACACGGGTATCCGAAGCTTTCAACTCGGCCGGCGACTCGCCCGAAGATCTCGACATCTTCGAGTCGTCCATCGGCACAATTTTCAACGACGTCCGCAACATGCACGGCGAACCGGGTCATTTCGTCATTTACACGTCTCCCAAGTACGGCGAGATCAAGCTCGGCCTAGCGGATATCGATAAAGAGCAGACTAAACTCTTCTCGCACCATTTGTGGAATGCGGGAGTTGAGGTCGCCAGTATGATTGAGAGTGGAGAGCTCGCAGTCGAGGGTGAAGATGTGCTCGAGTTAGGAGCTGGTGGGCGTTTAAATTAATCCCTTATTTTAAGTGATGAATATATTAAATAATGATATTATAGGAGCCGCACTACCAAGTTTACTATCATCTCTCGCCGGTGCCAAATCAGTCAGTACCCTATGCTTATGAAGATGCTACGACGCTGATACCAATCAGCTTGACAGGTCGTAATAACAGACTACCCAGCCCACGAAATCCTAGCAAACATCACATCCAACATCACCATAAACTCCTCTAAACTCCTCTCTTCAGCGATTCCAACCGTTCTCGGCCACACATGGGGTAACCTCTCCGAAGCCGTAGCGGAAAAGTATCCCCACTCGTTCAGTAGAGTGATAGCTGCGGATACCCTGTGGATGGATTGGGAGCACGATAATCTGGTCAAGAGTATGCTCCACTTTCTTGACGACAGTAATCCAACGGCACGGATTATAGTAGTAGCCGGACTGCACACTGGTCGGCAGAAAATGGCCAATTTCTGGGATGTAGCTACAACTAGTGGCCTGGAAATCGAATCCATCAAGGAACGCGGCGTTGACGGATTCGAACGAGAGTTCCTCCAAGACAGAGGAACAGAAGACGTCACCGAACGGAAACGCTGGCTAACAATCGGCGTGCTCAAGAAGGTTCCGTAATGGTATTTATAAATATTTATCCATATTATGTACATTAGCAAGCCTAAATTCATTGTCACCACTTCCGCCGAAAGGCAACAGTGCAAACGGTACTCCCCTTCCTCCCCCCAAACGTGAACTCCGGATACTTTACCCTCCCACAAACCTCCAACCCACTCGCCGCCATCTTCTTCACCAACTCCCCCTCCGTCCAATTACAGCTAGTAATCAACAGCACTCCCGTCTCTTTAACCCATCTTCCTACTTTCTCCGGGTAGACTTCATACACCCGTCTTCCGTCGCCCAAGACTCTATCGCTCAGCGATATGGCGTCAAAAGTCCCCTTGTCGAGTACCACATCGAACCCATCTTCCTCTTTTATCCGGTCACCGAAGAATTCTAACCCGGGAGTATCATCGATCACATCCAGCTGTAAAAATTTTACATTCTCAGCACCCGCCGTCGTGGCAGCGATACTCCTAGACAATTCCACGGATCCGGCAGAATAATCCACCCCGATCATTCCGTCGCCGCTAAACTCCCCATCCTCTAATAACGAGAAGAGTAGATGTCCGTTTCCCGTACCCACGTCCAGAAATGTGGCGGTAGACGGGAGCGATAGCGATGAAAGATAACGAGATATTCGGTCTTCGCAGTTTGAATCGGAGAACCAGATTGTGCCCACGTCGGAAGGGTTGGTGGTGTGGTTTGTTAGTTCGAGGGCGTAGAGGGTGTCCCAACTGTTTATTGATGTTAGTTGGGTATAGGAGGTATTTTGGTGATGTGGCTTACTGGGCTTTGGTGCCGAGGGCGCTGGGGGGAAGGTGCTCTGAGGCTGCGTCTGGCGGGTCTGTGGATGACATTGTTGATGTCGACGTCGACAGGTGTGTTGGAGTTTTCGGTCGACATTGAGATGTATTAGTTTAGCAACACAGTTTAGATTCTCGTCAATTGCCTCATCGACGTAATTAGAAAGCAAGCTGGATAGTGATTTTTGCCTCAAAAAGGCTATTAGAATTAAAATTAGAGATAGCTATAGGAGATCTTGGCAGGTATTTTGCATTGTTTGGAGTATTTTTTCTATATCTGTTGTAATTTTTCAATTTAATTGATCAATCGATGTCCTATAAACAACGCTGTACTGATCACGCAGCCAAAGAATCATGGAGATTCCACTAGAAAGGATCAGTCTGCTTCTGAGTTACGACACAAAGCATTCTCGTAGCTAGATAGTTTTTCTCGAGAAGATATTAACCTCCATATTTTAAATGAGAATCCTCCTCCAGATATCATATTGCAGTGCTCTGTAAATCCCAAGCTCAAAGTAGAGCCATAAATGATAACGCCGCTAGTATGCGTGTACGATAATGAATTAAAAAACCAAGAAGATATTAAGATTGAAGAAATCTAAATTAACGAACCCGAAATCTTCCTATCCGAGCCCGAACTATTGCTCAAAATTATATTAGCCGTAAACTGAGAAATTAAAAGGCTCCAAGAAGTATAAATTTGATCAATGGGACACGGTTAAAGCCAGAAGTTAGCTTTACGAGGCCAGATGGGACTAACCTAACCGCTCAGCAGCATCCACCGTCGGCGCCGCCGTTATCGTCGCAGAATCAGTGGTCATCGCTTCCGCCGTAGTAGTAGGCACATCCGCTGTAGTATAAAAAGTCGCAATAGTATCCTGACTCCGAAAAATACTATACTGCTCGATATACCCCAACCTCCCATACTTGAACCCCTGATTTATCACCAATTCGAGCGTGCCCTCTGCACGACTATCGAACGCGAATACAGTGCGAGATCGGAGCGGAAGAAGATTTCTCCACTGGTTGTCTTTTCCTGGAATTGCTCTTGGATACGTCGGTAGACGGAGGATACGAAAGCTGCGCCGCCGGGAAAGTTGGCGCTGTCGTAGAAGTAGACTACCGTTACTTTGGATTTGTTGGTTATTATGAAGCGGGCGAGGTCTGCTGCTGAGTCGATGTTTGCTGTCAAATTTTTTTTTAAATTTTTTGAAATCCACTCTAGTACTCTTTCAGAAGATATTTATTGATAAGAGCGCTGTCTCGTTACCAAGGGGAAGCATTGATAGTAAAGAAGAATAGTAAAGGGACCTAACAGTTCTATCATACAGACAGGAGGATATCGAAAACTTATATCAGATCTGAGTTTTTTTAGTGATTGGATGACGCACGATCCGTGCATCCCGATCTCGATTCTCAGTTGTGCGACTGAAGCTTGGCGGTAGTTGATGCCGTGAACCGAGGTTCTTCCCTTTCTAAAGCTAAAGTTGTAGTTCGAGTCAATTTCATGATATCGATCGATATTGATTAATCTTTCAAGTCACTCTCGTCTCGATAAACGGCGTTTAATATTCTAGATAACTTACTGGATCGTCTGTACTTGAATCCGATCTGCATCTTGCAATGGCAGCTTGTGCAGTTGGGAATAATACATGCTGAGCCGACAGATCTCAATTAACCAAATTTCTATAGATATATTTCAATTAGCTGAACTTAATTAGCTATATAGCTATATACTTAATTACTTACCTAGTTATTCCCCGTACGCACGGATTCGCTCCGTTTTTCGAGATGATTCGATTCATGCTGCTATAAGAATTCTAGAAAGACTGAGAATAGACTTGAAGACAGTCAAGGTATCTTAATTGTGCTTTATATCCAAAACTGAAAAAAACCAGGAGGGGGGGGGACACTAGAAAACGCCTACCGTATTCAAGTAGTATCAAGAGATATAGCAGGGCTAAATATAAATAGTGGCTAAGAGTGCGTACTGGTGCGACGACAGATGCTGCATGCTGCCATGACCTTTAGTACAAGGGGAAATGCGTTGTTAGACGTTCGAATTTGGTAGATAGCTGATAGTCGATCGTCTCGAGGGCCATTGAAGGTCCCTGTCACCATCTGAAGTTTAGACCGTTGATCTGGTCTCATTAACATGCTCTAACTCTTTGACGACCGGGTCTATAACTTTATCACGTGATTGGATCCGGTATTTATTATTGATGCGACCTCCTGCTGAAGCATCTTATCGGGACATGATCCATCTGCAGATCTGTTCTCGAAGACAACTTATAATCTAGCACCAAACCTCCAGCGTATCGATCTAACTACCAAAACCATTGCAGACCATCACCGACCTGAGATATATTTTTGCCGCATTCTTCAAAATTTCGCTAAACGTCACCCCTCATACAAAAACGGGCAATGCATATATATCATCGCTTATTTTTGCAGCAAAGAGAAGTATCGTGAGGAAGGCTTTTGATCCAGAAAAGAGAATATCTTGGATAAGTCGATTGCCTTGCGTTCAAGATGATTGGGATACCGTGCTACAAACGCTTGAAGGGCATAGGAATTTTATGCTGTTGCGTTCTCACCTGATAGTAAAACTCTTGCATCGGGATCTAACCAGGCACTCATACTTTGGGATACTGATACGGGAACGGCCCTCAGAGATATAGAATCTACTGACTCTATTGAGGGAATTTTGTTCTCACACGATAACAAAATAGTCATGTCAGCATCGGAAACTTGCATCATCAAGTTTTGGGATGCTTCAACAGGCTCATTAATACAAATACTGGATGGGCATAAGAATACTAGCTATAGGGCTATTTATAGGGCTATCACATTGTCCCCTGAAGAACACGAAGCTCATATTGGTGCCATCCTATTCTCACCTGATGGCAAAACAATCGCATCAACTTCGCATAGCAAAATCAAATTCTGGTAGACTTCAACAAGAACCCTACTTAAAACACTGGAGGCGTATAAGTCCTCTGTCAACACTATTGCATTCTCGCTTCACGATCACGGCAAAGTGCTTGCTTCGGCGTTCGACGATGATAACCGTCAAGATCTGAGATGTCGCTACAGGGACACTATTACAGACGCTCAGAGGGCATGCTAATAGAGTCAATACCATCGCATTCTTGCCTAACAGCCACACTTTGGCATCAGGATCGTAGGATAGCACAATTCAAGTTTTAGATGTCACAACAGGAACACTATTAAAAAGGCTCGAAGGACATACATCTTTTATCAATACCGTTCAGTTGTCCCCAGATGGTAAAATACTCGTGTCAGCAGCGTCTGATGCAACGATCAAACTATGGGATGCCACTGCCGGGGCACTGCCACAGGCGCCCGAGATTCATACTATTGACAGGCATACAGCCGCCGTTAAAATTATTATGATTTCTCCGGACGGTAAAATAATTGCATCTGGATCAGATGACAATACTGTCAACTTTGGAGCGTCGCTACGGGAGAACTATTATCTACACTCGAAGGACACGAAGATTCGGTCAGAACCGTTGTGTTCTCGTCACCTGATGGGGCTGTTATCGCATCAGGATCAGTCAATTCAACTATCAGACTCTGGGATGTTGCTACGGGAGAGATGCTACAGACAATCAGGATACTGAAATTCCTTGAGAGGCTATCTTTTGCGAAGAATGGTCAATACATCAATATCGGCACAGAAGCATTATTGATTGAAACAGACGAAGCAGTCACGGTTTCTGATGGCACAAATAAACACGAAGTCGATCCAAACCGTGGAATTCTTAATGTTCAAAGTGAATGGTTAGTTCGGGGTGAGAACAGACTTGTTTGGCTCCCGGATAATTACAGACCGGGACCGGATCCAGGATGTTGGGACTCAAATGAAGATACGATCGTTTTAGGCCTCGATTCTGGTGAAGTGTTATCTTTTACTTTTGATGATAACATACCAGTCATCGTATAATTTGCCTTAGTACTACAATCCTTTCATTATTAATTAATCACTTCGCATCAAGAAATCGTTGGACATGTCGTTATCAGCTCTCTTGTAGGCTTAAAGCCCAGCTCTCAAACATTTCATTCAAGTCAGACAATGGATACATCATGTAATGTCACATTAGCTTTCTAAACCGCTTTTACTTTCCCGGAGTTTTCTCCACCCTGAGCTTTTTTATCTTATTACTTAAGTATATCCAGGAAATATTGATCACAACTCGGAACCAAAGGAGTTAGTGTAAACGGGCTCAAAGGCCGGCTGCATCGACAAATATCATGCAGCTGAATATAAACCAGTACTAACCGTACTTGTGCATGACTATACCAAGCCTTTGAGTTTCTACTGGTTAGTATTGTTGTTGAATTCGAATTCACAATTAGAGCTGTGCCTGGTTTCGTAGGTTATGCCCAACGTAAGTTTTGATAGCATCATATGATCATATTTGGAGGGCAATTTAAAAATTTATAGCTGTTTCATGAAAAACAAAAAAAGGTGATTGCATCAACATATTTCTCTAACTAAACGTAATAAAATAAGAAGTCTAACCGTCAGGATATATCTAAAATTCATACATAATCGATTCCTTCGATCCTCCAACCCCTTCGACGCTCGCTCTCATTAAAAAACAAAGATAAGAGATTTAAGAAGACCCCGCCTCCAAATCACTCTGACTGCTCTGCTGCGCCTTCTTTGCCTGTCGGCTTTCCAACTTCCACTGCTTATTCCTCGCCTCCTCTTCACTTTTCTCCTGCTTCTTCTCTGCCTTTAACCGTTTCCTCTCAGCTTTCAGAGCCTTCTTTTCTTTTCTGGTCAAACGTGGGAATTCTGAGTCCGGTCCTACGAGGTAGCGGCCCGGGTGGAAGACGTTCCATGTGATGCAGGCGATGGACATGGGGGTTGCTTCGAAGATGTAGAAGTATGCTTCTGTCGTGACGGTTTTAGAGTCGTAACCGCCGGAAAATTCGATGAGACGGAATATGATGCGGGTCTATTTATTACACGTTAGTCAAGTTACTCCACATTATAGATTTGTGTAAGAATAGTCTGTACCGTGATCATAAAAAGAGTAAAGTATAGCACAATGAAGAGATGGCGCCAGTTGGTCGATCGCTCAACACCGTGGCCGCGGACTTTCTCCATAGTTGCTTTTAGTCTGAACCGCCACGCGAGGCCGATGAAGACCAGGATCCAGAAAAGTTGAAAGCCGATGCCGCCCATGTAGACGTGGATACCTGTTTGCTGGGTATTCGCTGCGTCGATAATTTCTTGTGGGGTGGCGTTTTTGTCCGGTACCGCGCTGAGCATGGAGGCGCCGGTTAATTGGACGAAGAAGGCACTGCAGAATACCAGTTAATCACAGACAGTCGAATGAGGCAGAGAAGTGGTTACGTACATGATATCAAGCCAGACGAAGATGAGTGTCAACCGTTGGGCTTTGATTCCACAAATCTTCTTCACGTCAAGATAGTACCATACCATTCGGCCAAGGACCATGTACGCGAAAGCATTAATTAAAAGCGGCACCAGGTAAATTAGAATACTGGAGGGAATGCCCAATCCTAACGAGAAGGGATTCTGGGTTGCGGCGGAACGTAGACCGAAGCCGATTGTTTCCCATGAGGAGCCGAGGATTATGACCCAGCAGAGACGAAATTTTTTGTGGTAGAAGGCTTGGAAGATATGGCCGATTGTGGAGAGGCCGAAGAGGACAGTGAAGAAAATTGCTGCTGGAAAGTTGGGGCAGTATGGGAATGTTGAGTTTGAGTCGGGAGCCGAGAAGTCTATCATGACATTGTCAATATGGGATCTTGTGATATAAATAAGAAGTAAGTCTTACCATAGTTTCCACATTGGTAAACCATTGCGGTATTCTTTGCTGCTTAGAGCAGAGATTATATTATTCTAATTTAATTATGATACGTCGATAATATTATAATAATACAAGTGAATTATGGTAAAGATGTTCCGAGTAATATAGCGTTTAATATGCAAATACTAAATAAGAAAAGTAGTAAAATCTATTTTTTAGAATAACGATAGGCGGTGACACCAGTAAAGCTGCAAAACCACTTTGTGAAATAGACAAATCGACTATCTTTGCACTTGCAGTCCTGGTGTTTAATGTCTTCGGTCGAATGCATAAGTAAAAAAAACCCTTTCCTTGGCCGGGAGGCTCGTACGGATTATATATTGAAGGGTGGGTAGAATAGTTGGCTCGATTGGGTGATCCGAGCGCTAACATTTTATAATCCAAACAAGCATTTGATACAAGTTTGAAAAAGACGTTGCCAGGGATCCCAAGGGACTGCCGAGACCCACTTAGAAGACGACGACGAGCAGATCGAAGAAGGGTCTGCCATGTATGCACGCGCATGTTCTGGGGCGCGACAATCTTGGCACCAGTTCCGTCCGTTCTCGTCAAGACTTGCAAGAAGGCTCCATGGGAATCGGTACTCGCCTACTGGGTTTGCTGGTGACACCGACAAAACTTGCGCCAGAGAGGTTAATCCGCCTGGGTAGCCTAGGGGTATAGCATGCTACGACCGGTTGCTAATCCGAGCCGGGCGGTACATACTCCCATATCCATGTATGGTGTTTAGCAAACGTAGATGCTGGAGCCGTAAGGGACGATAATCACCAGGCTTTGCTGACTGATCTCTGACTTGGCAATAGCTTAAAGGCTCACCGTTAATCAATCGAGGGGATGCAGGGTACACCGCCAGAAAACATGACGATTCCCTTGCAGGGTCCTGTGGATTCTTGCAAGGCACTTTGCAGTATTAGGGAACGAATTGCCCAATATTGCAATATAGTCGGCTGTAGGGCAGACTGTGCAGATATCGATACAAGGGTTTTTCTACAAGATCTCGCGACCCACAATAAAGAGTAAACAATCTTAGCTGTGGTTTCGACGAGTTCGGCCGCGTCAGTAGCTTATTAATATAATACTTAACCGGCATGCTAAATATGGCTCTCACAGCCCGGTATAGCGTGCCAAGCTGTAGCCAATTTAAATACAGGTGCTGTGCTGTGTGGTATTCTGGTGTGTGCAACGCGAGGCGACACCAACGATAAAAGGGGCAACTATCGTCGCAAACATGTCTCACTCCCAACTGCCGACAGCACAGCACGGCGAAAGTCGGCACCAGCACTAATTGGGTCGTATCAATGTATTTCGGGCTCGGACTTGACGTCGGATCCGATATCAATAAACATCGTGTTGGAACTCGAATTTCTCATGGAAACGTTTGGCTTCAGCGAAATTTAGGAGGATCCCAAGGTTTTGCATCATGTATCACAATCGTAGTTTCATCTTTTAGATCAAGATATCTGCTGCCGAGTTTTTTATAGTGTCACGGGATTTATTGTAGATACCGATCGAATTTGCCGAAAATGCTGAATTATGCATAAATTGTGCCATAGATGTTTTATGTTTATGGCTCATCGTGAGATTACGTACACAGGAGCAAGCTCAGAACTCAACTGCACCACTTGGTGGGGAAATACTGTACTCGGAAACATCCTCTCGAACACGCCATATATACCGGTAAGTTCCGTTTCGTCACGCTTTGCAATGCCACAATATCGCATTTCAGCGTGCGTGGACAACTTTGCCTACTTGATATATTGCCATAGAGATCTGTCAATATCGAAGAGTTGTGTAGCCTATGTTTAATTCCCTTATACTCTCAGGCCCCATTGGGTATTATTGAATTGGCGGACAATAATTCAAAGAACTATTCCAGTAGGTTAATAACGCTCTCAAAGCGATGAAAAAACTTTCTCGCGTGAACGCCATGAGCTTTCAGCACGACAATGCTGTCGCCATGCTAGATTTGAGAATATTAACGATAATTACGAGATTCAGTATCAAAAAATGGAATCATGTCGCCTACGGAGAAATATATCGAATACCATGTTGTATCGTGGCTTGCATTCGAATACTCACATTATTCGCCCCGACCGAAAAACATCGGATATTACTAAAACTCAAGGAGCCAATATTAAATTAAATGTCTCTTTCGAAAATGAGAGTCTCACTTTCAGGCTGTGCAATCGCACTGCTAGCCCTCGTCGAATGCACGAACGGCCTAATCATCAAAGTCCGGCACTTTGATTACGACAACTACAGAGGCGCCATGTATGACTTGAACTGTCCGTATTATATTCCCGTTCCTTGTCCGTGTTTTGTTTCAAGAACTAAGTGATTGTGCGTGCATGTGGGTGGTATAGTATGTCGTCCGTTAAAGAATAACAGGATAATCCTGCTCCAGGATGCATGCGAAGGCGACGCCATGGCTGGCTGGCGAGCCCGGTTCGATGATACGAATGAGCGCACGGATCGCTCTATAATCGATCTCTTTGGACCGCCGTTTTCGCAGGGAGTTATAGGTGCGTATGAGGAGAATAGAAACTTTGCAACCTGGGGTGGGAGTATATTCTATAATCTGCAGCCTTGGAAGCCGTTGATGTTTAGGACCGGGTATGATCAGCAGGAAGGTTTTGTCTGGCGGTTACCGTGAGTATATTCATTTACCTTGTGTTAAAGTATATTTTGCTAACTTGCTGCGGCGTAGGTTTGAGATATGGAGACGGGGTCAGCCGGTAGTTATTACCGACGATAATCCTTTAGCTGTTGGCGATGTTCTGCAGCCGAGTAATGTTCCCGACGACACAAGCGGTACTCTCCTCGACTTTTCTGAGTTGGTCTGTAAGTTCTCAATCAACCTACCCATGCTGTCTGCTGCTGGTCGCAAAGGAGACAACTGCTCCATGCGACAAAAGTACTTAAAACTAACAGAATATCAATATAAGCTTGCGATACTCCCTCCGGTCGCGTCCTACGCCGTGCACAGGTCCTAGGAGAAACCGCAGAAGGCCGACCCATCACGAGAAAATACCACGACGCGTACTGCGTCAACGTACAGCTATGGGTCTCCGACCTAGGATTCACAGACCCATCTCTACCCGACCAGGGGTACTTCCCATTAGAAACGATCCCCGAAGAACTCGGTGAGAACAGCATCTCCTCGGCTCCTTCGCAGCAATATTTGAGTGATAGCCAGAGTAGTAGCGCCTACGGTAGTTCCTCGACGAGTTCGCTTGCGACCACGATCCTTAGCGACGATGACCAGTCCTTTTACGATGGAGAGGGAAGCGATAGTCTAGATAGCGAAGAATCCGACGAGGCCGACCTGGAATGGCAACGAGTATTGGATGATCTCGAGTTGGATTTGGAGAATGAAGGGAACCCCGATTCTGCGGATGAGATCGATCTTAATGATCTGGAGATCGATCAGCAGATCGAGCAGTATCTGGTCTCTCCCGAGGCTGCAAGTTTCGACCAGCAGGTTATCAGGCAGCAGTTGGACGGATTAGATTTCGGGTCTGATGAGGAACTTGATGATGAGATCGCTAGGCTTGAACAACTTTTGGCTGAGGATTACGAGGATGTTTGAGCTATTCGTATATATTTTGTATGCATTGATATTTGTGTACATCAGTTGTACGGGAGATCCGTATACATTCGTTACAGAATATTATATTCGTACAATGTACAATCCTAAATACTTACTTACCTACCTACTTGATAATATGCCTGGTCTCTTAGAATATGCCAAAGTAAATGGATGTATGGAAGTGTTATATAATTTGTCAGCAACACATACTCCGCGACGAGGTGGGTCCTCGAAGCATGATTTGGAGGGTCACCGTTTATGCATAACATCTGTAACTAGGTAGGCTGCCTGGAGATAAAAAATGAAATGATCATGAATATGCAATAGGATGAAATTTGTCTTTTCGTTTGCTCAAAGAAAAATAGGAATAAATTGCCCAAAAAAGGAAAAACGCCGTTGCTATAACCCGGGAATTTTTCCCCTCCCACTGGCATGCATGCAGTGCGTACAACATGTTCCCTCACAGGCGGATTTTCGATTGTAACAAGAAGCGAGATAATAGAACGGTTCACAGATATATAAAGTAGATGGGATGTGAAATTCAGAAATGGGGGTGGGCAAAAAAGATAAGTAAGAAACATTCAGAAGAAACAGATGATAGTTGTAAAGTAAAAATATGACAGGTATTCGAACACCCCTTATGAAACCTGTTTCGAAAATGCACCAACGGATATGCCATTATCATTTTTATGGTCGGGTAAACCACTGTTTCAGCCGTTATGCGAATCGGGATAGTGGAAGAGAATGTTTAAACGACCAGACCCCGCTCCTCACAGCTTTCCCTATTATATTATGCAAAGAAGACCGTCCAGACGATTATACAGCGATACGAGGATGCAAGAAGATTGCTTGAGTATCCAACAAACCACAATTATTTATATATAAGAACAGAAGTTGGAGAGAGACGATTTGTTTAAGGCGGCCTAGACCTTTCCACAAGCCGGAACCTGCTCCAATGCTCCCATCAGGAAGTGATAGTCACCAGTCCCCACCCTCCAATCAAGATCTTGACAGTTGATTGCCATATGCGGGATCTTGTAGCATCTGATAACAGTTTCGGGGCATAATATTGAGGCTGAGGCTCCGGATCCTGGTCCCTCCGAGTCGGGTACCTCTTCGACTATAGCAAAAGCCCAGCTGATAACCCGCTAGATGTTGACGAGCCGAGAGAGCTGAGGCAGCTTTAGGGCAGCCGGCTTGTTGCAAAAAGCGGGGTTAGAGGCACTGTGGGGTCCCGAGGACACTTTTGTTCATGCGTCGAGACAGTCGATTATGCAGCCTTCGTCGTCGAGAAATGGTACCATTTTTGAGCAAGATTTCTTATGGCAGGTTCGAAAGAATACAAATGTCGGGTTTGTTCATTTTGGAAAACAGGCTAAAGCAAGGGGCGTGGTATTCTGCAACGGCAGGAACGCCACAACGTATGGTTGGTGCGATACGGCGGTCCTCGTGATGTTTTATGTTTGAAGGAGCTCGGGTGATGGACTGAATTGAGAAAGGATGAGGTTCATGCATATTTGTTTGTCTATATGCAGAGACGGGAACGACATACAGAGGTGTCATGCAAGTAAGTAAAATAGAAAAGTAGAATGGCGAGAGTCGGTTGATGCATGTGCGCCCCCGATGGGATTCGGAATGAAAGTTACGAAGAGTTCTCGTCCTCGCGGGAACCTTTGGCCAGGTCCATTTTGCGGATGGGAGAGAGTATCGAGTCCTGGCTGGAGGAGCCAGAACTTTGTCGGAGCAGAGGCGACGGTGTTCTTCTGTCCGATGAGCTGCTCGAGCTTTGTGAATCCTCTGTAGAACGTATGTTTGAATTAGTCGTGGATGATTCTGACGATGCCGTGAAAGGTTCTGTCTTCGATCCTCCTTCCTCTGAAGCCCCAGGTCCAGGAGCTGTTCCACGGCCCTCTGCAGTGCCGGGAGGGGGAGACTCACCGCCAGGAGAGCGGGCAACGCCTTGGAGGACCCGGTCCTTGGTCGTTCTCAGTGTACCGGCTAGTTCGTCAAAGGAGAGCATTGTGGAGGTTGTGTATGTTGGTGTCGTGGATGAATTCAACGTTGAGAACGCGTGATGATTGAAGTTGAAGAGATGGTCTTGAAACGGGTGTCGCTGCCTGGTCGGTTTGATATATATATATATATATCAGGTGGAGCAGATGGTGGGAAGGAGGATGTGTTGGAGAGGAGGTCTCTTCTTCTTCTTTTGCTTCCTCGCCTTCTTCCTGAGACTTGTCTGTTCGAGAATGTCTGAGACTCTTCCGTCAAGGACGGTGGAGCAATCCAAGGTAAGAATTTATCCACTCAGTTTCTTTCTTTGCCTCCGAGCTAACCTCAAACAAGAGAGAGAAAGAGGACAGGTATAAACGAAAAGATAGCAGGGACTGAATCGGTAGGTCGCTGCAGAGCAACCTCCTTCAGCGGAAAGGCTAGTCCAAGAGACAACTGTACACGTACAGCACAGCTCTGCGAGGCACGCTGTATTACTCGACCTGTGCAAGGCTGCTTAGCTTCGATATCCTCCTTCGACAGTCTTCACTGTTATACAATGATGCACCGGAAGGAACTCGGCGACGAACCCAATTATAAACTGAACCTATGGACGGCTCAATCTCCCAGTCTTACCCCCAA
The DNA here is from genome assembly GCA_036971405.1 of Orbilia quercus. Lineage (NCBI taxonomy): Eukaryota > Fungi > Ascomycota > Orbiliomycetes > Orbiliales > Orbiliaceae > Orbilia > Orbilia quercus. The sequence continues at coordinate 1,106,891 of JAJTUE010000003.1, read as the reverse complement.
CCGTCGTGGGATGGCGAAATTTGTAATTTCAGGTGCCCTATTGCAATCGCAATACAGTCCCGATCTTGAATGGGGTGTAACCTAGTGTCATGCAACAAACTGTCAGGATGACCATCGAATTGAGAGAAAAAAGCACACGCCCAGTATCTTATGGGTGTGTCTCTGTCGACACACACACACTAGCTATTAGGGTTGCAGATCGGGTCCGGGCTCTCCGTCCCATACGTACCAGCCTAGTTCGACAATCGACGGATCAAATCGACGATTCAACACTCCTCTGCGGGACAATACCAATTTTTTGGTAAATCCCGTTTTGGCTCTTACACAAGCGATTTGACAGGAGGAGCCCTAGCTTCTTGGATTGCGCCGTCCTGCAGGTACCAGGTTCTCCTGTTCCAGAACCAGAGACTAAATTGTATAGGTCTCAATTTTTGTCTCAGACTTGTAAATTATCTGGGTGGGTGTCCTTTGTTTTTTTCTCTCTTTCTTCTCGACGCGGCCCTTTTTTTCTCTGTGGTAATTTGAGGTTGGGCTGATATATCCCAGCAGCTCGGTATCTCTAGTCGAAAAAGAGGCAGTCCGATCCGGGCCGGGTGGTCTTGTTGCTTTTTGCACGTAATTCTGGGCAGATCCCACCGCTTCCAAATCGGAATATATATCAAAGATGCCGAGTACCCCAGGTTCTGATCGTCTGCCTTTGTCTGATGGGGGTATTGAAGAGAAATAAAAATGAAAAACAAGGTTGTGTCGAACAGCTGGCTTATATTCGAGCCCCTTCACGTTTTAACACCAGATCGCCAACAGGCTATGGTTGAATGAGGTAATCGGCGAGGACGATGCTGGTTCAGCTCCTCTTTGTGCGGAGGAAACGAAAGAACTAATTTGAGACTTTTATGTCCAAGCAATTATTGGCTTCTATCAGCCTGAGCAAACTTAGCCCCAGAAGAGGTCGGGGACAAAAAAAAAAAAAAAAACCAATCCAAGATGCATATGCATACTGGAAGGACAAGTCGCAAAAAAAGGACTAAAAGCAAAACACAAAACGCCAAAAAGGTTCTAGTACCTGTCAACATCTCTCGCTGCGGGTCGCGCTCACTATCCCGATGAAGTTGTTGTATTTTTACATCGTCTCCGCTTTACTGGATAATACCGAACTCACTTTTGGACAATACCATGAGGGATCGGCCTCTGAGCCCGCCCTGGAGATTCCGCGTCCATGTGAGGTTCGCTGTGTTTCACATTTCTGGAGAGTGCGCAAGGGCATTGCAGCAAGCAGAATCCCAGAGACCATTCCCTTTCCGGTCGGCGATACAGGATGCGGAAAGAAGCCCGTCGACAGCTTCAAAAGTCTGCACAATGACGATCGTCTTGCGAACAAGCAGACGAAAACAAAATTCACCTTAATGAAAAAAAGCAGAAAAATATTTTGATAGGACCAGGTTTCTTCTTGAAGTCTTACTGGGATTTGGCATCCACCTACCAGGGGCACAGAATCTTCGGCCAAAGACGACAGATTAAAGGATTAGTTCGCATCCATCCGAATGCTGGGGCTTTTCTCAGTTGGCGGTGGCGTTAGTCCCCAAAATTACTGCTTCCGGCATAGACTATTATCGTTGATTATCTTCAACTGCAGCGCCTTTCGACGTTCATCGAGGTGGGAACTTCCGATCAGCCTAAGCTCAGATGCTTGGAGTTTCGTGTTGACGTAGACGAGCTCTCGCAAGGCTAGTCCGATATAGGCGCTAATTCTGAGAAACCATGAAGGCAACAACCGACGACGGGTGCGTTGCATAGCGAAGTGGCTGTGCTATGGTCCTTGTCGATAATATAATCGCTGCTTGTCATACTTCGGTCGACATGAAAATAGGCAGTTTCTCGCTCGCTTGACCAGACTTGTCACCACTGCATCTGGCAAAGACGAGCAGAAGATCGAAACGTGGCTATTCATGCTGATGCAGCTTCCTAGCGAGGACCAAAATTGCCATTCGCTCGCTCGGTGTTCACGGTTTAAGGGTCCAAAAGAAGCATTCTGCGAGATAAGATTAGCCGGTCGTTCGAGATCTAGATTCCCAGCCGCGGAGGTATTTTGACGGCGACAGACGAGTACAAAGTATAATATATGTATAATGAGGAAAATAGATAGGTTTTCTTTGTTTAAGGCAGTCTGCTGGAGGCCTATCTGTCAGGGTCGGCGCCGCCTTCCAGAAGGCTTCCGGTTCCATGGGGCTATGCACATGCTTTGGCGAAAACGGGTAGGGACAACCAGAAAATCAACAGCGAAAAACCGGTCGACCACGAAAATTTCTTTCGTCGCCTTCGTCGCATTGGAAAAACGTCCGTTTGGTCAGACGATTTTCATGTGGGCCTGAACTAATAATCTTATTCTGACGTCAAGTGATCAATAGTTGAGACCCTCAAACAGTCATTTTTGGATTACTGCTCGCAGGATCATCAGAGCATCACGAACAAAGCTTCGTATTGACGCTCCGAATTCGGCGCACGGGTAATTTGTAATGATGGCTCTTTAAAGCATTCCAACACGCCTCTTACCACTCCTTTCGAGACGAGCGGCCGCTTACTCCTCTGCCATGCTTCACCTATCATATCGTACTGGCCAGCGAAATACGCGCATTCTATTCGACTCGAACTTTTCCCACCCTTTCTCTGGAACTAAATTCCGCTGACCAGGCATTTATAATCGGTATCTCCATTCTATCTTGTCAGCGATTTCTAACGGCGTACCCCAAAGCCTGGCTTGTCCTCGTGTCCGTGTTTCTCACTGGTGCTTCCTTCTTTGCTCCAAGTGCAGCTTCTGCATGCTGCTGGATGCAGTAGTCCTCTGGACCACGTCAAAAAAGATAACCTCCACCGCCAGACGGTGAAGGATGGACAGACACTAAACCTTTCGTGGCCGCTAGCGTCAAATCTGAAACGAAACCCCCGGCTTCTTGGTTGCTTCTTTGTGCGAGTTTGACCAAACCAACGTGTTCCGCCCATTCTCACCCGATCTTGTGAGTTGGGTTTCTGCGAGTGATCGCTGGATTCAGCAAGCTCAAGCAGCAACATATCACAATCACACGGTACCTACAGAGGCACATACATGACTTGCTTCTTGGTCCGATATTATTGCGATTTTATTACTGGAAAATTCTCGAAAGACGCTAAGACTACGCTACATCTGCAAGCCAGCTTCACGCCCTCAGGAACCAGTACCCCGCTTTCGTCTTTCCGTTCCCGCGGCACCTGGTCTGCTGCCCTTGCACACAACTGGACCTGCCTTGGTCCTTTTTTTTTTTTTTTTTTTTGTCGCTGAGAGGGGGAACTCTCGTGCCCCGTGTGCTCTCATCAGCATTACTCTCTCTTTTTGCCTCTTCCTCAACAAATCATATTACCTCGCGAGGAATCAGGCTCTCGGATATTCTTCATTCTATGCTGTGTCGGTGGTGTCACTCACAAAGCTAGGCTGTCTCGGGGAAGACTCGGTGCTCGTATTAGTGAAAGAGGTCAATCGAGCGAGCCGCGCTGCAAGCCCCGACGCCTGCTACCACCACCTGCCGACCTGCACGGCTCTGACCTGCGTCGTCGCTCTGAACCAGTTGGCTCTGTTCTCTCGACAATAGGAATCGGAGCCTTTTGATTTTATTTATTTTGTAATATCGCGCGCTCAGAGGCAGAAAAAGCATTAGCCACCAAGACCCGATCGCCAGGTATCGCTGAACTAACAGACGCCATAGAGTCGACAAGGGACTCCCTCTCCGTAAGGAGAGACAAGAGCAGAAAGAAGAGGTCGCTGGCTGGAATAGTGAGCGAATACGCCCTTCATGTCGCCAGCACAGTTGATGCCAGGTATGTCATAGCTAGCCCCGGATCCCTTTCTATCTCTCAGATTTCCAGTCCCCTCGTCAAAAATGCCCTGAACCCGTTTCCTTGCCCTTTCCTTCCCGTCGCCTTGGAGTTACAGGCCATTAATGCCCGTGTCTACTGTGTCTCTCGTTGACAGCGAGATATTCCGGACGTCCCCTTCCCTCTCGCTCCTTTTGCCTCCCCTCAGTTACCTCGCTTGCACTCCTCTGCGGTTTCAGATCTGTTCTCCTGCTTGGTCCCACCTATCACAACAGCTGGCCCACGACAGAACGAACTCTATTCACACCCTGAACGCCCTCTCTCTCTTTCCTCTCTCCGCTGCTTCCCACGCGGAGTAAGAGAACAAGCGAACGAAAATCCCATCAGAACTGAAAAAGAAACCAAAGAATACCACCACGGCGAGGAATTCTCTCCAACGCTTCTTCGCACCGCGGACCGGGTCAAGTTTTCACGAAGAAGGCAATATTTGGCTCATCTCGACCTGTCTGTCCTCTCCCCGGGGCATTGTGGCTCAAGCTCTCCCTAGACATTCTGATTTCCCGTCCCTCCTGAGCCGACTGACATGGGAGCCTGTTAAAGTCTGAGAGGGATATTCCGTCGAAGAAACAGCGGAGTTGCTTTGTCACCAGCTGGAGGCACTGACCACCTCCCTCTAGCTTCGAAGCCAAGGTGGTGCCAACAACCATTCACTTGCCATGCGCCCTCTTCAGTGACCAGCCGTTTTCGAGACATCTCTTTTTACTTTATTTTTGCTCCGATACACGATAGAAACTTCCAAACACCTTTCGTGGGACCTTGTGCTACGGTCTGGAACATTCACTAGCTTCTTCCTTTACGCACTTCATTGTATCCCGCAGACCAGGAAACCCAGGTAACCTGGTCGGCTTCCTTCGCTCGACACCTTCTCGAACAGAACCTCTCCTCCTCCTTCGGCGACCTATAATCGAAAGCCCTGCGATCCACGACTCCGAAAATTTTCCGAATCCGTACAAATTTCCCGTCACATAAACTTCGCTGGCACCTATTTTGTATCTCCGTCTTACAGACCTTTGCATTGAGCGGTCTGCTGCTCGCATTGCCCCAGGTCCAATTACTTTACGGTATCTCGGCGTTGGTCAAATCAAACAGTCTTCTGTGGCGGTGTGTCGGATACTTCTTATCGCAACGAGAACGGAGTTTTCAATCTGGATTCTTTTTTGTCTGTTATGACCAGGAAGTCTCTCAAGGCCCTGGTGGAATGAGAGAGCTGCACTCGCCGAATCATGCGGGAGAAGGATAAACATAAGGACGGTGTACATCGTTCGAAGAGCAAACGCAAGGCGCTTGAGGGGTTTGACGGGTTTCGAAAGACCAACGGGGAATTGATTGAGCGCTCAATCACACCGAACGACCTTTACGGGAACGGAGGCGTACTCGAAGGAACTGGAACGGCGGGGAGGGCGACGGGAGGGACCAGCAAGAGCAGCCGGCCGTCGTCGCCTGTCACTTCGTCGATATTGAAAAAACGAACGTCGTTTCCGGTTGCCGGATCTTTTGCTAACATACTAAATTTCTCACCGCATAGAAGGAGACCAAGCTTGCAGACCCGGACCAGCCATCATTCATCGAAATCCAATCCGGGACCGACGTCTGCGGGGCCATCGACCTCGACGTATCCCCACGCACCGGCGGCGCCCTCCTATTCACATAGTACAATTGGCAGTAGTAGATCACGAAGCGGAAGCGCACACTCTCCGAGTATTAGTTCCTTACAAAACACCCCATTGCAAACCCCGACAACATCAACCCATATCAGTGGCTCGAGAAATCTTGAATCCGAATCGACCACAACGCTTTCTTCCACAAACTCGTCATCCCTGTCGTTGATGAATCCTTCTTACGACGAGAACCGGGCTGCCGGTGGTGCCAGTGGCGGCGCCGAAAGCCCCACAGTTCCTGGATATGGCGGTCTCGAATCGCCATTGTCCACCAGGAGCGAGGGGAGTAGGAACAAGCTATCGCGACTGGCTGAAGTGTACGGAAGCGCTCGATACGAGGAAACATGGGATAGTGACCACGCTTTGGATATTGGAGAGGAGGAAGAGGAGCAAGACGAGCGGACGGGGACCAGGGTTATTCCCGCTTCTAGAAGGATTATGACACCGCAAACGCCGATGCGGGAAGACCTTGGCGGAAGCAGTAGCAGCAACGGCGGAGGCATGGGTTCCGCGAGCGAAGCGGGAAGGTATAACACGTTTCGCAGGGGTCTGGGTATCACAGAACCTGACCTCAATGCGAAAAGTCGATCCAACTCGAATGCTTCCTCACGAGTTGGGATTAGTGGGTTGATGCTGGACGCTGGGACGAGCAACAGTAGCGAAGGGAGAATAAACAGTAAGAGTACTGGAATCGTCACACCTGTCATGGGTCCGGCAAAGGTGGTCAGCTCGAGGAAGATTGTGGAGGGTAGTTTGGACCTCTTGCATACGCATCCTTCGGTGTCCGAGACCACGATTACGAGGACGGAAGGAGAGGGTATATCACGGCCGGGATCTGCCTCACCACATCCTGAAGTCCATGCAAAAACACCTTCGTCTTCGAGGTCAGCTCGCGACGATGCTACATCGTCTATATCTTCAACTTCCGCGTCTCTACGAGCTGCCTCCCTGAACCAGGTGGTGGCAATAAAACGGCAGCGCGAACTGGTCGGCGAGGACGCTCCTCCAAAGTCATCATCCTCGAACTCGTCGTCGGAAGCTCTATCGACCATCTCGCATGGCAAGAGTAGCAAAGCTAACCGGAACCACTTCAACAAAATGACTCTCACATCCTCGCGAGATGCTAGCATCGCAGGCCGCAAACATCCGCCGTCTTTGGAGCTGCCTCTTCCGGATCCGCTAGCGCCTAGGGTTGAACCTGCGCCTGCGAGTGGCATGTATTGGTATAAGGCGTTTTCGCACGGATTGCCTTCTGTCGCTTTGCGGGCGCACACTTGCACGCTAATCGGCAGCTCGATATACGTCTTTGGCGGCTGCGACTCGAAGACCTGCTTTAACGAATTGTACGTGTTTGATGCCGATTCTATGTACTGGTCTAAGCCCGAGGTGTCGGGCGATATCCCACCGCCATTGCGAGCGATGACCACAACAGCGGTCAACAAGAAGCTTGTCATTTTCGGAGGAGGCGACGGACCGACGTATTATAACGACGTTTACATTCTCGACACAGTAACGCATCGGTACACAAAACCCAAGATATCCGGACAAATACCCAGTAAAAGACGCGCTCACACGGCTTGTCTGTACAAGAACGGATTGTATGTCTTTGGTGGCGGTGATGGCGTCAGAGCTCTTAACGATGTGTGGAGGCTGGATGTTAGCGATTTGAACAAGATGAGCTGGAAGCAGATATCTTCTGCTAGTGGGAATACAACGATTGGTGGAGCAGCAGCAGCAGCTCGGAATGGGAAGACGGCCAGCGTCTCTCAAACCAGCTTGGTATCTGGGACGGGAGGTTAGTACTCTGGTTTCTCTAGTGAGGATATTATATTAATCCGATGCAGGCTCTCATACACCAAACACAAACAAGTCATCCAGCACTGTTGTCAAACTAAAGCCGACGGCTCGAGGATACCACACAGCCAACATGGTTCAAAACAAGCTTATAATCTTCGGTGGATCGGACGGTGTCGACTGCTTTAAAGATGTGTGGGTGTTCGACGTGGATACTTCGGTGTGGAAGTGCGTGGATATCAAAACCAGCTTTCCACGATTAAGCCATACCGCTACTTTGATCGGTAGTTATCTTTTCGTCGTTGGTGGTCACGATGGTGTGGAGTATAGCAACGAAGTGCTACTGTTGAATTTAGGTAGGTTTATCTTCTCGAAAGTCTTATGAGCGAATGCTAATCTCGATACAGTTACAATGCAATGGGATAAGCGAAGGGTATACGGCCTATCGCCCACGGGTCGAGGGTACCACGGTGCCGCGTTACACGATAGCCGGCTTTTCGTCATCGGGGGGTTCGACGGCCATTCGGTGTTCAACGAAACGTACATTCTCGAACTTGCAATCAGCAGTTATTACTCACAGATCTCTCACTTTAACATCGAAGTCTGATGGATCATTCTATAGCGACCTTCCAAGACGAAATTATACCATCTAATGTTAATACGCCACTTTCCTTCCGGTCCGATTTATCAAATTTTCCTACGTCCAGCAAGCTGCGCTTATATTTTTCTTTAATTTTCTGTTTGGGCCTCTTTTCTATCTATATATGCAGCGATCACGGTTAACGAATTTGATGTTTTGGCTTTTTCTTTTACGACCTGTGGAGATGTATTTCCCAAGACTCGGGCTACGAAGATTCCACGCTTCTCCCTCCGCGTATATAAGCGGTTACAATTGCCGACGACCGAGTTGTTTTCCACGGCCTTCTCTTATCTTAAATTCAATTTCAATCAAATTTCAATCTAGTTGAACGCGCGTTACTTCCTGCCACGACCTAGAAAAAGTCTTGGATATTTCTTATTTTCATCGCCTTTCCTTCGGCGAGCAGATTTTTGATGCAAACTTTTTTTCATTTCGGATTGTAGAATATTGATCGTTAATATTTCCATCTAACCTTCTTCCCCCATTAACATCAAAACCAATGCATATGGCCATGAATGAATCAAACAAGACTATAAACGTATGTAGATATTATAATTTACTCGCGACTAACAGGCGTCAACTGCTTCGCCAACGGGGTCCACGCCTCCAACCAATCAGGTACCCTTCCCCCCCTAGGTGCCAAATAAACATTCAAATCCGCACTCTTCGGCTGCGCCGCCACACTAAAGAAATCGAACCCCTTACCTGAACGAGAAAACTCCAATCGTCCGTCTTTATCCACCGAGAACCCGGTAGCGTCGATATACCCGCTCCTCGGTAGTACACCGTCATCCCCAAACACGAGCTGATAATACGGATGTATGCCGTTGTTATCGCGAGTTTTGTCCGGCGAAGTCGTGGTTGCAGGGAGAAGGTATACCCGCTGTGGCGGACCACGGGTGTATTCTAACCTGCCGTCTGTGATTCGAAATACCTCATTCTGGAATGCGTCCCGGGATAGCAGTAGCGCGTTTGATGCCTGATCGAAAATGAGGTATAAATTTTCGTCGTGGTCGGCATCCCTGACTATTTGGAATAATTCCGATGTACCCTCTTTCAAACGTATCGGTACAACCCGTTTCGTCCGCCTACGGGAGAAAGTACCCTTCGTCTCCACCGCACCCGTAGCAGCAGTTGTCACCGGCGCAACCTCGCGATCAAGAATCACCGTCTTCGTAACACCAGCCGTATCAGTTGGATTATGGACAACGATAATCGTAGTTTTACGATTGGCGGTGGTGTACTGGTGTACCCGTACAGTACCGTTCCTCAACGGCAACGGGTGGTGGGGATCCAAGTCTACCGCTACGGGATGCGGGTTGACGTTCGGATCGATTGTTTGGGCCGGAGGATCTTCGGCGATGACATGGAGGATGAATAGAAGGAGTGGGAGGATGGTGACGTGCATTTTCTTTCAAAGATATAGATACACTAAGTATATTGGCTACTGATGTTGCATGTTGGAAGTATAGGTGGATGATGCGGAGAAGCAAATCTGCTCTATATGATGCCAGTCCTGATATATATAATAGTAGGGTGTATTTGACAGATATGGCTATTGAACAATTAGAAGGATGTTTATCAACCATGCCTACGATTTCGTTCTCAAATAAAAGTAGCTCGAGATATATAGCTCTCGAGGCAGTGATAAGCTGATATAAGTACATGGTTTCCACGTGCGTATTCTGAATTACCACATGGGGATAAATTTTGAGGTTCTTTCGCTTCCCTGAACTGATTACGGGATATGAAGACTGAGGAACACGCTTTACATAACCGCACTCGTGATACCCAAGACTAAACCTTAATTGATTTGCTCCGAATTCAGTTGACGACACATGTAAATATCTTGTTCGTTAGACAGTACCAGGTTTTTCACAAAACTAAGCGGCGTTTTATGTCCAGTCAAGGCTAGCCAGCACACTCTCAGAAAAATATCTTGACCGCATGTAACATTGACGTATACACATCCAGGATTAATGTGCAAGCTTATCCACGCAACCGATTAAATACAATCATAGCTTCCCTGACGTAAGACAAGCCGGTGCATTAATCCTAGATGTGCACACATTAGCACTACATTACAATAGATACACCCTCAACCCCTCATAACATCCTGAATTACCCCATCCATAGTATTATTATATTAACCAACAACCTCCCCAACTTGCTGCACCCCCGCCGACGTCGGCCGCCTTAGACTCCCTCCCGCCATCCGTCCGATAGTCCCCACCTCATCAACCCGCACCACCTTCTCCTCAACCTCACTCACAACAAGCACCCCTTCACTGGCGCTCCTATAATCTGTCTCGCACGTAACCGTCATCTCCCCGTCTCCCCCCTCGGCCAGATTAACAGGCGTATACGCCAACGCCCGTACTTCGATCGCTGGTAGTAACAAAAACCCCGGTTTCAGCGGTACGAGTAATAATTCGAATTCAACCGTTTTATCCTCTTCAACGACTGCACCTTTATCGAACGAGTACTCAAATACCCCCCTCCTACGCCCGTTAATCAACCATTCTTCCCCGCTGCGCTCACGTTTCCCGACGTCCGCGGTGATGGTATTGATCTCGTAATAGAACCGCAGCAGATCGGGAACATTCGCCCCTCGCCGGTCCCGGTCGACGCCTAGATCCCAACAGCGGCTGATACCGATTTCCAAGGTGGCATTAATGACTTCTCCCACACGGACCATTTTCGGCCCGCTCGCTCCTCTATTCGGGATATTTTGTAACTGTAGCTTTGCGGTAGCGAGACATTGTAGCGCAGGAATCTCAACGGGGATCACGATCGTGCGAGTAATATGGTGCAATCGATCTTCTAGCTCCGCGATTTCCTCGTCCGAATCCTCGATATCTGTACCGAATGTCCTCGGTGGTGAGAGTAATGGAATCCGCTGCCGCCCGCTCCATTTAGAAAAAAACTCTTCGATAACTTTCGTCACGGTTCCCTTTTCTCCGCTCTTCTTGCAGTTGACGCCGGATAAGGCTTCCGCCCAGTTTTCCGGATTGAAAGGGGGTAGTTTTATCGCTCCTAGGAGGGCAGCACGTTCGATATCTGTTTTTTCCAACGATCTGACGACACCCTCGATCGTGGGCATGAACAGGCGTCTGTACTTTCCATGGCCGGAAGCCGTTAGGTGTTCGGCGAACGCAGATTCGATAGCAGCCGATATTTCTACCAAATATCAGTAGGGTAAATAAGACAACAAGACGTATAGTAAAATGACATACCATCACCGATACCCCGCCACATAACCCGCAAATATAAATTATCCCCGGAAAACTTCTCCTGTCCAGCGATCCGCGTCGTCTTGAATGTAAATGCCGCAGCTTGATTACTGTAAAGGATAGCGCCGCCGTCGGTATCAGAACATCCCACCCCCGTAGCTGTTTTGAACGCTCTGCTCCCTTCCAACCCCGTTCGAACAACCCGCAGGGGAATATGATTAACCGTCGAAACTTGGAACTTGCTGAATAAGGCCGAGCGGGTAAATATATCCTGCACGTTGATGCTCAATGGTAGTCCAACAGGAACAGACGGCGTAGAAACGTATTTATATTCCGAAGTAGGCGTGGTAAGAAGCGCCTCCAACCGGACCTGCACACAATTAGTATTGTATATAAGAAATCCCAGAAAGAGTAGCATACGGAAAGCTCGTTTAAATCCCCATCACTCCGATAAGGCATCCGTAAAATCACATTCTTCAATTTTCCATCCTCGCTCTTACTCCCCAATTTGATCAAACCGGACTCCTCAAACTCCAACGTAGCATCATCCAAGGCTGCCTTCTCTTCGGCCCCGTTAACGATCTGAATATCGCTAACCAACAACCGCAGCCCCGCCGTCAGACTTTTAATCTTCATCTCTACCCGTTCAACGATCGTGTTGCCCGCGTTGATTTCTACATCCACAGTCCTTAATTTATCCAGCTGGATCAATTTTGGTGCGTTCAGCGAAATGTGAAACGTATCCGGCGCCTGGAAGAGTATCACCATCGGAACCTCCACCCCCTTCCACGCGGGTACCGCAGGCACAACTCCATCCATGGCAACCGGCGGATCAGGCTTAAACTTATGCCTAAACGTCACATTATTCGCTGTCACCGCCATCGACAAGATCTCAAACGTGCCGGAATAAAACGTATCCGCGACAAATACAATCTTGTTCCTCCCGCGCTTGATCGTAAATTCCCCCTCGGTTACAAGATGGATATCCTTCGCGATCCCAGCAACCCCGCGGATCCGTTCATCCGCGATGGAAATGTGCATCGTCCCGCCCTTAACCGATATACTATGCGCAAGCAGCCATCTGCAATTCACCACCACGGACCACTTGAACCCGCTGTGCCCTTCCTCTTCGCCTTCAAAGTACGGACACGTCTCGACGTCCACGTCCGTGAAGAACTCGTCGAATTTGAGGTCCGTCGGTGCGACAACTTTACTCACTTCCTCCATTCCGGGTATCATTCCGAGCCCATCATCGCCATCGATCCGAATAACCCCGTTGAGGAAAAGCATGCTCGTCCGCTGCGTTCTCCACCGCCGTCTCTCCTGATCTGCTCGCTTCTTCAGCAGCACCAAGATCACTTTACCAAACTCCTCATCTCGCCCCATCTTCTTAAGACAGTCCGCGTACATCATCAGCAGGTTCTCTTCCACTACCGCCCACCGCTGTAAGGTATACGACGGCGCCAGTTTGGAAAAGTAGTGTGCTGCTGCCGCGTAGTCTTTGCGGTAGTACTTGATGCACGCGATTTCAGCGAGGGTACGTTCGGTGCTCTTGACGCGCTTGGCGAGCGAGAACAGTTTCACGACAGTTTCAGTCATGCGTTCGTAGACGGCCAGGAAGCCGGTGTCGCTGATGAGGGCGTGGCGGAGCATCCCCGCTCGAATACCCCACAACCAGACCCAGTCGTCCTTTTCTAGCGTTTCTTCGGATTTTTGGCTCGAAGCTAGACTTTGGTCGTCGGTTTCGTTAAGGCTGACTTCCATCAAACCGTTCGTGTCGAGAGGGCTCTCCTCGTGGTGTTTTGGTGCCGGATGTAATTGCTCCTGCGAAGTTCGCCACCTGTTCCCTGCTATCTCGACAACCACACCTCGTGCTAACATGAGAGCTTCGGCTCGGAAGAATGCGAGTTCTTCGGTGGCTGTAAGGCCTTCGGATATATTCGGACCTTTCTTCTCTTCGAGTTCTGTGTTGTATATTGTAGTTGATCGCTGAGGGAGAGCATCGGGTGGCATTTCCTTGACATCCAGCCCGGGCATTCCGGGGATGAAGGCGTGTGTGATGCTGGGTGTGGGAGGTGGACTCCTCGCCTCTGACAGCAACAAATCCTTCCAGTCCAGATGTGGGACGCTTTTGTGATCGGTAGCATCGATCAACTGCATCACACCGTTCACCACGAATGAAGCAATGTAGTTGTTGATAAACGCCTTTGCGGCCGGGAATGTGAGATCAAACTTGTCCTGCCCGGCTTCCGCTTCCTCGGTTGGTGTCGCTGCGGTTTGCTCTTCGTTGGACTCCGCCTGTGACTTTTTGATGTGTTCGAGATCCGCTTGCATGCCTTCCCACCCGCGGTACAATTCTGCCCTCAAGACTGCGGAACCCGTTCGTAGAAACTCTATGCCTTTCTTCACAACTTCCGTAAGGTAGCCAGCTTCTCCCTCCCTCGAATTATTGGGCGCAGCTACGGCTTCGCCACCAGCATCGGTCGGATCGAAGAACGAGTAGCTTGCATCGCTGGTAGCAGGATGTGACCCCGTAGCCCGCCTGAGTGGTAAAGTTGCCGCAAGCCGCAAAAGCAGCGATGCCTGCCGTGCAAAGCAGTACGACAAAAAGTCGAAAACCGATATATTGTTGGATAAAATGAGCTCCCTGTACGGTTTCCGACTGGAGGACAGTACACTCGTATCGACGAGATCTTCTCTCTCGCTCGTTGATTCTCCGAATTCAACGACTGGCGGTGTCGGTGTTCCAGGTACGGATAAAGAAGCTTGAGACCCCGATCTCAACTTGCCATTCTGATGAACGTTCCAGCGAGTACCTTCTTCTACCAGCGTTTTGACAATCTCCGCGCTCCATCCGAGGAAGGTCTTGCCTCCTTCCCGGTCAGCTTCCTCGCCAACGATAATACTTTCTCCAGCTACAGCGAGCTCCTGGTATATCGCCCAAGCATCCTCTATAAGTCCTACACTCTCAAATGCACCCGCCAGCCCTTCTTTCAATACAAAGAAGGTACAAAAGTTCCAACCGGGTAAGTGTTGCTGATTACTTCGCGCTAATATATCGTCTTCGTATTGCTGAACGCGGAGATCGAAACTTGTGAGGATAAGTGATTTCATATACGAAACTAAAATCGCATAATCTGCTTCTTTTTCTGCAGGTGTGGGGAGGGGTGTAGTAGGCGCCGGTGCTCCGGGAGGCGGCGAGGGCTGAGGGTGTGACAGCCGAATTTGAACAATTCGAGGAAGTGCCTTCTTCGACGTCGACCCAAAGTCATTTTTCAACTTCTCGAGAATAGTAGTACTAGACTTAAACTGAAAACGAGATTTGCTGCTCGGTTCCGGCGTTGACGAATTGGAGTTTACCGACGAAGAAGACTGTCCGGTCATGCGCGGCTGCGCGGCTGCGGGCGTACCCGGCAGGACGACGTGAACGATCATCCATTCGAAGGCGTCGTGCTTGTCATTCTTGGACGAGCTCGAACCCGAAGAGGATGTCGACGTCGGCGTGCAGTGTGTCGCTATCCATTCCTTGAGATCCTTGCGTGCCGTACTTCTGTAGTAATCGTTATCGTCGCAACGGAGGAAGAAAATCTTGACATATGAAGTCTGACGGAGACCGGGAATCTGATGGCGACGTTCTTTGAGTGGGAGGTCTCCTAATGTGGTTCTGCGCATGTAGGCATTCAGGTTTGGTGTGGACGACCTCCTCCGACCGATGGAGCCTCCTACTATCTTTGGGGCGGTCGGGGTGGCGGTGGAGGCACCTCCATCTGTGCTCGAATTTCGCGAACCACTAGGGGTGGTGTGTACCGCGGACGACTGCCTAGTAAACGGTGAACTCGTGGGGTCTTCGGACGATGTAGCTGTGGTTGTGGTGATGAGGGGTTGCACGGCGGGGATGAAGTCCACGTAGAGCGAATTGATAGATCGGAGGGGCCGCGAGGGCGATTTCCAGTGGAGGTTACGCAGGGGCAGACGAGCTCTGATGTCCGGGGAGAAGAGCGGGTAGACGGATGAGGGGTCCCAGTACGTGACGGTGACCTTGGACGTGGAGTTATCCAGCGTGACTCGGTTTGGGAGGCCTTCCATGGTAGATGTAGGTCGAGCGACCTGGTGAAGTTGTCGTCGGTGGTGAAATTGTATCGCGTGTAATAATGTCTGGTGGAGAGCTTAGCTTGAGCTTCGCAACTGCAGCTATCGTCGTCGTGTCGGAGATTAGTCGTCGGTCGGCGATAAGAAAGCACGCATCATTCCAACACAATGAGATTCAATTCACATTGCTCGAATACCAACATCGACAATCACATTAAGGTGCTGTAAAAGCACCAGTACACAGCCATCATGTTTCGGGTGAGTTAACATAGCATATAATCGTACACGTCTACCAGCTAACGATGTCAAGCTCCCAGCACCGCACCACCATCTCCCGCATAACCTCCACATCACCGGTCCCTGGGGCCCTCCCCGTCCCGACCTGCACCTCAACCAGGAAGAACTCGTCGAAATCCGCGCCTCCCAGCGTACCTTCGAGGGCGCTTACTTCCGCACCTCAATCTCCCTGTTCACCTTCTCGCTCATAATCCTCAAGATCTTCACCGTCGAATTCTACCCTATCGGGGCACTATTCGCCAGCTACGGAGCGATCGTGATGGCCATATCGGCCTACCGACGCAGCGAGAGTAATCGCCAGTTCTATATTGTCGAGAATAAAGAAGACAGAGATCTGCCGGAGGAACAGCGCGGGGAGAAACGAGTGTTCAGAACGAGCGGTAATACTGTCATCGTTTGCGCTGCGACGTCTGTGATTGCCTATGTTATTCTTATTGTGCTGGTGCTCAAGTTGAACGTCGAGCCGAAGCCAGTGATTACTATCAAGCAGCAGGTGAAGGATTTGAGCGGTGCCATTACTCTCGGAACGCTGTGAATGCAGTATTATCCATTCCGCCATTTATTTTATTTCAGTACAAATTCAGGCGAACGTTGGTATGATAATGAGAAAGTTATGCCATTTACTATAATTTTTGAAGTGTTTAAAGCCATTTTTTCATACATCATTTTCGCATAATTTGTTCTGCGTTCGAGCACTTATTTGCGCGCAGTCTCACCGAAAGCGAACGCTTTCATTTCGCCTGCAATTTCATATTCCTATCTACGAGTGTTTAGAATTCAGAAACGGCATCCCGTTGAATAGTGAAAATCAAGATTATTTAGCACTGCTCCCTTTCGATAACATAAGTGTCAAGTGGCGCAATATATGCTTAAAGCAATAGCTGTCTCACAAGTCTCTGCTCAGCACGCGACGGCGGGAACAAACGATTTGGAAATAAAGTGGAAATGGAGAGTGGATACTCAAGCAAAGTGCCCTCCATGTTCACATTTGCTTCCTCTAAAGAAAGAATGCTGGTTAAGAAGAAAGTCTAGACTCGAGTCGATATAAGTATATTCTGTAGTCCAGGCTGAATATTTACCTCGGTAGATAATTATATGTTCGCACTCAGCTAAGTTCACTCTAATTTGCGTGCCTGAACAAGCACCCTGTTTGCAGAAAACCAATTTCATCCCTTCATCGACGAGTTTACCCAGTAGCCGGTCGCATATCAGGCTATCGGTCCGGGACAGGGTCCAAGACACCCTATTCATTCATTATCACTGCTCTTATACCCCAAAGCAAACAACAATCAATACAGTCGTCCCATCGTCAAAAGGTTCGAGCGAATTAAGGTGTAATTCCTGCCGACGGATCTGAACACCTCCAGCGCTTCCAAGAAAAACTGTTGTAAAAATGTAAACAAATACGTAGACACCAACAACGAATCAGCGGGACCGCAGGCTAGCTGTCAATCGAGGGGCAGCTACAAACAAGACTGGTTTGAAACTGCGCATCATATCCTCACTGTCTGCGCGGCACACGTAAGTAGTTACGGATGTACACAAACCCAATTTTAACAAGTACCCAGCCGTCGCAATTAAACAGCGAAGGGGAGAAAGCCAAGAAACCTCCGCAAAAAATGTTGTTTAATATTAATTTTGGAATGTGATACAAAATCAATCTTTTTGGGGTATCACAAACATTAGCTAAACATCCCGCCGGTCCTGGGATGCGGCTTGGCGGGATTCTTCCTTGGCATGTCAGCCAAAGCGAAAATTCGGTTTGTGTCGCGAGACTCAAGCGGTGTCATGTCGGTTATGTTAGATCTTCTTCAACCAGACAATCGAATAAAATTTACAAGATGGAAACCAAAGGTTCTAGCAGGCCCTATCCGCTACCGTCGTCTTGAAAATAGCGCCGATTGCGATGACTTCCTAAAACTTGGTTTCCTAGTTTGCTGAGTGCTGCTTCTGATAGAATGGCGAAAGAAGGATCACCCTGCGGTCCCTGCCCAAGAAGGCAATTAGCGATAATTCGATATGCATTCTGGTCAGACAACCGGGCATTTTCAGCCCGCCCTTGGCATCACAGATGATCCATTTTGATCGACGAGCCCATGTAAAATAATAATAGATGAGGGGGAAAAGAAGATTTGGTCAGCCCCTTTGGAAGAGGGCGAATGTGCAAGTATCTGTTTGTCATATTATATGTTGAAAACGTTTGACATTTCTTAATACCATATTCTTTTCATTTTGATAACAATATATTTCCGATCTGTTTTCTGGTAGAGTTTTATTCGGCATTTTTTTATTTCTTGAATTAAACCTCCTACGCGTTAAATATTTATCGGTATCAATCTTGCAGTTCTACAATATGCAAGATATAGCGTAGAACTTGTATTCAGTTTCACGACATTTGTTACACTAATTTATATATCGAGTATTTTCACCATATTAACATATGTGCTCTATCTATAGATCGATCTACTAGATCTTACCAAAAATTCAAAACTATCCGAAACCTGAGGCGATATTCGGAATTCCGGAATGTCCAACCACAATAAAACCTACGACGACTCGCCCGCCGATTTACACCTTGACGTGGACAGGTGGGGCCGCAGGATATCGGAAGAAACGTTGATATCTAGATCTGGAAGGACGGAGTATGAGGGTTCGCCTGAGCGAGAGAGTAAAGGTGATTCATATTATTTTTCCTTTAATTTGCAGATATCTATACAAATGTTGGAATCGACCCTCGAGGATTCTTATTACTGAATCCAATACGAGGATCGTTGGGAGTTTGTTCTTCTGACGATCTGGCCCCGTCAATAATAGCATGAGGAATGATTTTAACACATGGACGATTCTTTAACCAAATAATTATATCACCAACTTGTATCCGATTCTAATATTTGAAGCTTATCTATTATCTTATAATGTCATTGATACAGAAACTAACGTCTCATCAGGTCTAATAAACCGCTCCTCGAGTATCACAGACTACTTGTTCCCTCACAAATTCGGAATCCTCCCAAGAATACGGCACATCGTCGCCCAAATAATCCTCTTCCTCCTCCCGAGCTTCGTCTCCTCACACTTCAACCCGATACCCACACGCCCGATCAAGATATCACCAACAGCATGGCTGGACGGTCTTCGCGGCATAGCCTGCACGATTGTCGTAATCTACCACACAACCTACATCTATTTTACCACGCAGGAGAAAGCGTACGATGGATTGGAGAACACGAGTATTCTCCAACTACCGCTGATAAAACTGATCCACCACGGTCCGCCTATGGTCAAGATATTCTACATAATCTCCGGCTTCGTATTAACCGTCAAGGCCGTTTCGATAACAAGAGTCCCTGGATCGTTTGACGCACAAGCCTTGATCGGTAATTTATCTTCATCGATCTGGAAACGGTATTTACGGCTGTACTTGCCGTGCGCGGCGGCGTTTGTCATCTGCGCTTTTATGACCTCTGCCGGGTGGTTCGAACTAGCACCCGCAGGAACGCATCCGAAATGGATTCGAGGAAAAGCCGAGCGTCGGCCGCCGATGGAAGAGGGACTGGTGAATCAGCTTGTTTGGGCGTTTGGGGATTTCTATCAATTCGCCGTTGAGGTTACGTTTATGAATGGCCTGCAGGCGTACAGAAGCGATGTAAGTTTGATACGATTATCATAAATTTGCGCCGCTAACATAATTATAATAGCTGCATCTGTGGACCATCCCCGTGGAATTCAAAGAATCGATCCGTCTATTCGTCATCATGACCGGCGGGTGTGTGCTTCGCCGCTCCGTCCGGCTCTACATTATCTACCCGATCCTGTCCGCCTTCCTCCTATATAACAACGGCTGGGGGCTAGCATTATTCCTTTTTGGCAACTTTCTCGCAGAACAGCACCACAATATAATACCAACCACCTCCCCTCTTCCGACCGAGGTTCATGAAAAACCCACACCTGAAAGATCACTGATAAGAAAGTCACTCCCGGTATTCATTTTCTGCGTCGGCGTGTACTTCACCTGCTACCCACTCAAAACTCCCACCGAAGGAACAACAGGTTACAACTTCCTTGTGCCGCTCACGCCGCAAAAATACCCCCGCGATTCGCCCAAAAGTTGGGACATGACCCACGATTTCTGGCAAACGATCGGTGCCGCGCTGATGGTGTGGAGTATCCTATACCTTCCCCGGTTGCAAACTACTTTGCTCTGCAACAAACCGGTGCAGTACCTCGGCAAAATTTCTTTCTCGCTGTATTTACTCCACGGGCATGTAAACCGCAGCTTAGGGTTTTGGGTTGTCACAAACGGGTGGAAGGCGATGGGGATCTGGCAGGTTGATAAGAATGGGAGGGGCAGTGTGGTTGGTGAGAATGAAGAAGTTAGAGCGCTGGCTGTTATCACCGGGTCGGCTGTAACGTTGTTTGTGAGCGTTTTGTCCGCGGATGTGTTTTGGCGGAGTGTGGATTTGCAGAGTGTCAGGTTTATTCGGTGGGTAGAATCGAAGATCCGACGATAAATTCCAAAGTTACTATCTGGAAAGTATAAAAGCTTGGCTTTGTATTCGATCGATTGGAGTATAGATTGATCTAGATTTAGTTTTTAGCGATTTTTTGGCTTCGCCCCTGCGGCGTAGATGGCAGTGTAGTGTTAGCGTTTGGCGTTCGGGATACTATTAATTAGAACTTTGTACCGTCTGTTGGCTATTGTGAGTTTATAATTACCTGTGTATTTGCTCGTTAGTTTCCTTCATCACATTATTCGATATATTGATTCTCACTGCTGTTACGTAGTGTCAATCCATTCGTCGGATAATATAAATTTCTTGTATATAAATTCTCACGTAAATTTACATCAGTCTTGTATACGTAACCAGAATCTTTTCTTTTATCGCAATGAATACAAATAAAGAAAAATAGTCACAGATCTATATTATCAATAGATGTTCGTCAAAGTTTGCGACTTTGTATGGTGTCCGAGAACGGCCAAAAGATATGTTACCGCTGTGCCGTGTGTTTTCGAATCAACACTAGATATTTAATACAAATTCTGTATTTTTTTCAACTTTATATAATTTTGGTTTTTTGTTAATAGATAAATACAGTTTTTAAAAATAATTGAAAATAATGAAAAATAATGAAAAAATAATTAATTGTTTACAGGTGTGTTGATTCGAAAACTATCAACCTTGGTATTCGTGATTTGTAAAATCATGTTGATTCGCTAAAAATACACGGTATATTAAGAACACAAAACCTTTTGGCCACTTTCGGACCACATAACTTTGAATGGTATTCTCTCGTAATTAACACCAATTTCTACCATATAAACGAAATTCGAACATCTTTATGCGACATAGGTCATGGTTCCAACCCTTTGTGGCCATACTGAAACGGCGTGGACCAACTGGTACCAACACCGTGCCATAGACATTAGATAAATGAGCCTTAGTTCGTTCGAGCTCGGGAGGATCAGCTATAACTGATAGCTATTCTAGTATAGAATTGGTGAGTATGATTAGATTTGACAAATATTCGGGTGCAACCAACTATCTGCTGTTTCAATCGAGCTGCTGGTAGATAAGTTCGATGTTTAGGTCAAGTATGTAAATTAATCGATGGTTGTCATACTTCGATCAAGATAAAAAGTGCCCAGTTACGAGACCACATATCTACGCCGATTTTTCATCTATACTATCCGATATATCTTACAATCCAGGTACTTTGATAGACCTATAGAATCGCGGACGCTTAGAACGCATAAGAATTGAGTTGGCCAGTTACGAATCTATATGCTGCGCTGCTTCAACCTCCCAACACGACACAGTCCAACAAGTGATAGTATCATCTTGCTACATCAATTAGAATTAAACTGTATGGCAAAATAGTCTCTGGGTTTCTTACGGCACAATCGACGAGGTAAATTAGAAGACGGTGACTTATATTTAAAAACTGGCTATAGGTTCGAATACATATAAAGGCTCACCACCAAAGCAGAGAACTTGGCGTCCGCGTCCTAGATTACACATTTTTAGTCTTTCGAAGTGATCCGGATCTTGAGACTTACGCATCGAATCACTATCATGATAATTACTGGATAAGCTCGGCACCTTTACCTCGCCGAGTTATAGCACTCTCAAGATTGCTATACGTATATTTCAGAGGATAGAACGGGAAGAACCAATAAAATATAATTTGAAATGACGAGACATGGCTCCATCTTCTTACTCCTCACACTCCTCCTCTGCCTTCGAGTGTACGCCCAAGATCCACCACCGGGCTGCTGGGATGACACTATTTTCGAAGATACGTTCAGAGATGACCCGATAGGACTGAATGCCACCGTTTTATGCGACACCCTCAATAGCGCTCTGCACAAAGAGACAAATTACAACTCGACCTTCCCAAATTTCGTTGAGTGGATGAGAGTCCCGATGAATTATACGAACGTCAGCTCCGTCGAGATCGCGGGGCATTTAGGCGAGTTTTTTGCTCCCTGTAACTGTCTCCAAGTTCTCAAGGCTAGTAAGAATGCTAGTACCAGTGAGACCAGTACTAGTCCTAGTCCTAGTACTGCCACCGGTTCTACCACCAAGCCCACTGTCGGCGAAGTTATCAGCGGTAATCCCAGTCCCGATCCTGCCAAACGCGCTGTAAATGATCCGCAGTTCCCCGGTCATACACCACCGGGTACCGATGACGTGTTTACCAATCTGCCAGCACCGAATGTACCGCCGCCAGACGGGCCTCCGCCGCCGACGGCAAGCCCAACGCTTACCGACCAGCCGACTTCGACTTCGGCCTTAATAAACTCAAACATTCCGCTCAATAACAACCCTTATAACGGTTTTCTTATGGCACTGGGTAGATACCTCGGTATGTAAGTCACACTAATCTACCCACCCACTATAGACCCGTATACATTACTAACATACACTTTCTCTCTCCTTTACAGCAACCGCACCTAGAAGCCTCCTAACCGTGACCATAACATCCGGCGCCTCTAAATGGGTCACCGTCGAAACGCACTACTACCAAACAGGCACGGACGGACAAGGTCCCACCGAAATCAAGCCATTCCCGAGAATTACCCCACCGCCAACGGAACCGTCGCTGGCACTTCCCCCTGTCCAGACGGTGTGGTCGATTGCGGGCGGCGAGCTGTCTACTGATACGCAGATTGGGGCTTTACCCACGAAAACGGAATGGTTGACGGTTTCGGTGAACCAGACGTCGTTTTCGACGAGTACGGTATCGTCGAGTCATAGTACTTTGCCGATGGCTTCACCGATCCTGCGGGGGTCGCCTGTATGAGTATATTTTTTAGTTTGACAATTGAGTCGTGTTTTTTATAAATCTTGTGGATTTTGCAGAGTATAAGTAGTATAGGATATCCGTGTATCGTATTTTACATTAGCTGACAACATAATACCGGGTGTGACACCCCATGGTGTGCATACACAATATCGTTCTAGATCTAGATACATGTGGAACATCAATATCACGTGCTATTATATCCTATGTCTGCCTCCAGGACGTGAAATGTTAATACCCGGCTGGACGAAGTACGCGTACTGGCGAATCTAGTATTTAGTTGCCATTTTCTGGTGGCATTTTTGAACTGTGTATGCTTGCTTTTTGAATTGTATCCTTACATCTTTTGAAATAAATGGTATGTAAACGGCCCATGCCCTTGTGTCCATATTCGTTCGTTAACTACCAGTCGGACAGATCTAAAAGTATTCAATTGACTCGATTTCGAACAACCATAATACGAGACTGATCTGGTAATCTCATTAAAGTCGTTCGAAAGTTGCCAAATGTGTGTGTTGCGATACCCAGCATTCCGAATCAGGCGAATTACCTAAAACGGGCAAAAACCATGACGTTGAAGCAAATCAAGCAGGCGTGTTAAAACCAAGATCTCGAACGCAGGAACGACCGAAATCCATGCAAGCAATCCCCACAAGAGGTCCAATTAAGCGGCGGGAAGTTTTTTCAATGCACTACTGGTCATCCCAGTCTCGTAACCAGACACTTGCTGTCATCCATGTGAATCTTAGCAGTGATGTCAGAAATTGGCAGCTGCGAAAGTTTAGCGCGAAATTCACGACAGCTGCGAGATTATATGCATGGCATGGCATGGCATGCATTTCGAATCACGAACAGGCAGAGAATGCATGTATGAAAAGCGTACTCGTAATTAATTTCTGGGATCAGAGACAAGACAAGAACAAGCTACTGGGTAGCTGATAAGGATCCCTTATATACTCTTTCGCTCCCAACCCACGATACTATTCGATTAATACCTTCTGCTGAGCTCTCCAATTTAAATTCATCTCAACAAATTCAGTTTTAATTTTTATATCCTTACAAAAGGACGAGGGGGATCAGTGACACCATCTACTTTTATATATCGGACGACGAGCCCCCAACCGGTGTCGAGCGGGGGATAGCCGCTCTCTTGGATCCGAACTTAAGTTACTCTGTAATATATTCAAGATTCAATTCGAAAGAATAGGGAGTGGATATACGTAATTGCGGGCTCTTTTTGTGTAACGACCGCCGGAGACTTCGTCCGCATACCTCATACAACACATATATATTGCAGCACGCGTAGCGGGGAATTTTTCGAGTTCCGACCCAGTCGATTGCAATCACAAAATTGAATACACGAATATTCACAAATAATAGCAGCTTGGATCGGATAGTCAAAATTCTTCAACATGTCAGGCGCTTCGAGTCCCGGGGCCAATGCGCTCAAACGCACCCCGACAGGGAATCGCCAGGAGGATCTGCCGAAGAATCTTAGCATGGTGTCCATCATGGGATTGTAAGCTATACCTTTCCGATATATACATGCATGCTAGATATGATCATAACGGGAACTAATATACTCGATTTGTAGATCGTTTGCCATTATGGGTACGCTGTATAAACTCAAATCGAAGCTGGAAGTAAACTAATACATGGGTATCGATAGCTGTTCCGTTCGGACTATCGACGACGTTATCACTTAGTCTGACGAACGGACAGAGCGTGACGGTATTATGGGGATGGGTGCTCGTATCGCTGATATCTATGGGTATCGCGGCTAGTTTGGCCGAGATTTGCGCGGTATACCCTACTGCAGGGGGGGTTTACTATGTTCGTCTGTTCATGCGTGCTCCCGTCGAACGGTTCTGATTGATTTATATAGTGGTCAGCCATGTTGTCGACGCCGAAGTATAGAGCTGTAGCAAGCTGGATCACCGGCTGGCTAACACTCGTCGGTAACTGGACGTGAGTATCTTTCTCACGAATATCAGACCCATACGATACTGACCGGCGCAGTGTAACACTATCGATCTGCTTCTCGACCGGACAGCTGTTCCTCTCCGCCATCACGATATTCAGAGAAGACTTCGTTCCGAACACCTGGCAGACAGTCCTGATGTTCTGGGCCGTCATGGCCGTCTGCACCAGCGTCAACGCCTTCCTCAGCAAACACCTAAACCTCCTAAACACGATCTGTATGATCTGGACCGCGGCATCGGTACTAATCTTGCTCATCGTACTTCTGGTCACCGCACGCCACAGGAATACCGCTGAATACGTGTTTGCGCACTACGATCCTAGCGCATCGGGATACCCGTCCGGCTGGTCGTTCTTCGTGGGACTACTGCAGGCGGCGTACACGTTGACCGGGTACGGTATGGTCGCCTCGCTGTGCGAGGAAGTACAGAATCCGCATAGAGAGGTGCCAAAGGCTATGATGTTGAGCGTGCTGATGGCCGGGATCACTGGAGTTTTATATCTCGTTCCTTTGCTTTTCGTGCTGCCGGAGGTGAAAATTATTCTGGGCGTGGCGAACGGACAGCCGATCGGACTGATTTTCACGATGATTACCGGGAGTAAAGCTGGTGGGATGGGGTTGCTCGCTTTGAGTATGTTTCATTCTAAAACAAGATTGGTACCGAAATCATGCTAATAGTCGATAGTTCTTGTTATCGCGCTGTTCGCTGGAACCGGTGCGCTTACGGCAGCCAGTCGGTGCACATTCGCCTTTGCTCGAGACGGTGCCATTCCGGGGTCTAGACTGTAAGTCTTATTTCCTCGGAAAAGCCCGAATATAACTAATACGCAAAGCAGATGGTCACAATACAACTACCGTCTAAACGTCCCTCTCTACGGCCTCCTCCTCTCCTCAGCTGTCTGTTGCCTCCTCGGTCTAATCTACTTCGGCTCCAACGCGGCCTTCCAGTCCTTCGTCGGCGTGGCCACAATCTGCCTGTCAACCTCCTACGGCTTCCCTATATTCGTCAACTTGCTGAACGGCCGAAGAGCCGTCGCGAAATCGACCTTCTCGCTTGGAAAGTTCGGGTACGCGATCAACATCGCCACGGTAACATGGATCGTGTTCAGCGTCGTGCTGTTTTGTATGCCCGTTAGTATTCCTGTGGCAGCGGTGAGTATGAATTATGCTAGTGTGGTGTTTATGGGTTTTGCGGCGATTAGTGTCGGGTGGTATGCTGTTAGGGGGCGGAAGACGTTCCAGGGCCCCGAAGAGGTGTTTATCGATGGAGTAGATCGGGTGGTTGGTGACGAGGAGAATTTTGATAAAGCAGGCAAGTAATTTTTATATTCGTTGGCTATGACGGATTTTCGTTTGAAAGGCATTTTATTGGTATTTTAGACCTGTGGAGGTCTTTAAGAGTCTGCTGTTTCAATATTGCGTCTATAACGATATTATCTTGGTAATTATGAGCGAAGGTACTTCTCAACGATACCATTAATCAGCATTTTATATCGATTCTATAGGTAGTTTTTTCAGCGGAGTTGGAACCGCTCATATTCAAATTATAATAATAGTAATCTATAATAATATCGATATCACTATGAGATCTTATCATGATCCATAATATGCATATAATATATCTGGTGTTGACGTGTGGTAATTTAGAAAAAGCAAGTATCGCGGTGTTACTACGTATCCTGCTGCCTTGCCCACGCGATCATTCCCATTCCACAACAACTTCCATCTCGCAATACCAGAATCACCTCGGATTCGATTATTTAAATAATAATCACATCAATCTATTCTTGCTGGTATCATTAGATGATTTGAATTTCTCCATGTCGGTTCTTCGCTGCTGATGTTTTCACCCCAGGGAATGTCGAATTCGAGGCTCACAGACCGAACCCTGAACCAATCTCGCTTGCAGGCGGCAGGTTATACCAAACCATGCAATTAGAAAAGAAAACCTGGTTGTTGGTTGGTGCCGCCCTAGCTCGCAGCTCGCCTCCTTCAAACCCGGACGGTTTCAATTTATATGCCCGGTCGGCAGCACTTGCACGGGTGAACCAGAAAAAGGAGACGAGATGCAATTTTTTTAAAAAAAATCCGCAAAGAAAGCGACAGATCATCTGAAGCAAACATTGTTTTAGAGATATTGTGGCAGCCGTGATGACGGAACTTGCCCCTTTTCATAGCAGCGGGAGGACATCCGGTGTTATTATCTCGATCCGATCGCTCTTTGAGTAAGATGCATTGATTGCATTGACTGGTGAGCAGCACTGGTTATCTTGTCTGCGAACGAGATATTATATTATTCTGAGAGGATATCTTTAGAAGCATCGCCACTAGGCGCCCATCGATGCGAGATGTCGAGCGGTGCAGATACATGAACGTTGTTGTAGATAGATATCGAGTACCATGTTTCACGGCAATTGTTGGTCAAGATGTAGCTCCCATGTGCGAAGTAAATACAAATATTCCCGGCCTCGTTGGCGTCTAATGTTGCCATTGAATTTGCTGCTCGCATTGGCCGTTTGTGCCTCCGAAAAACCCTGGCAAGACATTATGAAGGAGCTTCACCAGCCGAGTTGACCGAATGGCAATAAAGACCAAAGGATGACAATTGTGGTGATAACAGGCACACCGCTGTCAGGAAAACTCCAACTTGGCGGTTTCGAACTGATGAGATATCACTGAACGAGCTGTCATCCTCCCATGAGCCCCATTACGCACATATCATCAGCCTACCAGACGCCGCCTGGTGCATCCAACTGTGGGTCCATACTGTGGCGATCAGGAGCATGCAATCTACAACATCCCGGACCCATGCCCACCGCAAGATCGGGCAACAAACCGAGAAGGCGACCATTGCAGATATAATAAACACCAGAACCTCACGATGGACCGACTCTTTTCTCTTTTTTTCCTCTTCAGCCCGCGGCTGTTGCTTGAAGCTACCCAGTTCTTTTTTTACCTTTCCGTTCTTTACGAACACCCACACTCCTTTTTTTGACTTCACGTTCTTTTCATAACTGACATTCTTTCGGTTGTTGGATACAACACGTTCTCTAGCAGAACCATTCGTTCCTTTAGTGCTTCCGCACCCAGAATAAACGTCGCCGATACAGAGCCTAGTTGCTGCTTGTATCGTGTACCGAAACGAATTTGATATTCGTTTTGAAGATATCTGTTTGATCAGATAGAGATTCCACCAGTTGGATATTCTCGTTGCACTTTTGGAAAGAAGACACCGGGTCGTTGCAGCTTGCAGCGCAGCTATATTTTTATACCTCTTTTCACATTCTAGGTCATTTTTGATACCTCAAAATGAAAACTACTTTGATAACTCTTCTTTCCGCCGCTACATCGGTTATGGGCCACGGATACGTCCAAGAGTTCTTGATTGGCGGCCAGCGATACACTGGTTCTTTGCCCTTTCAGGACCAATATAAAAACCCAGCCCCAGACCGCATCACCCAGGCTTTTTGGAAGAATGGTAACTCGTTCGTTGACGATGTCACCAGCGCCGATATCACCTGTAACAAGGGTGTCGTTTCCGCAAAGCTCGTCGCTCCTGCCACCGCCGGCAGCGAGATTACCTTCTTCTGGACCGCATGGCCGGACTCTCACAAGGGACCTGTCATCACCTACCTCGCCGACTGTGGCGGTGACTGCACCACGGCTGTTGGGTCCGAGTTGAACTGGTTCAAGATCAATGAAGCCGGTCTGCTCGCCGACGGCACCTGGGCCGCTGATGCTCTCCTCAAGAACAATAACACCTGGACCGTCACCCTGCCAAGCAAGATCAAAAACGGGCAGTATCTTTTGCGCCACGAGATCATTGCTCTTCACTCGGCTTTTGATCCTAAGGGAGCTCAGTTCTACCCATCTTGCACAAACATCGAGATCAGTGGTGCCACCGGCGAGAACACTCCGGAGACCGTCAAGATCCCCGGAGCGTACTCTGTTACCGATCCAGGCCTCTTGATCAATATCTACTTCCCCAAGGTCACAAACTATACGATCCCCGGACCAGCTCCATATGTTGAAAACGGTGCATCGGTTCCCAAGCCACCAAGCGTCACTCCTACTCCCACAGACGCCTTCCCAAGCTTCTTCCCAACCGACACACAGGGCATCTTCCCCACCGGTAGCGCCCCAATCGGCACTGGCGGTGTCGTCGAGGCTGCACCCACCGTCACCACCGTCATGGACCATCTATTCCCAAGCATGATACCGGATGACGAATACGATGAACCCGAAGAGACTCTCATCACGAGTACCATCTTTACGACCATTGCCGGCCAGTCCGTCACTATAACTGCCATCTACTCCACCACGGCCCCGAGCTGCGACGAAGAACCAGAGGAGACGGAGACAGAAACTACCTTTATCCCAGTTCCTACAGCTGATCCAGTCGCTTGCACTGAAAAGACGGTCACAGTGACCGTCCAACCGGTCGTCGAGACTGAGACCGTCACAGTCAGCGTAACTGTAACTCCCCTTCCGGTCGTAGAGCCAACCCAAGAACCTTCTCCCGTCGAAACCGAATCCCCCTCTACTTCAATCGACGCCATCGCCACAACAGCCCCAGTAGCACCAACCGAACCGCCAACGGTAACCTACCCAACTGACCTCCCCAGCGGCTTCTCTATTATCCCCGCACCCTCGGAAACCGCAAAGGCAGCTGAAGTACCCAGCTCCACAACCACCTCTGCATCCGAACCATCCGGCACGGGTGCTCCGCTAACGGGCTACGAATCGGCTTTGACCCGCCGTGACTGCGATTCAGCGTATATGAAGTGCCAGCGTAGCTACACCGGTTGCATGAAGCGCGCGAAACGCAGCGGAATGCAGACTATCAGTTGCGAAAAGTTCAAGCGTGACGTGTGCGTGGAGGGGTTGAAGGGTTGTGATGCGCGGGTTTGGGAATATGCTACCGTTTAAACACATTTATCTTTGAAATTTTGAGGGTTCTTGGAAGATAGATTTTGCAGCGAGTCTGTTTTTTAGGGGGTTTCTATTCTTGAATGTATAGTTATATTACTTTTTTGTGTGGGAGGATACCCTTTTCGGTTCTTGTGTAGATATTTTGAATATTTTAAACTTTTTGGCCGGTGATGTTCGAATACTATCAGGCTGTCTTGAATTATCCTTTGCTGTCACAGTAATATGCATTTGTTTGGTGATATCTGTCTAGACGCTATTAGGAATAGGAGGTCAAATTGAAGCGATACCAACTAACGTTACACAGGCTAGTCTTAAACTATAACAGAACAGAGAAGATTAAAAGAGGCGAAAGATATGATATGTGAGTCAATAGATGGAACTGAAGCTACAGTGATTATGAAAATAGCAAAATCAACAGAAGTAATAGTGGTTTAGTCAATTTTGTATCGCTTTCTCAGCTCCATACATAAATTGTTCTGTTGTTGTGAACCACACGCTCACAATAGTTGTTAGACCTTATCGATACACCAAACCACACCACTATAAAATATTATCTGAGCCTCTACAAATAATACTTTTCACTCCTTTCCACCGCGTTTCAACCGGTCCTCTCCTTCACACGGATCCCTCCCGTTTTCTAAACCTTTAGGAAGCCACATTCACCTATTTCTATTACGTCCACCTTTTAGCAACGTGTTTGTCTAGAAACCCGACAAACTTGCACCGATTCCATTCTCAGCAAACGCTGCAACCTCAATTGGTGATAGCTACAAGATAATCCATGACGCTGCTTCTTTAAATATAATCCTACACCGTGATCAAGTTGATAAAATAAATTCACAAACCCACAAACTGGTAAAGAATCATTCCCACAAGTGATTCCTTCAATATATCCTTCAAATTCACTAATTCATCACGCAGGCTAACTTTTTCGAAAATTAGAAACTAAGAAACATTCATTACCTTCTCTAAGAATAGAAACCTAATCTGGAAAACTGAACACCATGAATGACAATCCTGACAAGACTTCATTGGGGGAAAGCTCCAACCCGAGAACACCCATGACCGAAAAGACAAAAATCGATAATGATTCGCAAACACCACAGTCTAAAGTTACAAGCGAAGGATCCGCAAAACCCGTACTCAGATGCTTGATCTCTGGTACTCCGATCAAAGACGTCACGGGCCAGCATGACCGCGAATGGAAATGTCTCTACTGGGGCAAAGACGAAATCCCGCCACCGGGATACGAGATTGGGGGAATATTCAGTCCTAATTTTGGTAAAAACTTGCTAAAGACTGATCCGACGAAATCGCCCGTTCTGCTTGAGAAAACGAGTAATTATCCTACTCCTGAGAAATAGAATTCCTCGGGTGCTGGTGATGGTAACAGTGAGCAGAAGGCGAAAGATGTCATCAAGGGGAAAGACGACGGGAAGGGAAATGTCGTTTCTTCGGGGATATCGCAGGAGAACAGCAGGACTCGACTCATTGATAAAAAGGTACATTTCCAACCTACCAAGCGAATCCAGACTCCCTCCACTGGAAGATCGCAAAAGTCACGGTTTTCAACGGGTGAAAAGCCCAAATGTCCTCTGAAGGGTGTTCCCTACGTTATTACGACCCCTGATCAAAAAAATAATGAAAAATCGACTACGCCGCATACCCCGAGCTTTTCAAAATGCGCTCCTACTAAAGATAAGGGTAAAGCGGCTGTCAAGTCCCCTCATACACCTAAATATTCCATAGACTCTACCGCCTCCACCACCGATCCGTATATCGAGTACTCCGGAGTCCGACTCAAACCTACTCTTGCTGAAACTTCGGTCCCTAACAAGGATAAACTATACGAATACCTCGAGCGGGTCAAAAAATCCAAATATGCCGCTCATCCCAACGACGATCATGCAGCCAGGTGTACCTGGGGCGCCGCACTGGGGAAGAAAGTGATCTTTTTGACTCCTGAACCGTCTCCTGTTTTGTCTGTTGCTGTTGAGGATTCTGTCTCTCACTTATCCCTCGGACCGGCGTTCACGGGCTGCGAAGTTGAGAACCAGAGTTATTTAATAGAACAGTTTGAAATTCAGGGGCCGGAGGAGTATGCGCCGAAGCATGCGCCAACTCTGTCCGAGGAACCGGAAATTATTAGTCTCCAGGGAGAAGAAGAGATTATTGATGCGCAGACTGAACATGAGGTTAACGACACTTTCGTCTCGATTTTGAAGCCTGCGCGTGCCTGTGCCGAGAAATGTGAAATTGCGACCAAGGTTTCCGCGGTTCCGCTCGAAACGTATCTCAAGAGTCTCGACATTGGCGATTTGAAGAAATATTCGGCCACTGAGCAGCGAAAACAAACCGAGGAACTCTGCGACGTTGGTAACAATCGCCTGCTTGAGCTTGCCGTTGATCAGGATTTGGCGGATTATCTTGAATACAAGGGGCTGTTGGATAGTGAAGACGAAGACAGTAATGATGGAGTACTCGAGATTGAGGAACGTCTCCAAAAGCTATTCATCCACGAGGAAGAGGATGCGGACGAGTTTATGAGAAAGATTGATGCGGAAGAAGAGCGACTCGCACAGCTTCAGAAGGAAAAGAGCTATCTCGAACGTGAGAAGGAGACCGAGAAAGGGAAAGCTAAGGCTGATACTGCCGAGAAGGAGGAACACACCTCTAATACCGAATGGACCCCGGTTCAGGTCGGCTGGACTTCACATGATGGACGTCTCATCTGTACCAAAGCCG
The DNA here is from genome assembly GCA_036971405.1 of Orbilia quercus. Classification (NCBI taxonomy): domain Eukaryota; kingdom Fungi; phylum Ascomycota; class Orbiliomycetes; order Orbiliales; family Orbiliaceae; genus Orbilia; species Orbilia quercus. The sequence continues at coordinate 1,074,314 of JAJTUE010000003.1, read as the reverse complement.
GTACGATCCCACAGTTCGAGTACCGCGGAATCGCTTGGGAAGAAGACAATGAAGGGGAGATGGTCTTCGGCCCACCGCCACCACAGATCATTTGGAGTGGAATCGCGAGCCACGATGATGAGGATATGAATGAAGAGATCTCTTACAAGCTGCTCGGTTTGCACGATATGTGGAAGAAGACGCCAACCGGCTGCTTTGCCACTAGGTAGGTTCAAACAGTATGTCTATTCAAGATATTGTATTAATTATTATATAGTGGTCGTATGAACGAGGAAGAAGGATCGGACGAAGAAGAAATCACCTGGTCCAGCAAACTGATCAATCCCCGCCTGGCGCTCACCTGCAATTCCGTCCACGGCAGTAATGTTGATTTGACTTACGACCCAGAGGAGCTGGATGTCCCCACCCTTGACACCGAACGCAACTACGCGAAGAAAGAGTGCACCCTCCAGCACATGTACCCGAACAACACACGCTCGACTCGCGCCTTCAATGGTATGGGTGAGCTGGTCGTCACGAAGCCACCATCACGAAAGGAAAAACTGCCCCGCAAAAGCTGCTTGAAAGGTGGGACGCGATGGCGATACGACCGTCGGCGCCGCGAGATTAGACGTCGAGTCAATTTTGTCCACGTTGACGTCAATACGACTTTTCGTGATAACAACCATCCTCGAAAACTAGGGTGGTGCGCGAAGAAGAACAAGTTGATCAAGAAGGATCTCAAAGAGACGTACGGCTGGTTCGACATGCTGCCTAGCGTTCGCGCTACTTTCACCAGAATCAAGGGGTTTGACAGGTAATCACACTCTCTATTTAATTCTACAATATGAATCGCAGGCTGACACGATATTAATCTCATTCGAAGATTCTTTCCAAAATTCCTCCAACCACCACCAGGCACTCGCATGACGCACACCAAATCCCGTGCTGCAGCCTACTTCTTGAACCACATCGCCCGCTTCAAACTCGGTTTCCCCAAATCCGACGAAGGCGAAGCGAATCGCAAAGTCGAGAAAGCTGTAGGCAAGATCGTTAAACGTCGTGATACTACCGCCAACAAGGGAAATACGGATAAACACAAATTCCAGTTGTTTTCCCGTTTCGCGCCATCCCGAAAGGCAATGCTGCCAGTGGACACCGAGACGACCGACGGGGTTGAAGAACGCGGAAAGAAGAAGGACGATGGTGATGATATCCGTGCACAAGAATATTTGGTCTACGCTTGAGTAAAGAGGGGAAAAAAGTATTCCGATATTTTTCATGTCCGCTTGCGACGTTTCATATCCTCGACTGGTCGCTTTCCTTTTTCTCTCAATATTTTCCACATATTTCCCTGCCCTGCCCCTACCCATGTTATGAATTGAATTCCCCTGCACTAGTCCATCTACACACGATTGTATTCCAACCCATGTCATCCAGATACTATGTACGTACGTATACTGTGTATCTACATCGCTCCTAACGCCCTACATGTACGTACCTAGCTAGCTAGTACCGCAGCTGTCATATTGATGGTTCAGTGGTACAAAATAATTTATTGTGCGTTATTTCTTCCCCACGTTTCGCCACATCATGATACATATGGCCTGGTGCTTGTAGCACATGAACATGATAGTACGCACACACAACGGATATGCGTGCATATATGATGGAAACGGGGGAAATCGTGTAGCAGTTACTTTCCGGATATGAGCCTGAACCTCCGTGTCATTAGACTTGACTGTGAGAACCGAATCTTGCTTTCGGGTATGCAGGTGTGGTTGAGTATCCATTTGAGTCTATGAGGCTTCGAGGTTTCTGCCTAGTGGATCTGTCCTGCATCTTTGGTCTGAAGATGTATATGCGTATAAGGGTTTTTACATTCATATTTGTGTATCCTGCCCAGACCGGCGTCGAGGTTCCAGACAGCGGTCGGTCTATCGTGTGCACGTGGAAAATTGTTTATTTTTTTACTAGAATTGTCGCAAGCTAGCAGGTTAGATCGGCTAGGCAATGCAGGGTATAGTACATGAGAAAGAATTTACACGTCCCTCTGAAATCTTGAGCTGCCTTGCAATGGATCAGGGTAATTATTAAAAAGTATCGATATCATGCAAGTAGTTCAATCATATATATTGTTCTGAATGGCTATCTGTCCACCGATATGCCGAAATTCCTTGTAAATACTTTGTATCTGTGATCGATATGTGTAGTTGATTTTCCCGTCTGGTGGTACAATGGTATGCCGTTTTGAAAAACTTGGAAAACATATGCACGTACGAGACCACAAGTAGCCGATAAGGCGGCGAATGAACATTCTCTACCTTTCAGTTCTACAACTAGGATTAATCTCGAAGATCTCTCCACAGTATACTAGGATGTGACTTTCGAATTTATCCCGGTTTTTTAGATTCGATTCTACTAGAACGCCGTTACTGGCATAAATTTCACAACGGCAATTGCAGGGATGGGTGGGTATAACTCTACTCGGTCACAGTGGTGTATATTGCGCAATTAATGCGTTTAAAATCGGACATACATACACCAAGCGGATACAAATTATGCCGGGTGCGAGATTAGGTGAAGGGTAGTGGAATCGGCGGCCTGTGTGGCCATACCGGGGTTGGTATGCTGTGTGCCCTGTGGTATCCGGGTTAACTTTTTTTGATGTTTTGGGGGGGAATATTGGTGTTATTATTCTTCTTCGCAGTGGAATTTGCGAGTATAAAGTTTTCAAGATATTAATATGGGGGTTTGCTTCGTCTATGCTACATACACGAAGGAAGATAATTCAGTTAATTCTTTTAGATACACTGCGTATATTACACTGCGTACTGAGATTGGTACATTAAGGGGCCAAAAGTAGTTGGGGGAAATTTCGAAGTCGAATAGTAATTGAATCTGGCTTAAAATGCGAGATCAAGGTGATGCAAGAACGGTTCAGGGGTTAAATAATCCATATAATGTTTAGTCGAAATGACTCTTTGCATTTTCTTCGTCGTCAACATCTTCCCAAATGTCAGCCCCAGAGTTGGATTCAACTTCTTTGCCATTGAACGCTTGTGTGGCCATATTATCGTGTAGTTCGTCACGTCGAAAGTTTTTGGCAGCTTCTGGGCCCGGAAATAGAATATCAAAATTGCGGTTTGAGAGATATGCGTCTAGGTCCCAGTCTTCAGGAACTGCAACATCGAAGAACGGATCGTTATGGTCGACGACCGTTTTTCGTGTCTCACCGCCAACTGCCTCTAACATGTTCTTGAGCTCGATTTCGTCGGGGTTGGAAATAGCCCGAGGCCTTAACCCCAAGGTGCGTCTGACATAAAGACCGAAACTGGTGACTTTGTTTGCCACCCAGGAGCCAAATCGGCGTTTCAACCATCCGTACATGGTACGTTCTAAAGCTTCCTTCGAGGAAGGTTCATCGGTGGCATTTGTAAACAGATATCCGAAGTATGCGGTTTGCCTGAGCCGATCGAGACGATGTTGTACACGCACATCATTCAGAAGTGAGCTGTAGAACTCGCGGTAGGACTTATTTTTCTTCCAGAATTTTCTGATGGGTGCTGTTAGGAACATAAAGACGGGGTGGAGCGTTTTGAACGGCTGATAATGGCGGAATCCCTTTTTCCATTGTCGGGAAACGTGCATGTATACATAAAAGGCTGGAAGGCTTGTTGTGAGAATCTGCAGTGCCTGTTAGTCTCCTGCCAGGTGGAAATATTGTTCGCTAGCCGGATTGACTACCCCCATGTTGAGCTCGAGGATTCCCAGAAGGACAAGATCTCTCGATTCGGTGTTGAATGCTGCTGTAGCAGGGATAATAGCTACTCCTCGCATGATGGAGATCAGAGTCGTGAGATATGTTACGTACATCCACCCTGTACGAGCACGCTTTTTATCGGCGGTCAGGAATCTTGGTTTGATGAATAGGATTGGTAGAGTGAAGCAAGTGATGTCGCCAAGGGTCGAGATTGCTAAGAGATTGGTCTATCAGCGACCGCGCATGGTGCAAATGTAGTCATTATATCTTTGGCCTTACCTGCGATAATACCGTACATGAGAGCTGCCAAAGCAAGCAATCCTTCATCCCCGGACTCAAGGGATCCCTTAAAATCATCAGAATAACTCCTATTTTGAATATAAAGGGACTAAGCTGAGTGTCAAGATACTCACTAGCGGGAACGCTGCCATCAGTGAGACAATGGACAGCACGCCTAAGAATGCGCATGCTGCGAACACAATCACGACAGCGTATTTGCCTTCGAGTCGGCCGTGAGACATTCGGTGGCACGTCACGCAAAGGGAAAGCTAGCTCCCAGTTAGTTCTTTTCTCTTCTACTATAATCGATCAATGCGGAACGAACTTTGAAAAACGTGCATCCCGCAAGATAGAATGTACGAGCACGATGGTTGACCTGTTTTCAAGCAGGTTTATTACAGTTAATCGATCGATCTTGATATGTTCGAGTTGAAGCCAAGGCTTACGTTCTGGAAGAGCTCTTGGAGCTCGTACGGGCGATCTTGCTTTGGTACCGCGAGTCCGTATCGGATTTCTTTTCCAGGCGTTCTTTGTTAGATAGACGTCCAAGTTGGCAGCTAGGATGTACACTTACGAGTTAAAGCCATACCACTATAGATAAGGCTGCAGAGCTATTGGACCGAGTCAGTAAGTGATGCGCGTCGATGGCAAAGGGTGGAAAAACGCCAACAACTTACCTCAGCCAGCGCCATGAAAAAGTCGTCCCACAGGAATTTCCCGTAGAGACGGTATCTGATGCGGGTCCGGAGGGCCCACGCACCAAGTCCTATTAGACTAGCCAATAGGACGCAACTGACCGCCATGGCCGAACCGCGATCCCAGCTTTCTGGGGCGTTCGGGTGGAGGAAGATCGAGCGGAATATTAGCCGCATGATGCTTTGGAAAGAAGACATGATGTTAGAGTTCGAGGTGCCTAGAGTTTGTTGATATCGGAAATAATTAAAGGAGATGGAGATGAAATAAATACTCAGGATTGAGATTGTATATTTATTTGATGGTTCTGTCAACGGTCGAGTTGTTTGTGGTTTGACGCTCGGAATAAGAGAGACAATGGTTAGAGAATTGGGAGGACGTGAACAATTAGATGTGTGTGGGTGGAAATATAGCTTATGCCCTAACAGCGTCACTATCTTTATAAGCCGCAAGCCCTCCTTACCACTTCAATCCCATTTTTATTTCTCAATAAAAATAACTTCTGGAATGCATTAGGCTAGCACAAATCCTACATAACTTCCAACCATTCAATGTATGTTCATATAGTGATATTTCCCAAAGATAAAATTTGTTCACACTTATTTAGGAACTTGAACAAATACCTATCTAAATCAATGATCATGAGTTTAACATAGTCCTAAAGAGTAAACCGCCTGCTAGCCAATTTCTAATCGTAAAGCCAGTGGTACAAAAATCTGTAACCTTCGGGTACTTGTGTTATCAATATGAAGGAACAAATTGGCCTTTGTACCATCTCTCCTGTAGTCATGATCGATTTCGAAAGGGTGCAAAGAACTACCTTACACCAAAACCCAAAGCATGAGATTCGAAAGCTCGGGAGGAGAGCCTTCTTAAACTAGCTCTACCTTGGTCCAAAGATTTTAGCTGGTGTAACTCGGAGTCTTCTCGCAAAGGGTACTACAGCTCCAAATCAACGACAGATACTAGAAACGGTGGATAACATGCAGTGCAGGTATACGTAGCTTCGAAGAAGTTCCGGGGATCGGAATAACCTTTCTACCACGTGAGTGAGGCGTTGGTGGTGATTATTATGCACTATCAACGTGGTCATGGGTTGATCAACATGGAAACAATGGATTGGTGCCTGGGTTCTAGTACTAAATTTACTCTGTTTTGCAAACTTCCTAATAGAAATTTCGGGCTTCGTCGGTTATCATGGTAAGGCCTGGCTCGAAATGCTGGTGTTTTGGGCTTAAATTTCATTATATAAAAAGTGAGAATATTTCAAGAAAATATCTTCGCGTGGGAAATAATCAACTATAGGTAACCTCGGTGAAACTGGATTTCAAGTTGTTCAACAATTAATTTTCCTTTCTCATGCAAACCCGAGCACAATATCAACTAGCAATGCCATAAGTTCAATAGTAAAGAGTTGATGATATATCTCCGAAGTCATAATTTTATGTGCTCCGAATATGTCGCCAGTTTTCTACTAAACAGGAATGCGATAAGAAAGATTAAAATCTTTGGAAACAGTAGATGCATGGAACTCGATCGGTGCAAGGCTTGTTGAACGCTATTACGTACAAAGAAAGATTCATTATTATCAACACGATACCGGCTATGTGCTCTCAATATTTTCTGCATTCTAACGACGCCTCATATTCATACAAAACTATCAAATTTCGGCATGATGGTACGAAAGGTTTTTCAGCTTGCCGAAAAGACGACTGCTCGTTAGAACGAAAAATCCAACATTCGGAAAGGCAGCCCGGCGAGTTGCAGGAACCTGAGGGTTAACCGAAGCATGGTACGCCCTGGGAAACTACAATTGGCGGCTGATCAGTGTCAATTCGGAAAATTAATCCCTACTAGTTGTGCGTACGCCGAACCGGTGTAGTCGAATCACGCAGCCATGGTAAACAGGGGTTCAGTCGCTCCAGAAAGTCTCCTTCCGAATGTGATGCAGCATCTTATATTCCGAGAACAAGTAGGCTGGTCGAATAGCCCAACTCCCCAGCTAATTCTTCTTAAAGAGAGGAGAATATGACGAAGCTAAAATGTATTTAATACTTGGGCTCCTAACTTAAGTTGGTTTTCCAGTGCGCCGATTTAAATTTAGCACAGTCAAAACTTTGGAGTTCCATTGCATTGTATTTCTATCAGTTTTGTTATTAAAATATGGTCGTTCCAATGAAATAGAACTCTTACTTTGAGCTCCCAGGGCCACTTCAACTAGATCAACGAATTGTATTCATTTTTACAAGGTAGGTCATAGTCTCCCCTCGAAGTACCTCTCGGTGGTCTACTAGCTAGGCGTAACGTAACTTGGCTCGGTGGTCTTGCCAAGCTTCCGAGCGTACGAGTCACGGCCCGAGATGGTGTCCTTGCTACCGGTGAGAAGGATAAAGAAGAATTGCCAGGTTATCAATGGCGAATGAAGGAAAACTGTATTGCTAATATAAATTCCTTAATGTTGTGCAGCACCTTGATAACGGTATATTTCTGTGAATACGATCGGATCCACTTATAGACCCGGCAGCCAACATTCCCACATTTCCGACCTTGAGCTATATTGAAAACTCAAATCCCAAAGGCCTTCTCATCATATATAAACGGATCTATCGGTCTGGTGGCACTACGTCTGGGTTCTTCAGAGGTGTCTTAAATTGTACGCCACATTTACACAGATTTAAACCTGTGAGAATTCAGGCCTCGGTTTCTCAGGTGTCTTCAAGTGGTATTTGCTAACATTATTTTCGTACACCTCCATAGCAGCTGCTCTGTAAATACAAATATTGGCATCCAGCCCGCTGGCCAGGAAGCTGGTGAGAAGAAGATAATCTTTTAGGATACAAAGTCAATATAAAATCCAGATAGACCCACACTTAAGATCCTCAAGGAAGCCAGTGCTACTTCTCCCGCTCACTGCCAAGGATCCAATCAAAAAAAAACGATACCGAGTTCAGAATATACCCGCATCACCCTCATGATGGAAAAAATAGCTCAGGAGATACCTGATCGATACGCTGATCTGAAGAATGAGCCTTCGAACAGTATCTCTACCTCCTCAGTCATAGCGTCTACCAGAGCGGATTCCGCCTTCGAGTTTCTTCAGCAGCAAAGAGCATTACGTGGGGATCTCACCGATGAGATCCCAATTGATGAGAAAGCGCTCATGAGAAAAATCGATTTCAGGATTGTCCCGATCATGTTTGCTTGCTACACTATGCAGTTTATTGATAAGATTAATATCAATGTGAGTAATATTGGTCCAGAAGGTTTAATCTCCTCTCCTCAATTATCACGGCTGGAATTTGAACAGAAACCTACATACTGATATGAAAAGCTGATAACTTTTGTTCGCATTATAGTACGCCGCAGTCATGGGCTTGAACGAAGACCTTCGTCTCAAAGGAAACGAGTTTTCCTGGTGTGCCACAGCATTCTTCATAGCATTTCTTGCAGCTGAAGTCCCTACAGGTTGGTCTCTCGTCCAATCCCACCCTTCTCCATCCACCTCTAGGTCAGACCACGGGTATCAATTCGCTTATCAACCCTTCTGGCTGGTCAATTGGAACCTCCTGGTGGCACAACGAAGGATGGCTTGCTGATATCATGTCGCGAATAGGGTTCTTTTTGCAAAAGGTTCCAGTCGCAAAATACCTTGGGTTCAGCGTCATAATGTGGGGTGTCACGACCGCTTGTACCGCAGCCTGCCATGATTTCATTGGGCTGCTGGTGGTCCGGATCGTACTTGGAGCCTTCGAGGTGAGTACCATTTGAAGCCTCTCGCTTAATCATAGACTAACAAAAACGAAATCCGGATCCCGTAGGCTTCCATCGCCCCATGCTTGATCTTGATAACGAGTAAGTTCTCCTGACGGATCGTCCCTTTGGCGATAAAAATGAATTCTAAAGCATCCGCACGGCAGGTATGTGGTACACGAAATCGGAACAAGTCCCCCGCATGAGTCTGTGGTACAGTGGGCTTGGTATCGGTCAGATATTCGGTGGTCTCGTCTCGTATGGTATGGTTATCTTCATTTTTCCCATATCATACTGGTATTTTTGTTCATCTGCTTTCTCTTGTTTTGGCGGTAAAGCCACTGACTGGGGCATCACATAGGCTTCCAAAATGTGGAAAGCAGCTTCGCTGGCTGGCGGGTCATGTTTCTCGCCCTTGGCGGTGTAACGATGGCTATCGGGGTCTGGACTATGTGGCGACTACCGGATACACCGGTGACATCTTACTTGCTCACCGAGCGAGAGAGACTTTTTATACTCGAGAAGATAGAAAAGAACCAGACCGGCATCAGTAGCACAGAATTCAAGCCAAAGCAACTGAAAGAGTTGTTCCGGGACCCGCAGATCTGGGGCCTATTCTTTTGCACTTCACTGGTACGACGTCACCACACCTACTCTCCGTTGAATTGGAGCATTGCTGACAAATTTCTGTATTCAATCACGTAGATATCAATATCGTCGGGTATCATAACTACGTATTCATCAACGGTGATCCGGGCTTTTGGGTACACACCAAAAGTCACCGCACTACTCAACATGCCTTCAGGGATCGTGTCGATATTAGCTGCGGTCGTATCCGGCGTCATCGTGGGCAATTCTTCCACAAGATCCCTTTGGATCGCTGGACTCTGTGTACCCGGTATTGTTGGTGGTGCGCTCATGTCCTTCCTTCCATCAGATAATAAGGCTGGAAGCCTCCTCGGGATCTACCTTGTAAATGCGGTACGTCATGACTCAATCTAGAATAACGTTGGTGATAACTCCTGATGAAAAATTACAGATAACCGCGGCTCTGATATTGCTTTACAGCTGGTTGGCGGCAAATGTAGCCGGTCATACGAAGCGCATAGCTGCAAGTGTCATGATATCCGGCAGCTTTTCTATCGGAAATATTATTGGGCCGCAAACATTCCAAGCAAAAGATGCTCCAGTGTATGTGCTACCACTAGGACTGTGAGACATCGAGACTTTAAATGAAACTGATCATATCCCCCATTTTTTACGAGCAGATATTTCCCAGCCAAAGTAACCGTGCTTGCAACGCAAGGGGGTGCGGCGTTAGCGGCACTGCTCTTGAGGTTTTACTATAGTCGCCAAAACGCTCACCGGGATCGGATTGAACAAGAGAGAGCGAGAGAGGATTTGAGCGATTCTATGAGCCACGTCGAGTGGATGAACCGTATGTTGAGCGATGTTTATGTTGAGCTTTGTGAGAATGGAGCTTGCTAATAATCATTTGGAATGGGACAGTTACCGATCGGGAAAACTTGACGTTCAGGTATGTGCTTTAGAGAGGGCAGGGGATTTCATGGGAAGTAGAATAGTACCGAACTTACGGAAATTATCAAAAGAATTGTAATTTTCAAAAACTGGTTTAAATTTCTTTAATTTTAATTTTGTCATTTAAGCTTGCAAATTATAATCATAACATGGGGAAATTCGTATAAGGTATTCTTCGGTTGCAGTGATTACTGCCGGCACATTTGAAATCCTCCCCCCCCCCAAATCCTGCTTCGAAATACTACTTAGACGGAGTACAAAATAATATAATAACCAGGGATGTTACCAAGGCCATGACCGCAAGGTGTGTTGTGTGTAGTAATCAGTATTACCCCAGCCAAGATGTTTCCAATAACCGTCTACGAAAGAGCGTAGACGACAGTCATTGGTCTCCTGTCGAGAACCCGTGCGTCAGACGGATCACGATGCGGCTCAGTTCTGGGATTTCATTTTGGCGAACCAATCATGAGGCGGATTTAGAAGCCAATCTTCTCCACAGGTCAAGATGTTTCAAAGCGGCTCGAGCCGAGTGTTGATAAAGCATGCCGGCAAATAGGCTCAGCCAACCATCTGGAAAAAACGGCCAGAATTCAACATGAGGCTCGATTCGTCGCAGGATCCAAGTGCAAGATCGAAAATAGAAACCCAAGACTTCTTGCAGAATAGACTGAACATGGTATTCGAATGCGAAGAATTTAAACCGACCCTTCTTGTTCGACGGGTTCGAAGTGGGTTCTTGCGTTCGCTAGCCGCCCGGTCGAATGCACAGTGTGTTCCAAATCTGTGGCGAGGTGGCACGGCTGCAGAAATCGCCAAGTTGACCAAAGTCTTCGTAGCAAATATTGGAGTTTTGCAAATGCGCTCAGACGGTTGATGCAATATGGAGGGAAACTGAGTAGACAAAATTTTGAGATGAAGAGAAATATATAAGCCTTCGTACCTCTTTCCTTACGGCACTAAGGTTTTCCCAGACTCTACTAATGTACTCGTTCTAGTGTACCGTACCCGCTCGCCCAACTTTCGGGTCGCCCTAACCAGTTTAAGGTTGTGTTGTTGCCGTCTTGGTTACACACAGCTAAATATCCTTGCAGTCAACACGATAACACAGACGAGCTCAAGTTTAGCAATTGACGCGGAAAACTTTGATGAGAGCCTACAGCCTCGATACCGCCTTTTTCGACCTCATTACTGGAGCATTATCGACAGTCCCCTCAAGCGAGCCCTCCTTCTTTTGAAAATTTCTAAACTCTACGGATTCATATTGCGGCTACCTGGGAGTCTCTAAAATTCTACTTGATCTGGACGTATTCTCAGTCCCAAAATTCAGACAAAACAAGACACAAGAGACCAGTACCACGAGACCAGTCACTTACTTAGCCCAGAATCCAAACTATCCTAATATAGCCTCAGCATCGATACATATGCGCAATACAGCAACTCTCTAGCACAAAACAATATTTATCAGACGTACAAACAATCACAATGCCAGCACTACTCCACCATCTCCGCGACCTCGCCTCTACACTGAGCAGCCCGGAAGTCGAGAAGAATTTACAAAACGCCGGTGCAGCGGTACAATACTTCCAACCGTCGAGCTCCACGCCCTACGATTCAAAATTACCACTGGTGGCACATCTGTTAACGGGGTTTACGGTGTCATTCTTTTTGATGGGGGGTTTTGTGTTGGGATTTGCGTATTCGAAGCAGATTTTTAGGAAGCTGTTGTAGTTTTTTTTTGGAATTTTGGAATTTTGGAATTTTCTTTCGTGTATGGATGCGTACACTAACTTATACGGGGAGTTATGGGGGTTGGGGTCTTGAGGAGTTTATTTTGAAAACCTTTGTACTGTTTAAAGTTTAAACTGGGATCGAGTTTGTGAATAGTTCTAAGATTCAGGGTTATCGCTTGCGCACGGTAGTAGGTGAGTAGATCGGTTTTTGAAATTTAAGATAAAATTTCTAGCTCGTACGTAGCTGCTCGTACTATTAGCATGAGCAAGAGCCAGTTCTTAAGATCCATTTCTCTACCCCGTGAACTCAAGTGTGAAGTTGTCTCGACGAGACTATCATTTGTGGCGTAACTCATGAATAACACATATTCCATGATATATCAATCACTATTATACAGGCACAGACAATTTGTTACTTAAATAGAACGGCGGAAGCGCCAACCCTTGCGAAACGACACTTCGGTACAGCTATTCATACCACGACCCACTCCTCTCCCCCAGCCTCCAAAATCCGCCAATCTTCCTCCTTAACCCTCACTTTAACAAAATACACCCCCCCGCAGACACTCGCAGCCTTCTTCCCCAATACGCGAATCTCCCCCTCACAATTCGCCGGAACGCTCCCCTGAATCGCCAATTCTTTCGTCCGCACATCATATTTCCAAGTACACTCCACCCGTCCCTTCGGACTCTCCCACACCATTTCACAACTCGTGACACCGTGCTCAAGATTAGCAACCGGATCGATGACTAATTTCCATCCTCCAGACTCGACGTGTTCCATCGCGATCCCGCCCACGTGCTCGAAAATCCACCGTCCGACGCTACCGTACGCGTAGTGGTTCATACTCGTCATCGCCGCCGTATTCACCGCACCATCGGGTTGTACTGCGTCCCAACGTTCCCAGATTGATGTCGCGCCCATGGTTATAGGGTATAGCCATGACGGCGGGGTTCGGGGACTCAGCAGGACTTTATACGCGAGAGAAATAGAGGATAGGTTTGTTTGCGAGGCGGTGGGGAAAGGTGCGCAGATTGCGTGGAGGAGCTCTGGGGTCCCGGCGAATCCCGTGGCTAGGTGGTGGTCATTTTTTATGATGAGGTAGTGGAGACGGTGGATCGCGTGTGACACGGTAGTTGGCGGGAGGAGGTGGAAGTTTATGGCCAGAGCGTAGCCGGTTTGCGTGTCCTGCGTTAGGACCTTGGCAGGTCCATTGGTATTTAGTTGTGCCGCGCTGAGTTTCGAGTCTAGGAGGTATTTGATCTGCCATTGAGTTTGGAGGTTTCGCGCATTCGAGGACCAATATTCTATGTCGTCAGTTAATTCGAGAACCGAGGCGATTTTAACGATCGTGTTGGTTACATTGCATAACCAGCTGTCCGCCACGTAAATTGGTGCGGTTGCAGGTTGGTCGGGATGGTTCGGTGGCGCGGTAGGGTCGAGCCAATCGCCGAATTGGAAGCTGGGAGCCCAGAGACCTGTTGCGGGGTCTTTGGGGATACCTTTGTTCAGGTAGTCGCACATAAATTTGTACAGTTCGCGTAGGAGGGCCGTATCCCCGTATGTTTGGTACAGGTACCAAGGGAGAGCGACCAGGACATCTTGCCATAGCGCTTTCGGAGTATAATTAAAATTATCTCCTGGGAAGGCAACGTTTGGAGAGCTAGAACCATCATATATGTTAGCGAAGTTTGCGAAAGAATACGGGAGAACTAACATTGTAGAAGGACTGTTACGACCTCCGATTACCTGACCATCTGTCAGTCCTTGAAGCCACGATCGAAGGAAGGTCTGACAGTCGAATAGATACACTGCTGTGGGACCGAATGCCTGCAATTTCACTTGTGTTAGCTGTGTTTCTTCAAACCAGAGGAGAGAGAGTATATACGAACGTTAATATCACCAGTCCTAAGCAAGTTAGCATACTATTCCAGTTTTAATTTTATAGTAGAAATGGGATACTCACCAACCGAATCTTTCATCTCTCTGCGGGCAATCCGTGCATATAGAGAAGAAATTAGCTCTCGCACTCCACTGAATGTTTTCCACCAGTTTATTTAAATCTGCGTGACTGCTCTTGAACTTGATCAATCCCTTCGGCAGATCGCTCCCGTACACCTTCGACACCACTTCCAGCCCTTCAATCCACGGATCAACCTGGACGTATCTGAATCCGTGGAACGTGAACTCGGGCTCCCATTCTTCAACACCCAACCCGTTGAAGATATAGCTGTCTGTTGCTTTCGCGCCGCGAAGCAGACCGGTACACGGGGTCCCATCCGGTTCTAATACTTCAACATGCTTAAAAGCCACCTTAGTTCCCGCGGGGGCAGATCCCTTGAGTTTAATTCTACCCGCGCTGTTCTGGCCAAAGTCGAGTATCTTTTTACCATCCAGTGTCTTGATAATATCCTTCACCGTATGAGTGCCGGTGCAGCGGACGGGTGGCGCAAGTGAGGATTGCAGAGCCCGCATATATGTATCGCTCGGGGACCAGGCATCTCTTATAACTTTAACGGCCTCCCAACTATCTTCCGAGTCGTTGCTTTCGGACCCATCGATCGAGATTTTGATTCTTGCGTCATACTGTTCTCCGTCGTATATTTCGGTTTCCCTGATCGGACACTTCTTCGTGCATTCCCAACCTGTCTCGTCTGTTCCACCGGTCCAGAAGAAGGTCCTCTCTGTGCTCGTCCAGGGCGACATGACGAGTAATGCCATAAACCCAGTCTCGCGTCCAAAATATGCCCTTCTGGCTTGCCATCCGCTCCCCAACCGACCGCGGTACCAACCATCAGCGACATACACCGCCACGATATTCTTCCCCGGTCGCAGGTATTTCGTCACATCGAACGTCTGATACAAGATTCGAAGTTTGTATTCCGTCCACCCGGGGTCCATCGTCGAATCACCGACCGGTTTGCCGTTGACGTAGATTTTATAAACACCAAACGCGGTAGCGTAAATACGGGTAGGCGGCGGCCTGCCAGATCCGAGATCGTACGTGTTTCGAAAAACGGAAACAGGCTCCGGCTTGCTCCAATTATCCAAGTTCCACGGCGTGGTTATAGGTGCTATCTTGGGTGCAAATTCCTGCCATTTCTCGTAACCTCCGACTATGGCCGCATCGAAGTGCAGCGTGGAAGAGAGGACGGCAACGTTTGACGGATCGGTTGTGAAAGTTCGAGCGATTCTGTTGGCCAACTGCTCAGCAGTCTCGCCTGTTGCTGACAATTTCCCGGATTCGCATTGGCCATCCGGTGTATCAACTAATATACCACCCTTGACGAGAATAGCCGTTAAGTAAACTTCATAATGATTGAACGATTCGACTTTCGGGAACCCTTCCGGCCAGGGTATATTCTCGCTACGGCGTGTTTTCGTGCCGAGAAACGTATAAACTCTAGCAGGGGGTTCGTTCAATTCCGCGGCCGTGTACGCGTACCGAACCGTTAAAATATAAGACTGCTGCCGCCAATTATGTGACGGTACAGGGATTGAATATGCCCAGGATATCGGAGGGGTCGGGTCATCCACTCCCGCGAGGTTGGAGGTGTGCGACAGCCGCAAGTTGGTGATCTCAAGCGCCATGGTGGTGGTTTTATTCGATACGGTAATATACGTAATCGAAGCAGAACGATGTAAATTCAAACTCGAACCAATTCCCCGCAAATCCGTAAACAATGTATGCTTCTTCTATTTTAAGGCGACGACATGCACGCGGGAGAATGCGACCAGTTTAGCCACTGATTCGCTCGTGGGAATGCGGATATATTTCTTCTTTGGGACCGCTAGTAGACTGCAACACGATTAAATCAACACAACAAGAATGGAGGTTAACTTCAGTTTCATGAGTGGATCTGATACTTTTACATCTGCGAGTATTAATATCGTTGGGCTATGCGTATATGATATTGAGTATATTTGAGTAATCGAAAAGCGCAAAGCACAAAGATTGAAGCTTGCCTGGTCAGGGATGAATCCGACGAGCGTACGTGAATCTTGTTATAATATAGCCTACCAGCTATGCACCCAATCTTAAATATGAAAAGCCAAGTCTCAATATAGCCAGATGCGGTTTATAGCAATCATTAAACCGGTCACACCGTACTTACCATAAGTTATACTGAATTCAGTCTAGAATGCGGGTCTCACGACGAAAAAAAAAAGTCAGGAGTCACGTGACTCTATTTTGCAACGTCAGGCAACACACCAACACACCAATTCAGTCAAAGAGTCTAGTGTAACAACTAGGAGGACATACGATTCCAAAGACCAAAACTTCTCAATGGCTTCTCATCTCTCAAATTATGATCTACTGTCGGTATCAGAATAATGTGCGAAAACATGCTTCACTAGTTACTTGTGTGCGTGGAGAATTAACAGATTTTGTTGAGTTGGTGATTGTACTACCTCTTAAATTGATATCGTCTGTACCAGCAGTTATACGGCTGGACACTTATACATACAGCATATAAAGAAGCAGTCTCAAAATTCCTAGTAGAGAAAGTCGTGAATCAGTAGAAATTTTTGCGGGGGTGTGGAGCAGTGTAAACTGCTCAATTTCTGTGCCTGTATTTACTGGATAATTTTGGGTTATTGCGGCTAACAGAGACGTATAATATTGACATGCTTCATCCAAAGCCCATCCTTAACCAGACCGCCATCACCAAGTTCACCACCATCACAATATGCAACGATACAGTAGTAGGCATTGTAATCCATCTTCTCAATTAACTATCAAACTCCATACACTACCTTTGCACACATCTAACCCAATTATCTTAGGAAACCCAACGCTGCCCCGCTCTCCTCGCCGTGACGACCGTATGCCAGCCCACTCTCTTAGCTTCGGCCCCATAGGCCCCTACAAGGGGCTCATCTCTGGAATGGATCGCTCAGAGCCGCCGCCATTCGCCGAAATTCTTGGCATTTCTGATGCCGCAGTCAAAAATGATGCGGCCATACGACCGCTGTTGCTGTTCCGTCTACGACTATCAGTGCTGCTACTGCCGCCAACACCGATGACACTGCACCTCCTCCTGATGGTGCTGCTGCAGCTGCCACCAATTGTCCTCCTTTGCTGTCGGTGGGGCTGTAGGACCTAAAACTAGTAATGGTACCGTTCCGCTGCCGGGATGAGTTGGAGGCCTCACGGTAGCTATTTTGCCAGCATGCCGAGGCAGGCCCGGCGTCCTTGCTTTTGGAATTGTTTATATCCTTAATATCCTCTTAGTTTTCTCTCATGTTCCTGTCAATGGGGTTTTCCTGTAATGTTCGGTGTTTAATTAGATTAATTCAAGGCGTACCCTTTTGTTCTCAAAGCCAGCTACAGCTTAACATGTGTGCTGTATACACTACTAAGATCGTTTAGACGTGAGTGATATCATATGAAAATAGAAAGAAGTCTGAATATAACAGAGAGCGACGCTTTATTCCCCAGCAAATACTTTGATCTTTGGTATGTTGATAGATAGGATCCGTTTGACTCCGACTGTCTGCACCTGAGCCACGCAGGCCCCTCAATAGCACCATTCTTCTCGCATACACCTACTACAGTGTATGATACATACCGCCATACGCAAGCCTGATTGACAGTTCAAGACGGCCGCGAGGTGGACTGCTGGAGTGCTTGGACCGAGCAACTGCTGTGGGTCTGAAT
This sequence comes from Orbilia quercus, assembly GCA_036971405.1. Lineage (NCBI taxonomy): Eukaryota > Fungi > Ascomycota > Orbiliomycetes > Orbiliales > Orbiliaceae > Orbilia > Orbilia quercus. The sequence continues at coordinate 1,056,918 of JAJTUE010000003.1, read as the reverse complement.
GAATCTAGCATGGGACGTGCCTCTTACGTGCTACCAAGCTTGTACAGGATCATAAAGCGCCTACGCATCCTATGGTTCTTCTACATCTATCATCCCAAGGTTAACGGGACGGCTAAACTCACAAGACAAGCTAAACTGGGTTTTCAAGTCATGACTATTATCGATATCAGGCAAAGCTATAGCTATCTCGGCTCCTCTCGCCTCAGTTGCGTAGTATGCCACCGCGAATAATCCGTAATAAACCGAATACTCACGGGCCCCCAAAACTCATACTTGCTGATATCAATATCGGATACCAAATCCTTCCCGTCCCCGTCCGCGTAATAGTCTTCTGCAAACTCCCCCTCCTCCTCAATATTAGTATTCCCCGCAAGTTCAGCAATGTAGTCCACCCCCCGCACTTCCGACTCGATAATCTCGTCCTCGCCATCCGGATAATAGTCATACTCCCTCGCGGGACTGGACCCGACTTCGGATAATAACGTCGTACCGGCAAGATCATCTAGTCCCTCGTCGTCGTATCCGCGTCGCCAGTCCGATGCCGGTCGGTCCGATAATCCCTCAATACGTTGGTACCCCTCCGGTAATTCGTCAAACGGGGGGTCGTCGAACTCGGTCAGCCACCCGGCGTGAATATTTCGCGGATCGGTATCCAGGTCTTCGAAGTGGATTAGGAGCGGGTAGCCTTTACAGTGCCAGTCGTTGTAGATAAGGACAGATCGGAGGAAGTAAGGGTGTTTTTCTATAAAAACGTATTGTTAGCAAGCATTCGAACATGCCGATATATACTTGGTTATTGGTAAGATAGTGTGGTGATATTTACGGTTAACGCTCGACGGATCATATGTGATCTGGCTTGTTAGCCATTCAGCACCCGAATATTCCAGATCCACGCAACCGTCGTTCGTCCATTCGATTGAAGTATCGTAGAAGACTTCTTCATCCTCGTAGATCGTTGGGTCGTGTATCGTTCGGACGGAGTCAATGTCGTCTTCTATGTGGAGATTGGAGGTATCCACGTTTTTTAACTGCTGTATTAAACGGATGCTGCGGGCTGAAGCACCAGATTTTAAGAGAGAGAGGAGAAGGATAGCAACTGATTGCAGTTTTAGCTTGGATTTAATCATGTTGAATGTAATTAATGATTGATCATGCATATATGGTGATTGGTATTATTTGGTGGATCGATTCATATAAGGTGTCAATGTCGAGACGGGATCCAATCACGATATTTCTCGCAATCGCTCTTTTCAACGAGGTATTCGCGTAGCATAATTTCAGATGGCATTTTATAAACTCACTCAGCCATGGATTAAATTGCGTGTCCGGCTGCGGTATATATGCGCAAAGATATGTTGTATTTCATCACCACAACACGAAATAATAGCGCGTACGAAGTATACAGAATACCGGTCTCGAAGCTTTCATCTAGACTGCTCTAGACCATGATTGAAGTACTCACCAGGTATATTTTCAGCCGGCATGGTGTCATCGAAATTCCCAAGTAGGAAAAACACCCATCATATCAACCCTCTCATCATCTCTACGTATCGGCAAATCGGTAGCACACCCTAAATTTAAATTCGTGACAACGTGATTCTTGACCTTACAGCACGAATAACTGATCACGATATCGTTTATCGTTCGGTGTATGTTTAGCGGAATTTGGCAGTATGTGAAGGGACAGGATTGTGATGGTAGTTTTTGCTGGTAGTGGACGCCGCAGTAGGTGTTGTGGATTGAGATGGTGCACATTTAATTAAACTTTGATGGAAGGTTTGATAGTTTTTTTTTTTTTGCTTTCTGGTGGTAGGCTTTCATGGATTATTTTGGGTTATATGGTTAGTATTAGGAGTTTATTTAAAATGTTTGTGATCGCAAGGGTGCACTTGAGGGCGTGTTTTGAGTGTGGTGCTTGTTCACGATATCGTTTTGTCTCTTGTTTCATCCAAATTCAGACATGGAATCTGGAATCCATGTTGAAAAATCTAGATGGGATTATTCAAGATAGCACCAACTCGAAACTGTCAGCCTTGTAATGGATTGGAGAAGATTGTAGAAAATAGATAGAACATCATTTTGACCCATCAAATGCTTTTCAGTATCGTCATACGAGTTCTAGAATTTTACAAATTAAATTATTTATCGAGATTATAGTGGAGTTAGATAATGCTTATATGTTAGGTAGGTAAGTAGGTATGTAAGGAGATCTATGGAATAGTTGCTGCACAGCTTCGCAATTGGTGGTGAGTCTGGGAACGAAACTATGCATGGCCCAGCGGCGCGTCTGCAATCGAAATAGAATTATGTAAACTAAGATATGCTCTTGCATGGTCAATCGAATACATAGATATATATTAGAATGCCAAGATTTTCAATGCAATCTCGAGTCCGAACGTTCACCCCTAATCTATCTAACTGGTATATAATCGGCCGGTATACTAGATCTCATAGCGTTTGACACCTGCTTGCGCTTCGATGACAGAAGGTTGTGATTCTATCATATTTCTATTTTCTTCCTGGGTTACCTTTAAAAGAAGTATATGCATATATATATGGGAGCTAGGAGCTCGCGTCTGGCAACGAGACTAAGGAACGGTTCAACGAAAGAATACCGGATTCGAAGTGAAACCAATTCCGGTACAAGAGATACCAAAATCTCGCCCAATTGATCGAGATACCAGGTACTCGGTTTCAATCAGTCCACAGAATCGCCCACAAAATATTCTCCTTCATCAAGTTTATATGCTCTGGGATGGAGTACAACACATGCACCACAGCTAGCTTTCGGCTTGAGCCGACAATATCACGAGATAAGATGAAACCACACCACGCCACGTGTAATATATCAACCTCACTACACTACTTCTATCGAGTATTATTTTCATATCAAGATATCGAATCCCTAATAAACGCTCCGTTTGATAGAATATCATAAAATTCGAATAAATGTTGCTGCCTATATGCGCCAATTAAGCTAATTGGGTACCGTCTCCACTGCTACTCCGCCGGTGGTGTTTGCAGTCCGGTGAAGTGAAGCGAAGTGAGGCGAAGCGTTTTCTTTTTTACATGTGCTGTTGAATATTTTTTCTGCCCATGGCCTACGCATATTTGGGTTTGACTTCAGGGGCTGTTGAGATCGGGCAGAGAGAGCTGGTATTGGGGCGTGGTATCAGCGCTCGTTTGTCCATATGTGGGGATTGCGGCCAATTTTTTAAAGCATAGCTAGAACCTTGGACGAACGTTACTCTCGAATTGATAGATTCCATATAGTTGAAATGATATCGTTGAGCCTGTAGAATATTAAAAGTCTAAAGATGAATACAGAGTCCATTCGAAGGATCATGAGAAAATTTCTCCCTGGAGGTTTGAGGCTTTAATTGGCTGTTAGGGTGATATAATTAAACTATGTAGTATCTATACTGAAATGAAAAGTACTCGATAACGTCGTGACATAATCCGCGACATTACTTTGTTTAACTAGGCCGGATCAACGTTCGTTGGATAAACCAGTTTCGAAACGCAAAAATATTGAATCTACCAAACCAGATATCTTAGATGAGACATCCCGATCGATAGTTTGCCCGCAAATCTACTAAATACCATTCCTGCTCGCCAACAAATTTAAAGTCGACAACAACATTCGACTTTTTGTATCTTACGGTGGGAAAATCTGCAGTGTAACAAGAATACAAGTAGTGGTAGGTAAGAATGTCTAATAACCAAAGGAATGGCGCCCAGTTATTCATGGATCTTCCATCCATCCACACATTCTTTGCATTCTTTTACCTCATCGCGTTGGCGAACGTAGATACGGCAAAGTAGTGTGTCTGATCGGCCCTCTTTTGAATTGTGTACCTGCGGGTGGCAAGTACCTTATATTCTTATTCCTCCAAAAAAAAATAAAAAAATTCCTGCACCAACAAGATAAATTAAACTAGAGGCATTACTGAAAAATGGAGTGATAGTCTTGCCATGTTTCTGTCGCCATATCGATAAATCTAGCGATTACTTCGGATAGCACCGAGAGTGTAAAATGCAATCACACCATCGGTTCCAGGTATATCTAGCACACCGCTACAGAACAGAATATTTACCCTCCAACCAGGCGAATATCCACAGGAAGGAATCGAATCACGCCGGTTCTAGTTGTTTATAGCTGCCGTAAAGGGAAGTATTCCCGTACGTTCGCGCTTACATCGAATGGGATACATCTCATGGCCTGAAAGTCACTGGTTCAATCGCACCATATACTAAACTATGGTCCACAGATCCTGCTTACTTGTCATAGAAATGTTAAATTTGCTGGGTACCTCTGGCGGTTCCATGGCGCTCAATGCCAAGAATTTCAATACCTTCCTTATTCTGTATACATTGACAACGGGTCAGCAACAAGTATAGGATACCCCTGGCAAAGGAATAGAATCAGAAGATGGAATCAACGATGAAAATATAGGGAATTTTGAAATCTTCACTCTCGATTGGTATTATCAGAGCTTGGAGGCGATTAAATGACGTCGATATGGTATTGGACACTAGTGAAGTGGTAGATATCGATATTATTCGACCCCCACGTCGAAAGACAATGTATGTACCATACTGTGTATTCTGTGTGTTCGGATTTGGGATTGCGCTAGTGAGATTTACCCATCGAAGCTTACATATAGGCAGCTACATTTTTATCGCCAGGGTACCATTGCATGGTTATGGTTGTAAAAGAATACCACTCCGCTCCTCTACTCCGTGCTGAGTGGACAGTGGTTGTTGGTACACCAGTTCGTACTATTAGCGCGGAATTCAGCAGAACAGTGTGAATTTCAGAGCTGTCAGAATAAAGTAGACCCACATAGCACAGTTTTCGACCCGCCGAAAATTTAAGAAAGTGGCTAGAAGGAGTGGAGACGTTTGGCCCACGCGACCGGTTTTCCGACGGTGCATGATATTTCTGATGCGCAGGTATTTCTTTTGGCGCTTGGCGGTCTGACATCGTTGTGCACGAGGGGCAAATATCATGCTCGTTCGCATTCTCCATTGAATTGAATACGAGTTATCACCACCTTTGGTTGACTGCTGATGGAGTGTATTGTTGCGTTGCAGGGTAAGTCGGTTGTGGTTCGGTTTGATGTTGATAAAAATTAGGCAGCAACCAACTGTGGAGTCGTCAAATATGGTTGTGATCGTGATAATCAAACAGGATTTCTAGTTACCATGATTGAATGCGAGAAGATGTTTCTGTCGCACGACTTGGCGCATGCGGTGGCTTGCTTCGTTTAACTCGTGGCGGGGAAGCAGGAAAGCAGGAGTGGTTAGCGTCGGGATGAAATGTTCGACGACGGAAAAGGAAGTTGCGAATGGCGATTTCGAACGAATTCGAAATTAACCAAGATTTGTCATCGATCTTGTCATTGTGGCGTTAGCCACATCATAATCGTTCTGGCTATGAGGGAGCTATAGCATGTCGAAATACATCTTCGGTGCACGCCGAATAATTTGGTACATTGGTGAGCCAATTATCATGTCTCTCGATTCAGTCGTTCTGTTTCGCAAAAGTTTAAAGTTAAAAGTTTTCCAAGACAACGATTGGCCGGATAGTCTCACAAGATCAATCTCGATTGCGAGCACGTCAGTTCTTATCGTGTCCAGTCGATCGAGACGATATGAAGGTCGACGTCCTGATGTGGAAGGTGTCCTTTTTTCGTTTTTCCTGTGGGTCAGGATAATTACCCTGTCCGGATGCTGGTTCAGGGACCCTGGTACATCATTGTGCAGGGGCTTCAGCGCCAGGAGCGGAGGTTCGAACGTCAATCACCACACACTCTCTTTCTCATCGCGTGAAGGGAGGATGGGAAACAACCCTCAATATCTTCTGTGTCTGATGCCTGGTCGTTTGCCTTCCTTGGCCCCGTCAATGTCGACCGACCGACCGATAAGCTCTACGATACCGTTCTGTTCTGCTGGTGGCAGGGGGTTTGCCATTGCAATTGGAGGTATGTTTGTATCACAGTCCACCATCCTCTTCAAGTGAACCTTGTTCTCGTCGAAGGCGAGGACGAGGGACATAAAATGCCCTCGCCCGTCTATTTTCTCGGGTCCAAATTCTTTGACAATTGTGCCTTCCCTTTTTCTACAATTTAGAAAGGTCAGAAATAATTCAGTAAAAATGTCGGAAAAGCAGGTCGTCGAAGACGTCGAGGCCAGTCGTCTGTCCGCAAACTACCCTGGCGCTGCCGTCGACGGCACCGCCAACCAGATCAAGCGCGACTCCATCGTCCCCTCCGAGGGCGTGCCCGAGGATCTCAAGCAGGAACTCGAGGCCACTCATCTGGATGTCTACGCTCCGTTCCCCATCGATGAGAACGCAAGGGAGGAAGGAAACATCCTGACGGTGAGAGCCGTTGTTGTCGGATGTATTTTGGGTGCTCTTGTCAACGCTAGCAATGTCTACCTAGGTATACTCTTCAAGATAATCAATTAGTTGCTATCAATTATATTAATGGTATTGTAGGATTGAAAACTGGATGGACGTTCACAGCAAATATGCTGGGCGCCCTCGGTGGGTTCGCTATTATCAAACTCATCTCTCTCACCAGGATCCCCTGGATTGGTGGCTACTTTGGTCCCATGGAGAACAACATCGTCCAGACCTCTGCCACGGCTGCCGGCGGTCTCGGTACTATTTTCGTGTCCGCTGTTCCCGCTCTGTACCAGATGAACCTCATGTCCAAGAATCCAGCGGATGATTATTGGAAACTGATCGCCTTCACGGCCGTTTCCGCCTACTTTGGCTTCTGCTTCGCCGTTCCTCGTAAGTGCACACGCCCGTACATGCATATATATTGTTTGGGAATGTTTAGCTAAGTACATGAAGTGCGAAAATTCTTCATCATCCACATCGCCCGCGAGCTCAACCTCGTCTACCCGACCGCCTCTGCCACTGCCCTTACCATCAGGAGCATGCACCTCAGCGCGGGCGGGATGGAAAGTGCCAAAAAACGAATCAAGGGTCTCTCCCTGGCCTTCATCGGCGCGTTCATCCTCCGCGTCGTCTCGCAATACGCCATTGGAATCCTCTGGGACTGGCACATCTTCTGGTGGATCTACACCTGGGGTGGCACCGGTGCCATCGCTTTAGTCAACTGGGGCTGGCTGATCGAATGGACTCCCGCGTTCATCGGTAGCGGTATGCTCGTCGGTTTAAACGCTGCTTATTCATTCCTCGCGGGTTCGATTATCGCGTGGGGTATCATCGGTCCAACTCTCGTTGCATACGATGCAGCCTTTTGCGTGCCCATATCGGATAATTATCCCGCCATGGTGTCGTGTAATAATCTCCGTCTGGTGGATCCCAAGAACGCTCCTTCGCCGCGATACTGGATGATCTGGCCAGGTGTGCTGCTCATGATGGCTGTCAGTTTCGCGGAACTCGCTGTGAATTATAAAATCATCGGTCGCGCGTTCGGTGCGGCGACCACCCTCGGCGCGAAAAGTCTGCATAACATCCTCGAACGACGTGGCAAGTCGAACAACTTTCTGGCAAAGATGGCTGCGCGACCAATCTCCGCCGATACGATGGAAGATCCATCGCCGAAGGAAGACCAAGTTCCCGCCTGGATGTGGGGAATCGGCTGCGTCGGCGTCATCATCCTCACCTGTGTCGTGCTCGGACTGCAATATTCCTTCCCGGTCGGGTACTCCATTCTTTCCCTAGTTCTCGGTCTATTCTTCGCCCTTCTGGCAATCCAGTGCACAGGCGCCACAGATATCACACCAATCACCACCGTCTCCAAAGCTTCACAGCTCATCATGGGCGGTGTGACAAAGGGCCAAGGAACGGGCATGGAAACTGCCCAACTGTACAATCTTATGGCTGGCGCCGTGGCTGCCGGTGCAGCGTCGCAATCCACCGATCTGGTCAACGACTTCAAAGTCGGTTTCTTGCTGCGCACCCCGCCTCGTGTACAATGGTACGCGCAGGGCATCGGTTCCTTCGTGAGCATCTGGCTCGCTCCGTCCATTTTCGTCCTCTTCACCAAAGGTAACCACCCTAACTAATATATTTATCCTTATGTGAAGAAATAATACTAACATGAAGTGTAGCCTACCCGTGCATAATAGACCTCGAACTCTCCGACTCCTGCGACTTCCTGGCCCCCTCGGTCTCCGCATGGCGCGCGGTAGCAGTAGCAATGACCGACCCAACCTTCCCGATCCCGACCTCCTCGGGCATCTTCGCAATAGTAATTTCCGTCGTAGGCGTGCTGGTCGTAATCCTCCGCCACTGGCTAAACACAAATAACCACGTCAAAGCCGCGAAATTCATGCCAAACATGATGGTATTGGGGTTGGGATTTTTGTTACCGCAAACGCAGTACTCGACGGCGATGTGTATCGGAGCTACTATCGCGTTCGTGTGGATGAAGAAATGGCCGGTGGGATTTGAGATTTATTGTTTTAGTATCGCTGCGGGACTTATCGCTGGTGAGGGTATTGGTGGGGTTATTAATGCGCTGTTTCAGGTGGTTAATATTTCTGGGAATACTTTGGGGACTGGGATCGGGTGTCCTGATAAGGCTTGCTGATTTTATTACTCTTTTCGTCCCGTCTTGATGATGTTGAATCGAGATGATCTTGGGAGAGTATCATCATCTTCTGAATTTACCTTTTGTATATCTTTATATGTTTGATTGGAGGTATATTTCTACAAACTTTCAGTTTCTTATTCCTGGGATTCGAGGCTATTATTCCTGTTGGTTTTTTTTTGTATATTTGCAGGCATGATTCTGCCGTGTCGGGTTGATGTTCCCCGGTGTGGTTCGGTTACGATCTCATGTGGTGGTGGTATAACGAGACCAGTGGTATACGAGTATATAGTTATTAATGACAATATTCATTCGTTCATTTCTCACCTAAGTGTATAGTAGAAGATATAGATACCGATATGTGATCACTTATCAATTTTCGTGAGAGCAGAAGTATGATAGGATGAATGTATATATAAATCCAATGACCTAGGCTTAGGGACATTCTAAGCAATTCCCTAGGGAACGGGCCAGTTATATACAAATATTAGATTAGGTGGATTCTTCTGTATCCTGCACCAATCCCTCTATAAGTCCGTCGATTAGATTAAGTTTCCTCGTGGCATCGATATCACAATATCGATCTACATCTAATTTTGACATCGCGACAACGCGTAAAATACCACACATGGAGATTGAAGTGTGCGCAATGCGATGCTAGTGCATAACTCCAATTCAGCCTCATGATAGGAAAATATGGCGGTTACCTATCTGGATATGGTGGTCAGTTTTGTTGGCGGTATATGCGTTGGTGATGAGATTGGTGTAAAATTACTGCGAGTGATTGTTGAGTTTCTATTGGAGATATTTTGAAGTTCAGGATATCTTTTGAATGCTTGAGGATCTAGAGGAATGAATTTTTATATAAACCAAGGGAAGGAGAATGTCCTTGACTAATTCTGCTTACTGTTTCAATTCCCTAGGTTGTATACCTAGGTAATGAGGGCTCGAAATTGAATGTGAGAGGTTAGTCTCAGGGAACAGTTCTGTATACTATTGGGGCAAAGCAGTTTTGTGCCGAGCTTGCGGTTGATATAAGAATAACGCTCCACAACCAATAATCTCATTGACGCATCTTACCAACGTCGACATCACCATTGCGATCTCACGATCCATCTCTCGGCATCTAAGAACGCTCCCATTATATTAGTCATGCCACAATCCATCCTTGATTCGATGCCCGTTACCGCGGATGAGCTCATGGCATCCGCTCCCTTCAGCCATCTCGATCCAACCCACCCCGCAAATGAACCCATAATCGTCGGCGAACACCCTTCATCTCATCGAACTCCATCACCGACATTCATCCAAACATCTGAAGTATCACCAGGTACACAAGCAAGAATGCTTCTCAACAGCATCCCTCATTATCTCGACGAGGTCAACCGACGCGGCTATGCCGCCGCAAACTCGGACAGCAGCGGGTTCTCCGTTCGCAGCGAGAAGGACGTCAACGATCCCGTCAATTCTATTCGAGGGTTTCCTTTCGACCCGCTCAATGAGGATAACGCGGACGCCAACCGGCTTCCAGGCTTGATTGACAGCAAAGAACAGACCGATCCCGACGAAATCGATGAACTCCGAAGATTCATTTCCGAATTATCAATCCCTAGATCCCCACAGCGAAGCGAATCGTCCGAAACACCACAACTTCTTGACGACGAACCAAAAGAAATCCCTCCCAGCCATGTTATTGCGAAAGAATCAAAGGCAGGCCCGTACCGCTACATCCCGGACGGACCGCAACTCCCCTGGTCGACAATCTACTCCCAAATGCGCAGCGCATACATAAACAAACTTGACGCCGGTCTGCTCGACTGCCTTATCGTCCAGAATCCCGAAGACTTCATCTTCATCGATGTCAAATTCACCGTGTTGGGCGATTACCTCGAGATCGGACGCGCACGCACACCCATTCAAATCAGCATAGTCGACTATAACGGCTGCATAATCTACCAATCCAACCTCGCAATGTTCGATCCGAGGAATGGCAAAGAGATATTAACAATCGAGAGGTACCTCACCCTTATTGAACAGTATCAGTACTCTGGCGCCATGTCGAGACGATTCTATGATGTGGATAGACTGAAGGACGCCTTTGGTATAATGCGCTTCTACTTCTCCCACCCTGAAATCCAACGCCGCAGTTTCCAGCGCATCAAAGAGGATTTGAAGAAAATCAACTTCCACAAAAAGATCCTCTTCGTCAAAGACGGTGATCTGGTTTCCTACGATCTATTGAAAAAGTTGATGCCGGATAATTACCGTTTCCCACCGCGATTACTCACCTTCAGCGCCGCGAAATTGATCAGAAAGCTTACACCAGAGCTTCCGCAGGATATCCACGCCTTCTACTACCACATCATGGATCTTTCCGCCTGTCGCAATCCGGAGAATCCGGTGATATATATACACGGCGCGTCAACAGATGTGACGTATCTATGTCATATTTTTAATTTCTTTATCAGGTATTGGTCTGCGTTTCAGCAATCTGAGGAAGGGAGACCGTTAGTTGAAGAGTGCACGCCGTTCGATGTGTGGGGTGGGTTTGATGCTGATGATATGGTGTTTTATCCGAGGAGCGAGAGTGAGGGGGATGAGGATCGCGGGTTTACGTTGTCTGAGGTTGAGGCGTGGGTGTTGGAAGAAGAGAGGAGGAAGGAGGAGGAAATGTTTGGCGATGATGAGCAGATGGAGGATGGCAAATTGGAGGATGGTGGTGTGAAAGTTGATGACGAGATGTGATTGTTTCCACTAATCTTTCCTATTGTTTTATTTCTGTGGGTATGTATGGGGACGTCCTTTTTCTCTGCGATTATAATTATGATTACGCCGGAGAGGTATCATGACGAAGGTATTATGGCTGACCGGTGTAGAATCTTGTCAGCTGTTCTTGTTACTGCATGTAAGAGGGTGTACTGTCTCACCGTCGGTGATTATGTCTATGTACACTCTCCGCATGGCGACGAAAAGATAGGTGTATTACTATTACTACTCTAAATTGTAATGAAAAGGTGTTCACCACAACCGATCGATCGTGACTTTGTCCATTATGTATACTATTCACTTCGAATGGTATTCCATTGCGGAAAATAATGCGATCAGCCCCTCCTAGTCCTATCGTAGAACCCTGATCGACTCATAGCGCGATAATAAATACCAAAGGAAATTATTATATCGTCAAGAAAATCAACCGATCCTAGACCTGGTTGTAGGTGGGTCGGTACCCCTCTGACTCCCCTATATGTAATGCGATCTCTTATTATAAATCATTTTAAATTACAATAAAAGTTTATACACAAGCAATTGTCTCTCACGACTTCGAAGTACTAGCTTACAGTCCAAATAACCATATTTCTAGAGGGTTGCACTGCGAGGCTGCATTTATGGCTCCTTAAATTGCAAAGATGGTTCTGATAATCGCCTCCATGAGCTTAGTAAGGCTGTGTATTAAAACTTTGCTATTAACAGTAGTTGTTGTATACCACACCTCATGCCCCCCGCTCTACACAACAAGCAAATTCACATCTGGAACAAACACCATAGATCACATCACATCTAGAGCATCAGTCCGAGCAGATACAATAATGTGATTGTGCCATCGATTCACCCTATAAAATCAAAGTCGAATCTCACATCACAATCAAAACAATTACCTCCCAACCCCCCAACCTCTACAATCGACAAATACCACCTATCAATATCATCATTTCCACCTGTAAAGAAAATCAAAATGCCACAAATACAAGCTTCCGACCTTTTAAAATGTTACCTCTACTACAATTTCTACCAATACCTCCTTAGCCACGAAACCCCGGACGCCCAACTCCTCTCCAACGTCCTCAAGGCGTTTGACCGGACGAATTACACTGATAATCTAAATTCCGCAATGTCGCCGTTGAACCTGCGCAGACTTTTAGGGGAAAAGATCTTTCCAAGATGGAATTGTGGAGGCGTATACGATGCATGATGTGGTGCATTTGTTTGCCGATAATATTTTTGAGGATGTCAAGTATGTATCTTTCTGTATTTGTTTTATTTGCCTGCTTATTTGATGAATGTATTCAAGTTAAACACTTTAGTAGATACGGCAATTGGAAGAAGAAACCAGTACCCCACGAGAGCGCTAGAAAGTTACGACTACCCTGGGGCTTTCGGAGCGAGAGTGTACAGTTGCTTTTCATCAGCGTTATAGAGAACACGACGGGGTCTGGGAGTAAGATCCAGTCCGAAATGGAGGATCAGTGGATTAAAGAATTTCTGCTGGAAGAGAAAGAGATACAGAGAACGTGTAAATTTTGGGAGCGGGAAGTTGAGAAAGTTGATGAAGAGATGAAAGGAGGGAAGCGAAGGGAGGAAGAAGAACAGAGGGCAGAAGAAGAACAGCGAAAGTTGGAAGAGCAGCTGAGGATATCAAAAGAACTGAGGCAAGAAGAGCAGCTACGGGAGGAACAGCTGAGGGAAGAGCAGAGTATAGGAATGCAGTGGAGGGCAGCACGCTTAAGGAGAGAAGAAGAACAGCGTAGAAAAGAGCTACTGCTGACATCAGAAGAAAAGCTGAGGAAGGAAGAACAACAGAGAAAACAAGAACAACAAAGAGTAACGAGAAAATAGAGAAAACATCAGAGATTGATCGAGCAAAAGAAGAAAAAGGAGACCCAAAAGCGAACAGGGAAAGCGCGTGGAGCGATGGCGTATAGCGGTAACGTGACAATAATAAACGCTACTCCGGCGAATCATTCGTCCAAACCGACCTCGCCAAAGAAGAATGCATTTTTTAGGAATACAGGTGAGCTTTTTTATATACTGTTAGCGTTTAGATCGTCCTAACTTGATTTACTAGGCTACACACAAAGAGTCATAGAGCAAGAAGAGATTAGATCCTCTTCCCTTCAGAGGGACGCCACGGCATCCTCTCTGTCATGGATTTATAAAGATGACTACCATCAGAGGGTCGAATACTTTTTGTCAACCCCTGACTCATTATTGAGGAGCCAAAGGAAATTAAAGCAAAGGAAATCAATGACGACCCCATTGGCACCGGGGGTCTTGCCGCGGCCCCACTGTTCACATCTAATGTCATTCAACTGGATCCGCACTCTTTATCGCAGTTTGCGATATTTGGCAAAGCGTCATCGTTGGCGACTTCTAAAACTGAATTTAGAGAGGAGCCGCTCAAAAACGAGATTATTTTTATGAATACGAACGTGCCATGGACGACATTTATTTGCGGTCTGCAAGGTGCCGGAAAGTCGCACACACTCTCTGTTATCCTGGGTGAGGCATCTTTGAAAGCTTAGCTTAGTAACTATAACATATGTTGATTCGGTGTAGAAAATTGCCTACTACCCAATAAAACCATCGGGGTTCTAGAGCGACTACTGTCAGCGATAGTATTCTCCTTGTCACCATACAGCTCTGCCGTAGGGGGGAAGCCCTGCGAGGCAGCGTACCTGTCAACACCTAGACCTTCTCAGCAAGTAGTATTTGGGGTGCCATCAGCTGCAGCTGCAAAAAAGATCACCGTCCTGGTATCCTTTTCAAACCACGCCGCCATGGTGAAGGTTTACAGCAAGGTCCCCAATGTCGCCGTTCAACCACTCCTATTTAGACCGAGTCAATTGACCACCACGATGATGCTCAATCTGATGGCTGCCCAAGACGTTACGGACGCTCTCTATATGCAGACTGTACTGAAAGTTTTGCGAGAAATGGCCATGAAAGACCTCGGCTTCGACTACGAAAAGTTTAAGGGCTTACTCGCGCTTGAGGATTTGAATCCCCAGCAGTGGCGCCCTTTGAAATTAAGATTAGAACTTCTAGAGTCATTCATGGGCTCGGAACAGAATCCAAGTATGTTCGTTCCAGCGGAAGGAACGATTACAATCGTCGATCTTACCTGTCCATTTGTCGATTGCGGGACGGCGTGCACGCTATTTTCGATCTGTCTCGATCTTTTCTGTTCTGCGTCCAGTACTACCGGAAGACTGGTCGTCCTCGACGAAGCTCACAAGGTTTGTTCCTGCCTTAGCACCCTAAAGCACATTACTAATAGAATATAGTTCATGTCGGATCAGCCGGCTTCGAAAGCTTTCGCACAATCGGTTATCCAGAATATCCGTCTCCAACGACATCTTGGTCTCCGCACTATAATTAGTACTCAAGATCCACAATTCCACCCGGAACTCTTAGAACTCGCATCGTTCGTCGTGATGCACCGTTTCGATAGTCCGCGTTGGTTTGCAACGTTAAAGAAACATGTTGGATTTTCTAATTCCATTGGCGAGGATGAGGAAGAAACGGGTGTATTTGAGCAGATTATGAAGCTGGATACCGGCGAAGCGTATCTTTATTGTCCACAGCTAGCTGGGATTGATAATGGGGTGAATGGCAAAGTGGGGAAACCTGGGAATAGGTTGCTGAAGGTGCGTGTAAGGAATAAAGTGACGGCAGATGGTGGAGCTACGAAGAATGTTCTTTAGATACATCGTTTTCGTCGTAGTATTTCAAATTTATCGTGGCATCCAAATCATGAGATTATTGATATAAAACGAAGTTTACAATATAATGAGATGGTAATTTGCGGCTTTTCAGCTGAAATAGTGATATTACATAGTCTATTCGGTCTTGTACCGCCAAATTCTGCTCCCCATGCTGGCATTTTCTATTCCAGTTACCTTTGCCAACCTTTCAAACTTCTCACAACGGTCTACCGTGCTGAAGAACTTGGGTGCCCACCTCTTACCCTCTCTCTCCTCCGCACGCCGTAACTCCCGCTGCCATTCTTCTACTTTCCTCTTCTCTTCGGCTGCTCTTTTCCAGTCCGCCTTCTTTAAAGCATCTATCGTGTTCGCCCATACCCTTCGCGACTCCCAATTACTTTGCTTCTCCAGCGGGTTGGTTACTATCTCTCCTTTGTTAACAGAAGAAGTATCAAAAACCTCTTCCTTCCCCGTTTCAAGGTTTTTAAATGTTAAGCTCCCGTTCCAGGAGCCAGACATCTCGATCACCGGGTACTTCTCATGTTCGATCCCCCCATCGGCGTTTTCTTTCCACCGAGATATAGTAGCAGATACGTTATCCCTCTTCTCTCCATTTCCATTTCTACCTTGCGCACTACTCCACAAAAATTTCTCTTTGAAGCTACCGCGTGCACCCTCCTCATCAAATTTGATATTTGCGATTAAGCCGGAGGAACTGATAATGTGGCATGTACCAGAGTACTCTGTATATCCGCCGTTACCCGTAATATTGAATAGCCCGCGGATTCGGATCGTTGGGAAGGTTTTCAGATGATGTTCGTTGAAGTTCGAGAGGTGGGTTATGGCGTGGCCCGGTTGGGAGATTGTTATGCCGCCTGTGGAGGGGGTGAGTGTTGTTTGTTGGGTTAGGTGTGCTTGGACCTAGGATTATATTTCGTTAATATTTTTGACGAACTTCGCAACCAGATCCGCACAGTGGTGAATTTTAGATATGTGGGAAGGCACGTGGTTAGTAGAGAGATGAGAATACTTACGCTTATACCCGCCGATTTATTTACGAGATAACTAGCTGTGATAGGTGGATGATGTCCCACCTGTTCGCAGATAACCTCCGTGTCCCCTCCGTTCGATTTAACTCTAGCGATAAACTGTTCCCCGAGGAACGGGTTTAATGGTTTCTTCAGCCCTTCCGGAGTACCATTAGACTGTGATTCTTGCAGCTGACACCCCTCAGCTTGTACTTTCAACGTGCAAATGTAATTTTTAAGAATGGATATCGATCTATCGAGGTGGTTTTGTTGCGTGGTCGGGGTTAGGAATAGAGCGTGGTGAAGGGCGACGGTGGAGGGGTATTCTACTATTGAGCGTGGAGAGAGGAGAGAGGTGGGGGCTGAGATATTGCTTGGGTCGCCGCGGATGGTTGGGAGGTACTGTTCGTGTAATATTGCATTGGTTAATCTTGTTGCACAGGTAGGTTGTAATTTGACTTTTGAACCGAACTGTGAATTTTGGTTCAATTCACAGGTTTGGTTTACGGTTAACTTGGCGGGATGAGGGAATATAATTAGGAAATATAATGGCTTACGGCGAGGAAGTCTCGGATAGTTTGATTGTCTGATGATGGGAAGGAGAAGGACGGTAGGAATTTCATTTTCTTCTACTTTAAATAAAAATTTTGTCTTGTGCAATAATAAGTAATTAATTAAAATAATTTGGAGATTTCGAGGTTGGTTAACGCTACAGAAATGGACTGTCGAATTCGAAGCTTTCTTGGTTTCTGGGCGCCGGTCTGGCGGGATGTATACGTACATTTGTACATTTGGTTCACGTCAATTCGAATTCGTTTCCAATTCGAATTGATGGATCCGTATAATTGGGATTTAAATCAATAGCTTTTCACTTTCTAGGACATAGTGCTAATATTGCTAAACTGTACATCGGATGCGTATAACTGCGCCTGGTTAGAGTGGTGTTGATAAAATGTACTGACGTCAAGACTTGGACCCCTGGTAGATGTGGGTTTGTCGATTTGCCACTGAAGTTCGATCGCTAAACTGGGGCTTGAGGTCTTGGATCGAATCGTCCGTTTAGAGTTCGGGTGTTTCTGGAAATTTCATGGAAATTTCTATTTGCGAATTTCTGTTAATTGATGATTTTATATTTTGCCATACGTAAGTACTTACTTACACTAAATACTTTGCCATAGGCATGAGATACAACTGGTCAATATGATTATTTGCAAGAATTCGAACGTTTCGACTGGCAGTGTTGGAAACCATTAGTATTTAGTGCAACACATCGTCGATTTGATTATGTAACTAGCGTCTACCAGCCTCGTGGATTTATTAATTCGCCGATGACCGCTTACGGTCATGAAGACACTTAATCTAGTAGTAATACAAGATTTTCATCTGACAGGCAGTTGTATGTTATGCAACGCGAATTCTGCAACAAGTCAATACAAAATGTGCGTTTCTGAGACAGGAAGGTGCTTTCCATGGCAAGCTTCAGTATGTGCATCATGAGGCCTGGGGAGACTACTCTATCCTTCAACAGCGAAGACGGCCTTGGGCCTGAACTTCCACTCATAACTAATGATAGAAAGAGTCAAGAGAACGCAGAGGTTGCCGTCGAGGTGTTGTTGCAGTACCTTTATGGACGAGGGATGAATTCGAATCTGGTAAGAGGAGCTCCTCTTGGATCTGGCTTTCAAGAGGTCACATGACCATGGTATATTTTGCAATACAAAATTCGAGACGACAGCTCAGCTCATATGCATATGCTCATGTGCTCAAACATTGCGGCCTACTAGCGGACTCAGGACTACGCTCAGAGAAATCTCATAACTAGTCACAGCATATATGTATACGTGTGTGTGTGTGCTCATGATTTTGTATAAGAATTAGGGTAATAGACGGAACCTCGGCAATGTAACTTAGTTTATTTTCTCTATGCTTAGCCGCGAGAGTATAAACATCCCTCAGAGTCACGTCAACATAGCTGTGGGGTGACTTTGAATCGGAACATTAGATTGCATCTTGTTTGCGTCGCTGCAAGTTTTCAAGCCCAGTCGAACCTAGCCTCGAGGCTAAGTCGAACCAATCCTCTTGTTACAGTTTTGGTGTATAATGGACTCATTTTTTTGCTATAAACTACCTAGGTACTATCGTAGTTACTCTGTATCTCTCGAACAACACCGCCCATTATGGTGCATCGTGATGCCCATTTGAAGGCTCAGTCGTTAGTTGCGTCCCCGAGACTACAGTCGTTAAGCGTTGGTTTATTTATTAGTCGGGATATGCAAATATAAATATGAATTCTTTGGTCACACAGGCTAGTCTCCCTGAGGTTAGTAGTATACAACGCAGTTCCTGCGATTGCGCAAGCGCAAGAGTATCAATATACCACAGTTGCACAGGTGGTCGAATGGATCCGGATCGATATCGCAATAAAATGGAGGACTACTTGATTTGCTCTTTAATATAAAAGTAGAAGAAGAGCAGAGTCAGCAACAGACTTGGCTACCATATTAATGTTACCAGTTCAAACTGCCAGAGTGTCCAAGTTTAGTTTCTTGTTGCGTGCAGCAATTAATTGAACGACCTGCATGCAGCTTGCCGGCATCTTACAAAACATAAGAAAATTCTGTTTCGCAGCGAGATAGTTTCAATTTTATCAACCTATCTTCTAAGAACCTTTCAAATCGGCTGTCAAATATCGAATAGGTAGTCGCCATAACAACTCAGTCTTGCAACAAGATTAAACGAAATACCTAGCGAGCAGACCTTATAACAAGATCTTAAGATGCCAGCAGCAAGGAAGAATGTCAACCTTCAAACGATCGCATTCACGAAACACGTACTTGGTTTTCATGACCAGGGCCATGGCGAATTCTTGCGATTCCGGGAAGACATTGAGAAAAAACATCTTGCCCTGATTAAAGCTGCTGGTATGAATCCTCACAGCACGGCTAATGGCAACAACTCTCCGAAAACGCTGCCTTCGCTTCGAATTTGCGAAATATCTCCGGAATCAGGATCAAAGTTACGAAAAATGCCATCCGGTATTACCACGGAGCTCAGAGAATTCGCTGTCAAGCACCCAGCGTTGTTACGATTTCGCAGCCAGCTTTGTAGCGGCTACGACGCTGATAGCACTATTGGCGATATGCTTCGAAGCTCTCTGGATCATCTACTGCAGTTGTCAGCTCGCAACGCGATAAAAAGAGGGCGTGGAGAGAATTGGCGGGCGGATATTATATTATCTGCTGCCAGGGAAGGCGATGGCGATAGGCGTAAAACTCGCTCGCAGGATGCCGCACCTACAAAGAAAATTGATCGTTGTGAGGAGAACATAAAAAATGGACGTTGTTTGAGAGGATAACAGCAATAATCCTGTTTCGATCGACGATGAGCAAGCCGATGTCAACAATCATACGGTTAATACCGAAGCGTCCCGGAACTCCAATTCGGAATATGGTACGAGTTTGTGCTGGGCAAAATTTTCGAGACAGACGTCTCCAAGACAATTGGGAGGTGATGGGTGTATCGATCTATACAATAATCTGTGGTGTGAAGAATCGCATCAGCCCTCAATATCCGTCTCTCCACTTTGTGAGGAAGCAGAGAGAAATAATTTTTATTCTACTATACCCTCAAAAATGTCGAATCAGATCGCTATCTCTCAAAACAGGATGTCGATGGATACCAATGTGTGGAAAGAAATTTCAATAAAACCGTCACGAAAGACACCACTGCGATATACAACGGCACAAACCAGCAACGGGCACAGAGTGGACACCGAAACCTCATCGATCACTTTAATACCGAGTCCAAGGACACCTAAACGGCCACCCTTATCTTTACAGCCGCACCGTCTTCTGTATTCAGTGTCGTTATTCTACTACCACCCCCATCTCTCAAACGGAGCTACACTAGCTTTCTTAAACCTACACCTGCTTCTCCGAAGTATTCTCTCAGAAAACACCCACACGTAAACTACAATATACGCGATACATTCAAAGCAATGCTGCCGAATATCCGCCGTTGCTGATTTTTCTCGCGCCTCTGTCGCCTGAGTTGCACGGAGATGTAACGGAAATACATATACGCATATAGGCCACCGGTGTCAGCAGAAGGAGAGCACGTGGATATGAATGTGATACACCTTATATTGATACTATGGTTGAAATCTTACCGTTGAAGAAATTATTATTTTTAGTATAGTGATGATATATTATAATTACATTTTTAGTCAGAAAAGATAAATCAATTTTACACAGAAAAGGTCACAGCCAAACGGAGGATGTCACGTAGAGTGAGGCTGTTTCTAATAGAACAACATTATCGCGCTCTCTCAAGTTTCTAGCCCAAAAGGAGGGAAGGCGTACTGACAATCACACCTATTATAAGTCAGATACGGCGAAGGAATCCCATATTGCACATAATAATCATCCCCAGACTTGACTTCAAACGTATAAAGATTTGTCCCCCTAGCGCTCTCCACAATCATCCTAAAAGGGATATACTCTCCAGCGTTCAACAACAAAGTCGTCTGAGCACTATGTGGTTCGAGAGTAAAATACGCCACACCCGCCGCATTACTCTTCGACCATCCGGATATAGCATTGTCGCCCAGCCAATATCCTATCACGTCGTCCGCATACTCTAGCATGAACGAATAATTTGCGGTTATCGGAGCGTGGAAGAATCCGCGGTAGTTTAGGGCGAAGATGCCGGGATTGCTCTCCGGGGGAAAACCGTATGGTGTTCCATTGATGTTGGTGTTGTATCCGAGTATGTCGATGATTTTGATACCGTACGGCGCTATGGTTTTAAAATAGGTAAAGTCGTTTTCTGGGGTGATGCCTTGGTCGTCAGCTTCGTATGGCGAGTTGTAAATTGCGGCTTCGAGACCTGTATTATTGCAGGATCCGCTAGGCGTTGGAGTTACCGTTGTAGTGACGGTGGCTGTGGTCGTCGTCATTGTTGTACTGGCTTGGGGCGTGAATGTCACCGTTACAGTCCTCGTTATCGTCAGGCGCACTTGGGTGTTACCAGAATTAGGACCTGCCACAGTAGTAGTAGTCGTAACAGTCGTAGTTTTTGTGCTTGTAATAATAACAGTAGTCAAGGGTGCTATGATAGTAGGTCCTGGGAGAACGAATGTTGTCTGAGCGGCCGAGATACTAGCTCGAGGGCCCGGGAGCGTTACTGTGGGATTAGCGAGAGTTATCGGTACTTGACCGACTGTAATAACAGAGCCCGGAAGAGTAACAGTTGACCCGAGCACATCCACAGAGATTCCCTGTAATGTAAGTATCGACGCTGGTAGGGTAATTGTTGACCCGGCGTTTGTAATGATCGTATCCGGTAGGGTCACCGTCTTTGTCGGTAAGATGAGCGGTTGAGCTGTAGTAATCGTGGATACAGTCGTAGATATAATCATCCGAGTGGAATAAACAGTTGTGGCGCTCTCGTGTACCGTGGTAGTAACAGTAGATGTAGATGCTTCCCGAGTCAATGTCTTCGTCGTGGTCAGCATAGGACCGCCGAACAGAGGCACCGGGGAACCATTTTGTGTAACTCCTCCAGATGGGAACGTAACCGTTGGCCTCAAGAAGGTTACTGCTGACCCACCAGCTATGATTTTAGACCCTGGAATCACCGCAACATTGGATGCGATTCCGAATAGTGTCGAAGCTTGCAGTGTAATCGTTGAACCGCTCAGATATAAAGTCGACCCGCCGTTAACAACACTATTGGCAGCAAGGGTAACGGTACTGCCGCGCAGAGCTATAGGTACCCCTGTAATTGTGGATGTGGACGATGTTGTGACCGTTTTTGTACTGGACCACGGGATGGAGATAGTTTTCCCATTAACTGTAAGGACAAATTTTGATCCTGGGATGGTAAGAGTAGACCCCTGAAGAGTTAAAACTTTCCCACCCGCTGTTAGAATCGAACTCGATAGTACAAAAGCGTTGGATCCAACGGCTACGAGGGTGTTACCGCCCCGTAGGGTAGCCGAGGATGCGAGTAAAATAACCTTCGCGCCATTTACGGTGACCGTTTTGCCGGGTAAGGTTATCGTCGGACCAGGTATCGTAAACGGAATTCCCGCCAGTGTTTTTAATTTTGTTATTTTGGTGGTTATTTTGGTGGTTATTTTGGTGGTTATTTTAGTGGTTTTGGTGGATATCTTTATCGCCGTCCTGCACTCCGTCGTAGTTTTCCATTTTGTGGTTGTTAAGAACTTGGTAGAGACGACGCCATCTAATGGATAGGGTCAGTAAACAATATTAAATACTCATGAACTTTAAAAACCGGAGCTTAATTACTGTAACAAATATTGCGCTTCAAGTTCGGCTTCTCCCCCGAGACTGTGAACGCCGCCGAGGCATAAGAATTAATTGCTATTAAGACAGCTAACAATACCTGAATATACCAAAACTCCATGCTGGAGTTCTCTCAGCTATTACGAATTAATGGTAACAGAAACCTGTGGGGATACATAAAGAAATAGAACGAGACACAGAAAACTAGAATTATACAAGAGCCTTAGCTTTCAGGAACGCCTATGGCCAGCATTTTATCAGAATCCTCGTCAGATTTAAGCTCATCGACGTATCAGGCTGAGAACAATTGTCGCCCCATTTCTACGCGCTAGTACTCTCTAATTTTCTATCCGACCCGCTATATCAAGATAATTCTCGAATGCTCCCGCGTAAAGCAGGCACAAGTCCGGTCCCGTGAACCACAACTGCACGCCAAAATCACATTTCATGCGCAGCTTGCATAAATATAAGACTAGTCCAGCTAGAACCATTCATATCCTGCACGCCTATTTAACTTTATATGAAACACATTCGTCTCGGCAATCCCTCGCGACCTATTTCTCATCAGCTTCGAGAAATTTTCGGCTGGCGACCCCCGTTCACCTACGGCGAGCTAGTAGGGCCACGTTGTGATAGTACTACCAACGGTTTATCTCTTAGTCCTGGCAGATCCGACGGGGCGAATGCCAGTGGAGATTTTTTGGTTTGTATGGTTAGTTACGCTTCACAAAGATATCCGTTATTGACTTGGAAGGGCCGGATGGACGTTTAAATCGAACCGTTTATTTTAACTGTAAACTCAGTGAAAGAGGTCTGAAATCTCAAAGACCTGGCCTCATCTTTGATAAATCGATTGATTACTTACTAAAATGTCTGTGAAACGAAAAAAAATATTACCCAGTATATAAACGTGAATATATATAATTCCCAGCCTTCTCAATTTTATCAAATTTAAATAGCTAGCTGCATGTGCACAACTTGAGGAATTCACACAGGCTAAACGGTGCAAAATCTGGAATCATATTCGTCAGATTGGTTTTCGACTATCTATCCGGTTGAACCCGGGGTTTTGAAACTGGCAGCGAGAACTGGCCAAAGAAAGCTTGTCTCCGGAATCATAGGGAGCTTCAAGTACCTCGATCTGATGTAATTAAAACAAAATAATCGCTCTCATAAATGATATGAAGTTCATATACATTCATGCACATGCGCCTACGCCTGTATCCCAAGTAAAACATGTGTTTTCGATCACGGGATAGCATCAAACTCGCTGTTTCGCGTGTGTACGATATGGAGATATTTCAAGCTTCCTGTAATATTAATTCGCCGCCCGCTCACAAATCTCACTTTCCTCATAATAGGAACTTAGCCTCCGGCACACGTAAGCATTTCGATCAAAAGTCCGAAACGTAACCCGTACCCGTAAGCAAACATGTGCCGCTGGACATGTATATATCCAGAATGCTCCTGGTATCACATTCTCCCCGCTCCAGGCGCCGAGGCCGGCGAATGCAGCTGCATGGAAATCAAGGATATAGTTATAATCAAACAGCGGTCCTGTCCGCTCTGTTGGAAGCCAGATGAAAAAGGTAGAGGCGATTTTCCCGGCGACCTCTCCGAGCAGGATGTGGCTGATAGAATAAACGCGCAGGAGAAGAGAAATGCGAGGCTTCTTCGCATTCGGTTGATGCAACAGAGGGCGATACATGTAGGGGAGCGCGAGCGGCATGCTATTGTAGTGCGGGCGTTGGCAGCCATTACTGGGATAGACGAGTCTCGCTACAACTTTAATTCGCAGGCTTGAGATGTTCTGATTGAAAGGCCATGCGAACTTCAAATTCAGATTGACTATGTTTGAATATCATCTCTATACGTTTGTCTGAAATTCCTAGATTCTCCCAGTTATGCATATCAATATTATTGTAGTTTACCACTAAATTCCCGGGAACACTCATTTAACCTCGAGCCCATATGAAATCTTCGAGTTTTCAGAAGCATCGTCGTGATCTCGCAAATGGGTTCTTGATCGTTAAATTTCAACATTTCGGTCAACAAGTTGATCGGGCGCGTTGAACTCGCAAATGGGTGCTGTATGTCTCGAAATAAAAGTTATGCATGCTCGAATGTTCGGGTCGCGATCGATCACGAGACAAAATATCACAAAATACCCACATCACTCCTGGCACTCCTACTAAGAAATTAAGTTGTAATATATCTTTCCAGCTCCATTATCAGCAACCAAATAAGCGATCTAGGATAATTTTATCAAAACGCTTCAACAATCATGTGTTTCCACAGTTACATTCATGGCGTCTGTGGTAAAAGTTACAATGTTTACTATCCAGAGAAACGATGCATCTGTCCGAATGTAATCTCTTCGTCTCTGGTATTCCCGACCGAGCCAGCTTCTGGCTGCCCACCGTGTACGGAAGCTTGGAACGAGTACCTTAAACAATGAAATGCACTGGGCAGGAAAATATTAATTACAAGTCGAACTCTGACAAGTGAATCTACCCAAATGAAGGTACAGAGCCAGCTTTGTGCGATATCGCGCGATATCTCAAACTCCGAGCAGAAGTCAATTAGATAGATATTAGATACATGCCTCACTCGTATTACAAAATCCAGATCAATAAAAACATGTTCAGTTTAAATTTAATACTCCAAAGAAATTCAAAGAATTCCAAGATCGTGCAAATACGGCCAAAATCCACTCTTACACCGATAACTTAAACCCTGTTATCATTCATTTCTTAACGCTACATGTATTCTACTCGCCCAAACAGTATTAGACTCAAAATGACAATTCTAATATAAATATCTATCAGCCAAGCGACCCTAGGATAGACATTCGTAATAAACCCTCTTACATCTACTCACATCTTAGCCTCCAACCTCTTCAATAAATCTTCCTCTTAGGTCGGAATAACCCGAAAGCGCGCAGCAGGTTGTAGAAAGTGAGTACCACGAATGATATGAGTACGTATTGGAAAAATTGGAAGAACCACTGCATTATGGTAGGGGGATCGTATGGTTCCGTCATCGGATATACTGTTCTCGGTTCAGATTTCCAAGATATCTTGTTTGCAGGCTCGGTATGGATTTGCTATCGGCTTGATTGTGTATTATATGATGATATGCGCCTCGTAGAATGGGAACTTCTATGTAATATATAGTTTTATTTCTCGTAGTTCGTTTTCAGGGATCGCTACAAGATGAAGCTAAGATTTATGCTGAGGTGACAGAATGACATGAGCTGAGCTGAGAGGAACCCAGACACCCATGCATGAACTCAAGGAAAAAATTTATAGCCCATCGGCTTCCACAAGAAGCCCTTGTTCCTGTTGGTTCTTTTTCACATTACGTACCCGAATATTTTAATAACAGCGGATAATTCCATAGCATGCATGCATGGTCGCGTGCACCTTGTCTCCCCTGCCGCACAGAGCAAATAGTAGTCCAAGCCTTCTTGTGTCTGTTAAAAGTAATTGATTTCATGTTTCAAAAGAAGTTTAAACAAGTGAGCGTCATTCATCAGGTTATCATGTTTGTTTGGTAAGGTTCTTTCAAAGAATAACGCAGGGGAGCGTGCATCCAACTGGTCTTGGCTTTATATGGTTGGATCGTTGAAGTTAGAAAGTTAACTAACCGTGCGAGGCCAACAGAAATAGCCGTTGGATGTTGTGAAGGGCTATTTAGCACCATTCCTTCGATATAAGATGTCTAAGTTACTTGTACAGAGAGCATATTAATAACATGAAACGGCGTGGGGTTAAGTTTAACCATAATAGTGTATTGTTGGTAATAGTCTTACGCGCACGCTCATACAATTTATGATTTATATTCGAATCTGGATCCAGCTTCACAGACTTTAAAAATGTTATTATACATGCTAGTTATTCGTTACCGCACTCTAGTTTCACTATTCGACATTTTCCCAGCTGCATCTCGACTGTTGTTGACCATGTGTCAATTTTTAGCCCTGCCAAGTTTACCCGAAATTTATCCGGTAGATGCATGGTTTCGGATGAAATGCCGAGCGATAGTCCCCGACGCGGGGCATCGAAGGCGGGGTATTCGCGAATATTTAAGCTACAACTATAAATCAATCCTTTTGTTCTTTATTAAAAAATTTCCGTGTTCGACTAGTCCCAGACTACATTTGTCCTTCTAATATCTACATTCCCAAACGTCGAAAACATCCTCTGTCTAAAACGCCAAACGAACTATCAATATCTATCTACACACAAAGTCAAAGTTACAAAATGGTCAAAGAACTGCCTACCATTCGCTGGGGCATCGTCGGTAAGCTCTTCCACAACCCCAATCGCTTTTGAATCCACTTTCTAATATTTTTTCGTAGCAACCGGCATGATCTCAAGCTGGTTCGTCACCGACCTGCTCCTTCCCACCTGGCCAGGAAAACGCGCAAACCACATAATCCAATCCATCGGCTCCTCCTCACTCCCCAAAGGTCAAAAGTTCTACGAAACCTACATCCTCCCTAACCTGGCGCAAAACTCTGGTGTCGACCCAAAAGTCTACCCGGACTACGCATCCGTCTACACCGACCCTGACGTCGACGTAGTATACATCGGTACCCCACATTCATTCCACAAAAAAAATTGTATAGACGCTATCACGGCAGGCAAACACGTCCTCTGCGAAAAAGCGTTCACTTTGACCGCAGCCGATGCGAAGGAGGTGACGGATCTCGCCAGGGAAAAAGGAGTATTCCTCATGGAAGCCATGTGGACGAGATTTTACCCGCTTGTCAGAAAGTTGCGGCAATTGCTGTATGAGGAGAAAGTTATCGGTAGGGTATGGCGCACGTTTGCTGATTTCGGATTATCGTACGATGTGGAGAGTTTGCCGGACGATAGTCGGTTGAAGGATTTGAGTTTAGGCGCGGGGACGTTGCTGGATATCGGGATATACAGTCTCACGTGGGGTGTGCTGACGTTGGAAGAACATGTCGGGAAGGGAGAACACCCGAAGATTTTGGCCGCACAGACGCTACAGAGTGGCGTGGAGACGTTGAGTAGTTGGATTTTGAACTACGAGGAGACCGGTAGACATGGGATTTTGACGTCCACGTCGAATGCAAAGTCCGGCGAGACGTTTGCAAGAATAGAAGGCAGCAAAGGGGTGATAAGCGTCCACGGTCCCACTTCTTCCCCTGAGTGTTTTACGGTCAAGCTGTACGACCAAGAAGGCGATGAAACGATGTACGAGTTTGAGAAGCCGGGTCGAGGGTTTTATTGGGAAGCTGACGCTGTGGCGGTAGATGTCGCCGCGGGGAAGAAAGAGAACGACACGATGCCATTGGCGGAAACGGAGAGAATAATGGGTATCATGGACGAGATTAGACGGCAGGGTGGAGCAAGATTTCCCGGTGACAGCTTCTAAACTTCGATAGCGATGTAAGAGTTAATTTCAAGTGAGAAATGCACCTTCTATCCCGGGCGCCCATAAACTCTCCATTCTAGTAATCTCCTCTTCCTCTTCCCGCTTCAGCACACTTATTGGCCAGTCCAGCCAGCGCATCCACTCCTCCCCGAGAGAGTCCACGATACCTCGCAGCAGCAGCCGCGAGTTCTTCATCACCCACCATACCTTCAGGCCCTTGGAGTACCGCGGCGGCTCTTGCGTATTCAAAAATGACCCGAGAACCTCCGAAATTATCTGTTTCAGACGTACCATCGAGGCATAATAATACGCCAAGAGCAAGTAAATCCTCTGATCTCGCGATCTCAAACTTGTCAAGATCTCATAACACGCCAGCCCTGGCCACATAAAGATCAGTTCTATGAGGGTATCCATACGCTCTTCAGACAGAGGGGATGGATGGCCGTGCGATTCGAGGGTGTTGATTATGCACGACAGACGGTAAAGTGAACCGACATCGATGACCATCGATCCGTTCGAGGCCGCGAAAAACGGACACTCCTCCACGCCAGTCCAGCCGTACTTATGGTCATAAATATCCGGTCCGATTGTACCATCGGAAGGACTCCCTACCGACAAATTGATGCTCTGCTCGATCTCACTCTCATCCATGAGCAGTAACTGCGCGGATCCCCGTCCCGTAGCTAACGCTTCTAACGCCGGTAATCTCATGCGCGGAACGGCCCCTAATTGCCCTTCGGCTTCGTACAACATATTTGTGATTGCGTTCAGCGATTTCCTGATCGTTCCGCGGAACTCGGCAAATGCCGCGTCATTCCAGCAATCCCCTATTATTTCTCGCGTCCCCACCGTCATCGCGTACTTTGTAATAAGCCATTTGTGCAGCTCCACCACGTCCGAGGACCACACGTACGCGCGTAGTAGCGCCGAAGTGGCGAAAAGTCCCCACGCTTTCATCGAGAGTTCTGGATGCTCCTCTCTTGGTTTTATTAAGAGATTTTGCTCTTCTAGCTCATTCACAGATTCGCGGAAAGCGGAAAGACCCTTCACGTAGTGTGAGACTTCGGAGACGGACGGGGTGTCTACCCCTTGGAGGGTTCTCAGGTGAGCAGCTGTCAGGGCGAGGATCGTGTGATACAAATAGGGTCTCTACCAGTAATTCATGGTGTCAGACCAACAAATTGAACGGGTTTTTAACCTAAAAGATGGGACGTACTTGAAATTGCAGGTCGAAGGATAGATTTTTCCAGGGATTCGCAGCCACACTGACATACGGGAACGTCTCGGACGTCAAACTTCGATAAATGCTGATCAGATGGAAATCCTGTAAACTGACCCTCATGCCGTTGACCGACTGACCTAAGCCCGTCGAAGGTGCCGCCTGCCATCGGGTGATGGATGTAGTGGACGTCGTGGAACCGGGAGATGGTAGAGCTGCAGGACTTGAAGTGATAGTGCCGGTCATCCTCTCAAGTGGTAGGTACTCGTTCTCTCCTCGTAGAATGAGAGATGTATCCGACACTGATAACATCTGAGCGAGCTGTTGGCCTTGCTCGAGCGCATTTTCGATGGCTTCGTTGAGGGCCGGCGTGAGTCTGGGAATATCGTCTTCCGAGTCTTGGCTAGGCTGTTCTACACTAGGTGTGGTGTTTTCGGCTTCTTTTCGACGTTTTCGTCTATTCGCGATCGATAAATTGACGTCCACGAATGTGAATTCTTGGTTTGGCTGTTCGCTCCGTTTTCGAGATTTCCTGACCCGTACGATTGATCTAGTGTCGGGAGTGCTCGTGGGCGTCTCCTCAGGATACTCGCAGGGAGTATTCCGGCGGGTACAGTTTGAGCATATTGGATGAACTTCGTCGCACTATATCATGAATTCAAGTTAGCGACATAACGGGGGTTAATTGCAGCAAAAAGGCATCTCTATAGCAACGCCTTTGAAATCATATAGTAATCTTCATGAACATGATTCCGATGTTGGAACATCTAGTGTTGCATTTTTTGCGTTGGCCGAAAGAAGCCGAGTTTGTAGCTTGTACACGGGTATACGGCTCCAGCATACCTTAATCCGCCTTTCCTTGCATCCCTTGCAGCCAAGGCGACTCTTGTTATGGAACCGCCGCGATCTAGAGCCCGCGCTCCCTGCAGGGCTGGCAGTAGCGGACATGTCTTGCAATTCAACTACTTGATTCGTGGTGAAAATATAAACTATGCAGGCAGGCACACAGCGACGTAATATGCCGGTCGGGTAATTGTCAAAGTAACGATAACAAAAAGGTAACGATAAACGATAAACGAGAGAGAGAAACTTCACCCAGCAGTACCAGTTAGTCATGACAAGCGAAGTTGCAACCGGCGAGCTTGGTCCGAATAAATGCACACCGCACGACCACCGCATCAGGGCCGTTTGAACGGCTAGCACTGCCCAGCAAACGAGTACGCAACCGCTGACGTTAATCAGCATACGGCTTCTTCCGTGGGGAGCGCCAAAACATCAAGAAGCCTTGGCGGCAATTCTGACTTTAACTTTCAATCTTGCTGCTCGCGACGACGTTGGCTTACTTAGATTAGATTAGCTAAGCCTCGTTGTGCGTTGCCAGGCTCGTTCCACAGGGACGTCCGAGATTTCCTAATCGGGCTCGTATAAAGGCTGCAACACCTTCGACTTAGGCTCTACCCTGCGAAAATAAGAATATATGAAACAAAAATAGGAATGTTAACTTAATCAGCCAAGAAGAACTGAGCCAACGGGTGTAACTTTATAATTAGCGGTAGCTCGCGGAAAGCAAAATAAAACTCCGATGTCTATTTACAGCTCTGTGGGTCAAACTGTCGCCAACTGCAACCTGTAATTTAAAACTACTGCGGATCCGGAAAAACCCTACGCGACACATGTACATATCGACGGCGCCGACCTTTTTTTTTCTTTCCGGGTCATACTGGATCCGGTAACGCGGCGAAAAGCTATCATTTCCATCCATGCTCGGACCCACATCCACTGTACTGGAAAAAGCTTACGAGTCCGATTTCCGACTGGCTACAAGGGGGGCGAATTTGGTGTTTTACCTCGAACTTCGGGTCATCGTATAGATTATTTCCGTTTTAGGTAATCCGTAGATACGACATTTGCTCTTATAAATCGACGCCATGGACCAACTTTGTATGCACCCCCCTTTCTTAATAACCATATTCCCCAAAAAGCCAATTGAATCGATCGATATATATAGTTTTCCCTTCTCGACACTCATTATTCTCACAATTTTTAAATATTCAAATAAACCATAAAAGATACTTGCTATCCTCTACAACTCGAGCACGTTCACCGAAATCATGCCGGACACCGACAAATCCACCGAACATGGCCACTACCATTACAATCCCAGTGTCCCCGCCGCGGCCATATTTGTCGTCCTGTTTGGTGTCAGTGCGGTAATCCATATTCTCCGACTGTTCAAGTACAAAGGATGGTACTTTATTCCTTTTATCATTGGCATCTTGTGTAAGTATCCTACTCTGCAATACACCCATCTAAGTATATATATACAAACCACCATTAGCACATCAACTAATACCATTAATATGATAAACAGTCGAAACAATAGGTTATGCCGGCCGCATCGGGTCTCACTACAGCATCTCCTCCCTCGGCTTCTTCATCATGCAAGAACTCCTCATCCTCCTCGCCCCGGCCTTATTTGCCGCATCGATCTATATGACCCTCTCCCGTATCGCGATCGCCTTACACGCCGAACACTTCCTCCTCATCCGTGCCCGGTGGTTGACCACCTTTTTCGTATTGGGTGACGTTCTCTCCTTCCTCACGCAGAGCGCCGGTGGCGGAATAATGGGCAGTGGGGATGCGAAATCCGCATCGTTCGGACAAAAGGTTATCACGGCCGGACTGTTCATCCAAATTTTCTTCTTCGGCGGGTTCATCGTTATCGCTACTTTTTTTCATCGCAAACTTAACGCTTCCGCTGCTCATATGCAAGAACAACTCAAGGGCAGGAAATACATATTCACCATGTACGGCGCCAACTTGATGATTCTGGTCAGATCGATCTTTCGTGTTGCCGAATTCGTCGGCGATTCGGATGGTCCGTTGCTGTCGAACGAGGTGTACTTGTACATCTTTGACACGTTGTTGATGTTCCTCGTTGTCGTGCTGTATTTGGTCGTTATGCCGTACGGCGAGCTGTTAGACGAGTGGAAGAGACGAAAGGATGCTGGCGATTTGGAGATGACTAAACGGTAAGTTTTATCTTTCTTCCTTTCTTTCTTTTATATGATTATATTTTGTAGAATGGTTTGGCCAACACAGTGTGTCTGTTGTGGCGACGACACACGAAATACGTCGGTACAGGACATCGAGTCCGGGCTTGAGAGCAGAGGATCGAATTACCACCTCAAGCCTAGGAATTAACTTAATGCTCGATGACGGATTTCTCATTATATATATTTTTATGTTCGGTTCGGTCACGCTGTTATGAGGAGTCTTTAGTTTTCCGGCTTGCTGGTTTTGTTATCGTCTTCGATTGTTAATTTTTCTTCTTGTTTTCTTAGATCGTCTACTCTGTTGGATCATAGAGGGGCTGGGAACGGCTCATACTATGGCCTCGCATAAATTTCTTCTCACGCGGCCCAAAATGTAGATTACGATATAAATGTCATAAAATGCGTTCATACGAACATTTCATTCTCATGATATAACCTTGTCTAGCAGGATATCCAAGTTTACCATCCATACAATCCCAAACCGAAGCTGGTTCGGACCAAAAATATATACACACGCAAAGAACAGTCTCATTCTAATCTACTTTGACAAATCTTTCACCCGTCCCAAGAGATACTCTAACTGCCTATAACCCGCTCCCGGCTGATACTGCGGTACCATATGCCCGGACAATTTAACCTCGATATATGTCAACCCGCGCTCCGTATGCCAAACACCTAACTCTCCCTGTTTCCCATACGGCACGACGAATTTCTCGCTCGGCTTTTTCGAAAACCCACGAGCACCACCCCATACCATGTTATTAATGGACATGAGTGTTCCGTCTGCTAACAGAATGAAATCGAGTAATCCGTGGGCGATGACGGCACGCTCACTGTTTTCGATCGCATGTGCTAAAACGCCGGCCGGGGCAGGGTACAGCGACGCATCGCCGTTGGGGAATACTTCTCGCGAAGAACATTCTTCCCATTTTGTGATCGGGGCGTTGATAGCTTTTTGGACTTCTGGGCGGTTGAAGTAGATTTTTGCTCCCTTAGGGAGGTAGGCGAATGATCCTGGGAAGCCGAGGACATCCCAGAGATTTGGGCAGGTGTCTGTTATGTGGTAGATGTTAAAGCAGGGGTTTGTTTGTAGGGCTGCCGTGAATATTTCTATGGAAACATTAGTCGTGTATACGTGTGGGTAATAGGACGGGGGGGGGGGAATACCATTCCACAGATCGCAGCTGCCGGTGTGGGTGGTATTCAGGGGTTCATTCGGGGGAAAAGTTAGACCCCTGCTGTAGATGTCAGTGTACCCGCACTTGTCGGCTTTGGTTTTGAGTTCGGCGACTTTGGCGTCCGGGAGGTTGAAGATGGCGTTGTTTTTGAGGAGGTAGGGGACCGCGGGGACTTCTTCGAGGATGAGGTCCTCGTCGATGCTACTATATGTTAGTATCTTTCCATGAATTGCAATATACAGATAACGTACGAAGGGTCGTAGAGCATGAATCCTTTTAAGTTTAGATCCTTATTGTCGGTCTTGTTGTACATGGCGTCGGCGATGTATGGGATGTATTTTCTATATTTCGTTAGCACGATACTTGGCTTGTTCGATGGAGTTTATTAGATTCGCACCCAGCGTACGACTCTCCGGTGAGCCAAATGCGTTTGCCTTGAAGGCCAAACTTGGCGATGAAGTTATCCAAGAAGCCTATAAACTGCTTTGCCAGATCTTCTTGGTTCTGAATATTCGGTTCGCCTTGTGTGAACCCAGTGCCTATATACACCAATTACTACAAAATATCACAAAATCCAGAAAGATATACATACCAACCGGCTGCTCAACCCACACCATGTTCGTAAGATTGACCCAAGTGTAAGGATTCTTAACGGGTAGATAAGTTCCATACTGCCACGTGAACGGACCGTTCTCCTGCAACAGACCCTCGAGAGAGCTGCACCCAGGACCACCGTTCAACCAGATCACGAGGTCATTCTTGGTATCCGCGCCGCCGGTGGTGGGAAAGAACCAAAACCACAGCTTGCGCGTTTCCTTAGCGGCTTTGGAGATGGGGAGGAGACCGGCATAGGACTCTGATATGTCAAAGTCGACATCCGGGATTGCGCCGCGTGAACCGTTGACCCAGAATGCTGTTCATGAAATTAACACTTTATTCTACTAAGGGCGGAGAATGGTACGTACGCTTAGTCTGACCGTTGTAGAATTTCAGATTTTTGGGAGCCACACGGGTGATTGGCTTTGGGGCACGTTCGATATGATGGTTGTCGGGCCGTTGTCGGATGGAGTCGTAGAGCTTTTGGATATTCTGCGGCGACCGATTCCAGGCCGACGAAGCGAGGGTGGCCGTCGCAAAAAGCAGAGCGGTAAGGAATGTGGACTTCATTGTGGGTAGCGGGCTGCTTTTTGAATGAACGGGAATTGACGAGAAAACTTATCAACTGTGCTCGTTCCGACGGATTTAAATTTTTTTTTTTTAAATATATATTATTTCACCACATGACGGTATATATATTTATGCATCTTTCGCAGCGGTTATTATTGTTATTATAAATACAAGCCGCTCGTTCGTACTATTAATATTATTATCCGCTCAGTGGCTGGTGATCGAAAATGGATCGACGGGGTTATCGCCAACGGGGTACCCGGAGTAGGCAGGTGGGAACGCTGGGCGTCCCATCCGAGGATCCGGGGAACAACGATGGCATGCAATCGATATGTGTCTTCGGTGCCTTGAATACGGATGCAGGACAAAAACGAAAAGCTTGGACGGAGACAAGCATTCTGGGCAGCTGGTAGAAACCTGGGTCGAAGAGGGAAGGCGGTCGAGATGTTTTATCCGAGCAGTCTAAGCTTGCGAGACCGCGTCGACCGTGGGCGGATGGCGGAAGGTGCAAGGATTGGAGGTGGGTGCAACTAAGCTCGTGTGCAACCGAACGTGAACCTGATCACATCGACTGATATTGCTCTGTGCATCATGCGCAAGCAGTAGCGCAGAAGCCTCCCAATAGCGTTCCTGAATGGAGAGTTTCCTGTAGGCTAATTTCACCAGTGTCGATCTTAACAAGCACTAAACATGAGCAGTGTGCCTCCTCATCTTACTCAGAACAATTAACAAATACTGACTATTCCAATATGCTTTGGTATCGTTTAAAACGTTTCTGACTTACTGGATTGATAACATCCCCACCTGGGGGTTCTTCGACCAGGTCTTTATCAATCATCCCGGCCGAGTAGGTGACATAGACCGACAGTTCGCAGTTACCGTATTCAGAAGGCCGTCGATGTGATAGATAAGAAGATGGGGATACCGGCTGAGACGTACACATATGTATATTAATATATATTGTCGTTTCTATGGTATTCCCTGCTTTCCGGGACTCGAAGTCCAGTTGTGGGTGTGAAGTTGGTGGAACCCACAACACAAGCTTATGCAGGTTGGTTGGTAATGTCGGATCGCAGCAGAGTAGATGCGTGTAACCTAGATGAAACGACTCTTCGTACCTGGATTTCGACAGAAGATAAATATCGGCCGTGAAGCTGGCATTACTTTCAGCCTAACCGCGAATAACTCCATCAAACATACCAATGACCTGGATCGAAATTTCTTCTTCTAGAAATCGAGAGGGGTATGCTTAGTCGGGATATTTTCCTTTTTGGCAGCTGCTCAAATATTGCAAATTAATAGCTACATATCAATGCGTTCATGTTTAACAATCGGTACTACTTGATTCTAGCGCGGCCTAATATATTGATATTGATTCAATATGCCCGACCCATTTGTATGGCAAGAGTTTTGCCAAGACCTATCCACCCCCTTCTTCCCAGGGCGAAAAATGGCAAACCGTCTTCACGTGACTTGCGAATAAGCCAAACCATAAACTTTTGATAAACTTGTGTTCAACGCACGTTTCTAGCTGGTTTCTTTGAGTTTGGTGGTCGAATTTGAACCTGAATACTGGCGGATTTATCTATACCTTGGGTTTCATTAGGCGGGAGTCGCAATGCCGAGCCCTGCGCGGGGTGAAATACGCATACAGTTCTCTCTCGCATATAGGTAATAAACTGGACATATATGTTAGTATAAGCATATCCGTC
Organism: Orbilia quercus; assembly: GCA_036971405.1. Lineage (NCBI taxonomy): Eukaryota > Fungi > Ascomycota > Orbiliomycetes > Orbiliales > Orbiliaceae > Orbilia > Orbilia quercus. The sequence goes on along the minus strand of JAJTUE010000003.1, from coordinate 1,020,780 downwards.
GGTCGCGCTAGTCCGCTTGCGGTAATATGTGTTCTCAGGGACCGTGATTACGCCGTTTTTCGCTTTCGGTTCGGCGTAGTTCGTGGTACGGTGGTATTGGTTTCCTCACGATCGTTTCATTTCTTGATTACGTAACTTTGCACCGTACCCTGTCCTGCCTTTATTCGCGAGGGGCCGGCTCCATCGTTTACGCTAGTATTCTCTCGATTGACAAACTTCGGTAGATCTGGTTGGTCGCGAATATAATTCCAATAAGCAGAGAACTTGATATTTGATGGTTCAGACTACATCCTAGATCCACAATATTGGTCCGAGTACTTAATTAGTTTGGTAGTGGGTACTGGTGACAATCAACACCAAGTTGTACGATTGTCTTTTCCCTATGTTCAGCTCACGAGTATACAAAGACTATTTTGTAAGTGGTTAGACCTTGCTGCAATGATGATGTAGTATCCTTTATAAAGTAGGGACCGTTGTCTCGCGAATAAGCACGTCTGGTTCACGAGACAATATAGGGACCGTATAATTTCTTTGAATGTTGTGGAGTAATTGAATTACACAGAGGAATACGATACTGGAACTTACCTGATCAAAAATAAAGATCAGAACTTCGACCTGCAGGCTGTCGAGGCTGCGTTTCGAATTATTAACGTCCATTTTGAGAGCCCCGAGATGATCAATTGACCAAGTGCTAGGGAGAAAAGATTGTGAGGGCTGAAATGTTAACACTATGAGAGCGAAATATATAAATATATGATCAAACTGCCCCCAGCGACACTCGATATACTCTGCTGATACTCAAAGCCCAGGCCCTAGACAATAATATCCTTCTGAGCTTTATTTAATATCAATTCACGAAGCTCGAGCTTAATTAGGTTACAAAAAAAACTAAAAACTAAAAAACTTAGTCACGTGATCAAAATTTGCAACATCGCTTTGACATAGTTAAGTTCGAAAGTAATGTCATTCCAGTGTTGTAGTGACAGGTAAAGGGATGAGATGGCGAACTTGTAGAGTCTTAGAACTGATCAAGAGCTGTATGGATATGCCTGACTGCTAAAGAGGGTCCAATTTGAACGGGCGACTCTGGTTTCTGTATAAAAAATCTCAAAAATGTGTTGTTTTTATAGTAAAATTATTGTTTTTTTAAAAATAGATAATGCTGCACATTTTGTGCGTGATAGTTTGGTTCTTCACCCACGCCTTTTAATTTCACCGGATTCTAGCTTCGCGATGGTCTTGGTGATGGGATCTGGAATGCGTCCTCGGGGAAGCTGGCTCTTCCTGTCTTGATTTATATGGTAAATGCTAGTCTAGTAAATATATATAAGTAGATAAGGAGATTACCTTGAAGTATGCGTGAAATATAGTTTCAATATGTATCGTATAACCGTGTCCTCGAATGTATTATGCCGAGTTATACGCGCTAAAGTTTGTAGTTCTCCAGTTGATGTTGAATTCAGTTGGCCATATTGTCTAGTGGTTGAGAAGAAGATCAAGACAAAAATAAATGCTGTGATATTTACTTTACGTCTTCTACCCTCAATCTCATCATCACAATCACCATCGATCTACCATGTCTTCCTGTAAGTAGTCCGTCCTTCTAGACCTGAATGTGATATGACTGACTCAACATCTACCCTCGCGCAAGCGGGGATGCCACTGTTGCTGCTACAGCCACCACAACTCCTCTGGCCCATGCTGGTTCTAATACTACCGCCACCGCCCTTATCAACCACGGCCCCCGTCCCTCCTACTACCGACCTTCCTCTCGCTGGTGGCTCCGTTCTCGCCCCCCATTTCTGTTGCTGCCGGACCTGTGCTTCCCGCCGGCTCCTTCGCCGCTCGAGCCGTCGCCGCGGCCGCTCAGCGAATCCACGATAACGTCGCCAATAAAACGACCGCCGTTCTGGCCGCCGCAGGTACTGCGGAGGTGAACTGCCCCTTTTGTAGGCACTCCTTCCAAAGGAAGGGAGGGCTGTCGCGACATCTGTTCACCAACGCCGACTGTCCCGGCACCTACAAGAAGGATATTGACGGCGACGGCGACGACAGTGCTAATGAAGATGAAGAAGACGATTGCGATGATGAAGAAGCTTTAAATAATTTTAATGAAACTTTTTCCTTGCGCGAAATTATAAATCCGCAAATTAAGAAAACATGAAATAAATAAGGCCAGTTAAATTTCATAACATAATACTCTCTCGAAGGTCTTTTCAGCTAGAGAGTACTAGATACATTAGCCCTCTTTCCTTATTGGTTTCAGACTTATATTTTCTATAGGTTTGCTGTAGTATATGTATTCAATAGTATCTGCAGTTTTATCAAGCCTACAATGGTACCTAAGAATTAGATTTAATATATGCTTGGATTTTGGTGCACTTTGAAGCTAATTAAGGATAATACTATTTTAGTATCTTGTTACTAGAGACCTTGACGCTTATACAAATACCTAGGTAGTTATGCAAGTCCGGCAGGAATGGATACCGACCTAAACGCAATATAAATCACCCGTTTCAGTTTACTCCTTCGGATAATGGCGGCTTTACCTTGTATAGAGCGAGTCTTAGTATCATGTATCGTAAATTCATATATCGGTGTCCAGCTCAAAATATAATAATATGTTTGAATGTATCAATCAAGCTCTATCGGCTGCTCCTCCGTCCCCTCATGTAATATCCCCTCCAGCTCTTCGATCCTCCCATCCAGCCATCCAACCATCGCCTTCCATCCTCTCGACATACTCCTCCCCGCAACTTCCTCACAATAAACCCTCATCCTCCGACACCACGCAGCCTCCCACTCCTCCTTCCTCATATCCGCAATATCCGGATCTTTCCCGGCCAAAGCCTCCTTCATCTTAGCCTGATCGATCGGGCACAGATAAAACGGCTGCCGGGTATCTTCGATTATACTCGCCGTTCCCTGCATAATACACGCGTAGTATACGCAATGGTCGACGCCAAAGCAGTGTAGCAGTTCGTGTGAGGTTGTTCGGCACACGCGGGATAACCACAAACTCGTGTTGCGGTCTCGGTGCGCCAGTGGTACGAGGTCGGATATATGCGCTGCTAGAGCGCGGTACATTGGTGTTTTGGATATATCTTCCACACTACTCTCCAGAACTTCAAAAGGAGCGGTGACGTTTGCTGTCTTTCGTTTCCGCTTTTTAGATCCTTCGGCAAGTTCCTGTTCTTCGGCGCATAATTTCTCCACAAAAGAAGCGCAATGACTCCCCGGCCAATCGTGTCCTTTACCGCCGCTTTCTTCGTCGCCAACACCAGCGAGCATCTCGGAGTATGGATGATACCTTGCAGAAGAGATAACGCACACTCGACTCCCCCCGAACGCCCGGCCGATACAGAAATCGTCATCGTCGTCTTCGTATAGATCGTGACGGGTAAAAATAACTAAAGCGTACGCATCGTCGGGCAGGATATCAATCGCGTAATCCAACAAATCTAACAGATTCAACTGGTGCGAAAAGCAGGATTCCGGGCCGTCCGGTATCGCCCGGTATCGTAACCGAAGCGCACTTGATGAAGAAGACGAAGATATACTCAGCGGAGAGTTTTTCGACGTCGACCAGTTTGATATGGTCGTGACGGATGGGTATTCCGCTAGTTCTAATGGCGAAAAAAACGCGGATAGATAGGAGACGACGTCGCTCCACGGCGGACTGTGGGTTGAAGGAATTGTAACTTTGGTATCCGGATCGATTGGGAGACACCAGGATTGAAAATTCGAAACATCGGACGAACGAACGGGTAGAGTGAGATGGTATAATCTGTTACGAGTCGGTGTTATGTGATTCCGCTCCTTCAACCGCTTAAAGCTTAGGAAGGATTGCGGGGGGTATTTCGGGTCGTGGGAAAGTTCATCGTACGGCAAGACTAGCGGGGCGGGGAAAGTGGTCAGGGCGGGGAGGGAGTCTAGGTTCGTGGGGATGCGGGTGGATGCAGTGGTTGCTTTGAGGAGGATTGAGGGTGCCGGTTGGGAGTAGCCGGAGAGAGCGGCATTTGGAGATGGATGAAGATTTAAATTAGTATGCTGACAGGGTTTTTGTCGAGCAGTCTTTTTCTTTGGCATTTTATTATTTTTAAATCGTAGTAAAACCAGGCGGGACGAGGCCAGGCAGATATGGATATTGCGTCTGGTTAAGTTACAAGAAGAGCTTGTGGTATTTTGTGCGTTGCGAGTAGGTCACTTGACAAAACGGTCAACCAGTCTTGGTCTTGAAACTAAACAAGCATCTTGTGACGTTAATTAGTTTTTCTCCTCGATTCCGAATTTTACTTCAAGCGAGTGATTTCTCTTAAAATCCGATGCGATTCCAGACCAGCGGATTAGCATGGAAACTTGGTAAAGCCGAGAATGCAGGGTGTATGATTTGGCTGACGTAGCAAAGTAACAATGTTGCTATAGAAAGAGAGATGAGAGCGCCAGCGTCAGTTCAACATCGCCCTGGCTATGAGGCTTATATCCACGGCTGCTCGGGTCTATATCAACATATATTTTCTGGAACAAAGCGCACCTAAAGATCCTGCACTAGCGTCGCTGGGCGTTGTCATTAGATGTGTTGTGGTGGGCGAGACAGTGTTGTCCCAAAACGGATGATCAAGGGCGGTTGTTACTGTGCCAACTGGTGGATTTGTGGATGCCACCACAACAACCGACGTCGTCGCAACGCACCTGGCAGTCAGCGCAGGCAGATCCCTGCACCGAGTAAACAATGCACCGGCTGCGACGAAAGAAAAAAGTACCCTTATAGACCTCGCGACAGGCAACTTCCATGCTGCCTCCAGCTGCTCCAACTATATTCTCTTTGTCCGTATGATTCTATCGCCTGATTTTGGGTTTGACTGTCTAAAATTTTGTGTTTAGCTTCCTATTCGAAGTGTCGAACTGATACATCCTAACGATATCAAGACTCTCGCAATCGATACATTCAGTTGTACACTCGATTGACTGCCCTTCTACACCATGGGCGCCGACTCGCTGCCTCGCGCATCTTACACCGGCCCGCCGAGACACATCGACGGGCTCACACCAAACTTCAACCCAAAGGCGGTGCAGGCAGCCGCTCAGAACCCGCCGAAGAAGAGGAAGGCCCCCACAGGACCGTTTATCGACAATGTTCCCGCCGGGAAGTATCACATCTCAGCTGGAATTTCGATGGAGTCCCATCTCAAACGACAGGCGCAGATTCAGTTTGCCAAACGGACGGTCAGGATGTTGAAGGCGGCCAGGTGGGTTGTTCTGCTAGCCAGAGTCTTGCAACTGGTCGCCGCTGTCGGACTCGTCGTTTTCCTGATCACTCTCAAAGGAATGGATGAGATTAATGGTTGGATTATGAGAGTTCCCGTAAGTTTCCGAGTGATCAATTGAGCAAGACTTTTTGCTGACTTGTGTAGCCTTGCGTCGCTATCGCGCACTCGATGTATTCCATCTATCATCACGCTAGAAACCCCAAAGAGAGACCCCCAGCATCTTCTGCCAGCTATGCATTTTTTGCCGCCCTGTCAGATTGTTGCATCATCCCATTCTACGTATTTATCTGTCTCTGGACTTGGCAAGAGCGAGTGGATATGATTGCCGACCCTCTCAACGAAGCCAACTGGGTCAGCATCTTCAACAAGGACAATGCCGAATTCAACCAGCTGATTGTATTTATTGTGTTTTGCACGTCTGCCGGTGGCGGGTATGTTCTCCTGTTTCCTGTTCTTTATACGTTTCGCTAACGATTTGCAGTGGCCTCATGGTCCTCACCCTCATGCTGTGCTTGTTCCTTGCTGTCACCTTCCGTCGCATTTCGCACTTACCACCAGACATGAACCCGCTCGATGATACCACTTACATCTCTCTCACTACCCGTCCGTCCAGCAATCGATTCTCAAAGTCGTCAAACTCTTCTGAGGATTCACTTGAAAAACCTGGCTCCACTCGCAACAGCATTCCCTTCCTCGAGGTTCGCACTAAGAACGGCTCCCTCAACTGGGAATTCACCAAGAACAAAGAAAACTTCACCAAGAGCACGCTTGATCTGGCGGATATCCCAGCATCGGGAGGCAATATACCTCTTCTGCCACTGGCCCACAAATTTGCGGAGATGGGAGACTCTCGGAGAAACTCGCAAGAATCTCGATCCGCTCCCAACTCGCCTAGTCATCAGCGCAGCCAAGATTACTATGCAAATAATAAGGAGAACCTACGCGGTGAACCGAACACTCCTCCGCGTCCTCCTCGTCAGACGTACAAGCAACGTCCTAACGAATGGTGGTCTGCCTCCAATTTACCCAATTTCTCGGCTGCCCTCCCCGGTTTGAACGGTCAGAATGCCCGGTACAGCACTGTATCGCAAATGGATGACGGCAGCAATGCCAGCGCGTATACTTTTGGCGCTGATCCACGTTCCTCTCGTAACACTTTTGGCCATGTCCCTCAGCGTACCACTGACAGACCCAGAACGCCACCGCATATTTCCTCGTACGCTGGCAGCATATCTACTGTCACCGCGCCATCCGTCGTTACCTCGACCGGTCTGCAACCACCTCATATGCCTGGTAACCCGACCAATAGACATAGTATGAACGGTTCACCGTCGCACATGACACAACCCCAAAATGCCCAGAACTTCGGTACACTAGGCACGTTCGCCACCGATCTTGCTCCTCGTTCGTTGTCGTTCCCTGCGAGCCGAACAACTCCAAGCTCCCCGCAAAACCGTCACGCCCAGCATCAACAGAGAAACTCGATCTCGAATAATAATATTGGCAGATTACCATACAACCGTCCCAACGCACAGGGTCCATCTATGCATTCGCCCACAAAATCGCAGTCAAACTCGCCGATGCACGTTACCCAGTTGCTAGGCACCTATGCGCGTCCACCACCGCAAACTAGTCTCACCCCACCCCAGATGAGCCCCACTAAAGGTGGCGTGTCCGGTGGACGGGCAGTAGACGCCTTTGGTCAAAACGTCTTTACTCGATCCCCCAACGGCGGCCTCATCACACCCGGCAACTCCGCACCCTCATCGCCCACGAAACAACCAAACCCGCAACAACGACAACAGAACAGACAAAGCAGGAGCAGTCCCAATTCCACTTCCTCCTCCGCATCCTCCGTCCGAGAAAAGAAGAAAAAGTACGAACATCTCGCGCAATCCTCTCCGGGACGGAGTACCAGTTACGAAAAGAAACAACAGCAATTAGCCCAACTTCAGCAATCGTTGAATGATCCCAAGCAGGCACCGCCCAGAATAAAGAAGATGACCGGCGGGCGAAGAAAGAGTCTGAAGGAGATTCATGACGAACGGGAGAAGGAGCGAGAGAAAGAAGGTACAACGCGGGTGGTGAGTAATTCCGGGGCGGATTTTGGTCATATGTTTGGTAACAGTAATGGGGAGGGGATGAGGGGACGGGTTATCAGTGGGAGTCAGATTGTTTAGGTCGTCGAGCATACATAATATACCCTGTTCTTTGAATTCATGTTGAACAATGCTTGGCGATTTGGTTACCAGCGTTACCTCTGGGTCTGTGTTTCTGTTATATACGGTTTGTTCTGTTTTTGGAACTTTTATGTTTCATGGGTTTTCTTTTGTTTGTTTTAATGTTCTATTTGTTTTATTATGATTTGGAAAAGTACTTTGGATGGTGGATGAGTGGGTGCTTTTTATCTGATTCTTGTATGTATGTATGCTGACGTTATGAATATAATTACCAATATCTGAATATACTATCAATTGGAGTCGTATAGTAATTATGTGGTGAGTTATATATAGGTACGGCCTTGATTTTGTGATATCTTTGTCTTACATCGGAACCGGATTGATGATTCCATATCAATGCCCATGGACAACCTGGTCGACTTTATGCAGCGAATTTTCACTGAAATTCTGATCTGCTTTCTACAATTAAATTACGTACCGCCATCATGAGCCATGCAGCGAGCCCTTCTGAATCGAAAAGCATAATTATTTTTATTCGGGATGTCGCTTTGGGTACATGTCGCTTATAAATAAGATTCTATCGGTCTTCTATATTTTTTTTTCTTCCGTCACTTTTGCAATTTTGTTTGGTTTGGGCACTTTCATCATGGCCTAGGCGCGTTATACCTCCGCTCGATAATCGGCAAAGAGTTCCACCTCGCAATCGATTTTTGGATTTCCGAGGTACATTTCCATAGATGAGAAAATATCCACAGCAACAAGGGTACATAGCCTAAGACGCGGTACCAGATTTCCGAAGTTAAGCCTTGTCAAGCTTACCTTGGCATATATTCGACGGGGTTTAGCGAGCCTTTGTATTGACAGTCCAAAAAGCCCAACGGGCAACTCTTATGCTTATAGCTCCGCAGCTTATACTTTTGTGCGTCGATGCCACTCCACATGAGGCGCCCTGCATTTGTTTCGTCTGACTCCGAGGCTACATTTGTTTAAACGAAAAGAGACAACGCTTCCATACGATAGCTTTATTTTTCCAAAAGAAGACGATACTCACTCGTCGTTATGACTCCCTGACGTTTGCACGATCATCCTCTGGCAAGTCGTGCGCAGGGATGCTAGGGCTAGCGAAGTGCGGAGGCGGATGGATCGATGGGTGCCAGTCTCGGCACCTCGACTTATTTCCGCCTAAAGTAATTGCCTTAAGATCCCATATTATACTTTTTTATCAAACGTTCGCCCATTATTTTCGGATTTATTTCCCATCCTTCCGAGGCTAGAGTCCGCTGAAATATGTTTTTTTTTTTTTTTTTTTTTGAAGAACGGCCATTTAGTTTAAAATTTCCATTTTCGACGATATAGCATCGAGGAGGCTACCGGAATGATCGGGAAAAATATTTCAACGGAAAACTTATAATCTTTTATTCCATCAATTGGAGGCAGACTTCTAGATGAAGTATGGAACTTTCGAAGCGAATCTACTTTATCTACGACACATGGGCGGACTTATCCTCAGTTGTGAGAGCGAGCTTCAGCGTAGAAACTCGGGAAGCAGGCTGTGTACAGAACCGACAGGCACAGAATCGAACCATGGTAACCTCGAGTTGGTAGTTGCAGGTTGGGACTAGCCGTGTGCAACTTCTATATAATTCGACTGATATATCGTGGCCTAGACGCTCGTTGTAAAGTAGGCCAATTTACATCCATCGAGCATCCATTTTCTAACCGCCAATTTCTTCAGATATATCAAGATGTGGTCAAAACCGATCACACCGACTCTCATCGCCTTAGCTTTCGGTGTTTCCCTTGTATCGGCTGGCCCTTGCGATCTCTATGCTTCTGGCGGCACACCATGCGTCGCAGCGCATTCGACCACTCGAGCTCTGTACAGCGCGTTCTCCAGCGGCTTATACCAAGTCAAACGTGCCAAAGATAGTGCCGTGACCGATATCAAGCCGGTATCTGCTGGTGGTATTGCGAATGCGGCTACGCAGGATACCTTTTGTTCGGGTACCACTTGTGCCATTTCCATTATTTACGATCAATCTGGCCGCGGGAACCATCTCACTCAAGCACCACCTGGGGGTTTCAAGGGACCTGCATCCGGTGGCTACGATAACTTGGCCAGCGCGAGTGCGGCTCCAGTCTATCTGAATGGCCAGAAAGTTTATGGCGTCTTCGTCGCCCCAGGAACAGGCTATCGTAATAACAAAGCCAGTGGTACAGCTGTAGGTGATCAAGCACAAGGCATGTACGCCGTGCTCGACGGAACCCACTACAACAGCGGCTGCTGCTTCGATTACGGTAACGCCGAGACGAACAGTCTTGACACCGGCAACGGCCACATGGAAGCCATATACTTCGGCACCAGCACAGTGTGGGGCAAAGGCTCCGGTAACGGTCCCTGGATCATGGCTGATCTCGAAAACGGTCTATTCTCCGGCGTCAACGTCGGTCTCAACAGCGGCAACCCATCTATCACTTGGAGATTCGTTACCGCTGTGGTAAAGGGAACGGCGAATCTGTGGGCTATCAAGGGTGGCAACGCCGCCTCCGGCTCCCTGTCGACATATTACAGCGGCAAGCGACCCACCGTTAGCGGCTACAACCCCATGAGCAAAGAAGGTGCAATAATTCTTGGTATCGGTGGCGATAACAGCGTTGGCGCGCAGGGGACATTCTACGAAGGCGTGATGACATCTGGATACCCTTCGGACGCAACGGAAAACTCGGTGCAGGCGAATATTGTGGCTGCTAAATACGGCGCTAGCGCTGGTACGGCTACTACTACTACAACTAAGACTACTACGACGACCACGAAATCTAGTACTGGTTCTTGCGCTAGGCTGTATGGGCAGTGTGGCGGTATAGGTTGGACTGGCCCAACTTGCTGCACGTCGAGTACTTGTAAATATTCCAACGATTGGTACTTTCAATGTATAAGCTAGAAGATTCGAGTATATCTCATTTGATGGACAGGGGCCCGGGGTCGACTTGCAAACTGAATTTGTTTTACGTCCTATTATGTCTATAGCCAATAGTTAGAACGTACATATTTTGTTTTCAGGGCTTTAACTATAGTGATTTATTTGTCAATGTATATATTTGAAGAGATATATACCTTTATTTTTTGTGTGGACACTGATAGTGAACCAAAGTGGACACAAGGGCATGGGACGTTTGCCCGTCAAACATCTCCAACTTGTACTATACAAATGAAAAGTATACAATACAATCGAAGAATGTATCATACAATTGAAAAATACACAAACCATAGACCTATAGATTGAAACGCACCTAAAAATGGCAACCATTATTAAACAGCCAGTCGAACGTTCAGCGACGGCTGTATTGGACGAAGTGTCAACGCCCGGGTACTGTGCCATTGCATTCTTCCCTCGTTCTCCCCACGGGCTAAGAAATCAATATATCAATGGCATATCTTCCATTATTCCATCACCTGAGCATTCCACTAGTTTGGCTGCGCTTCCCGCTCATTTTATCATACCATCTGAGCTATAGGCCATGGCCGTCCTTAGACAACTTCTTTACTAATACAGCACTGCACGAAGAATTCAAGCAAGGGTTCGCACCAACCATTGCTTTCAGCCCTACCCAAGGTATCAACGTGGGAGTCGTAGAGCACTGTGGTCGTGTTTTTCGTGCCGCGGATGACGGTCAATTTTGTTAATCCGGGCACTCCTCGGGGCCTAGGGAAGACTGAAAACGGCCCATGGCGGCGCTTTTTCGCCGTACCAAATATTGTTATGAGGTGTAATAACACCTACTACAGGTATTCACTGACACGGGTACTAGCAGCGCTGCAGCTGCCAGCTACTAACACACCCAGCGTGCTAAGTTAATTTAACGTAATTAACGTGAAGTGAATTCAATAGACGTGAACTCAATAGGCGAAGTAGTGGTAGTGGTGACGATCCAGTAGTAACTCGCTCGGGGGGTTGAATGGCGGTGGTTTTAATTTAATACCTGTTTTTGGACTGGATTTTGCGTTATTCACGAAAATGTGGGATATAAGGTAAACTGCAGGATCGCGGATTGTTGCAGTCCAATCCGATTAATCCGGATCTCTGGTCTGGGGATTCAAAAGCTGTTGTCCCCACATGACTCCCAAGATTGTTTGACACCAGATATTCGACGACCTCTCCAATTACCATACAAATTTACAACCAAAGTGTAGAGGGCCACCGAGCGAGCTGTATAATCTGCAAGTGTGTGCTTTTGCAGCTACCAGTCCCTGGCCTGGGACGAAAGACGCTCACACGCTGGGTCCTTCCCGGGCGCAGCTAGCTTACTTGCTCCGTAGATTGAATGTGTTCCGTACAGGAACTTTGTATTGTTTTTTCAAGTTCTACTTTTGATTTGTATGGTCTATTTTTCATTTGTATGGTTTAATTTTCATATGCATGGTATATTTTTCATATGTATAGTCTTGTTCTGGAAGTGTTTGACAGGCAAACGTCCCATGCTCTTGTATCCACTTTTGCGCAATGCGTTTCTATACATTGACAACAAATCTTAGACACCAACTTCTAGTAATATAATGATATATTTGAGATTATATTAGACTAGACTATACTGTATGTACGAAGATAGATATGACTAGTACCGACGAGAATTAAGTAATCTTGTGTAGCCCCACATGCATGGAAAGAACTCTTGATCAATAAGACAAGATAGCCTCGAACCCAGGATTCGAGTCTAAAACAAGTAAAAAAATAAAATACTCGGTTTCAAATTAGCATAGTGTCAGGAAAAACATTCATCTTCGCCCACAACAACTTGCTAGACATCTCCTAGAATAAGAACGAAGAATCGTTCTAATAAATCACCCAGGAACTTGATAAAGTGCCAAATCTCCATCAATATGCTTTCCACGTCTTCTTTCTCAACCCCTTCATTGCCACCATCTCTTCCCTCGTCGAGCTTGTTTGTTCCATCTTGTTTGTTGTTATCAATGACCGTCCAGTCTTCGCGAGCTTCGCCTTCTTCTCGTCCGCTGCCATCTAGCTACGGAGTTACTTTAATAAAATCTACTAGCTCGACATCGTCGATGTAGAAAGTGCCCTTCGTAGCACCGTCACTACAGCTAGCCATGAGACCAAACGATGTAAGCTCGGTTGTAGCTGTGAAGATAAATGGAACTTCCGAGTAGATCCCCGCCGTGCCCTGTTGCTCAGCTACTGCAACACCATCAACTAAAATAAATAACGAGCAGCTCGACGGCTGGCCTTCTGTAGTAAGAGCAAGCCATACAGCACCACTGTATTTTCTTCTAACGCAAGTGATTACAGGTTGACTGATCGTAACAGCAGCAGATGAAGATGTGAGTTGCGCAAAGAATGAAGAGGCCTGCTTGTTGGGATGTGCGTTCGATATGGAATACTCGGTGGATAAACCACCTTTGGAGCTTGATGACCATGGAGCGAATACCCCAGATTCAAACCCCCCATTTTGGAGGTGATTTGTACCTTTAGAAATCGCAGTACATTTGGGTGGCGAGGCCGTAGATGGTGGCTGTGCGGACGAGGAAACCTGCGGTAGATTGGACGATGAAGCGGTTAATGGGATAACAGAGGATATTATAGATGAAGATGAGGGAAACGAAGATGGGGAAAGTGATGAAGTTTGAGGGATATCTGTATTCACAGGCAAAGATGAGATTATATTAATTTGCCCGAACTCTGGATTTATTAGGGGTGGATTGGATGGTCCAACCGTGCTAATTCTAGGCTGCGAAGTCGAAGTTTGTGCCACCCCAGTGTTTGAGGTGAATGAAGCAGCAGTTGGGATATTTATAGGCAGGACGGAAGATTCGTCGAGTTCGCTTATCTTCGGAGAGATACTCGAGGTCGTCGGAAACCCTGAGCCTGTAGTGCTGAGTTCGGACAGACCCGAGGTGGTTAGTCTGAAAGCAAGGGAGCCGCTAGAAGTGGCCGGATTGACAATTGTGGTCGTGGAGCTGAGTACCGATTCGCTGCTTAAAATTGGGATCGAGCTTGAAGCAGAGCTGCCTTCAGCCGGGCCTCCAATCTCATCGATAAATTCTGTTGTACATAGGTTAGATAATTCGGGTACGAATGGTCTTCAAAATTTTGACTCTAACTCACCTGCTGTAAGAATAACTTCGTCACACAAATCATCGGCAGAGCCAGAATAAACACCATTAATGGCCTTTTCGTCGTCTATGCAGTAACCTGCAGTTACTCTCTTAAAAAGATCATTTGTCCAGTCCAAGCCACCTGTAGAAGGATTTACTGAAAGTTTTGTATTCGGTTTGTTAGAGCCCGGACCAATGAGTATAGGTCCACGAGATTTCAAGTCTGGGATATCAGCATATGCAAACTCGGTATTCGAAAATGTGAGTTTATCCTCCGAGATGGAGAATATTGCAGCTTCCGCGAGATCCATTGCTGCATACAGCGTACTGTTGAAGACTCTAACATACCAGGTTATACCCTGACGGCGAAGTAGACTCCGGGTAGGTACAGGGCGAATTCGAATTCGGAATTGTCGCGCTGGAGCGAACGGGGCGGAGACTGCAGGTAATGAGGTTGTAGGTGTGGCAGAGTTGCTAGTAGATGTGGCCGCAGCTGAAGATGGCGAGAGAGGCAATGCACTATCGCTACTAGGCGAAATTGAGGAGCCTCGTTTATTAGAGACTTGGCTTGATGGTCCATTCTGAGATGTTGGAGAAATGTCACCAGCTGGGAAAGTGGATGTTTCTTCAATAGGCGATGGTTGGGTAGTAACAGCTGGAATGGAGTCGGTCGCCAGAAACTTAACTTTCGACTGAATTGTATGAATTGTAGTGCTAACGGTTCTGGTTCTTGTAATAGTCTGGGTAGTAGTTTCGTCAATTGTAATACCGGTAGATACCGTGCAAGGTCCCGAAGTACGAATATCGAGAGTGATCGAAACAGTTTGGCGACCGGGGACCGTAGCACAAAGTTCACAGGGCCCCGTTCCGCTACACCAACCAGTGAACCTAGATCTGATCACGCGCCTGCGAACCTGGGCTCTATATCCGACGGACCACCTTTGAGCTTCTGTGGTACATACATCCTCGTTGCAGTGAACGTAGTTTACAGCAAGACGACATGTATCAGATCCTTGACGAGAACTGTGTCTGGTCACGTCGTATGTAGGGAAGCCTTCAAAGCGACTTCCAGTTGTTTTTGCGCCCAAATTGGCTGCTCTGGCGTTATTCGCTTTGATCCATTTGAAATAATCATGCGCCTGGCATGTTCCAAAGTTTTTCTCAACTTGCTTAATGTATTGAACTCTGACAGGAGTGCTTTCAACGGTATAGTATTGATCTTCCAAGTGATATGTACCTGGATTGGTGTATGTCGTCGTGCGCACGGCATACTTGGGTGATTCTTTGAGAGGCAGAGTGATAACCTGATCACCATGAGAGATGAAAATCGGTCTGCCGCCAGAATACGCAGGGATATATGTAGAGTACCAGAAATACGTTGATGTTAAATATTTTGTGACAGTGATTGTAGCTTCTTCATCCCGTGCAAAAGCTGTGGGTATGTAGGTTGTTACTGGTTGACCTTGAGACGTGATAGGGACGGGCTTCGCTCCTGGGTATGGAGTGACATAGGCCAGAGGGTTATGCGCACGGCAGTCCATGCCAGCATGATGTATGTCGTGTGCATTATGTTGGTTTGAAGCTGGAGTTGGAACTGCAACTTCATAGTGAGCAGAGGTAAGGGATAAAATACTCGAAATAACTGACAAGATAAGGAGTAGACGGGCCATTTTGAATTAACAGCACAGCTGTGATATCGATGATAGCCGTAATAACGAGTGGACAAATTAATGAAAAGAGGAAAATTTTAAATAATCTGAAGGCTGCGACTGGAAAGCAAAGGAAAATTGGTTTGCAGAGTTATTCTTATGGCTTTTGTAGTGGAGATGTCAGCATGACCATCCTGTTGGGTATGCAGTTTATATGAGCTTAGCCTAGAGAATTGAGGATATCGGCCCGCGAGATTCCATTTGACTCCATCTGAGAAATATTTCTCTGGATCTCAGAGCGTGCCCATATTTTTATTCTCTTGTATGAATAGAGAGATTGACGAGATAGGAGCGTCATACGGTGTAGATAAAGGGGTCTTGAAATAATTAAATTCGCATGTTCTAATAGCAGACATTCTCTGTAATAAGGCCGTTCCAAGTCTAGATGTTATCGGATACGTGGTCTTGAAGAATTCAAAATCCACCCCTTGCATAATATCAAATAACGCGACTTAAAACCACATTTTTGGCGTGAAACAGGGCGATTCTGTACCTGCATGAATGATATGTTTATTCACGAAGTATTCTGTATACGCAGTGCATTCCTAATATGCTTCAATTCGAAAACCAAGTTCAGGTCGCAATCAGGGTTTAATAGAGCCAATAATATAATTATACAGAAGTCTGGACGTCGCCACAGTACTTATACAAGCTACTACGCTATAAAAGACTTTTTCCATTATAATTATGAAGTCTGCTTTCGGGCGACTTAAACCTTCTGCCATGCCGAGTGCCTTTCTTTCTGTGGTCGTAACACTCATGATTTTAAGTTCCTCACCATCTAACTGTCAGATGATTAATTACGTATATAAATATACGTCCATTAACTAAGTCGTCATCGAGTTTGTAAGCTTATAGGTTAATAAATTTGTGTAAACTATATCGTTACATCCATCTACGAGTCAAATTGTACATATAGATCGCGATATCGACGTGTACCCGTAAATATGAAAATAATGGAACCTCACTAGCTCTAATATAGAACGTTATGCTCCAATATTCGATTTACCGGCAGCGCATTCATCAGCATCCTGACGAGATCAAGTTTCGCCTTATATCGGATTGCTCTACGCACGCGCGCGCACGATATCGATTCCTCTACCAGGCTGTAACTTAACTAATTTGCCGCCGGCTCGTTTCCCTGGCCCCCGTTACCATTTTCATTGATATAACCCACGATCAATGGTAAAGCAGGATCTGTATCTTGGAGAATTGTTTCACTCGAATCCGTTAATACGTCAATGTTGGCCCAACTCCTCCCACCTGTATCGTCAACGGGACGGGGTATGATTCCTTCCACATCAGCACCCTCCCACTCCCACCCTTCCAACGGTCTGGCCTGTCGATCTAGCGATGGAACATACACCGGCGCGTTACCAATCTTGAAGAGACTCTGCAACATTAATTTCATCGGCTTACTCCAGCACCTGAAATATCCCTCCAACAACCCCAGTGCGTCCGCAAGGGTAGCCGGTTGCTGCCGGTTCCATCCAAACCCGGTCTGTCAGCGAATAGCCTGGAGTTTCCTAGCGGCGTCAGTCCCATCTCCGCAGAGAACACTCGGCCCCACTCGATGGTCTCAAACATCGTGTGTTCGACTAGGTATAATGCCGCTTCGAGCTTTTCGGTAAAGAGATCGCGGCCTCCGGTTCATATTTGACCAATATAGTTCCGGTTCTCCACTCCGGGTGACCTGCGAGCCCCCTCAGTGGTACCCTAGACGTTCTTGCGCCATAGATCTGCTTCATCAATTCGTTCAGTCCAGAGATTTCAAAGTCGCCAGTGTAAAGTGTTCTTATCCAATCTCGAAACGCTATCAAACGATTCCCGGTTTCGGTGAAAACATCCACATATTGACTACGCAGGGTGGCAGCAGTTTCGGAGGCATGGTCCAGAGATGTGAAGCTGAATCTTGCCAGATTTCTGAGAATCGATGGGCTGTCATAAGATTGGTTATGTTTGTTTGCGAGTTCTTTGAATCCTTTGACATACGCGACTAGGTTGTTGAGTGATCGATCTAGGATACCAATCCAGTTCCCGAGAGATTGGGGGGTTAGCCCAACCGCTGGATCAAAATGTGAGTCTCCTGGAAGTTGAATGCCGCATCTTTTGTTTACGTTGAACTTTATCTTTCTTATACCGAAGTGCAGACGAAGCAGTGGTCCCTTGTTGAGAGATACAAACTCCTTCCAATAGTCATCAGGAACATAAATGACATCCGATACAACGCTGGGCGGTATTTATGTGTTAGAAACTACTATATATGTGTACAATAAAGTTTGGTTGGAGAGAAAGTGAAAAACATACAGTGTGATGTTCAAGTACATGACCGTGCAGGCGCACAAAGTCAGCGCACTTGAAAATATGGACGCCTTCATCTTAGAACGGCTTCTCGTATCTCAGTATTTATGTATCTACAGGCCAGAGAATTGATATCTCTCGTCAACGTCGGGCGAGGTGGAGAATAGAAATATCAAGTTAAGCTGTAAATTCGCAGAAATTTGAGATGAAAAGATCACCGAACATCTCTACCAGAACTATCGGACCAAACAGCACGTATTCTCAGATGATAATATTTGTAAATATTGGAACTATATTAATTATTTCCATGATATCGATAGCCATCTTCGACTACATCGGCAACGGTGTCGTCCCCAGTCTTGTCATCAACCCCAGCAGCATCGTCGATATACAGAAACATACTGAAAGATTACAACGTAGCTTTACACGATGACCCGCCAGATCATCCATACAGACCGATCGAGACTAAAAAATTGAAATCGGCGGCAATCAAAGTAAAAGAGGCGGGAAGCGAGAATTCCACGGTTCGAGAGCATCGCCGACAAGGTGATATTAATAAAATCAAAGACCCCAATACGACAAATGGCTCCGCCCTCCAAGCGACGCGCACCAAGAATACAACTGCAGAAGACTAGACAGACCCGAAGCGGGACTGTAGCCGATAGAGATCCGCTATGTAGGCCGATACCTCATATGGCAGCTGGTAACCGACATGCTGAACTTTGTCAGTCGCCCGCTGGAGGACGAGTATCCCTGCGCACCGGTATACTGCCACTACCCGCACACCGTAGTCTCGATTTGTAATCATCACAAGAACGCGTCCACGTACCCGGCTAAAATCCTCGCGCAGGATATCGGACGCCTACTGTGGGATATTTCCGTCATGGTCGGTCTGGACAACTCATAGTTCGACGATCCGATGAATAAAGAGATCATCGACAAAAATTTAAACAAGGGGGTGATAGAAGGCGAGACACCGCCGGATAGGCCCTGTCGTGATTAATTGTCTGTTAATGCTACGGATTCGTCGTTGGTCAGCTTTATGGCGTGGACGAAGTGTTCGACGGATGAGTAGGAGGTGATTGAGTTTTGAATGCGTATATTCATTCAACATCCTTGATTTTTCGGTTAATTCTTTTTTTCGCAACCTGCTTCGCAATTTTTCAATTTTCAATTTTTTTAGATTATAATTTTAGATTTTCTGTTTCAAGTTGGTATGATTACTCGAGATTGCACGTCGGAGAGCGTTGGCCATGCGGTGTTTGATGACTAGATTGTGTTTTGGAGTCTATGCCCTCATATGCTTGTTTGTCGACATGCCAGGCTGTCTCACAGGCCCAACGAGTGGTGCCATCTGTTCGTGATTTGATTCTGCACGAAAACGAAATTGACTCCTCCGAGGTCAATATATGTAAAGTATCTTTTAGACTTACAAACTGCTGGCTTGCATATAGTGTAGATGTAGAACTAATTATTTGCTACGGCAACTTACCAGCTGTTCTGCAGCCTGCAGATGCCTCAAAGGACGAGACAACTCAAAGGCGTGTTGGCTGTTGGATTTCTGTTTCGGGTCAGCGGTTTTCTGTCTCGAGTCAGCGATTTTGGCGGCATAGTCTCGGCACAGGACAGCATTCTGTTTTTTTTCCGCTTTGCTAGTGAAGGGCTGGACAGAATATTTTCCTTCGGAAATTTTAGAAATCCCGAAAAATTGCCCGTATTTGAGTCTAGGAGTTTTTTAGCTTATATGAATGTATTATATGCATGGAATATTCGCAAATGCGACAAATTTCAAACCTTGCATTGATTTGGCTTAGATTGCAGGGGACCACCACTTGAGTGCTTTGTCCACCTTCAATTTTGGAAGACCTGCATAACTGTAGACGCACCGACGTCGAAAGTGGGCAGTTGAGATCATACTAGTGTAATGCACGAGATCAAGACAAGTATACTGCCATGTTTCCGAATATCGTGTTGGCTTCAGATTCAATATTTGTCCGTTAGTTCGAGGTTCAAAGACCTGAAACTCGTATAACGTTCAAGTTCTCCGGACGATGTTTTCCGCAACTTTTAATATTTTTCTGTAACTTTTAAAAGAACGACCGAGGCTGACACTCAACCCACTAACGGGCTCTAGGTCGGCAATTCCGACCCCTCTCAACCAGGTGCAAAGGTGACATAAACCTCCGTTAGTTGATGGGGTGGGAACGCATGCATGGGCAGCGGCGGGCAAATTTCCATCACGAGATTGTGGTGTGGAAAACATGATTGGCCAGGAACCGTGTTTTTCCGATAACCTCACAACGACAAGATGAGGCAATTCGGAGCTGAAAAAATTGGAGATTGCGTCGGCTGTGCAACCCTGTTCTTTTCCTCAATTTTGGTGATTGGTGTGCCTGTGGGCGGGCCGGAGGAAGGCGAGAGCGATGAGGTCTTGATGCACGTTTAGAGGTTATTTATGTATGCAGATTCAAAATAAAAATAAATAAAAAGTATGCCATTCTATTCCGATCGAAATGCATCGCAGTAATTAGCATGTGGCAAAAGACAAACCACTCGACCTGAAAGTTAGTGTGTCCGTTACACAATATCGCACAAAGTTGTTTGGTCCCGGAGTTCTTAGTGGAGACGCTTAAATACTTGATTGAATGCGTTTGACTAAAGCCGTCCTCGACGATTCAAAGTCTTCCGACTTGGCAAGTTTGTGCGTATTTTGTACGTATTTTATGCGCATCTACGGTCGATTGCGGTCAAAGTATTCCTGTAATTAGAGAACAGGGTAACCGATCGAATATCCCGTTCAGCTGCATGCCTCGATCCAGACCGAGGGAATGACCTTGGAATTCTTGATTCTGCACAAAGTCGCATAGAAAGGGCGTCACATCGCTCATAGGGATAAAGATCAGCCACTTGAGCGGTAAGAATCAATGAATGTTTGCACCCTCCTGCGAGATTGCATCCTTCGCAAGCGAGAGTTTGGCCCGTCCCGAGCTGGAAAAGCTGAGCAAAAGAAACGAAGAAAAAAAGCCCCGAACTTCGACTGGGCGTCTTAATTTCGACCAGGGTTGAGAACCAAAAAAAGAGAGAGATGGAGGGTGTATCACCCGACGACCCACTTTAACTTTGCCTTGTGCGGGATCGTGGAGACTGACGATTGAGATTTGCTTGCAAGGCAGGAGCGAGATTTTCTCTTCTTAAGAAGGAGCGTTCACTGGGGCCTGGCTCTTATCTACCAAAATGCGTCCGGACGATGTTAGCGTCTCTTCGGTTATTGCTTCGACAGTAGTTCCGACTTTTTGTTATTACGTTCTCGCGATATATCTTTTTCGCCGACTGTGGATGCTCTTGTTACCTTTCGTCGGGCTCGAGAGCACGTCGCTAGAAGACGTCGACGTCGACCACGCCAGCAACATGACGACAGCGCAACACATCAACACTTTCGTCCCAGAGTCCGTCACCCACTGCGCCCTACCCAAATCGAAATTCCATAAGTCTCCTTCGAATACTCTCTCGCCGGCATCAATCCCCACCGGCGCTTTCAATCCTACGGCAGCTGACGGTAGAAGCAATGCCTCCCGCCGGAGCTCTCATTCGAATCCGGACAGCAATGTGGAGGTGTTTTTCAAAATGATCCCCTTGGGAGGGAAGGACAGGCACCAGAATTATTCGAAATACAGACGGTCCGCATCGTCTACGATAGACTGGAACCAGGCATCCCTGGGAAGAGCGTTTAGCAGTAAACGGCCTTCCTTGTACTCGCTCGTCGGCCATGATGACAATGCTAGTTCGACGACGGATACCGCCAGCACGACCTCACGTCCACGGTATGCTAAATCCGAAACTCTATCGCAAGTATTCCTATCACACTACGCAAGAAGTGATGTTGGTTCGGAAACCGATTCCGAGCAGAGCTACGATCTTGGTCAACGTCTCGGCCAAATCTACGCTGCTCTAGAGAACAGCGAACAAGCCGCTGCGAGCGAATCGATACGGAATCAACAAATGCAATTGATCGAGCAGCTACGGTCGGAGATTGCAGGGTTACGCTCCGAAATGGAGGAAAGACAGCATTCAGTGTCACAGAAGGAGCACGAGTGCGCTAGGTACTTGATTGAACACTACAAGTCCGTCAGGGGCGATCTTGGGGATACGGCTTTAGAAAGTGTTGGTGAACTCGAGGATATCTACTCGGATGACATTGATCACTCCGTTCTATCCCTGAAACTCCAACCTCTCTACGATATCCTGAGAAATCAACTGCTAGAATTCAGAGAAAAACATGAGAGTTACGATTCTTTGATAAACGCTTTAAAGGCTAGAGAACAATCGCAGAAAGGTTCAATCTCAAATATGGGAGCTGAAATTGCCGAACTCAAGGAAAAACACCAGGTCGAAATCGATAAACTTCAACAAGCGGCGGATGCATTTGCCAAAGATCTCGAAAGGCAGGTTAGCAGCGGACTGGAAGAGCAGGACAAGCTGAGGCAGACAATTGCCGAACTTAACGAGATGCATTCCGGTGACTCCAAGGCTTCGCAACTCATGTTATCAGAGAAGGACGAACTCATCAGATCACTCAGAGATGCCACGAAGCATGAAATCGAATCCCTAAAAGCTGATTTCGAACAGAGCAAACGAGAAGCGCACCAGCTATACGAATCCCTCCGAACGGAATCACAGGCCGAAATTAACTCTCTGAAGTCCACCCTTCAAGCCTCAGAATCCGAATTGGCAGACCTCAAAGACCGTCTCCAAGCAGCCGGCACTATCGCCGAAACCCTGAGAGCTCAACACATACAAGCCCAAGATGACTTGAAAAGTCAGATAAGCAAAGCCGAAACCAACATTCTCAGCCTGAAAACTGAACACCGGCGACACATTGATGATCTAACAGGACAGGTACAGAAGCATTCCGATACAATCGACGATCTACGTTCGCAACGCCAGCGGGATGCCGAATCCCACGAAGAGCAGCTTCGACATAGTGATTCTACTATCGCTCAGCTACGGGAGGAGATACGGGAAGAGACTGCCAAACTTAGGGCGTTGGAAGAGGAGTTGAGGAAGAAATCGGAGGAATTGGAAGTTCGTGAGAATCGGCTGAAGAAAGACCTTGATGCCCTCATGCAAAGAGAGTCACATGATCAGAAAGAAGCTGGCTCTCTACAGTCGCTTAGACAGACCCTCTTGGATAGAGAAACTGCTCTTGTTGAGCGTGAAACTTCTTGTCGAACCCAAGAATCCGACCTTCAGAGTCGCCAAAGCACATTGAAGGAGCAGGAAACCAAAGTTGCAGATTCTTTGTCCACTATTTCTGAACGAGAAGCATCTCTGGCTGCCTTGGAAGCTAGTATCGGTCAACGCTCTGAGGAGGTTGCATCGCTTGGCAAGGATGTAGAGTCCAAACAGGCTTCTCTGCAAAACAAAGAAGATGACCTTGTGAAGAGGGAGGATACTCTCGCCGATCGCCAGAGGAAGATTACTGTCGAAGAATCTCGTATCACCGAAAAGGAAGCGCTGCTCTCTTCCCAAGAAGAGTCGCTGACGACGCGGGCTCACCTATTAACCGTAAAAGAGAACAGCCTCTCAAAGACGGAAGCTGATATTAATGCTCGTACGGCTAGCTTTGAATATCTCAAGCAAAATTTTGAAACCAACCAGTCGACTTTGGAGGCATCCCGAAGTCAACTGGAAATCTCCCAAGGAGAAATCGCGCAGAAGCTTGCGGCTCTTTCCGCGCGAGATGCTGATTTCGAGGCCCAACAAGCTAAATTAAAAGAAGAGGTTGAAAGAATCGAGAAGCAGAATAGCGAGCTTACCTCTCGCGAGACTGAGGCTTCTGAACGGCTTGCCTCTGAAAAAGGAAAGTTGGAAAAACAACAGCACCTTCTTGAGAAAGCGTCCCAAGATGTTACGCAACAACGAGAAGATTTGGAGAAGCAGAAAATTGATTTTGAGCAACAAGAGAACGTCCTCAATCAAGAAAAGAATGATCTTGCGCAGACACAAGAAAATGTCTCACAAGAGAAGAAGATTCTAGACCAACAGAGACGGGAGCTTCAGGATCAGATGAAGACCTCTGAAACGCTCAAACAACAGCTTAACAAGCAAGAACAAAGCCTAGCCGCCGAGAAAGAAGGCCTCGAGAACCAGAAGGCCGACTTTAATACGCAAAAGGAAGTAGTAGAGCAACAACATAAGGATCTTGAGAAGCAAAAACAAGAAATGGATGAACAAACCCAGAAGGTTTCTCGAGATAAGCAAGATCTCGAAGAGCAAAAGCGAGAACTTGAAAATCTCATCGCCGACAATAGATCCAAGGACGAAAGCTTCAACGAACGAGAACGTGCCCTTGAGGAAAAAATCTCGTTCGAGACAGCCCAACTCAACCTGCAGACTGAAAAGTTGAAAGGTGAACAGGAGTCAGTCGAGCAGCGCCAGCGAATTATTTCCGTTAGAGAAAGCGAGCTCGAAGAGAAAAAGAACAACCTGGAGGTCGAGGCGACAGCCTTCGCTGCGCAAAAGTCCCTGCAAGAGGAGGCACATCAAACCCGCGTCGCGGAACACAACAAGCAAGTTGAAGAACGACAGGCTGAGTTCACATCCAAACAAGCAGAGTTGCGGCAACTTGAAGAGAACTTGGCAACTGGTCGATCCGAACTTGATATACTGCAATCAGAGCATGAAGTATCTTCTGTTGAAAAGAGTGAGCATTTCAGAAAGATCGAGGAGGATCTGAACACTCGGATTAAGGAGCATGATGACAATATCAAGCTGCGGCAAAGTGAACTCGCTTTTATGGAAGAAAAAGCCAAATCTCATGAGGACTCTCTCTGTGAGAAAGAAGAAGGCATGGTCGCAAGATTGAACCAATTGGATGACCGTGAGGGTGAGTTGAAGACAAAGACTGAACAGCTCAAGACAGAACAGACGCAATTGCAAAGTCAGAAAGAAGAGCTCGATTCCAGAATCCAGCAAATTAGCGCCCGAGAAGACGAATTGAATGCGCAGAAAGAAAAGATCGAAGAATCCGAGCGATTGTTTGCCGAGAAGGCGGCCGAAACCTTCAAATTGAACAAGGAAAAGTCAAAGGAATTGAACGATCTTCAGAATACTCTAGAGAAGGAGCGAGAAGATCAACAATCGGCCCAGGAAGAGATCTCGACGAAACAGAAAGAACTGACGGAATGGCAAGGTGAAATGGAGCGGAAGGAAGTTGAACTCAACAATTTGCGATCCAAATTAAAGCTTGCGATGGAGGAAATCCAAAGAGCGCATAGCCGTCCATCCACCGCTGGCAGGAGTGAGAAGTCGGAGCAGACACAAAACGATGTAAGTTAATCCCTTTCTCTCCAATTCATCCAAAATTACTCACGTAGCCGATATGTTCAGTTCCTTCCCGACACTCACGATGATAGGACACCCATGGCGTCAGAAAACACCCCTGACCCAATGGCAACCGCAGTTGCACCATCGATATCCGTTGACGAACCCAAAGTCCACTACGAGGAGCACAGCAGAACCAACAGCTCAGCTGGAGACAAAACCAGGCCATCGACAGGGGCGTCCCATGTGTCGAACTCTCAGACGTCCGTGACATCCTCTGGCAACGAACGTACAACGGCATCGGGATCCGTACGACCACCTTCCGCGTATAGCATAACCAGCTCCATTAACGAGGACCCGCGGTACTGTCATGTCTGCCACATGATACATGAAACCCCTCCGACAAAGGGCAAACATAGTTACCGCCACAATAAGCTGCATAAGGCGCAGCCGGCAAAGAGATCCGTCTTTGAGGCATTCAAGGAGACAAATAAGAGTCTTGGGCTGAACGTGCAGAGCAGTCCTAGTGAGAAAAAGAAGAGGCACAGGAGTTTCCCGACTTGGATAGATCAAGAAGTGTTCAAACATCACCACGACAACGAGGGGAAGAAAAAGTCCAAGTGATTTGAGAATGAAAAGAGGAATATGTAAATTGGGTCTTTTGTCTGGCATAATTGTAAATACATATGTTGCGATATAGCCACGTGCTACAACATTTCTGCTACTTCGTTTCGGGTTTGGTAACTAGGGTGTTTATTGGGCTTTGTATTTGACGAAACATCATTTTTTGGCGGTTCTTTAATGCAAACTATCTTTTTTCCAAAATTGCCGTCGCTCGAACAAGGAAGAAACAGCGACAATATCCACAAAGGTTAACAATGATTTGAAGCAGCCGGGTAAAGAACCGGTTTGGGAATTCGAATTGTGCGGTTTGCGATCTATGATGATGCGATGCCAAGCAGAACCTGCTACAACAAGGTGAGTGACAATAAAGATCGTGAAAATCCGGAGAGAAATCTGAATTACTAGTAGGACTTGGCCGAGCAGTGGACTCCTTTTCCACGATAAGATCTGCTCGCACGAATAGCTTCATGCGCCTACGATATCGGGGGCTAGGACGAATACGGATTACGACTTGCGAGGGGTTATTCCGATTAGCCAACCGAACACCCAATGGCCCCGGCCACCTTCTAGAAACTGAGATAGCGGAAGGCGCATGACCCGATGGCGACTATATCGGCTCCGGTTCAGGTGTAAACATGTTTTCTCTTGGCAGGCAACCATTCTGAATATTTCCTGGGGCGCTTTATCAAAGAGCCAGGAAAGCGATAAACACCACCAATAAGCCGGGCAGGAAGCAGTTTCCTTTCCAGGCTACTAGCGGCCAAGCATGCAGCCCACCCGGCCTGAAACTCGCTTAGTCGAGAACCTCGCACAACACAAACCAACGACGGGCTGCCCTTCTCAGCAGGTGGCGAAGGGTCCACTCGTAGGGATAACGACGCTGATCCGGCTGGGATTCTTTATTATCTGGCTGCGGATGGCTTTCTTTATTCGTTCACATGATTCGATTCGATTCTCTTATTCTTCCTGTTCATCCAATATCCGGGTGGGGCTGGCTTAGCTATCGGCAGGTTGTCAGCAAACCGTTTCCGGAGTTTAGATCTCTAGGCATCTCAACCATTGATACACACGGTCTCGATTTTCAAGCATCTGCGTTCGCCTTGGATTGTACTGCGGCTTTCTAAGCAACGAATTGGTCATAGATATTGGTGCCACTGGTAATACATACAGCGGGACAAGCTAGGGCAAAGAAAGCGGGGGGGAAACTCTAATGGTTCCTATCGCCTGATATTTCCTATTGATATCTTAGAATCAAACTATTGCCAACCATTTCGCACTTACCGGGATGTATGAAGAGCGCACTGACACATCGATATTGTCAATAGCGAGGTTACGCCTGCATACTAACAGATAGCACTCTGCCTGTGATCTTCTACAATTGGGGGAACTCTTGATCAATTGAGCTGATTTGCCCAATGTCCGACGGTCAGTAAAACTTCATACGCAAATTACCAAGGTACTCCTCAGGGCGCAAGTCCAATACCTTACTTTCCGGGTCCTGCTACGATCTACAATACGGACAAGAAAGTCGCCAGCTTGGCATGCCAATACAGGATTGCAAACCGCCCACTCGCCCTTTGCAACATGCATATGCGGAGCTGCAGAACAAAGAGATCATATCGTATAATTCTCCGAAGGTGCATATACAACATGGAGGTCGTCGCGCTTTTGTTGAAAGCTTGTTGCCTCGGTAGCTGCCTGGGCACGTCTTGCGTCTACATCCTTGCGGGATTAGGAAGGATGAAATTGGGCTTAGAGCTCGCAGATCATCACTAGTCGAGCATTATAGAGCTGCCACTACGGTACGCTAAAGCAACCTTAACGCCCACTCCCTGGCAGATATCTCGATTCTCAGTTATCTATCTCGAACCACGAGAACAGCGAATATGCTGGATGACGTTCAACAGGTCTAGCCACTTACCCCACACAGAAAGCTTGGTCGCTGACCCACACCAGGTTTGCGTATCTACGAATCAGCTTCCAAGATTCTTGGCTATGTCGCTTCTCGACGCTGTTTCAGCGCCCTGGTGAGCGGCATCCGGCACGCAGGTTCGGGAAGTTGAGCGACCTTCTGGATTCGCTTTTCCATTTGCTTGAGTGTTTGCTACTATTACCGATCTATCATGCGATTTGTGTACGATTGTATACCTTTTGCTGCGACATCGGAACTTCCGTTGCTATTCGGCGAGGTGGTTGCCAATATCTATATAAGAGACGGGATCTTGGCCTCAAATTCAATCTTTCTTTCTTCAGACCACAGCGCTTCAAACAGTCTTCCTCTTCATCCCATCTTCTCTATCCTTCAGAGATATATAAATATATCTTAGCCGTTTAGACAGCAAGTCATATAAACAGCCCTGGTTGGCTACCACAAACCTTGATTACATATATATATATATATATATATATATATAAATCTACCATCTGAACAAACTTCAACATGGTTGCTACCAAGTCTCTTTTCATCGTCGCCTCTGCTCTCGGAGCATTGGCTGTCCCAGTCCTCCCACCAACCAATGTCTCTCCTGGCCTCGAGCTCAAGAACGGACCTGGAAGATTCGGCCAAAAGAAAGGAAATGACTTCAGTGTCCGCGCTTTGCCAAACCCAAACTACAAGCCAAACGGTAGACGCGCCCTTCACAAGGTTTTGACTAAGTACAACTTGGAACTCCCAAGTGCCCTCCGCAACCTCGAGCGACGAGATGATGGCACAGTCGCTGCCAACCCCGGTCAATATGACATCCAATACGTCTGCCCCGTCACCATTGGAAACAGCCAAAAGCTGAACTTGGACTTCGACACCGGCAGCGCCGACTTGTGGGTCTTCTCCAGCCTTCTGCCAAAGTCTCAACAGAGCGGACACAAGATCTACACCCCTGGCTCCTCCGCCAAGCAGCTCAAGGGTGCCAGCTGGAAGATCCAATACGGTGACGGATCCGGTGCCAGCGGAGCCGTCTACACGGACACTGTTACCATTGGTGATGTTGTCGTCAAGAACCAGGCCGTCGAGCTCGCCAAGACCGTCTCTTCTAGCTTCTCCGAGGACACCACCTCTGACGGTCTCGTTGGTCTCGCTTTCGGATCTATCAATACCGTCCAGCCAACCCAGCAGAAGACTTTCTTCGAGAACGCCATGACCGGCCTCAGCAAGGGTGTCCTGACCGCCGACCTTCGCCACCAGGAGGCCGGTTCCTACGACTTTGGTACCATCGACAAGAGCAAGTACTCCGGTAAGCTCCAGTACGTCCCGGTGGACAACAGCCAGGGCTTCTGGCAATTCGACGCCCCGCTCGTCGCTCTCGGCAACGACACCCGCGTCCACGCTTCCAGCGCAACCGCCATCGCCGACACTGGCACCACTCTCCTCCTCATGTCCAGCAAGATCGCAAAGACCTACTACGCCAAGGTCAAAGGTGCAAAATTGGACAACCAACAAGGCGGGTACACCTTCCCATGCTCCGCCAAGCTTCCCGACCTCACCATCTCCCTCGGCGACAACCAGGCCACCGTTCCGGGCAACTGGATCAACTACGCCCCGATCGAAGAAGGTTCCTCCACCTGCTTCGGTGGTCTCCAGGGTTACGATGGCGACATGTACATCTACGGCGACATCTTCTTCAAGGCTTTTTTCGCTGTCTTTGACTACGATAACACCCAGTTCGGGTTTGCCGCCAAGGCTTAATTTCCACCTAGATCATTCATGATCATGGATTAGCTGATTCCTTCCGGAGTCAGTGAGTATATATATATACATCAGATCGAGTGTGCGATATTCCGAGATACCATTGCCGTTTTTATCCTGTTTTGGTTTATTTATCACTTTTCACGGTCTCACTCATTTTTTGTAACCCTTTGATCCGCATACCTCTGGGTAGGTTGTGGATAGCGCTCGCATCTAGCTAAGATACCCCAACGGATCGATTATACCCATGTACAAACTTTTGTTCTTCCTTCTTCTGCTTATACCAGGTTCTTTTGTTATTATCTCTTGCGCTTCGATAGTACATATAACCACAAATACCAGATTGTATATACCTATCATTCTTGCTTTTCTTGCTTTTTCGCGACCGTCGTTTTTTTCCCTTGGAAGAATGTGAGATTAGTGGTTGCGAAGTGCACGCGTAGCCATGAAATCCTTTCTGAGAAATTTGACTGGTTGCAGTATATAGCCAAAAATCAATATCCTTCATCCAATTTTGCGTTTCGTTAAATGTGAATATATTCCAATCTAGTGAAAAATCCGAAGAACAATGCTTCCACGGGCAGGACTTAGTACTGGAGCGTTGAGAAAGGGATTGGTGTTTGTGTTTTATTATTGTATTTCTAAAGGAGGAAATGATAGTCTCGAAAATCAGACAACACAAAGTGTCGATCTGGGCTAATCTCGTACGCGAATATTGAGGGTCTGCGTTGTTTGGTTTGGTTCACGAGACTGATTGAGGATATAAGATTAGCAGCCCCTGATGCTCAAAGCTATAGATTACTGCTATATAGACTACCATTTGAAGTTCTAGCGATGGCCCACTAAAATCGAGTATCTTTGACATTATCTACTTAGGTATATTAAGTCCACCCACATGAATTATAGTTTACTCAACAGGCAATGCAATATCGATATATCATTGTATGTACTAATTCATTTAGAGACCTATTGGCTGCAACCACAATTGATAAGAATAAACACCCTTGAGAACGCCGCCTTTCTCCACTTCGCACCTCACGCCACAAATAAGCTCCAGCTAATTAAAATAAAATAAAAGAATATCAAATCTTAAGCGGTAACAAATATCCACATGTTTCAAGAGATCTGTAATCACAAACCCTCAACCTTCTCCTTCCACAATTCAGCTTTAAAAAACCCAGGTATTTTACCCTTCATCTTCTTCTCCAGAGCCGTACGAGACTCCTTCATAGCGGGCCTAGCACTAACGGGTGCTGGAGTACCCCCAAACGAGAAAGGCGCAAAATCAAACTCCGAGACATCAACCTCGTACATTGCGCCAGTGGTCAAATGAAGTCCCTGTTGCTGAGTCGTCATCGGATGGGGAACGGTGTTGCTGGTAGTACCGCCACTAGTATCGCCTGGTGTCGCGTTACCGAACTCTTGTGTCGTGGAGAGGATTTCCTCCGTATACGCCAGGAAATGTGCTTGGATGACGTCCTAGCATAAAGTGATTTAGCAATTGCATGTGTGTAAATATAGTTCATATGGGGGTATATACTTTCCAGAGACCGTTATGATCCAACCACTCGGTCATGGCGAATTTGATGTTGTTCAATTGCACTTCTGTGTTATAGTTCTTCGACGCTGTCGGGTTCGGATGGTTTTGGTATCCCGGTTCGTTGTAGTACGGTTCTGCGCAGAGAATCATGCCCTGGATGGAAACCAGGACTTGCAGTAATGTCGAACTTGCGGGCTGCCATTGTTCGGAGGCGGAACCGGCCCAGGTGCCTAAGATGGATAAGCAGACTACGGTCACGGATGGTTAGTATGTCGTATACAGATATATCTGGGTTCCGGGTAGTGAGTACCTTTACCGCACTCGTAGAGATTCGGGTTGAAGCGGACGCTTCCTCCACCGGTGGTTTTGAATGCGACGGTGGGTGGGGAGTTTGGATAGTTGTAAGGGATGGTAAAATCGAATTCGTAGAGACCAAGGTGGTACGGCGACGAGTCAGGGCCGACAATCATAGCTTTGAAAAGGTCTGGGCGGTCTTCTTGGATCCTGACGAAGATGCCTGGAGGTAATGTGGTGGAGAGAACGGTAAGTTCTTTGATCAGTCGCTTCATGCGGCCAGGGTTTGGAGCCTGGGTCGCGGCGATATTATTGATATGGATCGCTGAGATAGCTCCGGCGTGGGTTGCGGCGACCTCGGTCGAGAATTTGAATTGCAGATGAGAGGTTAGTGCTTCCTTGCATTGCTGTTTGATTGAAGTTGGTATATCGGTGGGATTTTGCGGTTTCGATGCCAGCGACTTATCCCTTCTGATGTTAGAAAATAAAGAATGCGATAAGGTTTCCTGCGGGAGTGAAGCCAAGTGCGCATTCTTGTTTTTCAATACTGGACGAGCTTTGTCCTGTTTTATTTTCCAATCTCCCGCCCGCTGGTCCAACATGATGGCCGTTCCGTCGACATGGGTGCAGAAATCGAGGAGTCTGTTGATCTCCTGGTCTTCCTCATCTGTGACAACTTTGTAAGCGTTTTTCATATACGCTTGGCATTGTTTTGCGAGCTTTTGGAAAGATTGGATAATCGGCTGTGCGACTCCTTCAACACCCTTATGAAGGACGAAATCCACGTTTTCCCCTGGGAATGACAAGCTTGCGCGCTTACGGCTAGCGAGGAATCCCTTGAGCGGAGTAGCTTCGGGGAGTGGGATAAGATTTGCGAATCCCGGCGAGGACTTCTTCTCTTCGAGAGCTCCGACGAGGAGATCTAACAGAGGTTCGTGGTTGGCGAAAATCTGCAAGATTTCGAGACACGCGGTATACAGGTCCCATGTGTCGCCGGCGTCGATGTCCATGATCGAGTCGTTCCGAACCAAGTTTCGAATCAGCTCCGGGAGGTAGCTGACTTTGATAGCGGAAACAAGCAGATTACCGTGTTCTGCTAGCAAAATTATCGTCGAAGTATCTTCTTCGTCATCGGTCTGGAGCAGTGATGCTACGGAACCCAGAAGCTCAGCACAATACCTATTGTCCTCTGATTCCTGTTTGATCTTCGTGGGAGTCTTCGTAAATCGTTTCCCTGTTGTAGCGCCTTTCCTGCTATAAGTTTCGCGCCCATAACCGACTCCTGCTTTATTGGGTAAACTAAAGGCCTCGGAAAAAGAGGAGGTAGATTGACTCTGAGACGTCGAAACACTGAGCTTTCTTTGCTTGTTGGCAGTTGTAGTTGTAGGTGAACCGAACTCTCTCAGCTGGTATCGCGCGTCTAGCCTGGCCAATACGAGAAAGATCAACAGGAGATGCGATTCGATGCAGTAGTGGGGCAAATTGTCCGCCGCGGACTTGACTGGGACAATTTTGGCAGCACAACCGAGACAGACAAACACTTTGCATTCTGCACACTTGAATGAACACGATTTTCCATTTTGGTTGTAAGGGAGGTTTGAGCTCTTTTTTCTATCGTCATTTTTGATGGATGTGACGATTGCCGAAAATGCGGAAACGAAATGGGAACAAGTGAGGAGGCTCGTTCTTTGGCGATCGAGGAAAGAATTAAAATGATCTCTCAGCTGCTGAAGGCTCTCGGGAACAACATCAGATTTTGGCGACGAGATTCTACCTTCATGGCCTGAGGTTGTAGGCGAGATTAGTAGGAGTTCCAGAACAAACGTCTTTTGGAAGCATTGTGACGGTTGGATTACCTGAACTTGGCCGAGAAGGCATGGGATTGTACTGGTTCAGAGTACTTGTATGATCCATGTCCTCGGCATACTCCGATTCTATCCCCAGTTGCAGGTTGGAAGTATGGTTATTGAGTTCTGTGAGATTGGTAGATGCATATGCAGGCCCAGGTGACTCGTGAAAAAGATATTCTGGTGGATCGGATGGAAGGTAAGAAGAGTATGGTTCAGTGCTGCATGTCGGATGTTGTGAGGGGTCCGGCAACCTAAAGCTTGAGGGAATGTGATATCTACTCCCTAGCTGATACGCTGGGCTCAAATTCGTATGACTGTAATCTGGCCACACGGAATCGCCATAGCTATTCGACCCGGTGAGATCTACGGTGTTGTGCTCCGTGGGATAGTCAAAACTGCCAGCTTCGATGTGCTCGCTCTTTCGTTTGCGGTGATTTTTATTCGTATCATCGGTGAGATCTATAGTATTTAAAGGCCAGGTATAATATGGTGATACAGTCTGTGGATAAACTTCATGATCGGAACCAAGCACGATGGGATTGTATTGACTGCCGAGATTATAGCCAGCGGACGGTGTCGCGGACGGGTGGGAAGGCGTAGTAGCCATCGAGTATGGGTATCGGTTTTCCTCTAGCAAAGTATATCGACTAGTTGGAGGTATTTGTTTGCCTAGATCCGTATTGTAAGAAGATGGGTCGAAAAACGGATTCCGAGATTGCGGAGGGGGTATATGAGCCTCGTATGAGCGGGGTTGCTCGTAGAATCCATCGTCCTGGTAGTAGCCGTAGTTATGTCCAGAGGCCATGGCTGAGAAAGCTTATTGCAGGACAAGTCGTAGATTTCTGTTTTTCCGAAAGGTTCCCTAATTACACTAGGAAAAAATGTGGTGAAAAATCCGACCTGGCGGTTGCTAGGATATATCTCGATCTATCGATTTCATGGAGCAGCAGTCCATGGAGTAATAAATTCTACGCGAGAAACGCTCCAGCTGATACGCGAGTTGGAGACGTGTGACTCGGGACGGTGCCAAGGAGGCAGATGTACGTATTCGATCCGTTGCCTCGTTGTAGATACAGCCGCTGGCTTGGCATTATATTAATGTTCCACTGAAATCAAGTTCGGTATCGATTGAAGATCAAGAAGCGGCCAGCAAGATGCAGTGAGGTATGTAATGATTATAGCCTGCGATGGTTGCCGCTGGCGGTGCGGGAGATGAAAAGCGGTGAGCTAAAAAATGGGTGCTTTTGATCGTGATCGCCGGTGGAATACTGGATCCTTAGCGGCTCCATTGGAACTCTCTCATTACTACTTCGTTGTTAGCATGTTGGGACCTATCTTCTCCTTTGCTCTGATTTGAGCAATGCGGGTTGGCTCCGCAGCCTCCGCGAGTCAGAGGCACAGTCATCACGAGGATCGCAGACTGGACACCGTTAACGTTAGCCGGGAAATACTCGCAGCCGTCTCTTTCGTGCTTTTCATGCAAGACTTCTATGCTTCCTGCGGACTCCCGTTTTTGGATTTTGCTTGTTGGATCGATTCAAAGAACGCAGAGATGTGTTGTTCGCAAACGAGCGTAGCTGGCCGTAGCTGGCTAGACGAGCAAGGATGTCGCTCTAAATTAATTTTTCGAGGTACGCTAGTGATGGGGTTCCCTTGGGATAGCTATAGCATACGAGGATAGATGCATTGCCGAGCTGGAAGACTTCTGCCAGTAGGAGGCCGTGCTTAGGATTCCATATTTTTCCAGAGGAGACCATCTGGCCTGATATACCCGTCTAGATGAACGCTACAGCGCTGCAGAGCAGGATTGGAAACTCCTGTGCGAACTGATGTGCATTCAGGCCCAATCGGGACTCGGATGCGACAATGAAGCTTCCGGTGGCAAAACCTTGCATTAGATAACTCGCCCTGCTCTAATAGGATGGAAGATTCATCATTTGCTACTCCAGCTCTTTCATGATTTTTTATCGGCAGCCTTCTCAGACCGATAATTGTATTAAATAAAAGCTGGCCATTGAGCTAGTCTCGATAGATTGACTAGCTGTTGTGTCTACTCTTGTGGTATAGCTACTTAAGTATTTGTGTTGTGGCGTTGTTCCGCTTGCCCAACACAAATTATCCAACAAGTTAGTCTTGTGAGACCCAAGGCGAGTCTCGAGGGTAGATAAATGCTCTGTGTGCGTATCTGTATTTGTAATTCGGACGTAAATTTGAAATTAACCAAAGCAAGCTACACACATTCTCCTAATCATAAAGAACAAAAGGAAACAACCAAGTATTTCACTGCGTCGCTTTGGATACATGCTCGTCATGCTCTACTGCCCCTCCCTTGATCTCTGTGATCTCCCTATCAAGTCTGCTCGTCGTATCCTTTTTCTGCCACGCCTTCCACCAACTGCCAGCGAACACGTCATCCATCTCCTCCAAAGTCTTGCCTTTAGTTTCCTCGGCGGTGAAGTACATATGAATCAACGCAGCTCCGTTGAAGGACGCAAATATAAAATACATCTTCCAATTAATAGATCGTAGCAGCGGCGGAACGGCAAAGGCCAAAACGCAATTCCAGAGCCAGTTGGACATCGTCGATAGCGAGACAGCCTTGGCGCGAACTCGCATGGGGAAGATCTCGGCCGGGTAAGTCCACGAACATGGTCCCCATGTTGTCGCGAAAGTAGCGACGAAGAGATACGAGCAGGCGATGACAACACAGGCCTGGGTATCATGGTTCACCATGACCCATGTGGTAGCAGATTCTGGGTCGTTATTGGGCTGACCGTAGACGGCTTGAACGGAACCGGTGATGAAGAGGAAGGTCATCATGAAGAATGAGCCTGCGAGCAACAACGGTCGGCGACCGACCTTGTCAATGAATAGTATGGCGGGTAGCGTGAGTAGAACATTGATCACGTATTGGATCGAAGCTGGGAGAAGAGGATCCGTGATACCGGCTCCCTCGAAGACATAAACGATATAGTACTATTATATCTGTTAGCTTCTTGTGTTTATAGGGTTGAAAGTTCGTTTTAGAAATGCTTATAGCTATATTACCATCAACACGTTCATGCCAGTGAGCTGAGACCAAGCTTGGATAGCGATACCGAGGAACACTCTCTTAC
Organism: Orbilia quercus; assembly: GCA_036971405.1. Taxonomy (NCBI): domain Eukaryota; kingdom Fungi; phylum Ascomycota; class Orbiliomycetes; order Orbiliales; family Orbiliaceae; genus Orbilia; species Orbilia quercus. Next base: position 984,779 of record JAJTUE010000003.1, on the reverse strand, counting down.
GGATCTTAGGCGCCATAAGCTCCTCCCACGATGTGGTTTGCTGTTCTCGCTCAAATCGGATAGCCTCTTCAATCTCAATATACTCAGCCGCTACCTTGGCGTTATGGATATCTCCTTTTGCGTGGAGGTTGGCAAGAACCTGCTTCGCCTCTTCCCATCGATCCTGGGCCGCAAGCCAACGTGGAGAGTACGGGCAGAAAAAGAGCAAAACGAACCTGAAAGGAAGATGTTAGTATGTATCTTAACTCTCTTTCCATCCTTTTCAAATTACTCACAGAATAACGGCTGGGAAGATTTGAACCGCCCACGGGATTCTAAAAGCCGAAGTGCACTGATTCGGGTTTTTGGCACCCCCACACACGAAGGAAGCACCGTATTGAATAAAATACTGGATCAAAATACCCCACGTAATGGCCCATTGTTGAAGAGAAACGACACGACCTCGGATTTCCTTTGGTGCGATTTCGGACTGGTACACAGGAACCATCGAAGAGGCCATACCAACGGAGAAACCAGCAATTATACGCCCGGAGATCAACATCCCGACATTAATAGATGCTGCCTGGATACTAAACGAACAGTTAGCACCGTATACTTCCTTTCGGTTGGTTGATATCAAACTCACATAGCACCAATGGTCCAGACGATACAAGCTATTTGAAGGCATGCCTTTCGAGAAAACTTGTCGGCGATAAATGAAGAACTTGCAGAACCGGCGAATGAACCAGCTGGCATAGCGCAGCTAATTCCTCCTTGCTAAAATAGGCGTTAATATATAGGTAACATTATACAGTGATGTTAAGGCTAACGTACCCTGTATCCGAGCGGGTTATTGAAGTATCGAATATACGCCTGCGTCCCCAGCACACCAGCCATAGAACTGATATCAAACCCGAAGAGACCACCACCGATGGAGGCTATCAAACAGATCACGTATACTAGACCGGTTCCGACATATTAGCACTCATTCAAGCTGCGATGTCCCTGATATTCACATTACCATTATTTATTCTCCACATCTTGAAATTTGTGAAAATCAAATATGATCGACTGATAAGTATGCGAAGTAGCTGAGAATGGTCTTCAAACAACTGTTGCGATTGTTCGGATCTCGAACGATACAATCTCTGGATCCGAAGGAGGGGGCCCTCGCACCCATTATTTATAATGATCTCTGCGCGACAGGTTCCTGAGAATCGAATCTCATGTTCAGGAACAACCCCAGAAGCCTGCGCTATTTCGTGCGAAAGAAACCAGGGAACACAGCCCGAAGCTCCAGGATATCCATGCCCTCGGAGCTCGCATCCATGATCTTCGCTCCAGTATACGAGTTGCTCACATGCGATGTTAATCAGGTTGTTGAAGCAGAACAAAAAGAAAGGCTGGTCTACAGTCGCGCCGACTTGGAGACTGTAGACGCCTAATCATGAAAAATAAAGATCGACAGGTCCATGGCGGGCGCAGAACGAAACGGTGTGATTGCTGCCTTGGGACTTGCGAGAAAGGTACCAGCCATACTCAAAACCACCGTCGGAGTGACATTTCCTCGCAGCGATACCTTGACTCTGTAATGCAACGCTAGTGGGGAAGAGGCTACTCGGTCGCAGTCCTGGTAGCGAAAACCCTTGGTGGTTGCTAGGTCTATTGGTTTTCTGGGGTAGCGAAGACGGGGGTATCTCCACGTCATTTTCATCTTGGGGCCTTGCTTTGGAAGCTTGTTTTGCAAGCCACTCCCGTCCTCCAGCAGGGCACAACATAGTTCGCATCGGTTCCCGCTGTCGCCACGCAGGGAGTCGCAATGCTCGTTGGTGGGAGTCCTAGTCCCGAACATTTAAGCTCCATTCTTTTTCACTTCTCTCTTTAAATTGTTTGCCTTGAAGAATTTTTGAGTTTTTTGCTAGCAGTAGCCGACCTAAGCTAAGCTACGCTGGAATTATTCACTGTTACTGGGCATCGTGGCACATGTCATATCATGTATCGCGCATGTTTAAAAAATTTCCCCACCCTCCCCGCTTGATTTTAACCGTGACGATGCCCAGAGAAACACAAACCTGCTTCCGACTTCCTTATTGACGCGACCATGTATTCTGTACATGTATATGATATGTACGCGGATTTAGGTCTCTATCAAAACGATACCTCAACTTCCAAGGCCATCTCTGCCAACCCACTTTCGTCCATTGGCCTGAGACAATCAGAGAATCGCAAAAGAGCTGCTGGCGGCGCCCTGGTCATCAGGATGCTTCGATCGCGAGGATTGTTTCCAATCTGGTGATCCTGCGCCGGCGCTATCGCCCGTTTCGAGAATTCTTCCCCGCAGCTTAATGGAAGAATTGGGTCCGAAAATTCTGGACTGACTCTGTATCATCAACGACTGTATAACACTCTGTAGTATGCGACTCGGACGGCATTTTACTTATATATTGGATTTGCAAATTCGTAGAAGCGGTGGAGAAGAGGTGTGGAACTCAGAACCATGTTTTCTACTTCGTAGTTTACGAGACAAAATCATGTTGACATTTTTGTTTGTTTCAGCCTTGGCTCTAGGCAATGCCATTTCATCCAGTGAAAACAGGACTGCAGAAGGTCACACGGTTGCAATGGCCATCGATCTATCTCGGCACGATGAGTTCCCACAGTTCTGGCTTGACATGGATATCAAATTAAAAATTAATAATGCCATGCCATGAGGTTTCAAAAAGGTTTAAAGTTTCTCAGAAGATATAAGCTGTTGCTAGTCTCACGTCTCCAGAATATTGTTTAAGCTTCCACCTAGATTCTTGTCTGCCAAACAAAACTAAGAAATGGCAAAACTTGCCGTTCTGGGAAACCTATAAAATCCAACCTGGTTCAGTCTTAAAGATTTCGATTTCGGGTTGGAGAAAAGTCGACTAAATTGCACCTGGCGAAACGACCTCGAACGTTACAAAAACAAGTATCTCGTAATCTGGTGAACCAATCTAATTTTTCTGCAATCAGAGTCTCCGTTCTCCACGATCACTGGTACCGTGGCTTTTACCGCCTATGGCCATCAACCCGCATGCGATCGAGATTATAGACAGCAACTTTAACAGAAATTTGGTTATTATTTAAGTCCATTCTCAAAATTGTGTTGGGATATTCTATTGCATGACGGATTTTACTAGTCACTGGCTCGGTATTAGGAATTAATTATCAAAGGTCGGAGCCAAATATAATACGTGAAGCAAGCTAGCAGTAATACAATCTATGTGCTTTCGACGACTCAAACGATAGAGTGGAAAAAATACCCACTCAAGCGGTCCTATCTGCTCGATTAAGCCTTATCTCCTCACCGCCAGCTTGTGCGCCAAGATGTCGACCCAGCTCCGGAAAAGTTCTGTTTCCCTTTCAAGAATTGAGCCAACAACGTTGCAGAATGAACACTAATTATTGGCCAGATGGAATAAAGCAGCGTATTCCCTCCCTGTCTGTAACCATCTACAGAATGTGTTGCAAAGATATATAATCTGCAGGCAAAACTCGCTCACTCGAAGCTGGGGAAATTGCATAAGTTCATATGTGAACCGGTCCTCTTAATTTGGTTCGGGAGCTGCTAATTATTAGTCTCGAATCGCCTCTTACTCTACGACCACAGAACACTGATACTATAAAATAAAACGGAACCGAGAATCGATACCAAGCTTTGTACCAGGAAGCCAAGCGAGCATTAGCGAGCATATGAATGGCGATTCGTTCAAGAGCGTATAGTGTCCTGATTTTAGCAACTTTCTCTGCGCTGTATCTACTATATTACGTCAGGACACAAGGATTTATGGAATCAATACGCCCAAAGACTCCTGCTGCTTACAAAATATTTGACCCAAATAGGGAATACCCTGTGGGTGTTCCGGACAAATTCGACATCAAAGGAAAAGTTCAACCTTTTGCGGGGTGGACCATACATTCCCCGCTGGCATCCTCATCAGAGTTACACGCATCTTTGCTCTCCCTCCACGCTAAACTGGCATCATCCTCCCTGAAAACCCTCTACGCGCTTCTACCTCCCTCAAGCTGGCACATGACCATTTTCGAAGGTCTAACAGATAAAGAACGCAAGAGCTGGCCAGACTATCTGAACCGCGAAGATCCTATACGCAAAATTGTAGTGATGTTCAAGGAAAAACTGGAAAATTTTGATCTCAAGTGCAAACCCCCGTTCAAATTAACAGTTACCGGCTTTGACAAATTCGAAAGAGATGGCCTTTGGTATGGGATCGGACTTTCTATTGTCGGGCAAACAGACGAAGAACGCATCAGGATTAAAACCCTACGAGACCGCTTTGCAGACACTCTGGGATACCGAATGCCCTGGCATGATTCTTATGGTCTTCACATTAGTATGGGGTATCTGATCAGGAAACTCGACAAAAGCCAGGAGTCATCGCTAAAGGCCCTTCTGACGGAACACTTTGAGGATATGCCAAAAAGCTTTGTCTTAGAGAAGGTCGAGGTTGCCAAGTTCGACGACATGTTTGCGTTCTTACCGATCCTTCATCTCAAAAACAGGGGAGGCTAGTAAATGGGATGGCAATGTGTTGTACGTAATACAAGCACGTAAACAGAACATGTAGAACTCAAAGGACTCAGATACTTCTTTAATTAGTATTAGTGATCGATTGATGGCACTAGGTTTACTTACCAGTTGCGCAGGCCTTGAAATCAGTTCCTTGTATATACTTTAATTCACTCGTTGCGAAGAATTAACTTACAGTGCTGATTGATTTTGATTCAATTTAATTTATTTCAGCAAACCAAGCCATAAAATCAGGAAGTTCAGACGATAATTATAGGCTTTGTAGCTGAGTGCCTCCTAAATTCTCTTATGAGCAGTTCAATGAGTATAATGTGATTGATTACCTATTAAGTTATGATAATAGAGATGTTTGGAAAAAATCCCGTCTTTCATAACTTGGGACTTTCAAATAGTATATATCGCTTCCATATGATCGTATGATTTCGTCTGCCTCACAATCATTATCGCAAGAATTCCTAGTGTGTATGCGCACTCCAAATACCACATCTGAAAGTGTTGCGCTTTTCGGAACCGAAATTCGATACTAACTAAGTACTAAACTAAGTATGTAAGTACTTACTTGTAACTTTGAACTTGAGTTTAGCTTAGGTTTTAGCTTAGCGTAATTGGCTTGAAGATTAGTCCCGGGTATCAACCCCCTTTATAGCCTTACAGGTCAATGCAATGGCAGATCCAGGCTTGGCGTCGTATATCTACGCACTCGAAAGAAAAGTGTTACCTTCCACGCGCGCAATACAGCATTCGCAAACAGTACGATCCCATATCCGTGCGCCGTCAGCTGTCAACTCTTTTGAATTATCTAATTCAAAAGCGATAGTTATACTGTCACATCGCGGGATGCCACTGGAATATGGCGAATATCAACACAAAACACGGCTTGATTAAACCCCACCTCCCCGTTTGGGCAGGCGCTTAGAGGTTCGTGAAACGACCTTGAAGAGTTAGGAAGCCGGACAACCCCCCATCCAAGAATGCTACCAAACCATGACAAGTCCGGCCAAGGTCGATCAAGCTTTAATGGTAGGTCTTATATTCAATCGAACCGGGGCTTCTAGATACGATTTTCGTCATTCCGTGATAAAATCCTCCGATAATGCACTGAGAGGCGACAAATGCGAGATTGGATCTGGGCCTTGTCCTCGTTTGCGTATTTCAGATGGATTCGTTTCATAGGCTGCACCGCTCAACCACCCGCCTGCCTACTAATAACAGCGATTGCCCAGCCTTTTTCGCAGACTCATGATTTCGAGCTTCCGGGTACGTCTACTCCTTCTGGACAACGAACCAGTGTAACAGGTCCGACTTTAGGAGATTTGACAAAAATAAAATACGGGACGCCTATGCCAATGGTCATATGAGCTTACGGGCGATATGTCATCCCAGTTCCCAAATCAAGGCAATATCAAATACCCCCTCCGAAGCTAGAACAACTTCTGACTTGTGTATGTGATCTTCAGGAGACTTCTGGGCGAGGCAAATGTATAAATCAGATGGATTCGCTCATATCTAAAGTGATATTAGGATAAATTACTTTCAACATTGCCATAGCATTTGAGAATACAGCTATCCTATACAATTCTCAGGGCTCCAGACTCACTACCCGAAGTATTTCGTCAAAATGCATATCTCAAAACTTGTCTTCATCCTTCCAGCTCTTCTGAGCGGTATCTCTGCCCACCCGCTCTCTTCTTACCGAACTTTCGAATCTTTGAGCGATGTTCCAAGCGGATGGGCAAAGTCTAGCAAACATGTTGACGCTTCCACCCCGATCAGGCTACGCATCCATTTGGCCCAGCAGAATGTTCCAGAATTCGAGAGAGCTCTCATCGAGATGAGCACCCCTGGACACTCATCATACGGCAACCACATGAACCAGGATCAAATCGATGCCATCCTACGCCCCCGGAATGACAACACTGCCGCTGTCAGGAGCTGGCTCGAATCTCAGGGCATTAGCGCTGACAAGCTCGCTTTCAAGAACGACTGGATAGTTGTCTCTACCACTGTTGGCGAGGCCGAGGAGCTTCTCAAGGCTAAGTACAACGTCTTCGAGAATACCAAGACCGGTGAAAAGGTGGTCCGCACTCTGTCATACAGTGTTCCTCGCGAGCTGCACTCCAGTGTTGCTTTGATCCAGCCAACCACCTTGTTCGGAACCGTCAGCGCTATGAAGAACACCATCCTCAGAGTCGAAGACCCCAGCATCCTCAAGTCCACCGGTTTGAGACTCGAAAGTGCCAAGGATAGCATTGACGCAGCTTGCCAGGCAAGCATCACCCCAGACTGCCTCGCAAATGTCTACAAGTATAAGGGATACAAACCAACTGCTTCCAACAACAAGATTGGAATTAACGGTTTCTTGGAGCAATACGCTCAGAATGATGATCTCTCTAAGTTCTTGAAAAAATACGTTCCCGACGCAAGCTTAAGGAACTCGACTTTCACTTGCGCTCCAGTCAACGGCGGGCTGTGTACTCAGCATCCCAACGAAGACTTTACTGAAGCCAATTTGGATATTCAGTACACCGTCAGCGCCACCACTCCGCACCCAAACATCTACTTTTCAACTGCTGGAAGACCCCCAGTTGTCGATCTTGACCCCAACACCAACGAGCCCTACCTTGAGTGGTTGGAGCACGTTCTCGCTCTCTCTAATGATGAATTACCACAGACGATCACCACCTCCTACGGCGATAACGAACATACCGTTCCCCAATCATATGCAGTCAAGGTCTGTAACATGCTCGGCCAGCTCGGTGCCAGGGGCGTTAGCGTTCTCTTCAGCTCTGGCGACTCCGGTCCAGGAGATGACTGCATTAACAAAGCCGGCCAGAAGGCATTTGTCCCCACTTTCCCAGCTACATGCCCCTTCGTCACCTCTGTCGGCGGTACCGTTGGTGTTCAGCCAGAGAAGGCTGTTGACTTTAGCTCCGGTGGATTCTCCAACTACTTTGCCCGCCCGGAATACCAGGACGCCGCTGTCACCAAGTACCTATCCGCTGCTCCTGACGCCACCACTTTCAAGAAATACTACAATGCTACCGGTCGAGCTTTCCCAGATATTTCCGCTCAGGGATCTCGATTCCATGTTTTTGTCGGCGGTTCCGACTCATTGGTCTCCGGCACCTCAGCCAGCTCCCCTGCTTTTGCTGCTATCATTTCTCTCCTTAACGGTGATAGGATTACTAAGGGCCAGAAGCCACTCGGCTTCTTGAATCCATGGCTCTATGGTGTTGCTGCTGAGAAGAACGGTTTGATGGATATTACATCAGGTACTAGCAGGGGTTGCGCTGGAAGCATCACCGGTGCTGGCTGGAAGGCAGTTGCCGGGTGGGACCCAGTTACCGGCTTGGGATCCCCGGACTTTAGCGTTCTCCAGAATTTGTAAATCTCAAGACCTATACCCATACCCTGTCTCGTTGTTTATATATAGCTGTACATAATATAGATACCCAAAAACCATCGAAATAGCAATTAAACATAAGCTTATATATGTTAAACTTCATTTTATTTCACTCGGTATGAATTCGAAAATAAGACATTAAATAAATACATGATGAAAGTTATTAAGGGCCCTGATGAAGTTGTCCGGTTCGATACTGGGTGGGCACGATACAGATATTATAGTATGGTAAAAACTTTGGTATCCACACAAGTATATGAGATTATAATCATATATATCTTGTCAGGTATAGCTAATCATCTGAAACGGACAGATAATTCCATGCAAAACGAATCTTAAACTTCCTCCATCGGAAGGTCAGAGCTTCTGGGCCTAGATGGGCCGGCCTCGCTCTCCGTCATGTCATAATAGCGCATATCCATTTCGCGAGGGGCCCGTTCGTGTGGTACCAAGCGCAAGCCCGCTTCCAAGTCAATATGTAAGTCCCGTCCGTCTACTATTAGACCTCCTCCTTCTGCATCACCGCTGCTAACGTTCTTGTTCTTCGGCGTATTTGCTGGTGGCCGGTTATCGAATAAGGCAGAACTGATATCTTCGAGGTCCGTGAACCCTTTAGTTTCGGGAAAAGTCAAGTATATTTGGATGCCCCAGACAGCCAAGCAGGCAGAGTAAACGAAGTAGATCCCCCACTTGAGAGTTTCTAGCGCCATGGCATTTGTACCTTCTACAAAGAGAGTCAGCATCGACGCATGGTTATGATAAAAGGCGGCAGTTCGAATTAAAAACGGGAGGAAAGAAACATACGCATAAGAGCACCAAACCCATAAACGACACTCCAGTTCAGAGAAACCCCCTTGGCGCGAAGATGGTACGGCAGTATTTCTTCCACATAGCCTACTTGCAAGGGTGTAAAACCAATGGAGTAGAAAACGAAAAATAGGAACATAAATGGAATCATGGCGGAGCTGTGCACCGTACTCTGTCTTCCATTCATGTGGTATGCGGAGGAATAGTTGCTAGAGATTATACCCATGACAGTCACCGCAACAAACATTCCAAATGCAGAGGTGAGCCAGAGTGGACGTCTTCCATAGGATTGGCACAACCAAGCACCAATGCTTGAGGCGGTAAGATTTGCCAACTGCAACCCGATATTCATGTAAGCTGCGGTAGTGTAGCTATGAACACCAACACTGTTCAGCATCTGAATAAGGTAGTATCCGATAATTCCTATTTGTTTTCGTATATATAAGCGGTGTCATTTTTGGTAGAGTAAGCGGATGAATTTACCGTTCCCTGTACACTGGATCATGATACCGCAGAGAACACAGATGTACAATCTCTGGCGGTTCGCACCGCCAATGAAAAACTCTCTCCATACCGACTTCCAGATTATAGTGGGATCTGTCTTCACTTGTCGTATCTTACGTTTTTCTTCAACGATATTAACCTCAATCCTTCTTATTTCCTCATCTACCATTTCATCTGTTTGAACGAGGCTGCGCGAGGTATGGTACTTATACAGCATTTCCTGAGCTTCTCTGATCCTACCGTTCGCAATGAGGAATCGGGGACTCTCGGGGACAAGATGGAGCGTCAAGAGTTGAGTCAACGGGATGATTGCTTGTATGATGCACGGTATCCTCCAGCCCCAATGATCTGTTGCATGAAGTTTCAATCCTGCCAAACCGGTACATGCCGACATGAGCCCTCCTAAATACCAAAACGTATTGTAAAAGACGGCAATCCAGCCTATTTCTCGCGGATGGGCAATTTCAATGGCCAAGGTAGGCGCAGCCGTTTGATTTAAAGCCAATCCCATGCCCATGAGCGCTCTAGTGGCGATAAAAGCTTCCACGCCCATTACTGAGGCCTGCAATACCGAAGCTATGAACATAATACACGTGCCAATCAAAAGACATCTGCGACGACCGAACCTATCGCTGATCCATGACGCTGGTAGGAAAAACGGAATCCCGCCTATCGAAAGAGAGGCATTGAGAAGACCGACTAAGCCAGTAGGATAATGGTCCGCTGTGATTCCCAGCATGTCTCGAACTAAACAATTCAGTCAGATTATTCCATTTTTATACGTTTCCGATCCGATTAGAAGAACTACTTACAGGATTGGACTATTATGATCCCATTTATCATATTGCTGCTATAGCCGTTTCCTATGGATGAGAGGAACACAATCCCGGTACGCATGTTAATATTACGCAAGGTCGCATCATTCCACCACCATGCATTTTTGTTGATACCATTGTCTAAAGCGGTCAATTTTTCGTTACCCGAGCCCGCACGACTTATGGTAAGTGAGTCTTTTACCCTTCTTAGGAACTCTGGAGCTTTGAATGTTACCATTTCAGCTTGATCTGTTCTTTATAGCGTTAGTTTGAATCGAGAATATAAGGCTAAGGAAGTCCAACAAGGGTGTAATGAAGAAATTTCCCTACCCAAAAGAATTTCGAGAGAAATTTTAGAAGGGGATATCTTCCCAAGTATTCGGAGGCCACATATGATTAAAGACATGGTCGTCTAGGGTAGCAATCCGGTGTGCGGTGCTATGTTTGGGCCACGATCATAGTTACATTCTGAAGATCTTGTGGAAGATCGATCTTATAGAAGGCCTAAGGCACAGATAACTGGCAGTAATTGTAATTTTATATTAAAACTGATACAACGGTGTCATTTTTTGCATTACGATCGATATCTGTTAACGCCTAGGTGCGCGTAAACGTAGGTCTCCCAAGAAATTAACAAACGTCGACCTGTGCTTTTTATTATTATATAAATATGGCCAATGAATTTGAATCTCACTTCTCCACTCATATACTTGCCCCTGCAGTACAAGCGCGAATTGTATCTTGAAACATAAAACCTAAGTAGTAGGTAGCCCTCTACGTTTTAACATAGAGCACCCGATCCGATGCGAACTTGTCTCATAGCCCATATCATTTGGATTTTATATATATATATATATATCCAAGACAATGGAGAAAACATGTCACTGTCGATCCTTCTAGATCATCGTTATCTATGCCCAAGCAGAGGCATGACACTTGCTGATAAGCCTTTTGGAAGTAACACAAAGAATACCACAACAATTAATTTGTTTTTGTTGGAATATGTGTGTTGTCTATATGTGTCAAGACCGAGTACTAGTTGAATAAGGTACTTGAGAGAGTATGATTCTGGGCTCTAGACTTAAGATTTTTTAGCTGAATTTGTTAAAACTCAAATTTAAAGGCTTTCTCGTGTTTATCCAAGCTATTTTGATGCTAGCTACTTGACTGTTATCTTAATTACCGGTAGATTCTCAACTAGATTCCGCATATACTACAACCTAGCATATGAAACCGGCCAATCACAAAATGAGATTTAAGAGACCGTCTTGAAAGGAGGCGGGAAATATAACTTTTTATAAATAGGTCTTGCTCGTATTCGCCATTCGGATGCTAATGCCTCACGCATACAGACTCGGGATTCTATTGTAGTACTTTCCCTGCCTTGAATTGGTGAACCATACAATACAGTTGACTGACCACTAGGCGGAGATGGAATATATAATCCATCTCCTTGGATCATTCGGTGATACGAATGTTGTTGCAGCATGCGAGATTGGAATGTCTTATATCTCAAGACAATCTTTGCCTGTGGGCAAGTCATGGTGCATAGAATGTTCGATTGTGCCCCGATCACGTCTAGAAAATTTATATTATGAAGTAGGAAGTGTTTTTATTCTTATTATAGTGTTATTATCATTATTTTCGTTTTGCTAGTCTCGGGGCTCTTTGCTCTTTGCTCTCATTAAGAAATGTAAGTATCTAATTTGTCCTGGAAAATTCCCAGCCTAACTCCCCTCACAAATGCACGCTTTTGATTTTGAATCCCAGGTATGGAAACCAACCCAGGTACAAGAGTTTAAACCCCAGAAAAATGCGAAAAGAAACAGAAAACAAGTAATTCCCTAGAAAGCAGATGCTGAATGCAAAATCTTTGGACAAAAAGGTATAATCGCTAAGAGTAAAACATCGATCGGTTCGAGAATGCCACCATCATAAATATAAACTCCATAAATGCATACAACACCGGTGAAGTTATGTTGAGGCGCAAACGCAAGGCAGTAAACTTGTCGAAAAATTCAAGATAACCCAGTCATATAGCGAATAGATTTGTTTTTCCCGTTTTTAAAAAGCCAAGCGCAGAAGTTGGACCAGTGTTTGTCAATCATTGGTCTTTGTATCATAGAAGAATTCGAACAATGCAATGCCTCCCGCGTAAATTTTAAAAAATAATTGAATCCATAAGATCATACCCATTGAGGCCACTTGGCGGTCCATCTGCTAGTATGGGCGTGCGAGCGAGGCGAATACTCGGACAGCTTGACATCATTCCATGATTCGGATTGCGCTGTTAATGGAGTTGCTGAGTCGTCGCGACCCCGCGTACCTCTCAGAGGCGTGGTGATAAACTCGAGCGGGGGTGGGGGTGAAGCTCCTGTCCTACGCTTCTTCCTGGCGGCAGATCTCCGCTTTAGATTTGATTCAGATTCCAAGTCGCCGGTCGGTCTGACTGCAGACTTTGTGAAAATGGGTCGAAGGGCGGGGATCGATGCAGTTACTATCCCGATCGTACATTCGAGGGCGCTAGATATATATAACCCGATGCAATCCCCTATTTCGATATTAGTTAGTTCCCACGTTATAACCGGAAATATCGAATGCAGAGAAAATTATACGTACATGTCCAATCATAAGGGCTATCATGGAAGACTGTCTTTGTGAAATAAATTCTAAGAACACCTGCAAAGCACACTCTGTCGAAATTGTGAGTGAGTGTCGAAGATTTACGCGAACAAGATTAGGATATACTTACATTGCACCCAATGCAAAACAAGCGATAATAATCCATTTCCCCCGCCTGTCGACTCTCGTTAAACCAAAGATTTCGCCTAGTGGTACAATAACGCAGTAGAGATCGGTGACACTGTTGATTATAGCTGTCGATATATGAAGCGGGAAAGTCGGATAACAGTAGCCTTTTATATTATAGACCCAGAAGTGTTCAATGGGGCTACATTGAAATATCGCAGCTACCAAACTTCCAATCATAGCGAGGGTCGTGACACCCATTCCTACGTATATGAGACGATGTAAATGTACCGATACCACGCCAATAGGAAAAAGGCGTAGATAAAAGGTTAAGATCGATAACTTTGTCAAATTAATGCTTATTGTGAATATGATCTCCATGGAAAATGCAAGCTAAAATTGTGGTTGCAAGTATTAGTGAATGCTCGTATGAAAATTCGGCTGGGTGCAATTATAGGTTGTCTTTTACCTTGCGCGCAGGTTGAAGATATGCGTGTGCCAGCGGAGCAAAATCCCAAAGATGTAGACCCTATATTAAATTTTACTATTAGTAACTGATACCAAATATAAATATTTACTAGACCAAACCAGAGCTTACCCATCCGTATCGCACAGAAACACACTGCATTATAACCATTGCAACAGCCAAAATCTTAGGAAAACCAAGTTAGCTCGGTGTCCACCATAGCATCGGCAAATTGAATACTCACCGTCGATGCAATTATTAACCAATCCTCCCGTCCCAACCCATGCTTCGTATACATTCGCTTCGCATAAAGCCGTAGTCCAACAACAAAGACAGTGATCGTTATCAGAGGTATCTCCCAAGCTAATATTTTCCATCCCTGGTTTTCCGGGTTCGTTCTATTCGGTAAAGGCCACGCCAGCATGACCGAGGGTGGAGCGAGGATCAAATCCGTGCTTTTAAATGTTGTTGCCATAATGAATGTGAGATAAGAAAGCCTAGACGGCTCTCAAGTCAAGATCGTTTTTCCTTTGAAAGAGTAAATTTTTTTTTTTTTTAACAAGTGTCGTCCATCGCGAATTCGGAACAGAAAGAGTGCAAAAACCTGTGGAAAAACTAAAGATGCAGGGCGCCGCATAGGTTTTAAGAAAAGAGTGAGACCACTGCCGCCCTGCTACTTTGGTTATCCACACCGCCAAGGCAGGTTCATGCGGCTGGTGCCTATCAGTAACCTGCACATGTACAAGTAACTAGGTTCAAATTATAACATTTCGTTAAATGTATTTGGGGGACGACTTCTCGCCGAAGACATGCCGAGACGGTGTTCAAAAATGATTCAGATCCTTGTTGTTCGCCTCCCAATATCCTTTCCCAGTCTATGTGGGGTGGTTATGGGTTTCTAACGAGTGTTCGCACATTTATTCGCGTAGCCGCTCATCGGTTCAGACAACGACGCGACGGTGATGTCTATTCTCATAACAATAGTCTGCTGCAGGCAGCAGGTTTTCCTACAAATGGTGGCCTCAGGGACCATCAAACGAAGAAAACCCATACACCAGGATTGACCCTAAGCTATTTCTGTACCTAGTTCGCACAACAGAACCTGCCAAAAACCGCCTAGGCGCGACCCCCAAGCAGACCACCGTTTCACCTGCAAGGGCAAGGTAGCATGACAAGAGCAAGATCGCTTCGCATGGACTATGCCTTCTGCATAACCTGATGCAGAGAAGGAAATTATTCGAACATTAGTTAATTGACTTCATGCGCAACACACTGGAAGGAGATCTTCTAGACTCGTTATTCGCAAAACTAATAGCGCTGTTGAATTCTGGAAAGCTATTAATTGAAGTTTAGCTTAATGTTGGGGCGACGGACGTCGACATGCCGATACTGATAAACAAATTCAGACAATCTATACTTTATATGACAGAGATAATCTTGGGGCTAAGATAGAAAATCTAGAAGAAAGTAGTTTTGTCTGGTATGGTTTCGAACAACAGTACCAAACTATTGAAACGTGAAGAACAACTAATTCCGGATGACCTCCAAGTTTGGACTGCTGGAGGTATTATTGTACTTTTTGTTATTGTACACTAACATGTTGCCGAAGAAGTATGCACGTTGCTATACTTATCTTTAAATTTCAATAAAAATGACCAGGACATGGAGCCAAGATTTTATCGCAATCGAAAGGACTCGATAATCGATTAATTTTAAGATTTTACACCGAGGATAATTGCAGCCGAAGAAGAGCCGAGTGCATGGTTAGGCCTGCTTAGGCTCAGAGAAACTCGCCTACATGTAACTAATAGTAAGCTACCAGCCTCCCTTCACTTTGTATACCTACTTCAGTAGGTATATATTCATAAGGTCGGCGGCTTGAAGTTAATTTAGTGGGAAAATCAATCTCAGAAACAGACAACAGAAAGTCAAAATATAGCAAAAAAATACTGGGGCGTTAACGCGTTGGTATGGCCTGACAATACAAATTTAATTTAAATCTAAAGGCGTATCTAAGTAACTGGTAGCTATTATCACGCGTGGATTGGCATGCTCTATAGAAATTCTGATCAAGTTCACACAAATATAAGACCAAGCATGATATTTGCTCTCAACACTGGCGCTGGCCTGTCTCGTCACTAAAAAATATATGCGTATGAAAATAGTTGAAGGTTATCCAGTGCACGGGTTTCGCAATCTTGTCACCGGACCACACAACACAAAATTTGGTCACCGACAGCCTCAACATCATTCACTTGCCCGGCTGTGCGGAACGGAATAAGACCGGCACCTCGCTAGTTCCTCAATAAAAGATGCCTTAGGAGCCTCAACTTTAGTCAAAAAATAACCACAAAGATTCAAATTTCCAAGCCTCCTCCTGGGTGACGACTGACACAAAGCCGGAGACTTCCAACACTTCACTCAATGGTCAAGACCCACTTTAATTTCAAAATTTGATTCATGCTCTATCCATACACAGCTTCCTATTCTGATATATCCAACAGACCTACAAAACGCAAATACGAGTTGCTCATGTCAGGCGACAAGCATATCGCGATCAGCACCAAAATATAGACAGTGTCTATTTACGAGACTGCCATGCAAAGGATAGAGTATTTAAAACTTGATTGTTTTTTGCTAATAGAATGTAAAAAGGTATCATCTCAACCAACAGCTTAATAATACAGCCTGGAAGGAAATATGAATGTAATCTAATGATATGCATCCGAGCACGCATCCATGCATAGCTCGGTGGGTATTAAAGGGAAATAAATATATACAGTATAAAGGCGCCTTAACTCTGGGTTAAGAGCGATATAAATAAAGAAGAGCAAAAATCCAGAATGGTAAAGGTTTAGTGACAAGTACTAGGAGCAAGAGTCCAGCCTAATAGACGATTTGCAATGTCGCTGACATAACAAGGAGTAGCGCCGTTCCCGTTACTTAGGTCACCGGTTGGGCTTATACTTCCGGAGTTATAAGCTCGGAAAGCTTTGTAGTAGTTTCCGTATTGGTTGAGGAGCTGGACCAAACCGTCGCCATAGGCTGTGCCCATAGTGCCGTCGATAAGCATCTGTTTGATTGTGGTAACGGGCGCGGCTGGGTTGAAGGCAGCGCCGTTGTGCGATTGCATGATACCGGGATTGGTGACCCCGTTGTTTGTTGTGGGGACACAGAGACAGCCGCCGGACTAGATCATCTATATTAGCAAGGTATATTTTAAATAGCTCTATATGCTTATGAATCTTACTTCTTGCATGACCACAGCAAGAATGGCACGTTGGTCAACCCTGGAGGCCCTAGCGACCTGTTGGATATAGGTCTTCATGTAAGCGATCTGGCGATCGGTATTATCAGGGCCCCAGTTGTTCCATCCGCAGCTTTGCTTCATCAAAGGGATATTTGCAGTAAACATTGCTTCGAATGAGATCCAATTTGACATTGCAGGGAAATTCTCAGGACCGCCGGAGTAATAGGTATAGCTGTCGGTAGCATATGCGACACCGGCGTACGTGTTGGCATTATTCCAGTAAGCCATGTTGTTCAAGACTTTCATACCCAGACCGTATGTCACAACAGTTTGGCGACGTCCGAGGTTTTCAAGTGGCTTTGGTAGGTGGATGTGAGAAATTCTTTTGCCCAAGCCATGTGTATATTTGTGAAGTGGGAGAGCATCGCAGCTACACAGTAGCAACAAGCTAGTGAGGAGAAGATTGAACAGAGAAAATGTAGAGAACGACATATTGACGCTGTCAAATGTATTTATATAATGAATAACTAAGCAAGGAGATAATCGAAATAAAAAAAATGTTTAAATGAGTGTGGTAGCTATACAGCGAAAGAACCAAAGCGAGCAAAAAAAGAGTGTAACGGAGAAGTCTCCTGGAGTCTAGTGTCGGAAGTACGATAGTATTCAGAAAAAGGGATGTTGAGAAGGCATCGCGAACATCTTATACCTACAGCCTCTCTCACTCAGATCTCTCTCGCAGGCAACTCGACGGCAGCTGGATCGATTCGGCCAAGCCGCTGTGAAAAACCTGCCTTGCATCCGCCCACACCTTTCGCAGCTGCGAAAAGCGTTGCGCTGTACCTGAGCATCAGCTTCGCCATCCTGCAGGAACCATTGGAGGATGTGGTGAGATTGTGGTGGGCCCAATTGGCAGGGTCGCAGGCAGACGGACCAATAGCGGGTCTCAACCCAGGTCTTGCCACAATGCTGCGGGAGAAGGACATTACCACCTCGCTGGGTCTTGTTGATCCCTAATTCGCGACCGGAGACGAAAGCTCAAGCCTTTAAGCTGTCTCGAGCCCGGATCAAGTCCTCATTCGAGCCCTGGCTCTATCCAAAATTCCAAAAATTTCGCTAGAAGTGGTCTGTGTTTCTGTTGTATTCGCAAAGGGGCATCGTCATTTCGCATCCGGTCAGTCAGAAGCCAAGCTCTGGAAACGGGAAAAAGATGTGTCGAATGCGACTCTTAATCGAACCGAAAATGCTCGGACGAGTTCCAGATTTCTACCGAGGAAAAGGACGGCCTTAAGGGGTATTTTCTCCTTTTGGCTCTCGCTCCGGCCAAACAAACTACGAAGGCGCCAGGTCCGTTCGGTGCCGCAGCTGAACAAACATCACACGGCAAGCGAACCGAATACGTGAATAGGCTTTCTCGAGGAGTTCAAAGTCCAAGCCCCTTTGCTAGTTTTGCGCAGTTTGCTCTATCCGCCAAGGGACAAAAACGGATTCCACAAGAAAGGGATCGCGGATATTTCACAAGAATATTGAATACTTACTTAGTTCTGTATCCTTAGGAGAAAGGCCTAGGAGAAAATGGGACTGAAGTCATGCTTATCTGCATGTGTGATACTAGAAATCTCAGATATGAAATGCTTGTGTGTAAGTTACGATAGTGCTGTAATTTACCATCATCGAGATCTGGAGCATTCAATCTTTTACTAAAGGATATTAATATCAGCATGTATTTGACGGTTGTTATATCTCGGATAATTGACGATTTCTCCAATTCACGTAGAAAGTTTAAACCTCAGTGCAAGAGGTATCCAGTAATCACAGTGAGAAGTGTATAAGGCTAAAGTGCCAGGTTTTCGTATCTTGGTGCCATTCGAAGGCTTTCGCTTCTTTCTTCTCCCCGGGCCGTTTACTGTTGATTCTTTTGTTACCTAGGCAGTTACCTTCGTGAACTATCGTAATGTTGATACGAATAATAGTAGAAAGAAAACCCGTAGCGATCGATTACCAAGCTAGGTAGTTAATTGTGAATAACCAACTACGGATGCTCTAATCCAGCCTATAGACGCATACAAGTATACGCGTCTATATCCGCATACGCCATCTGCATGTGCCCTGCCACTCAAAGGGCTAAATTTTAACCTGGGTAGCTTCCCACTCCGTATATAAAACCAAAAATATATATAATTCCGATATATATAAATAAATAAATTGTTCTGTAAATAAAATTCCGCTCGCCGAGCGCCTAAAATAATAGTAGTCGGGCCTTAATTGCTGCACGGCGGTTTAAATTGCAAATAAATATATATACCCCCCGCGGGAAACACGAGGAGGTTTAACAGAACCAACAGCCAGACGTGACCATGTTCTTACGTGATCACAGCGGAAGCGTATTGTTAAAATTTCCTCGTGACTCTCACCGTCTGTCCGTGCCGAGTCCCCGGATGCATTGACTGGTAGTACTGGTACTATAAAAATGATACTATGGTCAGCTACGTGTACAGACAGATTATATTAGCCAACGACACACCACTAACTTCTACCTCTAGGGCTTCCTGTTCCTCAATCACCCCTTTCATCATCCACCAATCCCAAAGCAACACCCCAAACCCTAGAACCGCCAGGGTGCCGCCTTTGATTCACGGGAGGTAGCACTTCCAAGCTAGCTTTGGTTTTTGATTTTGCACGGTGGGGATGGCAGTGCTGGCGATGTGATTGGCGGGAGAAACACGAGGCAAAGGGGCGGGCAGTCTATCCAACAGGTTTTGGTGTACGAACCTCGTGCACAAATCTAGGCGGGTGACCATAGATGTCGGTACAACAGTCTCAAAGACTGTTATGGTTGCGGGAGTGCTCGTGGCGACTCCGTTGGCCGAGTCGGGCACAGTCTAAGCCTGGAAACAATCGAACAAATTGCTCCAAGCATCCCTAGTAGCCCAAATATCTTCTGGCGGGTTTTCATCGCGCTCGTCAATCGTCCTCTTGTTATATTTACTGCGCTTTTTGCGCATCTATAGGTCGACAGTGCGAATCTCGAGCTGCGGCATTTTGTGTGGAAATGTATTTTTAGAGGCGGAGTGGAGAAGTCGAGGCAACATTGTAGATGAGCAACGGGCAGGACTAGAGAGGCTTTGAGTGGACGGAGATGTTATAGTCTGCAGTTTCACGTTGATACCTAGCCTTTGTCAACTCATAATTTGGTGTAGGCTTAATTACGGGCTCTCTGATACCTGCGTGAAATATGTAAAGATTACTCACACAAGTTAGTCATGACAATCACTGTAGGATGTTCTGCTGAGTACAGAATACTTGAGATTTGGTTAAGGACTTACTGAGGAGGTAGGTAGGTAGGTAATTAGAAATAGCAGACCAGTACACATTATCGCTTCCCCACCAACCAAGCACATCTGGTTCACGAGGCAAGACAACTACAACCACTAAATATACACAAGCATATATTTCATTAAGTACTTAAGTCCTTGCCCTAGACCGCCATTTGTCCTGACTCTGTCCACCTGAGGTTCTGAAGCTATGGGTCGCTGGTGGGTCGCCATCCAATCCGTTCCGTCTGATCCACTACCCACCATTTTCAAGCATTGAGCGATATTAGAATTATAATGGCCGCGCACCAAGTCTTCGATATACAAAATATGATAAAATCCAGGTGGTAGCGAATCGATTGTCCATCCTATCCAGTTAAGCATCGAAAGGAGTTTCGGTTTCTTGTAAACCGCAAACCAGATAGTATGTTCTCCTAACGGGAGATCTGAGTCCCGAAGCTGAAGAAGATTATGCCTATAAGCCAAAATCTCAGACACAGGCTCGTAAAAAGCAACAACATCACTTTCGATCCACGCTATTGACTTGAATTGCTTTGGGTCGGAGTCCGAGTACTCGATTAGAGTTTTGTGTAAATGCGTTCTAGGGTCGTCCACTGAGATTTCGCGCTTGTGGAAACCAAACCGAGTTCGTTTATACCAAAACTCGAAATATTGGTTCTCCGGTCCGGTTTCGCGGGTGGCGGCATAGTGTGTAGACTCGAAGGATTATGTCAGTATGTATCCCAATTGCGATGATCGAGTGTAGCTATCCTATCAATTAGAGCAAATTTTGTGGTGATTTGCAATTGCCTTGTTTAGTTGATTTTAGAATGGATCATAACTGGTTTGCGCGGTGGGTGGTGAGGAGGGGATTAATACTTTTTTATTATTGATAAAAAGCTAAGTACCTGTGATTACTTCGTCCGTTGCGGCTGGTTTAGAAGACAATATTGCGATTATGCAATAGAGAAGGTTGCTAGTGGTGCAAAAATATGACTTTATAATAGACGTGAGTAGGCTAAGTCGATGGATGTAGATATATAATAGTGGCGGTGGCCGGTGATCGCGTCGTGGTGGCCAGTGGGGGCATACATGAGAAGATGTCTTTGTGCGTAGCGAAAAAAAGTGTTTGGCCAGGCATATTTGTATGGGGGTATTATTTAGAAACGCCAGTAGACCAAAATATTGAGGATCGTAAATTATACGATCTGCATAATGCAGATCGACACAGGGCCACGAGAAAATAATTAAGTGTAGATATATAAAGATAGCTGGCTTCCTGGTTCTTAACTAATATCAACAGGAACATGTTAACATGATTCGCTACCAAGTCTTTGAGTCTTCCGAAATGATTCTCTCTCAGAATTGGATCATTATATAATGGATTATCGATTTATGAATTTATTTCCCAAACACTTTCAATGACAGCGCGTTAACGCCGTAACCAGTTTGCTATACTTTTCGTTTGCCAACTCTTCGAATCTTCTGTGGGATTGCGGGGCCCCGTTTGGACCATAAACTAATACACGATCAATTACAAAACCAGAAAACGAAATAGATTTGATATCGTCTTCAAAACTGAAATTTAAACGAGTGGGTAATCCAGTCCATTTTGCTCTGGCACGCGGTTAAATGCATGTGGCGCCTGGAAGGGTGCATTGACTTTGTTAGCTACTAAGCTAGGCGCTCGAGGCAAAGTCGCTTAAATTTGAGTTCAGACCCAGCATTTTAGTGTCTCCGTACAGCGATAGGTCTCATAATAATATTGGTTCAAAACTATAATTTCTGTCTACTGCAGTACGAGACTCACAGATATTTAGCTTTTAATTGGCGGATAGCTTCCACAATTTACAATACGTGAAAATTCGACGTTGGTCGCCAAGGAGTGGTTTTGTTCTTGCCTCGTAATCGAGTGCGAATATGAAGGGCAGTTAGTCTATATTATAGAGACTGTACAAGAGTACCTTAGCTAGGGAAATAAGAAAACCGGGGTATGTGGTTCTTCAGGGCATTAAACAAGCCAATCTCTAACTATATGCAGTCCTAGTCTCAGGACTTGTAGCATAACAGTTTGAAACTTTTAAAAGTCGCTCAGATGATTTTATCCAGAGATATGGTGTATACATGCAGGTAGTATCGTACGTTTCCAGTCGGCTAGTCTTCGGTTTGTGTGATGCGTTGATAGGCTGCGAAACATTGCGGCCCGTTGGCAAGCCCGGACTCAAGACTACAATTTACATGGAAGAAAAATTCTACTAGTTGGGACAGTTTCAAGAATTTTAGGCTAACAACATTAGCATGCGTAGCATTATGTTTGATCTTCTAATTGCTTTGAAATTAATTTGATAAAGTCTCGGTAGGAAGTGTGATGTCTTCTAATTCTCTATCAACGCGGAATTAAATAGAGGACCAGAAAAATTGTCCCGTTAACCAGAAGCTGAACGAGAAGATAAAAATCTTGGTATGCGAGACCAAGTCGGAACTTTGACCATCCTTACCCGCGTCACTACGTCTTTTCCGCACCCAGCCGCCACGGCAAGTATGACCTGAGGCCACACAGTCTACCAAGTCGCTGAGCCAAGACCAAATCTCGGAGACTTCGTTCGTGCGATTGTCACTTTCGCTCTAATTAATCTTGTGAAAACCTGGGCAAATACGAATCAACAGTGGCTAGTGGCTGGTTAGCTTTAGGTGACCACAGCACGGGCTAGAGCAGAATAATGATCCAAAAGCACTTGGTAGATTCTAAATTCAGAGACTCAAGTGGTCTTTAATTCGAAGCTCTCGTAAACGAAAGCTAGGGATCTTTTCTGAGTATCAAAAGTTAGCAGCTATGATATGATTTCATTTGCGGTGTGGTACTGTCGACAGCTGTCTGGGGTGGCGCCAAGCGCGATAGCCGGGCACCTTTTCCCCGCAGCATCGCGGGTTCGGAAATTTGAGTTGAGAGGCGCTAAATAGCATAGGATGCAATGCAACCTGCGATCAATGCCGGATCAAATTTAAAAATTTCAATAGAATAGTGATGGTATTCTCTAGTATGCATGACAACTTCAGTCGCCTAGGCATTCTTTTCAAAGCATGAACTATGAAGGTAGCGTGCATACAGAATGCAAGAAAAGTATAAAGTAGACCTGACATATCTATACTTTTCACACACTCCATCCTTCTCTCTATCCACATTCACAGGCACCTTGATTCTTCTTAATCTAGCTCGATTCATACTACTTCTTTCAACATTTATATATCTATCAGGATAGTATCTTCCACGAAATTAAACCCCAATCGATCAATCAAGATGTCGTCCCTCGTAAAATCCCTCGTCTTCAGGTTAGAGTCGCTCGCATTTCTCGATAAACCTCTCTCGTGTGCTAACTATAGGAAAACCATCACAGCTCAATCTTCCTCGGGGTGTATGCTCAAAACCCTGGTCTCAATCAGTCTTGTCGTCCAAATGGTGACCCAACTTGCAATTATATTTGCGCTCGACCCTCTGATAAAGATTATTGTTCGCCTATTGATCAAACCAATGCCTTGATTGGATGTCAGAAATGCCCAGCGCAAGCAACACAGGAGCAATGTCCCCTCGCGGATTTCTATACCCCGTCTTGCGCATACACTTGCACAACTGTGGGATCTCTTGGCAAGTGTTTCCCGAGCCTTCAAACCGGCGACAACGTCATCGGTTGCACTAAGTGCCCCGGCGAACCTCCTGCTAGCGCTCTCAACCAACAATGCCGTCCTAAAGGTGACCCAGCCTGCAATTACATTTGCGTTCGACCCTCTGATAAAGACTTCTGTTCGCCGATCGATCAAACCAACGCCTTAATCGGATGCCAAAAATGTCCCAGCCAATCCACCCAAGAGGCGTGTCCTGTCTCTGACTTCTGGACTGCATCTTGCGCCTACACCTGCACAACCGTCGGCAATCTCGGAAAGTGCTATGATAGTCTCCAAACCGGCGACAATGTCATCGGCTGTACCTTGTGCCCCCGTGGTGCTTCCTCCGGTTCCGCTTACAATATTTCTTCCCCAACCGGCACGGGCAGTCCTACCCCTCCACCATCTTACACTGGTGGAGCCTCAGCTATCGCTGTCAACGGAGCTGCTTTCCTTGGGTTGGTGGCCGCTATCGCCGTTTACTAGGTAAATGCTCTAGTTTTATCTATCTTGTGAGGGATGTTCGGTTTAATACTGAAAACAATATGAAAGGGAGAGTTCGCCACATCTTCACTTACTGCTGTTTGATTAAATTAATAAAACTTTGTATTTATATATTGTAATATTAATATTGAAAAAATAAATTTCTCTGTTCGTAATCGAATTAAGAGTGCTACCAACAAAATAAACTGGGTCTTTAGAGATCAAACAACAAATATCAGCGCTGCTTAGAGTAAGCTCAACTAGTTACTCTCACAAAATCGAGAATAAATCGAGTATGTCAGCAGTCTTAATCGTGTATATTATCAGATCACTGAGAGTGTCTGGTTACGAGACTGACTGTGACCCACGAATAGAGTAGCATCGTGAAAGAAGACTCACCTAGCCCTGATTATAATAAAGTTAATGAATTCTGTTTTGTAAAGAGAAAAACTACTCTCATAGCTAGAAAATCTCAAATTTGGATATCTTGATCACCTTTACCAAAAGACTTTTTCATGGGTGTTGGTGTTATCCTGGTCTTGGAGCCCAGACAACACAAAGTCATTGTGATCCCAGCAATTGTTTGGGCTGAATGGAATATTTGTGTTGACTGTGTTGCTTTTCTGTAATGAGTCTAATCAGACTAAAACTTCCTATTAGAGAATGTTTTTCTCCTAAACTGGAAGTTCCGATATAGAATGTGTTGGGCAGTTACCACTTTAGTCAATTAGGTTATATTAAATCCTGTGAAGCATTGACAGAACTTAATTATTTTTCGTGCACCAGCCAAATGCCATTATGAATTGTCTGTCATGGTACACAAATGTCCACCTGAACGAAGGAATTTAAGAAAGAAATTTATTAAGGAAACTTGTCTTCGGATCCTTTACCATCTGAATAAAATACATTGGAACATTCGGCCCTGGAATATCCCGACTTGAAGTCCTGAGTCCTGAGAATCATCCCAAGGATTTTCATAAGCCTAATATCTATCACATTCAAAATATTGATCATGCCCTGGTTAGACTTTTCAAAGTAGCTGACATAATTATGTGCTATATTAGTTGTCTAGTCTAGTATATATGGAAATGTTGGTCCCAACTGTCGCCGCGTTCTTTTAAGAGAATAATATGACGATATTTCGAGATGTTGACCAAAATTCGCATGTCAAAGTCGCTTGCCAAAAAGATATTCTGGATTCGAGGCTATTCCTACTTGGTCGTCGGCATGTTATCAGTCTTGCATGAAATTGGTTTCCTACCTACTTAAGCTCAAGTTATAACCGGAGAACGAAGACCTGGAACACCAACGGCTCTTGCCAGCCATGCCCCCGGTGCACACTAGGAGTTCTGAGGTAAAACTGAGCACGTGCACTTTTATTAAACCGCGGCAGTGGCGAGATCGAACCTAGCGAGATAGCTGGGTGGAGGAAATCTGGGACAATCTGATCCGCCGCAATAATTCTTACCGTGGTAATGTAGAGAGCTCAGCACAGGTGTTAAGATGTAGAAATCCTGGGAATCGGGTGAGGCTTTTGGATTTTCGTTTTGGCTGTTTTCAATCCTGGATGATTAAGCAATAAAAGTATCGAGATATCTTGCGTTTGATATCTAAAATTTTTTCGGATTAAATTTAATGGAGGATATTATGAGAGCACCAAAATTCCATGGTTTTGGGCTATTACTGCTGAACGATAGCGGGTTAATTAAGCCTTGTGCACGTGATTGTGTACTTTAATTGTATTGGGAGCTTGGTTTTTCGAGGTAAAGAATCGAGTGTTTCGCCTGGCTTTGGGCACCTGAGCCGTAAATGCTTCGCGGAATTTACCCAGAAACGAAGAGTGGTACAGTTAGCGAGATCTAGGGTAAACGTAAATTTAAAAAAAATCCTAAGAAAAGTCTCGGAGGAAATACTATATTTACATTTCTAGACATCCAGAATATTGCGTAATCTCTCGTGAGTCGGAAACATCGGACGAATGGGTTTTGCGATTGGAGGACTTATTCATCTGGTCCTTTAGCATCCTGGGCTGCCCGTTCGTCCTGATTGCCCAGCGGTTGCATTACTGGGGAAAATCGGCCCGGCACGCGAGAGAAACAGCTGGGACCGCTGCCAAGCGAAGCGCAAGCCGAACCAAACTTTGGAAACCCTGCGGCTGCAGATTGTCACATCCCTGCACACAACTGATGCATGGCGGGGTTTCACAGGTCGTCAACAAGAGTATTTCGGCAAAAGCTTAACCTGTAGCCACAGAAATATTAAGAAGAGGATAAGGAAGGCTACTAGTATACTACTAGCTTCGGATCACTTATCCTCCGTATAAGGTTATATTGCCTTTTTCGTTAATGCAGGCCAAACAAGAGAGTTGCCCGCCGGCTCTGTGGCGCCGAGGCTTCTGCTTGGCTGGCGCAAGCTTAACAAGCTAGGAACCTAACTTGCAAGTACCAGGCTTGTTTCCAAAATCCTAGAAACGAAATCTTTGTAAAATGACTCGTTGACTTTCGATGGGCTTGAGATAATTGCGGTTCAACAATTTCAATCAGGAGGTATAAGAGGCGATATGTTCCTGATCTGACATGATGTTAGATTTAAATTTCGTCCTAGTTTCAGTCTCTTCGATTTAATTCATAACGATAAAATTCTTTAAAAAAAAAAAAAAAAAAAATGCATCTCAAAACTCTCGTCGGCGTATCTGCCCTTGTTGGCGCGGCGGCAGCTCAGCAAACCGTTTATGGCCAATGCGGTGGTATTGGATGGACAGGTCCAACGACTTGCGCTAGCGGTTCCGCCTGCGTGTATTCGAATGGTAGAGGGTCAAGAACGTTTTCAAATCTCTCAGAGAATCATGGAATAACAAATGAATTGCGCTAGATTGGTACTCTCAATGTATCCCCGGGGCGAGCAATCCGACAACTACGGCCAAGACGACGACAAAATCGACGACGACAGCGGTAAAGACGACCATAACTTCGACAAAAACGACAACCACAAAAACGACCACCACTGCCGCTTCGAACGCCACTCCTACTCTTTATCTCTGCGGAGACTCTACAATGGCAAAGAATGGCGCTAATGACGGTGCCACTGACGGTATGCTGCGGGTTGGTGTAAACAGGTTCGAACGTAACTAACATTAGAGTTTCCTCAAGGATGGGGTAACCAGGTTGCCAAGTATTTTACTGGAGTCGTGGTGAATAACCAGGCTATCGGTGGTCGTAGCGCACGAAGTTACACCAGAGAGGGGCGATTCAACACCGTCATCGGCCTTGTTAAATCTGGCGATTTCGTTGTTATCGAGTTTGGCCACAATGATGGTGGCAGCTTGACGCCTACCGATAACGGCAGGTCGGATTGCGGGGGGGCCAGCACCGAGACCTGCACAACGGTCTACGGGTATGATTTGTTATATTATATCAATTCTTCTGAACTTGAGTGAGTGTAGGCTAACTCGCTATCAGCGGTGTTACTGAGACCGTCCTGACTTTCTCGGCCTACTTGGAAAATGCAACAAAGGCTCTCAAGGCTAAGGGCGCAATTGTCATTCTCTCCTCCCAGACTCCGAATAATCCATGGGAGGGTGTCACCACCTTCCCCGGCACCTCGAATCCAGGCCGATTCGTTCCCTACACGGAGACTTCGGCATCCAGACAGTCTGTCACCTATGTCAACCACTGGCTGTACTCCATGGATCTCTACAAGAGACTCGGTGCCTCTGCCGTCAATGCCGTCTACCCCAACGACCACACACATACCAGTCCAACCGGCGCTGATCATATGGCCAGGTCTTTCGTAAAAGGACTCTCGTGTGGCACTAATGCGTTGAAGAATAAGATCAACACCAGCGCTGCTAGCGTTATTACTGGTAGCTGCTTGTAAATCTGATGCTCTGGCGACCTAGAAGGTTTATTGTGTATATTATTAAATTTCTATGTGGATATACAGACTAAATGGTTGGCTACGCTAGCATTCTGAAATGGGTTTAGTCTTCTTCCTCGGCTTCTCGTCCTAGTCCTCGTCTTTTCTTCGGATGCCAGATACTGTGTGCAGGCCTTAGCGAAAATTCCTTACGTAGAATGAACGAGATGCATTTAACTTACGTATTTTATCGCCAGTTACGCCCTCGATAATAATATCCTCGAGCGCTAGGCATTTGTTGTACTTCCGGAAGGCGGTGACAATATCTTGGCGCTCTTCAAACTCTAAAAAATCATTACCATCGCAGTCCGTAATCTCCACACTCTTCAGATTTCCCATATATGGCGCCATATCGAGAAAGTCCTGGCCTATCATGCGCGTGTCTAAAGAAGTAAAACGGGATACAATGGATTTGCATCCTTTGAATTCCTCTCTTTCAAAGTGCATCTCATCGTGAGTACCTAGTCCAATAGTAGCACAGCCGTTGATCTCCAACGTTTCGAGCCGTGGAAGGAACAATATGTTAGGTAGATAGTCTGCCCCCCAACCGCAGAAATAATCTGATATATAGACCTCAAAGTCCACTGAGTGTTTGAAGTGTTTGAGATTCACCAACCCAGGGAGATATGTTCTTCCTGGACTTCCTATATTCACGTGGAACCACAACGCGTATTGAGTTTCGGGAACATGGGGGACTGCTAATTCCTCTTCGTCTAGACCCGGGTCCTCTGTGTAACCGAGAACGGATACAAGAGCTGTGTACTTAGTTTCGCTGTGATCGTCGTCGCAGGCTATGAGATGTACCTGGACTTCCCCGAGGTCCAGTGTATGTAGATTTCCAGTGAAACAAAGTATAACTGGAAGGAGAGCCTCGGAGTTTACGCCCATTTCGACGGCGGCAAATGTTTCGGGGACGAGATAAGAGCTTAACAGGTTAGTTTTGAATTTTTCAAGTATCAAAAGATCTTCTACTGTCCATTTCCACGGCTTGATCCAGGTATATTCGTCCATCCCTTGGCGGCGGTGCCAGGTGACGCGGATGTTTTTTATTTCGTTGCCAACTTGGGGATTACGGAGCAGATAACTCATAAATTTCCAGGCAGAGTGATTCATGTCATCGATTTTGAAAATGAGCGAGCGAAGAGGGATCTGTCCAGCGAGATCTTTGAAGATGCTCGAGACACGTTTCACCCGAGCTAAATCCGCGGCGTCGAGATTTTCAAAAATCCCTAAGAGCAGTTCAGGTGGTAGATTATCGACTTTGACCATGTTGGAAATGTGGTGATATATATTACTGTGATGTTCAAAGGATTTGATACGAGAGATATCTGATATCTGTCTAGTTCATAGACTATTCGAAGATTCTACCTGTTGTGTGCGAGCACGAGAGTTTGGAGAAGTTGGCAGATGTACTCGAATTCTTCCAGTATATATAATCTGGCCAGGTATTCCGATCGTATACGGGGCTTTAATTTTATAGGTTAGCTCGAAATTCCTTCAGTACGTATTATATACTTCCTAAGTACTTATACACGCCTCAGTACTTATGTGACAGGCGAAGACAAATTACACAACTCGGAGGAGCTCTGACGCGTGCGAATATGTCCAAGCCTAGTTCGAAATGCCATTTGCATGATCCTGATCGGAGACTCAATTATGATATAAATTTAACTCCGAACGCGCTAGGACGCACGAGGCTAAGCTCGGAAACTGGCAGCAAGGGGATCGAAGCAAGCGAGCTTGAACAACAACGACAGCAGCCAATGACCGACGCGTCTGGGAACGTCGACAATCAAGAACCCCGTTGATCGAAGGTTCTCTCCAGCTGAAGCCCGAGCGGGGTAGCATTGGCATTTGAAAAAGCCAAGAAATTTGATTTCTTGATTTCCGTTCGAGATCGGAAGCTAAGAAAGGTGAGCTTGGTTTTTGTGGGGAGCTGTTCCTCACACGTCACACCAAATCCAACAACAACCGACTTCAACCTCCCCACCTCCACGCTTTCTTTTCCTTCATCATCTACTATCATCGTATATTCATTCATAGACTCTACAAACCGCCTCTTGATTGAATACCCAACTACCAGAATTCAAATTCAAAAATGTTTTCAACAAATGCTACGCTGTTGGCGTTTGTTGTCCTCCTCTTCTTCACCCGCCCCACTCTGGCCTTCGGTGCCGGCAACGTTGCTGGAGTGAGCAAAGTTGAAGGAGTCAACTGTAAGTATCTGTACATCGAATCGGCTTCTGTACGAATAATCAATTAACTGGAGAACCGCAGGGCGTCATGGTGACATCGAAGACACTCTCCTCACGATCCTCCTGGCTCGCGCCATGGGTGGAAAGAAATTCGACAAACTCGCTGTTTCACGCGTATACTTTGGTAATTGGTTGAGAGACTATTCTCAGGCTATCGATGTCGGTACCGTCAAATCTGTCTCTTCTGAGGCTATCCGTCTTCTCCTCTGTGTCCTTGGCTTCATGACATTTGGGTATGGCTCCAAGGAGTTCGAAGTCACTGCCGATCGTCTTGGTTGCTACCGTCCCGAAGACCATATCGATAACCCCAAGAACTACGCCGACAATGTCGATGCTCGCCAGTATGATAGGAGACTACGCGGCCCGATTAATGAACGAGTTGAGCTCGCCATCGACAGAGACACCGGTATGAAAAACTACATCGCCAACGAACGAATCAACATTATGACATCCGCAAAACACGTCCGTAATCTATTCAGCAGGTCCATAGAACTTGCTAGAAGCTACAGCTGCAACAGGAACGATGCCGACTACTACGAGGCTCTCAGATTGCTCGGTACCGGATTGCACTGCCTCGAAGACTTCCTCGCCCACAGCAACTACACCGAGCTAGCTCTCATCGAATTAGGTGAAACTGATGTCTTCCCACACGTTGGCTCTGATACCAGGATGCAACTTCGTGGTGCTCGAGATGAGGTTTTCCCTCTTGTCACCGGTACCTTTGGTGGTGTCGACTTTTTGCACTCTGTCACCGGTGAAGTTTCCGATAAGCTTACCCAAAATGAGATCGAGGAGCTCGAGGGAACTCTCCAAAATAATGCCCAGAATGACGACAGTGTTCTCGAGGATCTCCTTAATAACATTCCCGATGGACTCTTCGGTGGTGATAAGGGAGGTAAAAAGGACAAGATGCACGAGATTAAGGATAACGCTGCACACTCCCAAATGCAAAACATGCATGTCTCCCCGCGTAACCCCGAGGAGTTCACCCAATACGTGCAACAAATATTTGGACAAATCATGCCTGCCATAGAGTTCCACGATGATCTCATGAAGAGTATCGGCGAGGCTATCGAGAAAATCCCCATCTTGCCCCAGATTCTCGAGCAATTCGAAGAAAGGATGTCCGTCTGGGTCTTCTCCATCATGGCCCCCTTTGTTGTCCCAGTCATCCAACAGGTGAAGAATGAGCTCCGAACAGGCTCCAGCGAAATTATCGAGAGCAGCAGGAACGAGCAACACATCGTCTTTAGTGATGACCGATGCACTGATCCCACACACTCCATGTTGTCTAAAGATCATTTCTCAAACGTAGGTCAAACCAGCTCTATATAAAAAACAAACAAACAAATACTAAATTGATGTAGATTCTCAATGAAATTGCTGGAAAAACCGCCAGCAAAGTCGTTATCTGGGTTGTTCCGCAGCTCATGCAAGCTTGGGATGATGACGGTGTTGATGTAGATCAACTCATGGATCGCATCATCAACGGTGTTCTCCATCACCCAGCTCAACGTGAAATGGGTGAAGATGGTGCCGAAGAAGGTCGCCAGATCATGTTCCGCTCCGTTGAAGAATGGTGGAATGGCATGGACAGAGGCGCTCAAGATGAGTTCCGTCGCAAGCTCTCGCGCCATGGTGTGGAGAATGGTCAGAACCACAAAGAGAACGTTCACGATAGCGGTCACGGTTGTGGCAAACCACTCGGAATGCACAAGAATTTTGCCAATAGTGGTACCTTGGAGGACCGTATCGCCGGTAGGGCAGCCGACGCCCTCGCTGGCGGAATCACTAGTGGCATCTCTAGTTTTGTTAACACCCAAACTGGTGCTAACCTCCCGAAATACTCTTCTGGCAATAGGTATGGCCAAGAAGATCAGCAGGACTCGAGCGGTGGGCTCGGTGGGCTCTTAAGCTCACTTGGAGGCTCTATACTAGGTGTATTGAGCAATCAGCAGACGGGGTCGCATACCAGCAGTCATTGGGACGAAAATTCCGACACTGGGACTCACACGGAGACCAAACGTTCTAGTGACCGCTATGGCAAAGCGGAATACTCTCCCCCCCAATACTCAGGTGGCAAAGAATCCAAATCGCCTAGACGTTATGAGCAAGGGGGAAACCGCATTGGTGGTCAAAGTTACGGCTACGGAGAGACGCGCCAAGCTTATGGACGTGGTGGTAGTTATGGACAACAAACCGAAAGCTACGGAAGTAGAGAGCAATCATACGGAACCAGCGGGCGAGATGAGGGGGAAGGTGGTGCACATGGCGATGGTGAGTATCGTCGTGACAACAACGAGAGCGAAGGTTATAGACGTCGTCGCAATGAGGATGTAACCGAAGCATACGGACATCGTCATGATGCTGAAATTGAGAGAAACCGCCGCAACAATGATGGAAACGAAGGAGAATATAGGGATTATGATAGAAACTGGAGAAATCATGGGAATGATGATGAAGGGCTGGACTTTTAAGAATATCTGCAGGCCTGATATATGTAGTTCACCGGCTTGGATGGTTTAAACCGATCCGTCTCTACAGGAGCTATTTGATTAGAATCAAATAAATAGGTTCAAAAATATGGCTAGATCTGTATTATGAAAAACCAAAGCTGCAATTCAACGAGAATACGAACCACTAAAATATCAACATCGTCTACCTCATATGAGATGTAATGACTGCCAGCCCGAGTGCGAATGCACTGTGGGGGCTATGGCGATAGACATATAGCCGAATAATATGCATGGTTCTAGCTGAGCAGAAAGCAGTACTTGCCTGTTGAGGTTGGTTTGGAGCTCGGCTTGGAAGCGACTCCCGTCTGGAGGCGCCTTTTTTGTCAGTGGACCCGAGCGGGGAAACGCGTCGACTGTAGTATGTCACTAGGAGAAGAGATTACTATATAAAGAGAGGTCGAGATCCTTGAAAAAAGCTCTATAGTAGCAAAAACCCCACGATAGGAATTGCCAATTTATCCTCGACATTAACATACTAATTTCTATCGTAGTATTTTATATTTCAACTTTGACTTTAAAATGTCGTTCGAAATCCGAGCCGATCAAACCCACTACAAAAGTAATACCCTTATTCTCAAGGCTATATATATATCCCTGTTTCGTACTCTTTTAGAATCTTCCTAGTTGGTGAAGCTGGGAGAGCGAGACCGTCTATGCACTAGGATATAGATGCATCAACAATATCAAAGAATTTAAGATTTTTGAAGGGCTAATATCCATGTACTCGTGCTTAGCCGTCGACAACCACTACAACGATGACGGGCTCCTCTACCGAACCAACTACGCTGCCGTCGACGTATTCGACTACCCAAATGCAAGGATGGAAATGGTAATATAAACCCCCACCCGAAGCCAACCGTACTGTACTTCGGCCAAACTAAAGCATAAAATCTTCGCCACTAGAGACTATTCTGCCAAAGTTATTGGGGCGAAATCCACGACATAACCTTCTTCTCCAAACAAAATGTGAGAACAAAGCCGGAGGGGATGTCGGCCTGGTCGACCAAATTGGCACAATCTCTTGCCAAACCAGGTACTGCGGAGGGAGCGATGATGAATACCCCGTTGGCAGCCGTGGTACGATACGTTGGTGGCACACCCACGGTTATTCTCATATATGTCAGCGCGAGTTATCACCTTCGCGAGATTATCTGGAGTAAATACGGGCACGAAAACAATGATTTGGGTATTGAGGTTAGCCCTGTTACTAGCTTGAGTATTTGCAAGTGGGGTGCAGGGAATAGCACGCATATAAGGTAAGATTATATCTCCTACCTATATCTCCTACCTACCTGCACCCACGAATGAAGAGATATAATATGGTTATTAATTAACGTGGATAGACTCTACTATCAATCAAAATCCGGTGCGATCGAAGAACACTGTCTCAACGGCACCCAGGACTGGAGCAAAGGCTCGACGATAAGTTCGGCTGCTACTTCGTTTGATGCGACCGCCCCGCTACGAGGTACCTCTCTCGCCTTTGTCAATCTTTCTCAAGACGATGAAAATATCAGAGGTTACTTCCAGAACAGCAAGGGCTCGATCAAGGAATTTCGCCACCAAGGCGGCTGTTGGTCCGTGAGTAACTCTCCCATCGAATCGGCACCGTACCACACGCCTCTTGCGGCATATGCAGGACACGATAATAGGATTGCTTTATTCCACGTTGATGCGGACGACCGCGTCAACGAGACGGTCTGGAATGGCTGTTGGAGCGGGCCGAAGAGAACAGACAACGACAGCGTGATACCTGGCGCCAGGCTCGCGGTTGCGCCATTGAAGAATGTCGGGCACGATAAACTTCACTTGTTTTCTTCGGGGTTGACGAATGCTATTAGTCAACGAACTTGCGAGACAAAATCTCGAGAATGGGGGACGAATCATACCTTTATCAATTTTGCTACGACTATGGGTGCCATTACGGAACCGAAGAAGCATTGAGTTTATTTATTTTGTCAGGAAACCTTAGCTTAGATTAGTCTTGAGGGTGTGGATAGTCTCGAGGGCCTTAGGATGGTGTTGCGTAAAGCGACAGATAGATAACCTAGCTAAGTCATAAACATATGCAATATCGGGAAGAGACAGCTGCAGCTCTCCTTATCATCTTGTTCCAATGATCAGCAGCGTGACAGTTTGGTTCAAAGCGCAACACAACCGCGACACCCTTCGAATAAATGGAGGCAATATCGCTGAATGCTTCCTGAATGAGATTCATGATTCTTGGCAGAATATTGCAAAGGAGTCATTCGCGATAGACCTTGCTTCGATGTCCCTATATATACTGATTGATCTGATTCTCTGACTCAATGAATCTTTCTAAAATACTCAATACGCGATAGTTTTCAATCGAATCCTTTTCATAAAATTTAATTCTTTAATTTACAATTTCAAAAGAATGCAATCTCTGGGAACCACGATTGCATTCCTGGCTTACCTCCCCTATCTAATCTTGGCAGCGATGGGAAATAGATTTACTTCACCAAAGAAGGGCGACACAATAAGAGCTGGTGGTACTTTCGATATCAAATGGGAAAACCCCATCGGCAACTTTGTGTACATATCGATAATAGCGCCCCCTGAGCTAGCCAGCAGCGTTAGTGGACTTCCAATCGCACTACGCATGCCTAACACAGGTGAATTTAAATGGGAAGTCGATAATTATCTGTTGCTGTCATCAGGCGATGGATACAAGATCAAACTCGGCTACGACGACGAATGGGATCGTAAATTTTTCTGGGTCCCAGACGAGGAACATTCGGGTTATTCGAAACCCTTTCGGTTAAACAGCACCCCACCGGCAACTGCAAGTCCGCCTTACTGGTTGTCAGAGCTCACCGTGCAGCCCACCATTATCGTCAATTCTTGGACGGGCAGCAGAATCATATTCGGGGACCCTCCGACAATTATTGCGCCGGAAACTACCTTCCTTCTAACTCCCCAGACGAATAGTTGGAGGACGATTCACCCGCCCTCTGCCAGTCCGGGTTCGAGTTCGGAGAGTCCAACAACTACGCCGGTATCCGCGGCAGCGGCTAGTACGGAGATAGTAGCGAGAACAGAGGCGTCGGCGGTGCCAAATATTTCAGCGAGGCTAGAGTCTCCTGGAACACTAGCACAGTTCGTAATGGGCTCTGTGCTTGTTTGGGGCGTTAGTTCTTCTATTTGGTAATTAGAAGTGGTCCTTTATCCGCAATTCTATAGAGTTGTATCATAAGATGCCATTGTCTGGCTTTCCTCATACATAGTATGTTCTGAGAGAAATTGGTGCCACCAAGGCCATGGCTTTTCCGTTTTCTTCGTTACTGGAATTAATAGTCTTGTCGTAAACTTCGGAAGTGCACAGAGGAAACATCACTTAATTTTCTGTCGCACTTGTCCTCGTGTCTTGCAATGCAGGGAGATCAATATACATATTATTGAGGCTGGTGCTGGAGCTTGTCACGAAACTAGATGCCTGTATGATTGTGCTGTGCCGCGGCTTAGCGGTTGCGAGCTCAAGTCTATGGCAATATAAGATCACTTATATCTTGCTTAGAAATCAGCGCGCCTTCTGGGAACTCAGACGCAGAAACCGGAGCTTCATATCTTATTTTTAAATTTTGTAATAAAGCTCGCACATAAGCTCCAAACATACGGTTGTAATGCTGGGTAGTATCGACTCATAATTTTGATAAATGTTTTTTATTTCTTTGCTACAATTTATAAGTCGAATCCCGAAGGTACTTAAGAGTCGGTACATACTTAAATCGTCCAGCCCTAGTCTCAGGAACATGCTCCCACACCGGTCCCAAAAATCTCGCAATGCAATGGGTAGAAGCAAATCTACAATATAATAATGCACAATAAGCATTACTATCCACAAGCTGTCGACTGGTCAACCTTAAGCAAATGCGTTGGTTCTCCATCCTTGTTATAGATATCAATGTCATAGAAGTCTTCAACCTCCGGAACATCTCCGTATATCCTATCCCAAGCCAGCATTAATCCTTCCGGAATATCCCATGCTCTTTCGGATCGTTTACCCATAATCTCAGAAGATACCGCTGCACATCATTTGTATCCGCAAAATGTTGTCAACTGTGCAGTATCCCGTGATTGTTGATGAAGAACATATCTCCGGCTTGCATTGTAGTTTTCACAGAATGCTTAAATGCGGTAAAGAGCACAAGATCAAGAGCTTCTGCTTGTTTCTCTGACATCGGAGGAATCCCCGGTGTTCTCGGAGAATCGTAAGACCCTGTCAGAACTCGACGGGAATAATTGAGGATTATTTTTCCGTCTTTGTTAAGATGAAGCAAACCTCGGTTATAATATGGCGGATCTCGCCCATTACTATTTGGATATGAAATAAGTTAATCTATTTTTGCAAACTCGACGATTCGGCAGGCTTGTGGGCAAACTTACGTATCGTGTACCCAATCATCTTTTGCCAAAAGCTCTATCACGTCAGGTCTCGTAGCGGCAATCTCGTTGTATACTGACCAAGATGGTGCTAGTAGTGTTTCGCCACCCTCGGCTGCAGGACTGAGGCAATAAAGCCCGAGAATATCACATATAACGTCCGTATGGAAAGGCTATTTATCTTCAATTAGACACCGAAAGCATATGTACCTTAAATGGTTTGTGTTAAAAATGAAGTACCTGTGCCATGGTTGTATATAGACTTGCACGATCTGCCGCTGGAACGCCAGTAGTCTTCACATCCGTTATATGTGCTAAAAGTTTATCCATATATATTAGAAATCTGAACACAGGGTAATACCAAGTGAGTTTTATTTTCAGAATTTAACATACTCAACATTCTCCCTGCCATGGTTTGTCTACCTCTTCTCTCGCCAATGTAGCTTGAAATTCCAAGGTATAAAACAATTTTATCGTACTTCGTAAACTTGTCTTCATTTAATCCCCGTATAAAGACAAATCCGGGGCCTTCGTGGATTTTCTCGTTTAGTGCGCGGAGTCTAGGTCCGAGAGTTGGTAGAGGAAACGTCGACCGGTTTAATTTATGGAGATCAAAGCCAGTGACTAATAAAAAATAACAAAATTAGTTTCGTGGCCAATTTAATGGTTAGGTAGCGGGAAAGTAGCCTCAGTATACAAATAAATCCTTTCAATGCGTCCACCAGTTCTTCTTTGCCTCCCTCGTCAATGGTAAAAGAGTATTTCTCTTCATCGGCGTAATCAGCAGAGGACCAAACAAGAGGACCATCTACACTCTCTGGCCATCCCGCCGGTAATTGTTTTGAGACACCGGCGCTAAGTATGCCTTCCGAGCGAGATTTGAATTCTTCCAAGTTCGGTGTGATCTCTATCTTGGCTGTAAGGTTATCATTCTCGGGATCCAGTGGATAGGATTTGCCGTGTAACGAGTATTTATCCCGAATTGTCTTGGGGTAGTATTCCTCTTTTGATTCGGGGTTCATTGTGCGTATAATACGGGGATTCGGAAGGTGCCAAAATAAATATTTGATAGTAGTAATTGCTCAACCAGTAATATATCTAAAAAGAGAATCCGAAAACTTGATCAATTAATTGAGGTGTTATTGAAAAACTATTGCTTTCGATTTAGAAAGTGTCTCATATTTTTGAACCGCACGCGCACCTATATATACGTTTTTGTACGGTCCTTGAATTACAAGTTTTAAAAGTAGTATCAAAAGTACTTTAATCTACCAGAAATTTAGCTAATTGGTTGAAAAGTCCTTGAGGAACGCTAGGAATAAGGAGGCCAGCAATAAAACCCCCAGGTTTTTCGTCAACTTAGCGAAAATGATTTTAAGCCTCATTTCACAACACCCCACATATATTGCCGCGCACTTCGTCTGGGGAATATCAGGAAGAGTATATGTTTGGATATACATAAGTACTTGAGTACTTATTCATTGATATTGGATTGGACAGCTGCAAAAGATCAAATCCCATGATCAAATCCAAACCCTTGACCCATGGCGATGTGGCCAAACCTGGATCGGCGAAACAATAGCTGCATGCTCTCGATGGGATGGCAGCAAAGTGGGAACATGTATTATGCAGTCTGTCGCATTTGATCACAATGAATTATACCGTCGACCGATAAATCTGCCGAAGATACCTCTGTCACATTAGTATACATTCGATGTTATGTGTAGTTTATAAACTATCGTGTCACTATGAAAAATATCCCTAATGCGGATACAAGCGGCCCGGGATCTAGACCTCCTACCTCTTGGCAAAGGAAACTCATGTACTCTAATTGTCTAGAAAGTAACGTTATATAACTGAGCTGCTTCAGTATTTACGAGGTGAATTCAAGCCGCAAGGCGAAGAATACCCCGCTCGGATCAAGAGAAAGTTGTGCCTACATGTTTCTGTTCGCGCATTATTATATGGATTGGAACATATGGTGTCCAAGCAATGAATGTGTGGAGAACATGGTTACACATATATTTCGCCTACGTGTACCTCAGGTAAAAAGTTTACAAATTGCTTGGTCTGTCTCTTCTGATGTGGGGGTTTGCTTATATATAATCAAATATAAGCTGGTAGTTAAGACGCTAAATTTACATTGATACCGAGACGGGAGAAAAACAAGACCATTGCAGCACTAATTCTATTAAATATCCCACAGATCATTCTCAAGTCTGCCACAGGTCAGGTCTAGCACACCAGCCGGTACCTAAGGTATCCACGGATTCCGAAAAAATTTCAATTCAAACTAATGATTCCAAAACTTCTGGAAAACACGACTACTCCAATATTTGATTGGCTCCCAGAAGATACAGTTAAAAAGTCGAAAAGTTTAACCCAAAATGGGGAGATTATGCTGGAGGCGATACTTCCGGAGTATCTGGAGGTTTCCACTCAGGGATAAAGTAGCTGTCCCGTAAACCAGTGCTCAGCTTCGTACTCTTGTGTTTGAGCGATTGTCTCGAAATATTACCCTAAGAACGTAGGATATTAGCGGAAATTCTTCACATACAACATCATTGAGAAATTCGACCGGGCCGGACTAACCTTTCGCTTTGACCAACCCTGAAACCACTCGCATAAAATGCTTTTGCTGGTCGTTCAAATTTGCAATCC
The DNA here is from genome assembly GCA_036971405.1 of Orbilia quercus. Taxonomy (NCBI): domain Eukaryota; kingdom Fungi; phylum Ascomycota; class Orbiliomycetes; order Orbiliales; family Orbiliaceae; genus Orbilia; species Orbilia quercus. The sequence continues at coordinate 945,026 of JAJTUE010000003.1, read as the reverse complement.
TCGAAACTTGTTTCCATACTTGAGGCGAATTCCAGTCTAGTGTAAATGGGTGCTGTCCTTTGTTCAAATAGTGGTAGTGGGCCAATATTGTTTTGGCACCCGAAAATATGCCGGATACAATTTTCATGTTGGTATATTTATCCTATGGTAGTTGGTTAGAAAGTTTCTTCTCTTTCAAACTCTCGGTACAACATCTATAATGGGGGGGGGGTACTTATGATCAACATACCGGCGAATTCCAACTACGTGCCCAAGATCTTTGCTGTTTCATCAAGAGGCTATATCCATGGAGTAGAATGTAACTTGTGAGGAATATCACAAACCAATTTTCACTTTTCCTTTTTTTGTTTACTAGGCTCTGGAGCTCCCGGAGAACCTCTTGTCGTAGAGGTAATAACAATCTCTGTACAACAATGGAAGAAAATTGATAATCGACTATGACGGACTTGTTATGGGGTAGGTTCCGTTAATATCAGGCTGTAGATCGAGGAGCTCGGGTCCTGTTAGATGCCAACCTCCTTCGATAAAACGCGCAGTTGTCCAGAGGTTTAAACATCTGCCAATATATTTGTCTAATAATTCAGACTTGTCAGATCTTACATAGCATTTATCGCAAACAATTGGTCTAGAGAACTTACTCCACCTTCACTGGGGGTTTTGTAGGTTGATTTCATCTTCACTTCCATATCAAAAACATACTGTGTGATGAGATCACCTTGTCGACTTTTTTCTTGACATAGTATTCTAGGTTGTTGGTACTGAATTCGTCGATTACCTTTTCCGCCTCATTCAAATCCAAAATACCGAAGCGATGGGTGAACATGTATCGAGCATTCTGGGCAACTGCATTCATCTCTATGTCGTCGCCTTGGAAGCCGTTAACCTTTAATCGTAGAGGAGGGCCGCATCCCTGGGTCAACTCCATTATCCTCTGGTTTCAGATATCCCAGCCCTTGATAGGGTCTAGTATGCTGTATTTCTCGTCAGTGAGCTGCCAGGGCCGTTTACTGATTGGGTCAACCACCGAACGGAACAAGAGCGTGTCGGTTATCAAATAATAGAGACAAGGAGGTTTTGACATTGTGTTAGATAGCCCAGAGCATTCTAGACAAGGGCCCTTTGGATTATCGGGATTCGGTTCGCACTTGTGAGTACTGGTTAGCGCAGGATCTGTAGGAAACAAGTATAGAATGGTATTCATCGCGATACCTTTTTATTGACGAACCTACAGAGGACACAAGCGATTGTTTTTCTGTTTCGTTCTTTGCGTACTTTCTTGGCAGGTGGAAGTTGAAGCTTCCCGGAGAGAGAATGATCTGCGCCTCGCTTTCTTTTCTTAGAATTTGAGATTGTATTTTGATGTCGGGTAGGAGCTGTTGTCGATAAAGTAGGCGCATCATCAATATCGTCTCCTTCTGGCAACGGTTCCCCCATCGTGCCAATTTCCTCATCTAGGGAGCTCTCCTCTGCCATTCCATTTGTATTGGTAAAGTTTTTATGAGTTATGAAATCAGATGGGTCAAAACAAGAAGGAAGGAAAGACTCGAAGCTGGTTTCGAGGTTAGTGTAGTGGGAAGCTTCACTGTAAGGCACAAGGCTATGCGACGGTACTGGTAGATTGTTATACTGTAATGGCAGAGGTGGTCCAATTGGGCCGGTCCATAGGTATTGAGAATCCCCACTGCCGGCCCGAGCCAGAAATTCACTGTCAGGCCCGGGTAATGCTGGTACTCCATTTTGATTTGCGGGATAGCAATGCTGAAGAGGACCTGTTGTTTCGCTGTTCGTGACACCGTTTACCAAGGATTGCGGATCTAGCATCCCACCCCTACCCATCCAACTTAGCTCATTAGGTAGAGATGCTTGACCTAGTTATATATGGATTGTTAGCGCAACCGAATAAGCTACTATACAGCTTATGATTATAGGGCAGAAAATCACCATTGTAAATATCAGCGACTCCATCGACAACTGGGGATTCATTGATTCCAAAGCTCCCAGGCCCTCCATTGTTATTAACATATATCCCATTTCGCAAACCAGATGCGCCGAGGGTGTTTGACCAGTGCGCATGCGCCAAGTTTGAGTTATCAATATTGGAGTTGAAATCGGGTTGCGTATCGGGTCGCGGAACCGGTGGCGGGCTAGTAGAAAGTTCTTCGACACGCCGCCCGCTACTATTTAACGTTGGTAGACCGCTGGTTGAGCCGTCGGTGTTTGCTGTTATATTTGTTTGGACGCTAGTAGAAGTGTTTGGACTTGTAGCTGTAGAGTCTGTGGTACTACTGCCACCGGCGCTAGTCCCGTTTTTAGTGCCATTGGTTGACGATATCGATGTCGATCCGGCATTCCCATTCTGTCTGTCAATAATTTTTGTTGTAGGAAGAGATGCGATCACTTGCAATAGCTGCCATAGTGGAATTTCTAATATATCTGAAGCAGACTGGAGAGTAATGAACTCTAGCCCCGAATATTTGGGCGAGGAAGAAGGTGATACCCGAGAGATGATTTTGTTAACCTCGGACTCGTCCGAGAAACAAAGTAATTCCCAGAGTTGCAGCCCTACGATTTCGGCTGCAGATTGGAGACATTCGAAATCTGCCGCACTGTACTTCCTCGCGAGGGTTCGAGAAGGGGCTCTCGAGGCGATAGAGGCCATAATATTGTCCGTCTATTGGTCAAGACTAGCTATCATGAGTATGCGGGCCAGACACGTTAGCACGCGGGTGGAAATATAAGGAACATTCGAACTGGCAGCAAGAAGGAATGACACGAGAGAATGAACGGAGCATCAGTCGGTCGGCGACATGGGACATCGATATCGAGACCTTACAGCAAGGGACCGGTTGTTCTTTTATATATTATTGTTTCGCCAGGCCAGGGCGGAGAGATGCGAAACAATTGGAAAACTTCCAGCCTTGCATTCGGTCACCAACAGGATGTCGCAACACGGCACTGCAAAGAAACGCGGAAACAATACAATATACACGATCAAGCAGATAATCGATGCGGTGCAGCTCATGAAATTCGGAAAAGCCTGTCAAGTTGTGATCATGATCTCCGGCTGGTCAATTTGGTACTCGGATCCTTCGTAAGTGTAAGCCTGTCGGTTTTCAGACACCCGGTCGGCATGTCCCATCCCGCTTTCTTCCCAAACACGACCAGCGCACTGTTTGGTAATATCCAATTTTAGCCCCGATTTTGTACAACAAGGCTGCCTGTCACGTGAACGGGGAATTTTGGAGGCTTGGAACAACTAGACAGGTTGTTTCATCCGACAACCGGACGGGATTTGGCGAGAACACGGCGTGTTTGTGGTCTGTTGGGGAGTGCTTCCTTCAGACTTTCTAATAAGCCCTTTATCGAATTTTATTAGAAGAAGGGTTTCTATAAACTGCAACCGGAGAACAAAAGTGCTTAGTTTTGTACAAGCTTATTCCTTACCGGTATCGTTCCACATCATTCAATTCAACTCTTTCCAAATACATTGCCAGTTGCATCGACAACACCATCATACTATATGCCGGGCATAAAAGGAAGGATGACCCTATCGTCAGATATAATTTTTGCTATATAGGAATTCTCGATATCATCTGAAGCTCATTTACGCAGACTGGATCCATTTATATTCAGGCTTATCAGAAATTTCCACGAACATTCTTTTCTTATTATATAACTTTCTACCGTAGCCATGAATATTGCGGACAAGTTGAGGCAGCACTATGTTTTCCCAGCTGCTGGTTTCATACCTTTCCCGAATACTCATGGCTATCTAACTTACGATACCACAACATCCGCAAGCATCGATAAACAATTTGTTGTTCAAAATCCCACACTGTCTCATGTCGGAAAAGACTCTGCCGCCAGTCGCTACATCGATGCAGGGAATGTTTCTGCAAGTTGGCGCATTGATGGAGCTTATTTCGGAGTCCTCTGGTGGGCAGTTCCAAAGTTCAAACTTCCGTTACCACCAACCCGCATCGATATCTCCATCCCCGACCAATTGCAATGGCCGGCCGAATTGTGGAGCCCTCTAGATGCCAGAGATAGTGTTCATATGCAAGATCAGCGTGTGGTCAAACTTGGCATCGCATCGCATCTCGCCAAAGCCCTCGATTATTGGATTAGCACCAACCCAGATTTTGAGTCCGAATATAGAAGTCTTCCATTTGGGTCATCAATAAAATGCCCGGAGATTAAAACCGACGTGAAAGAAATGAAGTTCGAGATCAAGTCCAACGATTGTTTGGCGGAAGGCATGCTTACAATCGAAAAGCTCGCCGAAATGTGGGGATTGACAACGTCGTCAATGCCACCAGGAATCGACCTGCAAAAGTTATTCCTGAAAAGACAGATGCAGAAGTCGATAAGTCTTGTTGGTATTCAGTCGGATCCAGATCAGAATCTCGTTCTAAAGTCACGGAACGGGAAAATGAGCACACTGTACCACGAAATCAAAGTCCTCTTAACCATCCCTCCGCATCCAAATATTATCGCAAAGCCGCGCTATCTGGTCACATGCTATAGCGAATCACACAAAGAAGACCGGGTCTGTGGTTTCTTATCCGATTATCTCGAGGCGGGCGCATTGCAAGAGGCTCTGCCTCAGAAACTTATTGATGGAGAACTACAACTCCCAGATCAATTAAAGTGGGCTAAGGAGGTCACCAAAGCTCTCATTCATATCTTATCGATACCTGGCCAATTTTATTCAGATCTCAAGATGGATAATGTCCTCTTAGCGACAGATCCTGTCACCAAAGTGCAAAGTGTTGCTCTCGCTAAGTTTTATATTTTCTACGAGCTCTGGCATCTTTGTGTATCTCAGGTCCCAACAAATTTGGCGCCATTATATATTTTACACAAATAGTCGGTTGGAATGCGCCACATGACTGTCACCGACATCCCCCAAAAGAAGCAGACAACATTGGTTGCTAACAACTCACCTCAAATGAGACTCACCATACCTTGGTGTTATACTAGCTTGGTCGGCATGAACTGTAACGAATTCCTCCCTTGCGCCATGTTCCTAAATGAAGTAGACTACGAGATAACGAATAATATTATGCAGGCGACTTTGATTTCCCATTCCACGTACTAGAACGCCAAAGAAACGAGATCGCTCTAAACATTACACTTCCTCTCGTCTGAAACTTGATTTTTCTCCCAGGGGGCAAAACCTCAACTGTAACAAAGATAAAACAATCGTCAAAAGTAAATATACATCATCAACGAACAGTATCCATCACATCTCGACTTGATCTGTGGGACGATATCCCCAAATCTGATACCTCAGTACGAACTACCGCTTTGCCTGGTGACTACGATGATAGCAAAGAAAAGAAAGTTACACGCGAACATTTTCAGAATGAAATTTTGAATGGTATTGGAAGCCAATTTGAAGATGCCAGAATTGTTTCTCTCGTCGATGGTGTCAATTTGATACTTTGACCCTGAACAAGTGGCGATCTGGTTCTAAGTTCTTTGTCCCCCTTCGGGCTTCTTCTTCTTCTGGCTATCAAACCTTCTTAAATGGTTTCTTCTTCTTACTCCCCCATGCTAATGTTTTGTTTCTGCATTACATTTCATCAGTATCTTGGCACGTTAGAGCTTTATTTATTTATTTATTTATTTTTCATTTCTATTTTTTCCCGGGTGGATTGACTGAGCGTTTCTGATCAACTGGATATGATTATGTTATACCTCCAAGCAGGAAGTTCGAATTTAAATTTCGATGTTTTTGGTTATTTTGGTCTCTTGGTGACGAGGCTGGGAACGAGACCAGTTATTTTATGCTGGATATGCTAGCGATAGCTAGCTCCAGAATGGATAGTGGGCTTTAAGAAACGATGACCGTTCTTACGCACCGGGATTTGTTAAAACAGATACATCATATATATGGCTGCGGAGAGAAACTTTTAGGCGCTATTACGTGGATACAAGAGTCTAATTAATATCAACTATTTGATATAAATTGACTAATTATTGTTCTGTCTGTTGTATCGAACGTAGTTCTATTCTCTGAAACCGAAGCCACTCGGAACACTAGGACAGGGCTTTATTGTAGCTATAATTATTGAGGGACCTGCTTTTCGATCTGGTAGTTAAATTATATATATAGTTTGGAAATTGGAGGAACTGGAACATGGAGCGTATTACTGCGGAGGGTTTTCCCTTCTACTGCATAGCTTTCGGCGGGTGTGTTAACTGAAAGGCATGCGTTATTATACAAAACGTACAAATTTGGCGTTTATCTCATTGAATTTTGGAATGGTTGCACTATGGAATATTCTTATTAGATACGCTAGCAGAAGTATTTAACTTAGGGCAGATGGAATTTAAGAAATACCGTTTGGCTTCTGAAACAGAGATGAGTTACTACTTCGGTGTCAAAGGAGGCGAGTCAGGAAGCATACCACCAGCCCCAGTAGCATTGGTTAGGCCCGGACGCCTTTCGCTTTACCAATTTTTATGGATTTTCTTTCGAAACTTTGAACCGAGGGTGAAGGACGAGAAATCATATCCGTCTGCAGAAAACAAGACCAATCACGACCCAGTGGCTCATAATGTACATGGATATTCTCGTGACTAAGATGGTGTCTAGCCTCGAGTCGATGGTGTTCACCGGAAACAAGAGCACCTGCAGCCCATTACGGCCCGCGGGTGAGTATTTGGATCCTCAGGATAGAAAGTATGGACAAGTGCTTTACAAATCTCATGTGTATGAATCAATCCGGGCCCCCTTCTCTATAGTGGATTTTCTAAACCAAAGCTTTCTTCTATCAACTAAGGCCCAATATCCAAGTGTAAATCAATCGAGCTTTCCTCTCCGGTTACATCAATTCATAGTATCATCAGTGCATTACGCAAGCTCAGTCTCATGCCAGTGCGCATGATTGCAAATGTTGGAAAATCTCGTGCCTTTGGATAATTTTATTGTATCGCACTATTTACATTCACATCAACCTCACAGTGCTCCTCATGATCAAAAACCGAGCCTTGCATTTCCTTTGCGTATGCACAAGTTTCGCCCAAGCAATGGTGCATCACAATCAAGCTCAAGTCACTTTATAGTGGAAACAAACACGGGTAGAATTTCTGGAGGCGTATGGTGTATGTTCTTTAGCCTTGTGTCGAGCTTCGAGATCACAACTAGTCTCTAACTGTATCTTTAGGCCCCGACACACACAACCGAGTCGATGGTACCTGGTTCATTGGGGACTAAATTCAGGATGTTATCGAAGTCTGGATGCGATGCGCTATGAATTATCCGGAGCCCGATGCTCCTTGCGACTGCAAAAAGGGCGGCTGAAATCCAAAGCAATATCCAGAAGTTTTCTCCGATTTTTAGCATTTTTTCCCTGATGGCCCTATATATGAATCGATACCGCTTACGCTAGGCAAACGCGAATGGTACTGCTCTGGGAAACCGTGGAGGTATCGAGTTATTTATCATAAGGATGACCAATCGCCTGGACCTGAATATTAGGAATACTTTACCACAAAGAGAATAAATCGCTCGGTTGTTGCTAGCATGTTGACGAAAAAGGGGATAAAACCTATCCATGTAAGAAAGGTGTGAATAAAGAGAAACCGAGCGGTGAGAATCCGGATAAGGATAAGATTCCCCTTTCGTCGCATAACTGAAGGTATATTTGCCTTGAAAACAAAGCCAGTACCTGACAGCTACAAAATATTTTATGCAACCCTTGATGTACCAGTGTTTCTGTATACGTAGCTTCAAGATACCAATATTCGATTGTCGCAAATATATAAGCCATATTGAGCTTTCTCCAAACCAAGTGACGTATCAGTTTGTCTTCAGTTTAGCTGATCAAGCGGCGTGCAGATGTGTTTACTCTCATAAAAGTGATATATTATTGATATAACAGGTGCCGAATTAACAATTGTATGACCTCAATACTAATACAAGCAGGTCTCACCATCCCACATGACCAGCTGAAAACACACCACCACGGATCAACCCCAGTTTCGCTTGCGTTTCTTCACAACAGATGCCTTCCGCATCTAACTCGAGCCGCAGAACAGCCTTATCTCCCACCGTCGTGAAAGAGAACCTAACACGTTTAGCAACTTCAACATTCTGAGTCGCAAATCGATAACAAAGTTGTTTAAATGGAACCCATGATGCATCTACCAGATGCTGTAAGGATGTATATCTTGAAATGGTAACGGATGGTGGCTTTCGACGACAGGCCGGATGCAGAGTGAAGTCCGTTGAGCAGTGGGGAAAGCATATAAGATACCGAATGGGGAAGCTCAGGTCAACGCGATTAGGTTGATTGCTATAATTTGCATCTTGCTCTCGAGGACGAAGGACGGGTTGTTTGAGCGTATCTGGGCCATGGCTGGCGTTTGTAAGTCTGATCTTCCGAAAATTGTCGCTATTGGGTTGCGAGGACTGTTCTGGTGCTGAAGAGCACTTCTCTATCCAGATTTCGGAATCGGTGACCGTCGGTCTTCTACTTTGGAGGTTTGCAACCAGAAAGACGCGTTTGAAAGTAGCAGCGGATAAGGTGGGATAATTATCCTTATCATTTTCTATTATTTCACATCGGATATGTTAAGTCAGTTCTATCTAATACTACCGATATATATACCTACTAACTGATAATTTCTATGGTTGATAGTAATTTGCTCTTACCATATTTACTGAAGCATGTGGGGCAGGTGGGGTCACAATGATAGTTATTGTATAAGAACCAGTGCACGTGCACTGCACTTCCCAGATGTTGGACTGCCGGGAAATTGATTTTTTGTAGGTCTGAGATGAGGTCTTTCCATTTCTTACAGACTCGAAGCGGGGCGGAAAGCTCCCAAGGAGGGATGAAGGAGAGGATGTGGTTCTGGAGCTCGATAGGAAGCGTGTGAAATGCCGACATTGTTCGCTTATGAGAAGTAGCGGTTTTGAGAGTTTCAAGGTACGGAGGTAGATTTGGGGAGATGTGAAAAAGGAATTTTGTTTGTGGAAGAGATCTTGCGTATCGATAGTTCATATTATATCTGACCACCTTTCGGGATCAGAGGCAGCTACGCGTTTGGGGTTCCGTCGTTTGTCGTTGTATTATCATTCATGTCCACCAACTAGTTTGCAGTGTGTCGGGAGATGCTAAGCCATAGCTTTAACTGTTTTTGGTCAATAACTAATAAGACATCGTCTTGGCGTGGCGTAAATAGCCTTGAGATTAGCCTCGGACCTTAGAAAGCCACATGACACAGCTAACTCAACCGAATAAAAACAGCAAGAAAACAGGAATATTGGGCAAAAGCATAATTTTGGAAGCTACCTAAATTACGTGAAGCACTTCATCACTTCAGTGATTAGATCTATTAGAAGTATTTGAGCATGGGCGAGGTACACACTTATGATTATAATGAGAAGATTTCTCACCGGTCCTACTGCGATAACCTAAATCGATATCTGCACTCCATCTTGCGAAAATAGTCCCACGGAGTCTTCATCTGTGGCGTCCAAATCAGATCCAAAAGCCTCCAGATCCACTTGCAAAACTGGTAACCCCGTCAGACCGCGGTTATATGACCAATTCGACATCGAGAACTTGACGTGGCTGACCCGTTTAATCGCCGGCTCCGGCTCAGCATAGCATTCAGCGCGCATAATCTGCCATGCCCGTGATATCAATTGCCCGTTGTTCCCGGTACATCAATGACAACACCTCGGTTGTCTCCCTGGTTCTCCATCTTGGGAACAAGCTCCCAAACTTTTTACTCTGGCTCTTTCTTCGGATTGACGATAGCACTAACCTTCGAGAAGTAAAATTGTATATTAAATAGAAGCTCAATTTTTGTGGGAATTTATACTATTGGCGTTTTAAAACTTGATGGAACATCATCCCTTCGTCTATCTGGAAAAGCCAACTCGCTTAAAAATGGATGATGACTTGAGAATTTGACTTTATCAAAGAAATGACTTGACTCAGTTGATTTACGAAGCTTTTGTGTCGCGCATCTTTCGACCCAGATCTCATAGTTCGATATTTTTGTGGTGTATGGGTGGAGAATGAGGGTGAGGAAGACGCCGGAGAATTCTCGTTGATCCCTATAAGGCACGTTGCTACTCACACTTCGAAATCGATTGAAAAGAAGCTTATGAACACTAAATTCTTGATCCTCAGGATCTCCGGGCCGACGAGTACTGTGCCGAAAAATTTCGATCCGCGTTTTCTCAGAAAATATCGCAAGTGAACGCCATGCGGACGATACATCGAATATTGCGACCTGTGCGGTCCATGATAGATAGGAAAGTATTTGTATCTGAAGTTCTGTAGGGAGGGTATTCAAGGACATCACGTCAGGAGTTGGTTAAATCGATTGGGATTTCGTAAACTGGGAGCTGAACAAAGGTTGCCATTTGAGATTGCGCGCATCAAGATCTAGTGCGACCTAGGGCTGTCTTTTCCAAATGACAACTAATAGCCTTGATAAAGTAGAAGTAGCTGGTTACAAGACTGGATAAGGTTAAAAAATTTAAGCTGACTCCCATGTAAGTCATCAATTGATTTCCCACCAAGTACAGAATATATAGTGGCGAGTGGTGGTATAGCTGCGAATTGTAAGATTGTTGTATGTGTGCAAGCTTTTGCACGTCCAATTACAAAACTGGTATTGTGTAACAAGAGTTAGTCAAACCGAGCGTCCAACACATTGCACGTATGTACGCTTGAAGTGCAGTTAGCTATACTTTAGTATAATCTCGAGAATACCAACCTCTGATTGTCAGCGGTGCCGGTCTACCACACAATCGAAGCCACAAAGGAGACAAGATGCCAAATGATTTTCCGACAGGAGGAGCATGGTGTGAATAACCTGGAATCCGGGGAGGTTTGAATAGACCCATTGTTGTCTTGGCGCGTCTGGAGATTAAATTGGCACGCGACACAACCAGTTGCACACGACTGGCTCCAACACAGACGTCACTGTACGTCAGCCAAGAGCCACGGATCATGCACGCAGCTTGCGCTTGAGCCACAGCTTCTTGTTATTGTTGTTTGGTTGTGACGATAGCCCAGACAAAGCTGCCGACTAAATATAAGTGATCAGACTATTTTTCCGAGTTCTCGGTATATCAGATTACTCTTGGCACAGTTCTTGCCCGACGCGGTACTTGAGTCGATAGGAGGAGTCTCAGAGGGATGAATTATTTTATATTTATGTTCGCCGCTCGCTCGTTCAATCCCCCAAGTTCACACGACTATCAGCACCACGACGGAAAGAAATCTAACGTGTAAATCGCAGGACGTTCTCCCTGCTTCCTAATACTTCGATCTCGTCAGTGACCAAGTCTCGCCCATTCATCCCTTTCAACAACTTCGCAAATCAGTCATCCCATCATGATGCGAAACAGAACGGGGTCAGACGAGGGCATCCTACCCACGCATCGAACGTCAAATAGAGAAGCCAAGAAGAACAAGAAAGGATTCGGATCCCATGTCGCAACTTTCTTCAAACGATTCGGACTAGACTGGGCAACCATCCTCATAATCGGAATAATTGCTCTGATGGTCGACAAGTATGTCCCCGACGTTGGAGGACGTGCTCGATATTTCCGTCTGCTTCCCGGACAGGCCGCATCACCTCAAATGGAAGAGTTCAGCCATCCGTACAGAAAGCAAATTATCACTTTTTGGGCGAGTGCTGGGTTGAACGTTGGGGTCCCCGCTCTCTTTATTTCCGTTGTCGAGCTGTGCACTCGTGGCAACTTTACCAACTTTGCAAGAGGGATGCTGGGAGCAGTTAACAGCGTTATCATGTGGTACGTTTCCTCTGACCTCATATAAACGAATATTTTACTAAATTTTGTATAGCTGTTTCGTCCAGATTATCTTAAAGACTATCGCAGGAGGCTTCCGGCCGAGTTGGTTTGATATCTGTAACCCTCAGCCGGATGGACCAGGTGCCGGACCAGATGGAACATGGTACAAGTGGACCATCTGCACGGGAGATCCCGAAAAGATTAACTGGGCGTGAGTATTATACCACCAAAATCCAATGGAAAATCAAGTTGAAATAAAACTAACAAACCATATAGTCTGGAGAGCTTTCCTAGCGGTCACGTCGCAACGTCCTTCGCAGCAGGCGTATACCTCTCGCTCTGGATCAACGCGAAACTCAAAGTCTTCTCAGACTACCGTGCCAATCCCCTCGTCATAGTTTTCTTCCTTACCCCTATCACTCTAGCAGTTCTCATGGGTGGAGCGATCTCCGCTGATATGGTAAGAAACGCTACTACAGCACATCTTCAGGGTAGCAATTGGCTAATTCGTAAATTTTTAACTACAGTCTCACAATTGGTACGACATCTTTGGAGGTGGGATTCTCGGGATCTTCATCGCTTTTATCATGTACAGGAACATGTACGCTTCATTATTCGACCCTCGGACCAATCATATCGGATTGGAGTCTTCCAAGAGATTTCCTGGCAGGTCGGACCTCGAGTATGATGACCGTGAATACGATACACATTTCGGTTTCCCGGCGTTTAGATACAGTTATATGAAGTCGTAACAAAAAATTTGTTATTGTATTGAGTAGCACCTTGTCATTCGTTTGCATTTCTTTGAATTCTATCTTCGCATTACAAGCGTCTAGTCCTGGGACTAGAGTTCTTCTATTCTTTGTTAGATTGAATTGCATACTTTGAGCGAGGCGTTTCGGTTTTTGTTTTGCTATATACTCCAAATACTTTTTACTTCGATAATTCCAAAATATGAGCGTTGAAAAACGAAATAAATCTATTACAATTAACGAACTGCGTATGATTATATCGCGCAATATTCGCGTCTTCAAGTTGCGGAAATATCCCAATAACTCCCGAGGGGTCGGCAGTTCATACTGGTATAGGCCGTAGCAAAAGTAGAATCGGTCGGGATAGTCGACGGACCCGGGTACATTTTGCCATCATTACAACCGAACCATAGCCAAGGGTTAGGGTTGGCTGGATCAAAAAAACTGCTGGAGAGCAAATACGCTCTATTGTTTACGACATCGTAATAGAATCCAATTGGACTATACATTGAATCATCGACGCAATCGCTTCGAACCCAAACTGCTTGATAATCCGCGAATGTACTCCGGGTCACTTGTTGGCAAAGTATATAGAGAGGAGACGAGTCTGTTACTGTAAATATCAGGGCAGTGCCCCCCGCGTCGGGTTCGAGAGACAGATAACGTTTTGGGTAACTTGTTTCGAGGTCCAGAATAGTTGATGCGCTGTTCTGACATATGAGGTAGGTTCCCGCTCCGTAATAATTGTCTTCGCCATCGGCTAGGGCTATCTTCCAATACCCGATGCCGGCGTAGGAGCTTGTCGTCACCGAAGTTGTGGTAGTAGTGGTGCTCCCCACGGACAAGGATGTGGAAGTTGATGTGGTCAGGAACGATGAGATGATTGGCGTAGGTATCGTTATGGAAGTTGTCAACGTTTCCGTGGGGACGTTATCGCCGCCGAGCAGGCGGATGAGAGAACAGAGGCTGGAAAATCCTGCAGTCCATCTGGCGCATCGCGATTCTCTAGGTCTGGGAACGCTTTGCAGGACCTATGAGCGTACCCGTGAATGTTATGCTGATTAAAACTTCGGTACTTGTTGTGGTTGATGTGGTTGTTGAAGTTGTCGTCGTGGTCTCGGTCATAGAAGTTGTGGTAGTGGTCAAAGCAGATATAGTTTCAATTGATGTATAGTACCGTAACAGCCTCGTGCAGTAGTCTTGGTAACTGGATTGCGTAATTACATCGTACGCGGCTGAGACTGCATTGCTGGAGCTCGAGGTAGATGAAGATGAGGTAGATGAAGATGAGGTGGAGGAGGAGGAAGACGAAGAGGAGGAAGACGAAGGGGGTGAAGAGGTTTGTCTTGGAGTTACAATCGGTGAGAACGTGTCTGATTGGGAACTAGAAGATACACTCGGAGGTACAGACGAGACCGGCGCTAAGAGCCAGATATCGGGAAAGTGCCATTTGTAAACCCTGCTGACATGGAGTCGGACGTTCTGGTCGAAAACGCCCCCGTGCTTGATTGTTGGACTGTAGAAAATAAGCTACTAGGCAACGACCCTGCTTCAATTACCGCCAATGAAACCTGTCGGAAAGGGCTGTCGGGCCAACAGTAACGTTTGTAGGCAACATAAAAATACTGGCGGTCCCGGATACAGCCCGTTTGGCCACACGAGAGATATCGCTGAAATCCCACACTGCGCGTTTTGATGGCTGATCCGGAATAGTAAAGTAAAAGGTCCATGGTTGGTTTTCGCCGGGGACCCGTAAGCTTGGTTGATTGCTTGTCGTATTCCAAAGCCATCCCTGAGAAACGTCCGTCGCCGTCAGCTCATCGATGTCGCCGTAACGAACTTCGCGTACGACGCTTAAGACTGTTTGATCTGCTGTTGGATACTGCTCGCTCACGGCGGTGCTGTATCTTAAGAATAAAATTTTTGAATGGTCAGCAGAGTTTTGGAGGATGTCACTTTCTTCTACCAGTTGCAGTGAGACTAGAGTGTAGGTTCCGAGGGATGACATGACTATACTCCCAGTAGCCTCATCGAATTCAAAATAGAGACCAAGCAAATCTCCTGATCCGGCGAGAACAAATGTTGTGGGAACGGTTGAGCTTGAGGTGGTTGAATGTGGCCTATCTGGTGACGAGACTGGTGCTACACTGTTTGTGTCCGAGGTTGAATGGTCAATGCTGCCGCTGCCCGCAGCGCTGACAGTGATCGAATTTGAATAGCTCGAATTAGAAAATATGGAGGAGGGTTGAAACCCCCATTTTACGTGGTCACAAAACGGAAGTTCACCCCAAGTGCGGCATATTTCTAACGTAGAAATCACGACTTCCGCATCGCTCACCGTCTCGTACAGTGTTTTCGTGGTCGTTAAGGTCGTTAGAGCGAAGACACCGATTAGAATATCGAGGCATAGCCACGAAATGAATATGAGCGGACCATTGAAGCTTCCGCATGACGGAAATGTTTGGCATTATCGAAGATTTCAAGTTTCCGATACATATGCTTTGAAATGCTGGAACTTCTGCGTAGTCTGGTGGCCGGGTATATGATCTGTTGGATTTTATTAAGCTCTAGAGTGTAGTTGAATTTACTAGGTTTCACCCAAAAGACACAGTTACAGTTAAGAGCGTTATGTTTCTTCAAATAGATATTGAGATAGACTGATCGCAGGAGAAAATTTCCAATTTTCACACTTGATAAGTTGTGTAGGTGGCCCGAGCTACTAATAATTGCATTGCAAATATTTACATAGATATCGATTTATATTTAAATGAAGATCTATTCCTGGTTCACGAAAAAATATCTATTCCTCGGCTAGAGAGCTTAAGCTATATATATACGAGCACATGAGTAGTTGTACACCATATGCATGGCGAGACTAATATCAGTTAATAGTATGATTTACATGTATATCACCTATATATAGTACGTAGCAGTATTAACAAAATCATCCAATTGCAAGTACTGATTTTGGTGAAATTTATATCGATCGAAGTGTTGCACAGGATCAATCGCCACCACGTGTGTGTTCTATTTATTGAAGTATCTCGGTTATAGATAGCTAAGTTCGATACGTTTCCAATCAGTTTTTGCACATGCATGCTGCCACCATTTAAACCGACTTCAAAGATCCTCGAGATTCCATGTTGCAAAAATAACCAATTGCCAAAACGAACTTAAAAACAAGCGGGCGCACTGACATATCTAACCTACAGTAAATAAGTATTTCTGTCATATATTTTATTAAAAGGATTCTGGCGGTCGATTGGTTCGCTGGATCATTTAAGGCCGCTTTTTCCCAGAACTTTGCGATACAAGCCAGTCAAGTATCGCCTAGCGCTTCTATTGCTTAGAACATAAAGTTCTTTCTTGTATCCTCGCATATCGCATATACGCAATTGCGCAAGCAGTCTCGTTACCATCCGCATCGTTGTATCTTCGCATCTTCGCATCTTCGCAACGTAACTCTAGGATGTCAATATCAAGTCCTTTTGCCTTGATAAGACGTTATATATGTGATTCTAGTCTTGAATAATAACGCAGAGACGTCGCAGTATGTGGTCTACATCTGTTAACTGCCACTGTGAGAACAAGACTCCGAATATCTCAAAGATGGATTTTCCAACACAACACGGTTCGGGTTAGTGCGACCAGAACGGGATTGCAGGACACTTGGCGCCCAGCCACCAAGTTCCCCAAGCCCCATTACCTCCGTGAAATCAAGCAGATTCATTCCTCTTGATGAAATTTCCACCACCGTCGAACCCAGGGGCAACTTGCTATTTATTGAACATCACCTCATTTTCGCGTCTTCGTTATGGCTTCCTCAAACTACCAGAATGGTGTCAGTGGCACCAATTCCGACGCCATGGAATCTCAGCCGCTGCTTTCTAATGTTCTTCGTCGGGCGACTATAGATGTTCATCCAGATGGAGAGAGCGGAAGGAGCGGATTTCAACCAACCCATTTTTTCAATGTCCTGTGGCGAAGCTCGAATAAAGTATCGATGACAGTAAACCTTCTTTGGCCATTTGTACCGCTTGCCCTGATCTTCCGTTACCTATCCCATGTCTCGCCTCTGGCGATTTTTGCAATGACATATATTGGCATGGTGCCAGTCGCGAATTTGCTCGGATTCGCCGGCCAGGAGTTCGCGAGGAAGATGCCAAAAGTGTCGGGGATATTGATCGAAACCGCATTTGGCTCTATCGTGGAGATTATTCTTTTCCTTACATTGCTTGCGAAACACGACACATCCACGGGCCATGCGGGCCATGGGAATATGATTCCGGTGATCCAAGCCGCTATCTTGGGTTCCATTATAACCAACCTGTTGTTATGTTTAGGGATGTGCTTCTTCGTCGGTGGGATACGGATGCAAGTTCAAAGTTTTCACTCTGCCGTTAGCGAAGTTGGTAACGGCTTGCTATTGGTCGCAGGGTTCGGTCTTCTTATCCCGAGTGCATTCTATTCTGCACTAAAGGGATCAACCGTCCCGGATCACTTAGATTTCCTCAAAGAACCCAAGTATACTGAAGAAAGGCTCCAACATGATGTTCTTCGAATCAGTCAGACCACTTCGATCCTACTTATCATTGCCTTTGTCATTTACATCTGGTTCAATGCGAGATCAAATCATAGCATCTTCGATGAGGTTTTGGAATCAGACGAACACCGTGATCTCGATCGGCACAATGATGCCGCGAAGCCAAAGTTCACATTTACGGAGTGTTTGGTAGCACTGGTGGCATCTATCGCGTTAGTAACCTGGTTTGCTATCATTTTGGTTGAGCAAATTGAGGATGTCGTTGAAGCCGGTATTCCTGATCAGTTCTTGGGTTTGATTTTGCTTCCGTTGGCGGAAAAAGCGGCCGAACACTTAACTGCTGTCGACGAAGCGTGGGATGGTCAAATGGTAAGATATATTGCTAGTGATTCTATATGATCGGTCTACAGCCACTTTCTAAAGTTAGCGGCGAGACAAAGTTCTGACACGGACAATCCTCTAGAATCTCGCTCTATTTCACTGCCTGGGACCATCAATCCAGACCGCACTCTTCAACGCACCACTAGTCGTCATTGTCGGCTGGGCTTTCGGGAAGGATATCGACCTCAACTTTGAGATTTTTATGATTACGCTTCTCGTCTTGTCGATTCTCGTAACTGGAAACTTCCTTCGAGATAACGAATGCAACTACCTGGAAGGTGCATTATTGGTGGTAGGTGGATATCCGTAAATAAACCTTGATTTGGAACTCTATAGATGACTAATTTCCTGCTGGGTTGCTTAAGATCATCTATCTTATCATAGCGATTTCCGCTTGGTACTATCCGAACCCGGATGTTGCATCGTCCAATGGTACCGAATTTCTCAAATATCAACACGCCGAATTGATAGCCAAGCTCAAAGAAGCACTTGAGCTTTGAGTCGGAGGATCCAAGACGGACATTAATCTTCTAAGTCAAGAAGCCGCTCTTTAGTATACAGATGTCAAAGTCTTGCGTCGATTTAGCGAGGATGTTCTGAGATTGGGAATTTTATAAATACGTACAGTTACCTACATATGGCTTCTTCAGTTTTGTTTATATTACTTCTGATAGATATAAGGAAAGTTGATTTGCACCACAAGCTGTGACAGTTTATTAGTAATCGGCGATCATGCATAGTATCGGTATTAGCTATGATAAGATTCTGGGGTTTTATATATCGGTTTCTTTAATTGCAACTTTCTAGGTATCCAATAATACAAGCGGGGTTGTGTCTAAGCTATAACTACCACCGCCTCGTTCTTTAGCTATACCTGTCAAGTCTGGCTAGACCCTTTGCTTTGATATAATTTAGATATTTCATAGCCGTTCGGAGGCCGTCGGATAGTCTTGTATTTTAACCAGTCTAGAGCGTACTTATGCGTGTAGCTTGCTGGAGGGCTCGATCGAGAGTGTGATCGCGCGAGGTCTCGAGGTGTTGTGCGAAAATGAGTGATTGCTTACTAAGAAACTTTCCAGATCTGATTCGGTAATCGTGTCGCACAAAATGTCTTGGCTGTATTGGCGTTTGATCAAACACGCGAAGATGTGAGATTGAGCGTCTATCTACCTTGTAGTTTACATGACAAATATCCGAATTTCACCTTTATAGTGATATTGTGATCAAGAATGAGTGGTCCCTGAAATCTTACAAACACGATCCTGATGATATTTACTGCTGTGTGTATGTAAGTTGAGATAAAGCAATTCTCCGCGCACCTTTGGCCAGAGTGTTGTCCCACCTCTTTGTCGTCTTTTGGAAATAATTTGGTTGGGCAGGATGCAAGGCGGGCTAAGAAAGTCAAGCTTGGCGTATAGACAAACGGGAGCCGGAGCAATCCTTATCATGCTACCCACAGATTCTGTAGTAACTGCAAATAGTTCTTGTTTTGCGACCGATCGTGTAACACAGAGTAAACCTTCAAATTCAAGAAGTGCCTTGAGATATTGCATATTGCGCAACTGTCAAGTCATCCAGGATATCCGGATATGCATGGATCTACATGTGCTAGGTGCGCTGTGCAACTAGCGGTACCTCGAGTACCGGTAATTTCAACTTGAAATAGTCAGTCACAGCTGGTTCCTGTGGCGGACTTCGAAGAGCTGAACAGGTTCTCAAGATCTTTCAGTATATAGTAGCCAACCGACTTTCAAACTGGTCTGTGGGTTCGAATATATTGGATCTCCTGCTTGTGTGTAACGGCTCCAATACGTCCCTGTTTTTCAGACCTGCTAGTTTGTCATGCTCGAATTTCCAACAATAACAAAAGCTCTTGGCTGGATTCAGCTGAAAGTGAATATCTGGGCAACAATTTTGATGGCGTTTCTGGGCATCCTGTTTGGCTTAGAAGCCAAGAAGACTTGTTTTCATCATGGGAATGGAATGGTTGAGGCTGAGGAACAAAACGAAATTTAGAAAGGGATTCCGCTAAATCTCCCTCGAAAACAAATTAAAGAAGAAGAAAAAGAAGAAGACTGATGTCGATCTCAAGAATTACTCCACTTCCTCCTATTCGACATCCGGCATTCCGGCTTCGCTGCGGGTTCTGGCTCCCCTAGCTGTCGATCATGGTTTATTCGATCTCAGCGTGCTGCCACCAAAACTTGCTACATCGATGGCTTCTCTGTTTATTATCCCTCATCCATTCTGTCTCTTGTGTTGTCGCCAGCTCCCAGGTAGAACCAAGGCAGGCCACTTCAGAACGATATGTAGTTCTCCCGGTTAAATATGTGAGTGAGTCCTCGAAAATATGCTCAAAAGCATAGAGGTGTATTGTCGCATTTGTTTAATATAAGTGCAAATTTGAAGCTGAACCTGACAACTGATCATGAGGCATAGAATATCACCACCCTCGGCGAACTCGATGGAAATCTGTACACCAGTGTATTCTTCGGCGCAGGTATATGCCAGCTCAATCCCAATGAACATAGAGTGCGAGTGGCTAATATTCTGAACCAACTGGCAATAGATAATCAAAAACTTACGTTAGCGGTAGTGGTCGACTCTGTTACGTGGGTTCCTCAACTACCTGAGTCAAGATTAGAATTCTGCAGCAACAGTTCCAATACCATCGGATGTAGAATTGGAGGATCTATTAGTGGCTATTGTAAGTATAAGCATTCTTCTCACTGGGTCCCCGTAGCACGCTATGGAAGATTGGTATCGGCTAATCGAATTTCTCGCTAGATTCTCCGAACAATGCTTCCACCGATGCTCCATTTAGTTATATCTTCAATGGTGACAGGACCATGAACGTAAGTTTGATCAATATTATCGTCCCTTACGATCCTGTGACTCAGAAGGCTAGAATCCTAAGCGCACATGTTTAACAATAGGCTACTGGATACTGGGTGGAAAATGTTGTTACTGTCGGGGGGATAAGCGTCGATCTCCAATTTGGTGTCGCAGAGAACTGGAATTTCGTCCCAAGTCTTGGATTGGGGTTATGGCCGAATGTTCAAAGCGAAGGACGTCCAAGCTACCTCGCCGCACTCGAGCAGCAAGGGAAGATCGCGGCGCAGTGGTGCAGCTGCTACGACATTACGGATCCAAACTCGGGCTCTATAGTTCTTGGCGGAGTCGATCTAGATAAATTTTCGGGGAAGCTTACAATATGGGACAGTTATGAGAGAGTCGGAATTATATCCAGTCCTTCCGCCCGGGTGGTTTCTGGGGGCAATGTTACATCGGTCGGTGTGCCGGACCTTCCGACTGCGATTATTAGCCCATCTACACCGTAAGTCTTGGACATTTCGTATCACATATACCAGTATCTTTCCTAGAGGCATTAGCTTTACGGTGAATTTCTGCTAACTGAAATTTGTCTTGTACTGCTTAGATTTATGTATCTCCCACAGGACCTCCTCGATATTGTTATAGATACGCTAGGAGTAAGAGATGCTCCAATATTTGGGACGTACAGCCTACCTTGCAATACCCAGTTTGCCCCGGACTCGTTTCTTGAATTCAACCTTTCGGGGCTCGCTGTTAAGATACCCTTTCGAGACCTTCTGAGTGATGTTCCTTCATTGGTAGAGAACATGTGTTATTTAGCGCTGCTGTCATCTGCCGTCTCCCCGGTAGCAAACTATACCTTTTCCTATATTTTTGGAGGGCCATTTCTAAGGTAGATTGATTTTATTATGAAGCAGCCAAAGTGGCGCCTGGCTAACTATTGCACAAACAATAGAGCGACGTACTTGGTCGTCAATCCGTCCGAGAACATTACTGCAATAGCAATCGCAAATCCTAACGTCACAACCGAAAATATCATCGAGTTGGGTGGCCAATTCGGAAGATCAGTCAAGGAGCTTGAAGGCAACACACCTAACCCATCCTCTACATCTTCCGGTGGTCCAGTGACAACAGCGTCCCGGAAATCATCAGTTGGGCCTATTGTTGGCGGTGCCATTGGCGGTGTAGTTGTACTGCTAGGTATTCTTGGCGCCTTTTTTTATTTCCGCAAACAGAGAAACCTGCCAGAAGTCCCGGATGTGGGCAATTATCCACCAGAATTGCCAGCTACTGATCGACCTCTACGCGAACTCGACGGACAGTCACCATACAGAGATACAATCAAACAGCAAATCAACCAACCGGCATATTCCGAGCTATCGAATGACCAAGTGGAATTTTTAGGCTATAATGAGCACTCACGATCAAGACCATTCGAATTGGCAGGTTAGAATACGGCGAGGCGATACGGATTTTTGGCAGCTTTATCTTTATTGTATTGTTCGCCACTGGACATTGCTGTAAATTGGTTTAGTCTATAATCTACTGCACACTCACTTCTTATTTTTATCTTGAAGCAACTATCAAGCGAATTCCTATATAATAAATATAAAGCTTAGCTGGGTGCCTCGTTGTAGACTTATGGTCAGTGTAGGTTGCCGACGTCGACACCCGCGCGCATGCAGGGCGTATAAAGCACGAGAATCGAGGCAGACTTCGTTTCCACTAGCATGCCGGCATGGGCTGTTAGTATTTCAAGATTTTCAAAAAGATACACTCATAAACTTGTCTCGTGAACCAGATCTGCTTGGCTCAGCCTGAATTCGGATTTCTATCAGGGGTTCGAGAACACAACCCTGTACATGTGCTGGTTACAAGATTGGTACATGTGCTGGGGTTTATACGGCGCCGGTTGAGTAAATCTTGCCTTCACTGAATTAACAACTCAAAACGCCTAACACGACGCGAATCAGTGTCTCGAGACTACGCGACGTCAAAAGCGCATGACACACTAGTTAGCGCTAACTGACCTCTGATGACACCTCATCCGGTGACAGCGTGAAGTCAGTGTTGCTCATGCACGCTTATACGAAATGCAGATCGTGTACGTACAGGAAGTCAATTCGAAAGCCCAATGGATTGGTGGACAAGGTCGAGTTTAATTGCCAAATGAGGCCCCGGCCCCGCCTTTGAACGGAACTTTGACTATTATCTTCATATGAGCCAAAACTGACTTACTCACTTTGTTCTAGTATATAGTCTGCGAACAAGAACCTGCATAGCTGGTCAATACTTCAGTTTGTTCGATCAATCCGCTGCAATCAAACTTGCTGTGCGTGTACGGACGGAGCTAGTAACGTAACGCATTGTATCGTATCCCCCGCCACTGACTAGCTATTCAAGTACTGCTCGACTACAAATTCTAGCTGCATTCGAACCCCCGGAACTTTTCTAATTGTCGGCTTCAATCGTTATCAGCTCAGAATCGATCTATTAGAATTAGATTGCTCTACTGGAAGATACAATGAGTGTCCTTCCACCTGTTCCCGCTGAGCCTGGCTTTTTTCTATCGCACCTCGGAGAAATCAATGACGAAGCAAGCCTCCGAGGCCTAGTCAAACCATATCTGGAGTACGAAAGCAAATTGCGATCACTGTTTGCCCAAGATCCGTCAAACCCAGCTATTGCCGAGAACCTTGTCGGTCTTGTTCCCGTTTATGATGGACACGATGAAAAGATCACGATCAAGCGAAGAGATTTGGCCTCAGAGTCAAATGAGGTCCAAGGTCGCTATATCATGCCACTAGATACAGAACGTAAGGAAAACGGTGGGCGGGCGATCGTGGATCGCGAGAACTTTGTTAGAAATTTCGACGCTTTTACCGAGGGTAACTAAATAATTTAACAGTCCTGTTGGATTCAGCTTGGCATCTAGAGTAAAATCGTGGCTAACTCTTGTATGAAGGTAGTCTCGAAAACTTGGATTGGTCACATATCGTTGCAGCTGGCAGTAGCGTAATGACGCCTCTTCTTTCCGTCCCTGAGGAAGATGCAGAATCCGAAGAAACCCTTAGAGATTATTACCATTCCAAATTTGCCCCAACCAGCGATATCGATCTCTTTATATACGGAACAAAGGACGAGGCTACAGCTATCAAGCGTATCGAGGCGGTTGAGAAAACGATCAGAGAAAATCTCGAAGATATCGAGGTCCTTAGCGTCCGTACAAAGAATACCATTACCATCGTGTCACAATACCCTCACCGTCATATACAAATTGTCTTGCGTCTCTATTCCAGCATTAGCGAGATCTTAACCGGATTCGATGTGAGCTGTGCTTGTGTGGCATACGACGGTAAACAGGTATACGCCAACCCACGTGCTATCGTTTCCTGGATGCTTCAATGCAACGACATTGATTTGAGTCGCCGTTCACCTTCCTACGAGTTTCGTTTGTCAAAATATCGCAAGCGTGGTTTCGAAATATACTACCCCGATCTAGACCGGCAGGTTGTTGACCCAACCATCTATGAACGCCATATGCGAGGCCTAAAGGGATTGGCAAAACTTCTTGTGATGGAAAGGCTCCCTACTGAAGAGGAGCGAGAAAGTTATCTGGACCTGCGTCGAACGGAACGCAACAGGCCAGATAGACGAAAACCCAAGCGAGAGAGAAAAGTTCTGAGAGGCGATATGAAGGCCGACGGAGGAGCCGAGATTCCAGACTGGGGTATGCCGACGGAGGGTGACGAAAGTATGTACGAAACCATATCAATTCCATACGGACCCCGCTTCAACGCAGAACGTATCCAGCGCCACCTTTTCCAGGCAGATATGTTTCTCAATTCCGAGTGGAACAAGCGTGTTCAGAAACGCCGTGGTGCATACCTTCACCGACACGCTGCCTTCTTCGGCAAGGTTAAGCACATAGTCAAGGATTGCTGCGGCTTTTGCCCAGAAGCGGACCCCCATAACGAGGAAGAGAAACAGATTCAGCTCAAGGATGACAAGTACTATATCCGTGGTGAAATATCTTTTATCAAAGATGATCCTGGCCGCCAAGAAATCGGAAGTTTTAATCCAATAACTGACGAGGACTGGACCGAGATGGCTTACTTATCCGTGAACGAGGTCCTCTGCAGAGCCATTGTTGCCCATAACGCAGAGGCCGTGAAAGCATGGCTTTCAGAAGGGAACGACGCGAATAAGCGCGATTATACTGGAAGAACCCCTCTTCATTTGGCTATTCTTTCTTCAACCGTCGAAATTGTCCAGATTCTTTTGGATGGCGGGGCACGAATATCACCAAGACTCTACGATGGTCGAACAGCATTGCATATTGCCGCTGCAAGAGGAGATACGGAGATAACGAGATTAGTATTGTTGAAGAACGTGCAGAATGAAACACTAAAGGAAGAAAGGGAGGAAAGACAACGACAGAAAGCCAAAGCCACAGCGGAGGAGACTGTGTAAGAAACCTTTTTTTTTGAAGTGGGATATATTTATTGCGTTACCGTATCTTTACTGACAAGCACGTTCTTACATATAGTCCAAGCGAAGCTACCAAGGCAACTGGAAACGACGATAGCAAAAAGTCCGAAGATGAAGACCAAAGCATGAAAGACGGGGATACTGATGCGAACGATGGAGATGACGATAAGGATCCTGAGGACGTAGATATGAAAGATAGAGATGCAGACGAGGATATAAGCATGGTCTCGGACGTAGAAGGTTCTGTTTCCGCTAAAACTGGCGTATCATCATTCGTTGATGTATATGTTAAGAACGAAGCTGAAGATCCCGAGCTTGGGTTAACCCCAGAGGAAGAGGAGGTTGAAGATGATGTAATTGATATTAACAAAACAGATTGGGACTATCAACTATCGCCGTTGCACTATGCAATTGTGCACGCTCATGAAAATATCGTTAAACTCCTGGTTTCCGAGTTCGGAGCTGATGTTTTGCAGCCGTAAGTATCCCGTTCTAAACCAATAAAGTGCTGTACTAATAGACTCGATCTTTTTAGTGTCATTCTGTCTTACAACTCAAAAGGTGTTCCGAGTTCGGTGCTACTGTCCATTCTGCTGGTTTTTAAAATGATAAGCAAAAAAAACAGAACTTCTATGCTTCGGACTCTTCTAAAACTTGGCGCTTCGTCTGCTCAAACCGATATGGATGGTGTAACAGCACTTATGCG
Organism: Orbilia quercus; assembly: GCA_036971405.1. Lineage (NCBI taxonomy): Eukaryota > Fungi > Ascomycota > Orbiliomycetes > Orbiliales > Orbiliaceae > Orbilia > Orbilia quercus. The sequence continues at coordinate 919,524 of JAJTUE010000003.1, read as the reverse complement.
TGTTGTTCAACAGAATGACTATGATTGTCTGAAGGTTATGTTTGAAGAAGACTCTGCGTCCGCAGTTGCCGCTACTAAACACATTCGTATCTCGGGTGATACTGCCATCAATTCTCTAACTATGGCGTAAGTTACAAATCCATACACTGTATATTTCCTTTTCAACTGTTGAGGAAGCAAACTAATATGATCTATAGAATAACCAACAACAAGGCGGATATTGCAATGTTGCTTCTTGAAAATGGAGCACCGCCAGAGATAACCGCGGAACTTTTTGCTAAAGTAACCAAGGCGAAAGACACTAGAAGAAATAAATTTTCCCTCATGTCATATCAGCCCATAGAATTGGCAATCGAGATGGAAATGCCTCCAGTTATCCTCAAATGCTTGGAGTTAGGCGTCAATCCATCGTCTTACACCACTAGAAGTCTGCCAGCAGAAGGATCTTCTTGGGAATTCTTTGCTTTGCACTCAAACTACTACACTCAAAGGTGAGATCCCATGGTTCCAGTTTTTCAAAAGTCTCCCCGGTGCAATTTAGTACTTACAGTTTATTATTCCTACAGATATGAGACTTTGGTAGATCTGTTGGAGGCTAAGATCAAAAGGTTCAAAGAGGTTTTGGAAGAGCTTCGAAACCCGCCAGAAGTGGAAACGAACAACGAACAGGCATCCAACCGCAACAAGAAGAAAGAGAAACCGATGAGATCAATCCCTGAACAGTATGTGGAAGGTTCCTACGAGTACTGGACGGCTGCTCGTATTATAGAAGAGGAAAATGACAGAAGGGAACGAGAGAATGCATTCTTGAGGAAGGCCAAGAAACCCAAAGAAGATAAAGGCCCTGATCCTGCGAAAGTGGAAAAGAAGAAACAATTGCTTGAAAAGTTGATTGAAAGTTACGAAGAAATCTTAAATGCCGCGATATCCAAAGGCGGGAAACGGTTTAAAGAATTACATCTTGCGATTTGGAAATCCGTTTTCGAAAAGCCTGAGCCAAAAACGGAGAAACGGGGCTTCCAGGAATCAGTCGAAGATAAACAGAAAGCCCCCGAACAAAAAGATCCTGAGGAAGAAGAAGACCTATTCGAGGTTGAATTCCGATTCACGGTGGAGCGAGGCAAAAAATTAGATCCGAAGATTAGAGATGCCTATCTCGAACTTTACAAAGGGATCTGGAATTGCGATAAAAACACTGTACTAAAATACACCACCACAAACTGGGAGCCAGACATGGCACCACTCTTAATGGCGACCAGAAACCAGTTTGGTTACACGCCACTGGCGATCGCTGTCTATCGGAAGCATCCCAAAGAATTTATGGATCTCATTCTCGCAATCACTGAAGCACAATATAAGAGGGACCGAGAAGGAAAAGTCAAAGAGGAGCCGGACAAGATTTATCGCTTGAGCGATGACATCGATTTCTTTGTAGAAGAAATTGATTTCACTGAAGTCAAACTTACAAGCAACATCGTAGAAGAAGCCGAAGAAATTGAGGATAGGGTTTTAGCGAAGGAGGCTGCCGGAGATATGCTTCAGGACAGTGTTCCATATGTATTTGGGGAGGAACGCCTTTCATCAAAACCCGTAAGTTATAATATTGCCACCTGAAACTAAGGAGTTTTGAAAAATGGGTACTAATTCTCGGGTAACTTAATCAGTTGCTTGAACAAGCAGTGAAAGCTGGTGATGCTGAACTTACTAGATATCTGACGGCTAGGATCGAGGCTTATGCTAGCCCTACCCTAAGTCCAGGACTATGGGAACCTCGCCTGCAAGATAGCAATCTTATTAACAACGTCATCAAAGATGAATCCTGTGAAATCTTGCCGATTTTCATGGAGTATTACGGTACCGGTGGTATATTCGATGGCAAGAATGATTTCAAGTATGAAGATTCGGATAATGAGGACGAACAGGATCCAAAGACTGAAACAACAACAACCGGAGAAACTGGAAAGATCCGCAAGAGGCCTAAACAATACCTAGGTCTGAGCATCAACGGCAAAAAGAAAAAGGATTGGGTCAATTCTATGAATCCAAACTACACTGGTCCCATTCGCCTGCGATACGAGGAACCACCATTGGCTCTTTTTGCAGCCTTCCACGGTTCCCACAAAGTTTATGAATGGCTTGAAACAAGTGGCCCTTATGAAGCTTTTCGACAATGGCAAACGAGACTTGAGAATGGCGCAGACGCCAAAAAGAGCTATTTCCTCAAAGTTCTACAAACTGCAGACGAATCGACAATCAGAGGATGGATGGGTATCGAGCATCCTCTCTTGCTCCATGCTGTGGTGAAGAACCAAGAAGTTCGCGCAAACCGAGATTTGTCTGAGGAAGAAAAATTTGAATGGTACAGAAAGCATCTCGAGTATTTCTTAGCCAAGAGTCCTGAGAGTCTCGAGTATAAGAAGAATCGCAAGGGATATACACCTTTGCTCCTAGCAGCTTCACAGCTTAACAAGTATGCGCTCAAGGCGTTGGTGGGACTTGGCGCTGATCCATATGCGAAAGTGCCAGAGGGCAACTTCAATCTTATCCACTTGATGGTCTCCGAATATATCAGCTCTCAATCCTCCTCATGGTCGTGGTCAGCCGGGAGACGGTATAAGATTACCTGGGAGGACCTCAGAGATTGTCTCTCGATAATTCCCGAAGATGTCAAAGTCTGGGCATTTTCCCACCGTGCAACAGCAAACCATATACTTTACACCCCGCTGGCTTACGCCCTAGAAGTTTCCACTTGGTCTAATCCGGCAACAATGTTCAAGATTTTACTAGAGTATTCTCATGGAAACGATACTAAGATCCGCACAGCGCTCGGAGATTTACCGATACACACGGCTATTAAGAAGAGTATGATAGACGTTCTCCAGTGCATCCTCGACTCTTCAAAATTAGAGACTTCTATCGCGGAGAACACGAATGGTATGACGGCTTTGGATCTGGCGACTTTGGCTTGGTACAAAGAAATTTTGACATCATCGCCCAGTCTTTCAAATTCTTTCCCGAGCCAATGGTTTTCCAACTCTTCTACAGCCATCTACATGTCCACCGCGGCTTCCTCTCCTGCAACCCCAGAAGTCGAAGAGGAATACGACACTAAATTGAGGACAAAGGAGTGGGGAATCAGATACTCTGATTCCAGAGCGGTCCGAGTTATGAGAATGCTTAACGTAAAACAAGAGGAGTGTGTAAAGGAGGACACAGGTTTGAGAAACCTGGTTAGTTTGAAGGACGTCAACGAAACTGCGGAGAGATTGGCAAACAAGAAAAGGCGAAGTTCTTGGTGGTGGAGCGAGGGCGGAACTTTTGATGATATTGTGATTTCGTGGTAACTTGAGATTCGAATATCCAAAGTTTAGGCTAGGATATCCGAAAATTTGTATAGTCGAGTAGTTAAATTTTCGCTTGAAATTGAGAACAGTAATGCAAATGGTAAAAGTTTCTCTCTTTTCCCGATTGATACTGCTAATAAGATGCTAAACTCGGGGCGAAGGCATCTTTGGGGGTTGCAAGAGCATTGGTAAACATGAAGTCTGCGTTGTTGTTGCAGAAGGGCTCGCTTGACCAAACGCGTTGACCGAGCGCGTTGTTAAGTTGATTTTATATTGCGAAATCTCTCGAGACTGGTTACAAGACTGCTCTCGAGACTACGCGATTAGTTCGAAGGTTTATCAACGTCTTATAACGATATTATATCATGGGAGGCTGAACTCTCATAGATGGTCCTGTGGAGAGTTTCGAAGCAGAAACGTGAAATCGATTCGGAATCCAGCCCGCCACAACACAAGAGTTGGACAAACAGCTGCCTACAGTGCGTTCAGACACTATGAACCCTGGAATTAGAGTTTCACTTCGCCCCGATTTCAAGGTAAAACCCTGAAGCTAGAGAGATCCTTACATTGCATCGGCGGCGAAACTATCTGCATGCCCGCTATTGTGGACAAAGACGCATCAGTGCGGAATCCCTGCATTAACAGTTGCAAGTCGCCCATTGAGAATATATATTCCCACCTGGTGCACTCGGTGTGGCGCTTTTATTCAACATGTCTTTAGATCTTTTCAGACTATTTCCTAGAGAGGCGAATTCTGATTTCGCAGTTTAACTCCTCGTTCAACTTATATACGCATATACCAAGGTCGACTTTCAAGCATTTCCGTCATCGGCGACCCGCTCAGCGCAGTTGCCAGCATCATTGCTGTAATCCAACTCTCCAACGCAGTTTTATCCTACTGCTATCGTTTCCACATGCAAGCGAAGGATGCCGGCAGGGAAAATTTTCCAAGTCATCCAGGAGATCGAAGACTTGCGAACGCTGATGAACCAAGTTCAAGAGGTACTACCGGCTATTAGTGAAAAAGAAGCTACCCAAGTTGAAACGCAAACTGGGACTCCTGTGGCTGCGGGGGCCGATATAACAGCTTTGAGCCGTTCCGTGACGAGTAGCAAAGACATACTTACTAGAATCTCGGATAAACTGGCGCCACTACTGAAAAAGGGGTTGATGTCACGCCTAAGGTGGCCGTTTGAGGGGAAGGCAGTCCAAGAAAGATTGGAGAATTTGCAGAGACACAAGACTACATTCCAATTGTTTCTTTCAATCCAGAATACGAAACAGCTGGACAAACAATCTCAAGACGTATTGGAGCAGAAGGTTATTATTGGCAGCGTACGAGACCATTCGGACAAAGTACGTCGGACGAGTGTCCTGAACTGGTATAAAACAAGCGACCCTGAACAAAACCATAAAACATGCCGCGCTCAACACGAACCGAGGACTTGTGCTTGGATTTTCGACACGGAGGGGTTTCAGTCCTGGGCTTCGGGCACTGGCGGACACTTGTGGATACACGGTATACCGGTGCTGGCAAGACGATATCAAGTTCGACGATAATAGACCATACACCAAAGGCGAATGAATTGGATCCTTCGACAAGGGTCGTCTTTTATTACTTTGACTTTGCGGACAGCAAGAAACAGTCCTTGGGGAACTTTCTCCAGTCGGCCATCCACCTGCTTTTAGCGGCGGATCCACTAGACCTTGCAGAGTCAGCTGCGGTACTTTATGACAAAGATCACGGACTGCAGGAACCCCACGCTGAAGAACTGTCTGAGGTCTTTGTGAATATTACTTCCAACTTTAGAACTTTCATTATTGTCGATGCTCTAGATGAATGCACCAAAGCGGAGAGAGATCGCTTTTTCCAGGATTTTGCAAACAAACTTCAGGACAAGTCCAGCTTGCTTATTACGAGCAGAAGGGAGTCAGATATTGAGAGCGCAACGAGCGGAACCGTTTGGAAAGTTGTTTTATCGAAGATGCAATAGTGGACGCCGACGTCCGAATTCACGTCACAAGAGCAATGGCAATCGATCCAGCGTTCCAAATGTGGACTTCTACATCTGTCAAAAAGGAAGTGCTAGACGCGATTGTGAAAGGATCTCGTGGAATGTAAGAATGAATCCTCTCTTTTTTAGCGGTTCAATTCTAGCATTTTGGCTATGTTTCGGTGGGCTGTGTGCCAACTGGAAACTATGAAACAGTGCTTCACTCCCCGGATGGTGAGAGAAGAGCTGGGACGAATGCCAAAGACCTTAGACCAAACCTACGACAGAATTTTACAAGCTGTTCCGCCTATGCACAAAACTTTCGTGCAATCTGCACTTCGGTGGTTAGCATTCTCAGATCGACCACTGTTACTTAGTGAACTCGGAGAGGCCGCCGTTATAGACCCGACTTTTGGATCATTTGATCCCGAAGACAGCAGATTCTTAGATCCTAGAAAAATTCTTGAGCTCTGTGGGTTTCTCGTGACGCTAGGGAATAAGAAAATTGGGTGGGATGCTAACATCGAAGATTGGCTGTTCGCCAAGCTTTCCAACGAAGGGATTGGAGGATTCGTGAGCTATGAAGAACACAAGAAGGAATATACAACAGTTACACTTAGCCACTACTCGGTCAAGGAATATCTAACGTCAACCCGTTTGCAAAAAGCCAGTCTCGGGGATTATTTCATTACCGAGAATATGGCCCATACTTTTATCGCGGAGTGTTCACTATTGTATCTGCTTGATTTAGGAGGCGGAGAAGTTCTACAGCAACTAGTATTCGATGAATATCCACTTCTCGAGTACTGCGCTGTTTACTGGATGCAACACTACAAAAAAGCTGGGGAAGATGCAGGATCGTCTGCTACGAAGCTATTGTTACGCCTTTTCGATAAATCTGCACCAACGGCATACATCAATTGGCTTACCTCATGTGATCCGGATTATGATGGTCCGGGTAATAAAAAGTCACAAAGTAGAATGATAAGGGAGATGAAAATGGGCATTCGGGAGGTTCCAGAGCCTCTCTACTGAGTAGCATCTATCGGATTTATTACCATTGTTAAAGAGATTATTGATAGAGACGCAGATATTAACGGTTCGGGAAGAGGCTTCTTCGGATCCCCGCTAGCGATTGCGGCATACTACGGCTGTGGGGGGGTGGTGGGCTGTCTTGTGGGGAGCGGTGCAGGTCCGGACGGGGGGGCGGCGGGTTTGGGAGCGTTCTCCAGGCAGCAGCAGGAGGAGGGTCACGCGAAGTGGTGGAAAAGCTGGTGAAAGCCGGAGCGGATATCGGTAGAACGGGAGGTATGTGGAACATGCCACTTATAGCGGCAGCCACGTATGGGCATGACGATGTGGTAACATTTCTGCTCAAATCACAGGCCGATCGAGCGTATCTTCTTTAACCCACGGCTCGGCTCTTTATCAAGCGGCGTTAGCGGGTGATAATAAGACCGTAACAAAACTTCTCGCCGCGGGAGCCAATGTCAACGAAATGAGCCCCGACGGCAGCCCACTCTATGCAGCCGCTATGTCATCTTCTCTACCAGTGGTTCAGATGCTTTTAAATCGCGGCGCTGATGTCAACAAAGGCGGTAAAGGCGAGCTGGGGTACCCGTTGACGGCCGCCGCAAAGCAAGGGAACGTGAATGTTGTTCGGGTTCTTCTTCGGGCTGGTGCCAAAGCTAATACGCTAAGAGCGGAACATAGGGTGGGGAGAGGGGTTTCTGCTTTAGAAGCTGCTATTTAGAGCAGAGATTTACCTACTTTCGGGCAATTCTCGATGCGGGTGGTGACCCCAATATAGAAGGCCACCTTTATCCCAATGGCCTCCACGCTGCTTTGTGGACTGGGGAATTGGAAATGGCAAAGATCTTACTAGAGAGGAAGGCAGATATCGTGGATGAAACTTTTTTAGAAGCTATTGAGGATGGTCTCAAGATCCGTGGTTCTTGAAGACAATTCTAGACAGATCACCGAATATTGACGCCTCTAACGCCAGTCGAGGAAGTGCCTTACACGTCGCCATCACAAGAGCTGATGAAGAGGTTGTGCGGCTTCTCCTCGCGAAAAATCCATACACGGGAGCTATCGCTGAAGATGGGACAGTATTGACATATGCAATAGTGTCAGGAATGATAGATATTGCGAAAGAGTTGATTAAAAGTGGTGCCGATGTGCCCAGGGTCGTCTCAAAGTACGAATACCCGTTCACGGCGAGTATTCGGCTAGAAATCGAACATGCGACACCAACTTTTGAACTACCAGATATCCTGTTAGGAATAGGCGTTGACATAAACGGTGCGGGACGGAGAGCGTGAGTTTGTTATTTCTCTCTTCCGAAATTGAAGTGGCTTTTTGACATCGAGTAGGATGACAGATGCACTCAATGGAGAGAGTATACCGACACTGAGGTATCCAGCCAGTAAAGGCGCAGATTTGAATTCAATCCTGGAATTTGATGGATGCACCCCATTACAAAAAGCGGCTTCGGCTGGGAATCTGGGAATTATGAAATTATTACTGGAGTTGGGCGCGGATTTTAATGGAACACCTGGTAGTAGAGGGACGACTCTGCATTACTCTCTCTTTTCGACAAAAGATCTTATTCCGCGATTTCTCCTTAATGAGGGTATCGTGGTGGACGATATGGATGATAGCCTTATTTGCAACGCCCTGACAAATGGTTTGTCCTCTTTAGTTCCCGAATTGATCAAGGCAGGTGCGGATGTCAATAAACCCAGCGTTGGAGGCTGGACACCCCTTGCCTTAGCCATGGAAAAAAAATGCCGCAGAAATTGAGGAAATAGTTCTCTCCCATGGAGCCCAGACCACTAATACAGGACTCGAGGGACTTGCAAGAATGATTGAGAAGGGTAATGTTGAACATGTAAAGAAGCTTTTGAAGACGGAGTGAATCCGAATCAAGCCTATCCAGGCGCCACTCTGTACGAGAGTCCAATGAATGTAAGTATTTCAACTCATAACTCTGTTTCATTCTAAGCTGACTTGCAGGTCGCAATTAAATTTGGCAAACGAGATATTGTCGAACTTATGGAGGATTACGGAGCGAGCATTGGCTACCTGCTGGAGATTCACCAAAATCCCTTAGGCAGAGCTGTGGGCTGCTGCCCATTGACATGGTGGAGTATTTGTTGCAGATGAGCGCAGATCCCAACAAGAGTCGAACCGCTCACTCCTGTGCGGCCACGCGAGCAGTGGAGAGGGATACTGTGGAGATACTCGACATGCTGTTAGAGTACGGAGCTGACTTTGTGGGCCACGAACTTTATCTGTTTCAACAAGGGATATGGGGAGGAGAACCAACGATATTATACCTTTTGGAGAAGATCCCGGAAGAACACCGAGTCTCAGCTCTTGGTTGTACGCTCCAGGCAGCTGCGAAAGCGGCGTTATTGGACCTTTGTAAACTGATGATTGACATGGGGGCAGATGTGAATCTTTCGGGTGGCCCGCATGGCAGTCCCTGCACGCCTTGGTGTCCGAGGCTCGGAATTACAACAGCTCGGATATGAATAACCGGCGGACGATTTTCAATTTGCTGTTGGAGAAGGGAGCAAAACCACAGGAGGTTGAAGGCTATGGCTCCATCTTGGTCACCGCATTATCGAGCGGGTTGGTGACATTTGCTAGAGAGCTACTAACGGCGGGGGCTGATCCAAACGGCAGCTCAGAGGAGGATTTTTATAACCCACTTCAAGCAGTCGCCCGATATGCGCCATCTCTCCTGAATCCACTGATAGAGACTGGTGCCGATGTGAACGCAGTAGGAGGGAGGTTTGGTACCGCATTACACGTTGCCGCTTACACCCATGAATGCGAATGTATCGCGATTTTGTTGAAAGGTGGCGCGAAACTCGATCTGTTACCGCCAAAGTATGGTAGCGTCATCCAAGCCGCTGCAAAGCATGATACCATCACCGGTGGGGGTTTGGTGGCTGGTGATACAAGCGTACGAGCTATCCAGCTCCTGCACAGCCGATGTGCTTCTCCGAATCCCGCAGGAGGAAGATACGGTAACGCACTACAATTAGCGACAAAGTCGGATAATTTAGAGGCCGTAAAATGGCTGCTTAATCATGGGGTTGACCCCCATCTGAAGGGACGGTGGGGTATTGCGGCAGGTGCCGCTCTTATTAAGAAGAAGTGGCGGATCGTCTCGTACTTAGAGCAACACTATGGTAGAAGCTCGGCCTCGGCGTAGTGCAAAATAATAATGGAGCTAATGTGCCAGGAGCTCTATAAAGTTGATTTCCAGTCTCGTTCCCATATGGCCATTCCTATTAGAGATGTAGATTTTTCAGTCTGAAGACAAAAATTAAGCGACAGTCTAACAATGGCTTTAAAACCCCGGCTACAGGAAGGCGCCCACGTCCTGTATCACAAGGTCTCCTCCACTATGCAGGCATAATATGCTTATGAATTGAAGTGTCCCGCAGTTTGATATTTTGTCACACGATGAAAGAAAGTAGTTTATTCGGCAGCGAAATAGAACCCTTTATCCCATTCCAGCTGCTGTGAGCCTAAAGAACGACCATTAATTGTGAAATTCAAGGTCATCAAACCTTGAAATATGAAATCCTAATAGAAGGTTACGTTGCAACGCTTTCGCCCGGCTACTCGCTCGTTCGTTGTCAAACTGTTATGACAAATCAGCCAAGCTCCACTCTCTGAGCGACGCTGGAGATATGTTCATATGTTAGACACGGGCTACAGCCTCAAGAGTGGGTGTTTGGGCTCATCAGTCGATCCATATTACCGATCGGGAAGGATTTATGCATCTTGATTACAGACATGCAGCCTCGTGGCAAAATCTAGATCTTCAGCCGTGCTGCAAGGTGACCCGTTTCTTTGAAAACAAGTTTTTCTCCTAATACTGAAACTGAACAGGGTCGAGATCCCTTTCTTTGCATTTATTCTCTATTTGCTTGCAGATTTCAAATATAGAAGACACCAAGCATGCAGGTACAGATCGGGGAGTCTCAGACGGCGAACCTCTTGTCTCCTTGTGCTCGATTCATATGGGAACTACCATTGGAAAGAGTATTTCTATTCTGGGGGGGGCCTGTTTAAAACCGCCTCTTATTGAAAGACTGTAGACGAAAATTGTCAACCTTTGCTGAACAAACATGGGCCGGTGGAAAGGAAATGTGCCAACTGGATCTATGGTTTTACTGCGGTGCTACCGCGGTGCGAACTCTGCGTATATACGGGTTGTACATTTAGTGCAATATCACACAGGAGACCTCTCGGGTTACACGAGTAAAGAAGGCGCTGTAGCATGTAGAAGATATCATGCATAGGGATGAAAGGCATCGTATCATGTCATATCAATTGCTAATTGCACCGATATGGCCAATTGCTAGCGCTGGGCTATATACAGACCGCTATTAATTGACTAATTAAAATCTAAAAGTAAGTAGTCTAGTCACGGCTCACCATTAAGTAGGTAAAATCCTCTTCAGTATACACCCCCCTTGGATATACCACTCCCCAAACTTTCCCCTCAACCTCTCAGAATCCCAAGTCTCTACATCATCAAGTGCCACAAGATCTACAACAACCACGACACAACCGCGACAAGCTACGACCTCTTCCATTTCCACCATTAGTTCGTTTGACAACAAGCTTAACAATGGTAAGCACAGCGACAACAGCCTCAAAATATACTACCTCAAACGCAAATGCGGCAGCCAGCGCCACTGCGGTTTCCAGTTATGGTGGCTTCGGTTTCCTCTCCTGCTGGATTGATAATACTCTAAATCGAACCCTCGCTGGCTGGGGCCTCGACCCGAGCCCGAATATGACAGTTGAAAGCTGTATCGACTTTTGCGCCCCGACTAGAAATTATGTCGGGTTAGAAGACGCTAGGGAATGTTGGTGTGGGAATGATCTTTTATCAGGTACTACAGCACCAGCCACCGATTGCGCATCGCCGTGCACCGGAGCTCCTGGAGAAATATGTGGTGGGCCCCAAAGGTTGGCTCTTTATCAGAAGATAATCACAACGACTATATCGTCCTCGTCTTCAAGCTCCACGACAACAACATCATCTTCGACGACAGCCAGTAGCCAAAACGTCGCCGCAAGAAGGATTGCCGGTCCGGTCGCAGGAGGCGTAATAGGTGGTCTCGCTGGGCTAGCATTGATCGCTATCGCCATTTGGATGTGGCGGAAGAGACGTAATAATGCAAATACAGCAGCTGCAGATGGAGAGGTATCACACATCCCAGGACCAATGGTGCTGTCTCAAGAGATCAATTGTGACCAAGCTTCTGATAACGTCAAACCGCAAACTGGAGAAGATCAACCGATGGAGCTGCCGTGACTGAGAGCGCGGGGACATTTGTAACTGCGTGTATTTATAAAACGTCTCAGTCAATTCAAGTGCGGTTGGATTTCATAATACTGTGCACGTTGAAGCAGCTGTCGTATAAAAATCCGGAAAGTAAGATAAGAAAATATTATGAAAGAATAAGAACCGTATGAGAGTTTACTTGGAATTGATCCTTGACATAACTTTCACCTTATTAAATGAGGGTTGGTTTCTTATATTACAAACAAGGTCCTTTGAAGATCGACGGAAAAATAGCCCATTGCTAGTGATGCGAGTGGTATTATAACAAAAATAGGATAGTTAGAATAAAAAGTTTCATTTTCCAATTTCCCCCTCGCTCATGGAAACACCTTCAAACTTATAAACTTCTTGTTTTAAATATAGGTTTTTCACGAATATCACCTCCAAATTTTACCTAACACCAAAGAGGAAATATATAAATATTATATTGTCTTTTTCACCTGCCTATCTCGTTGTCGGACTGTCATGTGCGCCATCTTGGCACCGCCTTTAGGGTGCAGTCCCAGGTGCAGGACTTTTGGAAAACAATTACAATCCCGCCGGCCCTCAATGCGACAAGCTTGCCAATTTAATATAAATGGCTAGGTCTTGCTCTGGCCTAGAAAATCACTGGATTTTAATACTAATATTTTGTTCAATCACTGCTAAAAAAATGTGACGACATCTGCGGATGTAGATGATGGCCCCCATTGCCATTTGGGATCATATCTAGAACCCTCATTGAGTCCGCCCGCAGACAGCGACAATTGCGATCTCGAACGTTTGCTTGCCACTGAGCCTTCTTCACCATCTTCCAACGATTGTAATCTTTGACGCTTCCTTGCCGCTGAGGTTTCTTCACTCTTTTCTACCGTCGGATCGGAGCTTTCAGGTATCTCCGATACATTCTTCTCTGCTTTGAAAATATTCGGCTTCAAATCAACCCCCAGACTCGGCTCTTTCCTCCACATGCTAATCAACTGCCAAATCATATCACCTTTTCTCGCCCTATCCAATCATCTGTTGGAAGAGGGGATCCCAGAGTTCTCGCTGCATGCAAAATCATCGCTGTGGGGCTACCATGCCAGACCTTGGGGGCCGGAACGTGCCTAAACGTTTCTTTCCCCGGTCCCACGGCAGAGATAAAATGTCCCTCCTCAAATAAACATCGTACAAACCGCCCGGGCACTTGGTATCCAAGGAATCGGCCAAATTTTCGGAATTTAGTCCAGCCAAATACGCACGATACATATCTCCAGTTGGGATCCAACGCCTTCTTTCCTGGCCTTCTGCCAACATCTTCTCTCGAGCATGGAAGTCTTGCCGCTCGAAATCTAGAAACCATTTAAGGTGTGTCGGGAGGATGATGAAAAATGGCGGTAATTCACGGAAGGCGTAGTGGCAGTTTTTACATAGTGGAATAGCATTTTGGAGGTCCTCGCAACGATATTTGTTTAAGCTAGATGAATTCAAATAGAAATTCGTTAGAAATAACAGATCGAAGAAAGCTGCTATCTAGCTAAACTAAAAATCGTATTCCAGGTGTTTTCTGGTGTTTTAATGTATCAGAGAAACCTAAATTTTATACTGGGTCAGGTTAGTCGCGATGTTTACCAGTCCTTGCAATGGTCATAGCAACGCAGCCAGAGATGTGTTCTTGTATATCCTAACTCGGAAATATCACAACAGCAAACAAGAAACCTGTTGGTGTAACCCCGCTCAAGGAGCCAAGCCGCCACCAAGAGGAATGATTTATTTAAGGCCTCGCCTAACGAATTGAAATCGGCTTATGCACTTACTTACTTGGTTATATTGAATCTGAAATTTGGGCTAGCCTCCTAAGAATAGAGTCGTCGAGTTCTCATGCATTCGTTTGATACAAAATAAAGTGGTGAACGGGTTGCTCTCAACTCGAGAACTGCACTCTCCGAGGTTGTCAAGACTGCGAGCACGCCGAGTGCCAAGCTTTTCTCCAAAACATCAACCCTTCCATAATGCCTCGTCCACCAACATTCGTCTTCGTCCCCGGCGCCTGGCATCGGCCTTCATGTTATAGCAAAGTTATCAAACTTTTGCAAGATCAGTATCAGCTGAACTGCACTTCCGTGACACTACCCTCAACGACAGGAGACCCGAATGCTACTTTCAAAAATGACCTTGACGCGGCTCGTGCGGCTATAACCGCCGAAACATCCCAAGGCCGTAACGTCATTGTTGTCGCTCATTCCTACGGCGGTATGGTTGGCAACAGTGCCATTAAAGGGTTCACACGACCGCGACATACCACTCCAGGGATCGCTGGTGACACATCAAGCCCGACTCCCGATGCAGCTTCTCCTAGCGGGTATGTCGTGGGCATTGTTCTCATCGCCTCTGGCTTTACGTTCACAGGGCTAGCCTTTATGGACCCTTTCTTTGGTATACCGCCTCCAGCCTGGCGCGTCAACGAGTCCACCGGATTCGCCGAGCTCGTCGCATCTCCTGCTGAGTTCTTCTATCATGATGTGCCAGCTGATGAAGTTGAATACTGGGTTTCGCAACTCACTCCTCACAGCTTGAAATCCCTGTTTGAAGGTGGTGAACACTCGTACGCCGGCTGGGAAGATGTCCCTGTTTGGTATATTGGCACCGTTGAAGACCGGGGCCTACCAATAACGGTCCAACGAATGCAAATAGGCATGGCCAGAGAAATGGGGGTTACTGTTGAGCATAGGGAATTGCAGACCAGCCATTCTCCATTTTTGAGTCAACCGGATGAGGTCGTGGAAATTATGGTGGAAGCTGTTGAATCGATTACCGGTAGAGCAGTAGAAAGGACCGAGGCCCTTGCAAAACAACAGACGATAGTGATCCCGGCAGCTCGATTCTGGCAACCAGTCACCTGGTTTAAGTTTGGTTTGCCCCTTGTGTTTGGTCACTTGATAGGACGAGGAATCCTCACCTTTCAATGGTGTAGGAGGCTATGGAGTGCAGGTCTGCGATGAGGCATAGCCGATGGCAATGTCTGGGGAGCATTTAACTCTTTCAGAGGAAAAGAAATACGTGCACGTGAGAATTTGTAGTCTCGCTCTCCTAGCTGCCTGGTTGAGACTTCGACAGTTTTTTTTCTATTAGGCGAGACTCAAGGCCAACTCTGACACTGCCAGCGCCAATATTCATTACTTAATCTCTCCTCAAACATAATACAAGCATACCATGTACATATTTTCAATTATTGGCAAATCTTTTAGACAATTTTATTTGCTCAAATATATAAGGTAGAAAAAGGTTATATAGTTAACATGGTATAGATAAAATATCCAAGATATGTCTAAATATCAAATCTCCCAGCATTCTTATGCACTGTCTTTATACTGGAGTGTGGCATAAAAACTACCGTCCCAGCTATCCATCTCTTCGCTAATGACGTTTGCCACCAGTGGGTTGTCGGGTTGATTTTCAATAATAACGCGATAGGTATTTTGATGGTTACTCTCCAACTCCCACTTGAAAGTCACATCAATATGCTTTTCCTCCTTATTGGCAGTATACGTAGCTCGATACTTCAACGAGCCTTCCATCTTTGAGTGGTTGTTAGGATCCCAAGCATGAAATATAAATTTGTCCATTTGGAAAACAACGCTGGGGGGTGATTCCCATCCATTCCCGCCCTTATGCCACTCGCAATTACTCCGATACGTGTCCTGTTCCAAGTACTTCCAATCGTAGCCTGTAGCATTTTGAACTTCAAAATAGGCGCCGTGGAATGACGAGCTGAGTTCTGTTTTAGATTCTTTTCCCTGGCCGCAGTTGGGTGTTCGGTTGGTAGTCTTCTGTTCAAGATCTTATTTTTGAGTCAGCTGATGGTGTGAAATCAAGATAAAAACGTTCCCAAACAGCACAGCTGGTAAACGAGTAGGAGAAATGGGTAGAATCAGTAGATGGAATTTCAAACCTTGCGCGTGAGAAGCCATTTTTCTGTTGGAAGTACTGGGTACTAGATCTTCTAGGAGCTGGTGACCTGAAAACGCTGATAATATATATATCGATACCGGGATTTGCGTATCTTTAAGCAGAAGAAACAGTGCTATACATATGTGGGAACGGGGTCAGTTGATAGGAAAAATCAACTCCGTAGGATTTCTTGTCGACTTTTATATTGTAATTTTGGATAGGCATGGAAGAGAGTGTTAGTATTCCGTCTATCTCGATGCCTTGGCACATTATCAGTTTGCTGGGACCCCTGCCATAGCCAGTCTTGAGACCACACCCGCTCCCTCGAGACTATCCCTGCTATAACGGACTACTTCATATCATATACCGATCCTTGTCGAAAAACAAGGCGGGAGTTCGGGAGAAATGGCAAACCGCCAGGCGGTGACCGGAATAGGCGTGTGTGTGCGCCAGTATAAGCTATCACAGTTTACATTTATACCATGGCATGTCGAACTAGAAGCTGCTGGTTCGTCTAATCCCGGTTATGCGTTGTAAATATCCAGTGCGAAGGCGGCGTGCAGGAACTCTTAATTTTAAGATATTCTATATCATGATATATATATCACGCAATCGTAGCTTCGGTGGCACCGAACAAGATATCCCGTTCGCATTCGGATGATCATGCATACTCCCGGGATATACGTAATTTCGCATCTCTTCCGCTTTCTAGATGTACGCATGAACTCAGCTGTTAGAAGTTACTGAATCCTTAGCATCTGAAAGTGCAAGCTGTGTAAAATGCCTTGTACAAATCAAGTATCAATTCTAAGAATCTGTAATATTCGGTGATTTGGATCTCAATAGTTTTTTATGTGAAGATGTTTGTACTTCTATGATTAATGTCTGGCCAAGTGGAACTTATTTTTGTCACCCGTGTGCCAAATCGTAGGAGAAATTCGACTACAAGGTAGCTGAGCTTGTCAAAGTGTGAGCTGGTTCGTCTTCCCTGCTGAACCTATATGATATATTATACCATAAGAGATGTGTGTATGCGCAATCGGCGCAATTCCCCGGCGTATAGCGGTCGCATTCGGGGTAGTTTCATTTCAGCCGTATTTTATCGCTTCGGGTTTCATACCTGCTCGCTTAAATTACTATCGCAAACGCGTTAGACGGCGTTCAAATTAGATAGTACACGTAGTTCAAAACTTTCACAAGGAATTTCACGCCTGTTCTGGAGTCTTAAAGAAGGACGATCTATCGGATTGTATGATTATCTTAATATGCTTTGTTAACCCCTGTATTCGAATAAACCATTATCTCCTTAGCTAATTGTAAGAAAGGACGGTAAGCAACAACTTTCGGTAGGAACCAGAGTTTGAATTCCCAATTCCTTCCAAGATGTGTTTTTTTTTCCTCGTAAAGCAGAAGCTCAACATACATTAAGACGCAGTTGCTGGCTCTTTCGCCTTGTGACGTCAACCGAAAAGAATTTGCTGAAAAATATTTTTTACAATAGCTTTTTCTTAAATAACTGCGTCAGCTATCTGATATACGCAATGTTGATGCAGGCCAGAGTACATCCATGGATCCATCGCATTCGGCGGTTTTGAATAATAACTCAGCTTAGAATATTATTATGATAACTCCATACATAATATATACCACTGAGCTCACTAGCTATATCTAGCTAAAGAGGTAGGTCCAAATCAGTCATTCAGTAGTTGACAGTGATTTCACAGCAGATGTTACGGGGTTGCTTGTGTATCTTCATTCCATGGATACTGTAATGAAGGACGGCAGAGATTTAGGATAAATGGTCCACTATTTCCTCGAGGTATCGTAGCTAAGATAGATTCACAGGAAAATTATTCAACCCAATAAAGTACAGCTACCACACTTATTCGAAACACCTCGTTTCTTTTTTGCTTTCATACCCTCATCTTCAATTGCTGGTACTCCTTCTGGAGTTCAAACCAGTTTTCTTTCAGATTTTTTGTTAATTCAGAGAATCATCCAACGACGTTACCATGGAATCAGAGACCCATTACAGTCCCTATCCTTTCGAAAAGCTTAGTGTCCAGCAACGCGAAAATCACTTTGCGGCACAAAAGAAAGCGGCCGAGGAATGCCCAGAATTCCTGGATAGCTCTGACAATGATGAGCAATACCCCTGGGTCTTTGCACTGAACCATGCCGGCCGGCCTTACAAGTATCGACAAGTGCCACGAGATGACTCAGTTGCTGATACGCAAAATAATCCAGACACAAATACTAGGGGCGCTGAGCCAAAAGAATCCGAACCACCAAAGTCTAGTATCCTAGCCAAAGGTGTATCTGTCTGGTGGGAACCAGACGACAAAGACCATGATATCATTGATAGTAAGGATGCAGGAGATAACTGGGTGTGGAACCAAGGTATCAAGCTTTACCATCATAAAAAGGTCTCAGGGAAAGAGAGAAGCTTCTTGTTAAAAATTAGGACCTGGCCTATTTACCCGACTCATTGGAGGTTCCGGTTTGATGTGGGTCGTACTAAATACGAGCCGTATGATGTCTCTGAAAATTGGGTTGGTTTAAGTGTTTATAATCCTTTGATAGACCATACGGTTGGATATTATACTTACCCAGCAGACGATCTCAATCATGATCCTATCATGAGAAAGGGAACTATATACTGGGTAACCCAAGGTGGTCGGTAAATAAGAGACAAAATATAGTAAGGCTGTATGTATTTTTGGTGTTAAATAGGTGATGATTACTCGGAAAGTTTTATTATGAACACTATAATTATAAGCCACCCGATCTAGTTTAAACATTCTCTATCTTTATTCGTGACATGCACGTCTATACTGCACTTCTAACCTTTAAAAGTTTTGCAAAATGCCGGAAAAATTGGGTTGCTGAATCACAAACACATCTGTAAACCTCTGTTCGATATATAAATATTATGAAAGGCATGAACACATTTTTGACGACCGAAAGATTGAAATCTGACTACGCAACACCATAAACAATAATTTAAGGATTTATTATTTCATCCTATTAATAATCTAAACGCGTCTTCTATCTTAACGTTACATCACTGACAATTACCGAAGCTCTGTTTCTCTCTTGCAATAAAAATATAACTTACGGTGGCCATTAACTCGAGACCACGACCTGGAAACGAGGGAATAGAAATACTCGACTGCACGTCCATACTGACTAAAATAAACGTTTGCTAAGAGACTGTCGCCAACCTGGTAAGCCGATGAAGTGAGCTAAAATAATGATATAAGTTACTGAAGCTGTGGATTAGTGGTATCGTACCAAAGGTCGAACTGGAAGCCCGCTCTGTCACTTGTACTTTCAATGTACCTGATCATTCCAGCTATTATCTGTGGCCAGGATCTCTATCCTTTCGTTTCAATAAGTACACGGACGCAGATACACCAGCAAATAAACCAACCAACCAGTGGTCCCCACAATTTCTGTCCGCAACCTACCTCAACAAATACGTAGGAGTATACTGAAAATACAGGCTGAAGAATACGAATTTAATACCAGAGGGGATTGGTTTCGCTGCCCTGAAGGAGGCAATGGATAATGACACCCCAATCGTCAAGTACTATAAAATGGATTGAGAATTTATCGTACCGGTAGAACTCGAAACGACATGGATTCCGGCATTTGGCCACAAGAGTGGAACCCCAGACTATACGGACAGTCTACGGGAATCACTTATCGGAAGTGTTCAAATCGAACACGAGACAGACAACATTGGCCAAGAAGCAGCCCTTTTTGAGACGTATTGGACATTAGTGAATGTCGAGTCATTGTCGAGGGTCTCGATAATGGTATCATGCTAATGCTAGAAGCGTCCGAAAAAAGTAAGTATGTGAATGGGGATCTCCGTTGGCTCGTCTCCAATCGCGATAAAATCTCGACCACTCCGGGCTTTCTTTATTGAAGAGCAAAGCGCTATCAACCCTCTTGGGGTTTTCGGGCGTGTGAAAGAGTTCTGTTCTTAGCTTTTTGGTTTGGCCGCGTTGAAAATAAGTTAGATACGCTATTGCAATTCCAAGCTTTTGGCCACCAACGCACGATTACACATGTAGGCGTTTTAAGCAAAACTTGCGAAAGACTTTGCATGTACAGCGAGTTGAAACAAGTGCAATAAAGGCATGTTACTTATGTAGATTCGACTGATAAAACTGGTTCTCGCAGCTGCTTGAGTGGCTGGTCAGAGATATCTCGGAAATCGAAGCGAACTAATTTATTGATGATAGGATACCAAGCATGTTCGTCATTACTCCAAGAAAAGCATGTCGCACAGCCTGGCAGACGACAGTAAAGATATGATCTAATAACGCATCCGCATGCTTTTGCGGAATTTCGATGTCACAGTCGAAGGCCGAGGAAGGGAAGGGTTCATATTCATTGATTTCAGCAATTTTATCCTACAGAAGCATTACATATTAGCATCGTGTATCACGGGCCAGGTACATGTCACTTCAGTTGAAATACCTTGATGCCGTGTGGTATGAAGGCAAAACCGATATTACCCTCGCTGAACTTTTTCACGACGTCCAATACACGTGGTGGGATACCTCTTATGTTGAGCGCCAGCAGATTTGTATTTAAAAACGTAACAGATCGGTCTGTGCTCCCCAACAAACGCTCTCGCGTTAACCTCGTGGATAGTTTCGACCTCGACCTCGACCGAACACGAACACTGTCGTCTGGCGCATCCTCTGATATATCAGATATTGCATCGAGCCGCAGTGACGAAGACGATGATGAGTTTGACACAGGATACGGAGAAGGCGCTGTGTTTGGCGACGCTAAATCGGAACTCTCGGCGTTCGTTTCTCTTCGCCACTCTCTTCCTTGGGTGCGGCGAGCTCTTTTACAATGTGCCTGTCCTGATCTAACAGGGCCTTTGCACGCTAGCCAGGCTTGAATGTATTGCCGTTGGCATTCATCCATAGGTTGGTTATGGTCGCCGCTGTGTCATGTTGTTCGTGCTCTTCAGGAAAGAACGATTTCGATTGGCTATGAAGCAAACATCATAGAGTGTTGGTCACACTCGGGAACATGTAGTTGCGTGCACAACACAAATCTATATGAGATCCAGCCCACCCGCCGGGTTTAGGTTAAGTTTAATTTGGAGGATCCGTAATAATAAAGCATATAAATGGTGCTCAATCTAATTGTTCTAAATTATATTGTACTAAGAGGGATTTTTTTGGTAAGAATTCGGTCCACCAGAACTCAATAAAAGTATAGAGAACATATGATACCTACATGTACCTTGGTAAGTACTTAAGTAATAATGGCTATTTAGATCGGCTATATGGCTTATAACTATCACGATTTGTGTAGGATCGTATCACTGCTGCATGCTGGGTTTTCTTGGTGGCCGTCTAATGCGCAACCGAATTAATTTTACAGCTGGCAACAGCCAGCAAATTAGCCGCTCGATTCTTACGCTGGATATTAAATTTCTTAGTCCGGTGAACTATAGTGTTTTGGGTTCGATACATCCTAACAATGACAATCTATTAAATCATATAAATACATATCCGAGACACAATCCCATATATATAGTCTCGCACTATCGTCGTTATTGACTGGCCTTTGAATTCGTGCAGCTTCGGCCAAGATTTACGATTTCGGCCGGGTTTTTTGTTTCGCTCAAGCCAAATAACGCAGCCTTCTGAGGCTGAAATCGACGAGGCTCATGTATTTCCTGCTGGAAAACCATTTATACTGCCGAAAAAAAGAAATCGCACCTTGATACCCCGCCTTGCTGATTCTCTTGTCTCCTAACTCATTTTGAACACGAAACGAACAGTATACGTACTGCACTACCTTCATCAGACTTTGTGAACATTGGATAACATTTCAGTTCAAGATGCCACACGATCCAAGTCTCCTCACCGCGGCTGTTGGCGCTCTTGTCGGCTGTCGCGTAGTTACCTACGACGAATACCTCCGCGACCCCAAGGCAGAGAAATTTGAGCAACTTAACACAGAGGCGTTCCACAAGTCCGTGTTGATCGCACCAGCACAGCAGTCATCGACAGAGTCAGATTCGTCGTCGTCATCATACCAGTTGACGTTCCCAACAGGCGGCTTGTTCTCTCGGATAGCTCAGGGGATTCTAAGAGGCCCAACGCCTGCACCACGCCCGATTACTTTCTTCGTAAAAACCTTATCAGGCAGAACCATTACGATTTCGGCAACCACAGGTGGCACCGTTGGCCAGGTCAAGCAAGATATCGCCGAGAAAGCAGACGTTCCTCCCGAGGAGCAACGACTCGTTTACGCTGGAAAACAGCTCGAGGATAATCTCACTCTAGCCGACTATGGGATCCAACAAGATTCAACTGTCCACCTAGGCCTTCGGATTCGAGGTGGCGGCCCTTCAGCGTTGTATCTCCCCCCGGATTTCCTCGATCCTGGTTATAATTTTGACTTTACCAACGTTAATGACGGCAGCCAGTCCTTCTCTCGTGGTGGGGAAAAGTACACCCGTCCCTGCGGATGGCAACGATATGCGCTTAAGGTGACCGGAAAATATGGCCCGGATGTTTGGTTGGGTAGTTCGAACGCCCCAGGCGAGTGGCCGGTTTCCTATCATGGCACCAGCGGAACCAACGCACAGTCTATTGCTGAAGTTGGTTTCAAATTAGCTAGAGGAGTTCACTTTGCCTTCGGTCGAGGAATATATTCTTCACCGAGCCACATAATCGCTGAGTCATACGCCAAAGAGTTTCCGTATCAAGGGAAAAGGTACAAGGTTCTCTTTCAGAACCGCGTAAACCCGACCAATCTCAAGAAAATCCCCAATATTGATTACTGGATCAGCCCTGCGGATGCCGACATTCGTCCGTATGGTCTATGCATCAAGGAAGTCTGATTGCTCTGTAATGAAATTTGTTTGATTTATTTTCGTAGTCGCTTTTTGAATTGCACCACTCTGAATTATATTAGCCGTTCAACGCGAAACATAGACCATATCATGCACGTTAAGATCATTTGGGTTATCTATAGTAACGGTAACTACATGTATAATCGTTATTAATAACTCTAATTTCTCTATAAACCAGAAACATAGCCCGCAACAATAAGTTCCTCATCTAAGCTTTATACGCATGACCACAAATAAGAGTACGACTGCTTATGATTGACAAAGGCACGGCGTGAAAACAGGTGGTGTCGCAGCTCACCGAGTTCCGTCAGTCACCATCCTAGATGCATGTATGACAAGCGCTAACTACCCAGTATTTATCATGGTTGCATATGGCACAGGCACACTGCGAGAAACAGCGCCCAATCAAAAGTGCGAAGATGAACAAGGATATCATCTACTAAGCGCATACTAAATACATACTGTATTTGGACTAGCTAAACTTTTCATGCGTATTATCAAAAGATCAGGTATTTAAACAGCATCTGAGACATCTTCTGGAAGGTGAGGTCCACTGTGGCGGTTTCTCTTTTCATTCTTCTTAGAGGCTTCCGCATCTGCATTTTCACGCTCGTCCGCATCGTGGTGTCTCTGGTCAATTTCGGCGTCCCTCTCTCTGAGTTCGTTGCTGCGAAACTCTCTTGCCAAAGCGGGATTGACATGCCACGTTGGTTTTTTCTGGAGTTCTTCTCTTATCTTTGAGATGCCCTTGGCTTTCCAAGCGTTATAACCGTCGTTGGTATTTGGAAACATGACGTAATTATCGTTGCGAGTGATCCAATCTGTACGTTTCGGTGGTGGAACTGATGCGATCATATCGAGCTCAATGGCCAATGACTCGCAGTATCGGTCGAGGTTAAGGTCGTTAACATCGTCCCCAAACGGATCTTCTATCTCACGACCAATCGCAGCAAAGCCAAGGATAATATAAGCGGCAATTAAAGTACCCGGGATAGCAATCCACTCCAAGGTTTGGACAAGCTGAAATGGTAGAAATAGAACCTATCGAAAAGTTAAAGATAATCCTATGATGGGAGAAGAGGAGGGGGGTTGACATACGTAGAGCCACGTAATCTGACTAATGACAATGTTGTAGGCTATGGGTAAGGGTGTTTGGGAAATACGCTCGCAATTCGTGAGAGCATCGTTCATGCCGCCTAAATATGACATTATCATGCTCTGGCAGGCGGATACCGGCAATAACCCATCGGCAATCGTCATATCAACATAGGCACTAATATAAGTCATGATCTCAAGAGGAAGGTTGCCGTGATGCTTGCCAGCTTTTCGATATGCCTTGTAACGCCGGGATGGGTGTTTTTCCAGGAAACTTATTCCAAGATAACTGGAAATCAGCTGAGGTGTGGTTAGGGACTTCCTTGGCGGGAGGTCATCATGAGCTTCTTTCGCGAAGGTTTGCAAGTTGGTAATCAGACCCTGAAGATCATTGTAATCATACTCCGGCTGATGTCGCAGCTTATGTTTTAGAGAAACACAAAAGGCCAAGAGCAAGTTCAAAGCAGTGACTTTGTTAAGGATGTCCTCTTCCGCATGTTCGCCTTCACGCTCGCGAGTGTGGATCCAAATAATACGGGCAGCATTTCTAAATAATATTTTCGAATCAGCTCATCGTCTCTTAAACCCGAGCACCAAAGTTTCATACCGAACGTGCAAAGTAAGATTGCCCCAGCATTTTCGACCATCATTGTACCTCTCGTACGCTGTAGAAGATCTGAAAGATAATGCCAAACCCACAAGGAAACCGAGAACCGTCAAAAGGACCGAATTGATGTTTAGTGGACGGACAAGTTTGTGCACGCATGTGATCCAGATAGACCACGCTGCTACGAAAAGCATAGGAATTATCAATCCCGGTAGCACAGATCCGCGAAGTCTCATAAAGTAGGGTAGTTTGGATGATTCTGTCGCGTCGATAGGACCAGTCTATGTCGGTTTGACGTTAGTATTTTCCAAGCTGGTAATTATACCAGAGCCACCAGGTTGTACCTTCATGGCGGGTTCGAAAGAAAATTCAAATACATACGAAATAACCATCGAGATCACTGCTCAGATCGTCGAACACACTTTCATTTCGTGCCCCATTTTGATTCCCGGTGCTTTTACCGCGTTGGCTCGTTGCATTCGCCGACATTTTGTTAAACTGCGCGTGATCCGATAGGATCGATTTGAAGTATTGCTTTTTAAAGTCAATTGGCGAAGAGCATGGCAAACTCCGAAGAGAATTAGCGATATTTTGCAGTTGTGGAATATAGAGGTGATCCAGATGGTCACGCTCCACCCAATTGAAGGATATGGTGAAATTGAAAAAAAAAAAAGGGCGGGCTCGACACCCTTACTTGGGTGGGCCACCTAGTACTTATAACTTTCCCTACTCTATCACCGCCTGCTCCCTTCTCCCTTCGCCTTCTAAATGATGGCCCAGCCGCAAATGTTGGCATCGCAAGAACCCCCTCCGCAAGCGAACCCATTTTGAGAAAGCACAGCAAACTTTTATCTAATAGAATTATCGATTATCGTGGGGAAAGGGGGTCTCATTGCTTGGTCTCCATGCGCATGCGACTCAAGCGGAATTAAGAGATTGACGTGTCCCTCCAGACCGCACGCGACATGTGTGCTCATGCGCCGATGCAGCTCTTTACAACCTATCAAGGGGGAGACCAAGATCGAGAAAAGCGATGTCAAGACCTTGGCAACACCATTCCCACTCTTCATTTTGTTTCATCCATGAACTGGTGCCAGAAATTAAGAATCTTAACCGAACGAGCTGAAGCAAGAATTAAATTAGTGTATCCCTGAGCTTAGCACTAATAAAAATGACCAGCTAGTCCCAATGCGGATTAACGGAGTTTCCCGATCTTCTGCAGGGTTTAGGCAATATTTTGGTGCGACAATGCAATGTTTCACAGGAGAGATTGGGAAACCATGGTTGCCCAACATCCGACTTGATATCCGCAATCCGTGTTGTAGACGTTGTTATTGTTTATATCTCAACTTCCCTCCAAAAATATAGCTCACCATGTAAATCACGTATGGAGGCAATAAGAAATGATTGGAAGGCTTCATGTCTGTTCTACAATCACCATTTTTTAAAGCCGAGATACAGAGGCTCTATACGCCAAGACATCAGTGTGCGTCTAGCCGCAGAGCATCGATAGATTGACTTCGGATGAATTGGTCCAGTCGATCTCTACTTCGGCAATAATCATCGACTTCGAGGATGCTTGCATTGGGTCCAATGAGGCTGTTCCGCGTCTCCCCATATGTTAGCACATCTCACTAAGCTTTAATCCGAAGTATTTCTCGCAGGGAGCCAGTAAATCGCAAAATATGTATTTGCAGCGCATCAATCGCAAGAATAATTAACTAAGTCAATTTTAATAAACACCCAAGAAAATAAATTTACTAGCTGTTAGTTTCTTTTGTTCAGGCAAATCCTGTAAACTCTCTGAAATAACAGATTTAATCCGATCCTTTTACTGAATAAACCGGATCAGCCGAGGTTCTTCAAAGTGTCTACGCCCGGCAACTAAATTTCGCTCGAAGCAGACGCTATCAGCCACTTTGTATTGCGATATTTGTGTTGTGATATTTGGGTTGGTAGAGCACTTCGTGATGTATCGGCCTAGACTAGGGATGGATACCTAATATACCCTACCGGCTAGATATTTGACTACGAATCGTGGAGATAAATAGGCGTTCAATTTAGTCTCCGGATATGCAACGGGTGGTTGCATGGTCACACCAAAATGGCGATCCGGCAGCAGCAGCAGACAGGCCACGCTATACTAAACGGACCAAACCAGCTTTAGGCTCGGGACGCAACACTCTCGTCTCGGCAATAGATGTAGTCTCGAGACATACCCGACAATTACTAACTTCAGTATTTAAGTACTTAAGTACTGACTTGAGGATCTTGGACCAAGCCATGTCTCCTCCCTCACACATTGCGTATTACATCTCCTCTCACGGTTACGGCCATGCCACACGAGCGATACAGCTCTGCCACTCTTTTCTCCACGCATACGACGACCTTTACATTACCGTTATTTCGCAGGCCTCCAGTCAGGTCTTCCTTCCCCTCCTCAACAGCTCCAAGCGAGTAAACTTACGCCCTGTTCACATCGACTCCACGGTCATCCAGCCCAACCCTTATCGCCTGGATGTCGCCCAAACGGTCTCCAATCTCTTGCAGCTTGATGCCGATGAAATTGTCGCAAGGGAGTCGGAATGGATTGCAACACACGCCATTGACCTGGTTTTGGTCGACGCCCCTTATCTCCCATGCATCGCCGCATCGAATGCCAAAGTCATGAGCGCTCTCATCACCAACTTTGGTTTCGCCGAGGTCTTCAGCTACTTTCACGATATGGTCGACTCTGAAATGCAACCTCGTCTGGATTCTGCTGTCAGCAAAATGGTGAAAGGCTACTCTCATGCGGACGTCTGGCTGCGACTACCCGGATGGTTGCCCAACCCTGGATTCTACTCTGTCAGCCTCCCCAGTTCTACCTGGATCACCGAAGAGGAGTTACTTGCGGACGTTGACAGTGGTCTAACCCCAGAAAACTCCATTTCGAATCCGTGTTTCAGAAGAAAGGTCCTAGATACCCCTCTAATCACACGTCCTGCAACTACATCTTCTCGAGCCGAGATACTCGATCTTCTTCAAATCCCACCTGAACTTCATCTTTGCAAATTCTTATTACTCCTGTTACCGCTGCCAGATCCCGCGCCGCAGATACCATCCGATTGGCTGTGCGTCGTAGCCGGCTCCACGCCAACGATGCTTCTGCCCGATCGCTACTTTATCGCACCTGGTGATATCCATATACCCGATGTTATGAAAATATCGAGTTGCGTTATGGCGAAGCTTGGGTATGGTACTGTGAGTGAGGTGCTTGCAGCCGACGTTCCCCTGGTGTATATCCCCAGACGGCAATTCATCGAAGAGTATGGGCTCCGGCGTCTTGTCGAAACGTGGCCGGGATATGAGAATCGAGCAGAGAGGATGGAGATTGAGTCGTATGAAAAGGGATATTGGTGGTGGGCGGTAACAGAACTGGCACAGAGAGAGAAGTCCGGCGACGAGGTCCCTGGCGAAGTAGACGATGGTGATTCCATTCGCAGGATGGTCGTCGAGGAATATCTTCAATGGAAGAATTGTACCGATTTATAGATCTTTATATACTCAAGTACTTAAGCTTAGAGCCATATTCCTGAGGAAATGCCATTGTTTTTTTGTTAATGTCTGACATAAGCGAATTGGCAGTCTCAACCCCACACACGCCCAAACAATATTTTGTTCACCGCTGCCAGCGCACTCTCACTCGAGGAAACAGTAACAGCAGCGATGTCACTCATTGAAAATAACTTGTTGGATCTCCAGGCTCCAGCCAACGGCAAGGTATGCTTATCTCATCAATCCGAGTGTTACAAACATCCTAACAACTCTAGACCCCGCTTGGCTTGACAGCTTCGCGTTCTTTAGTCCATTATCAGCGCGTCGATAAAAAGTGCGTTTCGATCCAAGTTCTGCCCTACACTAGACCGTACGCCATTCCCTTCTCTCAAGTTCAAAGCAGCGATGTGCGCGACCCTACATCCTACCAACCTATACATCCCTAATATTTTCCCCGCAGGCACTCGTTAATGTTTTAGCAACGCTTCCCGAGATATGGCCTTTCACCAAAGATGCCAGAGAGGTTATGGGTAGAATCGAACGTGGGAGCTGGAGATTGATCGACGAGGCCGGGATGGTCATTCGCATACAAGATTGGGGAGACCTGGCGTGCGCTGGTGCGCAGGTTATAATTGACACTCTTGGCGAGACGACAAGAGAATCCGAGAGATATACCGTCGAGACACGGAGCGATGACAACCAGGAAGCCGAACGAGATGAGAGTCAGCAACCCGAGAAGCGGAAATATGATGGTAGGCTGCTTAAGAAAGAACACGAGGTCACCGAAACTCCAGCGGCAGCGGTGCCAGTAGAAGACCACGAACCTACATCGGCGGGATTGAACTCCACCAACTGGCCCGCTGATAATTCAAAAGCCGATGAAGTAACAGCCCAGGATCCACCGGCCCAAGGAGACCTCGAGTGGATGTCATGGGGCGAGTCCCCATCCACTACCACCAACGGCTGGGAAACCGGCGGCCCTGTCGCCCCGGTGGATGACGGTCCATGGGGCGGCCATGCCGACGATGATAGAAGCTCAACAGCGCACAGTATCCACAGCAGACGGCCTTCGACCTTCAAACCGATAGGCAAGAGCAAATGGCACGCCGCGCAGGCTAGCAGTAATACGTGGGACAAGAATAGATTCCCACCAAAAGTCCACCTTACCTTCTACGTTCCCTTTCTGCTCCCTCGGAAATACCCACCGACACCTTCACCGTCTTATAGCCGTTTTTCGGTTGATTTGGACGCTCCGATGTGGCTGGTCGCGAAGAAGGTAGTTGAGAGCGGCCGCGCAGCCTTCGATCATATGACGCCTCCGCCGTACTTTGACAAGAACGAATCCGAGTTCAATTTCTCGGAACTTCGTTACACGCTTCCAGGCGGGAAGCCTTGTCTTGAAATGGGCAGAGAAAGGCGTATCAAGGGCCGAATTACTATGAGAGAACTGGGGCTTACGGTCGGCGGGGGAGGGGAAGGAATGGGAAGGTTGGTTTTAACCCTAGCCCTAAACCTAATTCTGTTATGCTGACGCCTGTCTAGATACTACTTCATGGTTGAGGATTTCTTTAGAACATCTGAGGGATCCTGATATTATATATGTATTCCATGGAAATATTATATTGATATTGAAATCGCACAACGCTCCCTAGGATCAGTATATATATAATCTACCTAACTCCTATAAATAAGGTTAACATCATAACCCGCCTTGCACCCTGCCGTGCCAATTGCAATCTACCATACAGACACCAAACACCCCCTTCGGTTTAACGTTTATCGGTCCCATCAATATCAGACCAGAGGATACCAAGATTCCCCCCAGTCAGTCGAACATCCACCCTCTCCGGCTCCGGCTTCTGCCACTCCAGTTGTCTTGAATTCCAATCTCCAATCCGTCGCTCAACGCTCGATGGAAGCAATCGAAACGTACTCTTTGACCCCCAGTTATGGAGCATATCCACCAGGTCTTCATCCAGCTTGTAGTCACGATCATTGTGAATCGCGTAGTCCATAACCGTCATACCGACGAGGTTTTTCTTATTGATATCAACGCCACAACTCTGTAGGACTCGCAGAAGTAATATAGCGAGACCTCGTGTTTCCAGGATACCCGCCTTCGACTTCTGTTCCGAGTACTTTCGAATAATGATGTGAACGAGGGTATTCCCGAGCCCATCCGGTAGCGGATTGGGGGTGTTTACATCGGCACCAGCCGATATTAAGCCGCGAAAGATATCCATGAATGTCGGAAATCGCTCCGACGATAGTAGCGCCCAGTTATGTTGCATGTTGATGAATAGAGCGGCCCCAAGATCCGACTTGGAGTAAGTAGATCCGTAGCGCTGCAGGAGTCGAAGAGCCACCGGAGAGTCATGCTTGATAATGGCTTGCTTGAGATCTATGACGGGTCAGCAGGAAAACAACAAAGGGTAAGAAACAACGATCACTTACACATGAAACTTTTCGCAACATTAGGCGCGATTCCGTTTTCCGCGTCTACAACACGGCTACCCTGAAGGGAATTCACGTATAACAAAGTGTGTCTTAAGTTCTGGTTCGCGGTTCCATGGCGGACGATTCTGACAACTTCATCTACCCAGTCCCCAACCAGAGGAGTGGCGGCAATAGGAATATGCTCAGAGTCGTCCAGGACACTGACAACGGACCAGTCAAACGCCTCAGACGCAACAGTAGCAAGGGATAGACCGTGAGAACTTGCAGCATCAATCATAAGCTTGATCATATCGGCCTCATGGCGTACCATGGCGAGTTTGAAAGCACCATCAAAGCACGCCTCTCTTTCTGACGATGGAAGGTTCTCCTGCTTCACAATCGCTTTCGAAATGGCCTCAACAGCAGTCAGATTACCTGATGCGATTGCCCAAACCAGCGGTGTCCCCTTCGGCATACGAAATGGAAAGTGGATCATTGGCGTTTCTGGGGCCACAGTGTTTAACCTTCCTCTCCCATCGGAAACAAGGAGTTCGCATATCTCAGATATCATGGCGTCAGGGATAGCAAAAAGCCAATGCAAGGGAGATTGTCGGCCATCGCGAGTATTGGCAGAGGCACCGCCTTTGAGCAATGACTTGGCTATATCCGCGTTCCCGCCTCTGCATGCGAATAAAAGTGCACTCTCGTTAAAAATATTAAGAGCATTGAAAACCCAGGGCCGGTCTGCATGACGTTGTACAATTCGATCGGTGGAATCCAAATCTCCGGCCAGCGCTGCGAGGTGCAGAATAGAGTTTTGGTCAGGTCCGTCTGTGGGAATTTGCCCTGTGTAGTTCTGAAATTTTTCCAAGCGCAGATGCTCGCGCAGGTCTAGTAGGTTCAATTGTAGAGATTGCGTATTCCTGATGCCATTGTTGTTCGCATATCGATAGCTATTGTAACCAGAGTTCTCACGAAATTGAGAAGCGGCGATTTGACAGGCCAGGGGGGTCGATGAAGACAGTGAAAATGCAAAGCCGGTAGCAATAGCGTCAAAATTCCACTGTTGAAGAGTGTCCGAGGGTACAGGTGAGGGGTGCGTCCCCTTACCGGATACCGAGAGAGCACCATATAATGCTTGCGCTCGAACATCCCCTGCAGCTGCCGCTTGCCGTAAATATCTATGCGAAGTGTAAGCACAATTCCAACGGTCCGCGCTATGGGATAACTTACAGCATGCCACGTTCAGTATCAAATGGGTAGAATCCAATCGCGATATCGAACATTTGTTCCACATTAAGAGATTTAAAAACTCCGGTTTGGCGCTCTTGGTCGATCCGCTCCAGTTGGTGAAGTTCCATAAACTTGTATTCTGGTAGCTCGACCACTTGAGGTGGGCGGTAGGCGGAGGGGCTGGGCGGTTTGAATGTGGGGATATTGTAAGCTGGCAACGATGGGAGACTTGCCAGCCTTCTGGCAATGCTTCGAGTGTAAGCCTCCTCCATCAGCAGTCTAAGAAATGGATTAGTAGTAACAGGGAGGAATGGAGCCGGTAAATCGTGGGAAATATTTTTATTTTCGCGCCGTTTGCAGAGGCTGCAGATAAGTTAGCGCTTTGATACTCTCCAGATGTCGGGCTAGCAATTCTTACAAATCATCTAGTTGCTGAAAACTTTCGTCCATCGATATATTGATAGGGCTAGCAACTTGTAGCACCAGGCGCCGACTAGTCTTGTTAGTGCGATGAACATTATAAGTATTTGGGATCGAAACTCACCCTGGCATTACCACCTTCTCCTCCAATATCTCTTGAGAAAGCCAAAACCTCGTCTTCGGGTCATGGTGGATTAATTTTGGAACAATGGGAACCACTATATCTTTGATCTCAACTAGGAGGCCATAAGATAGCATGCAAAGGTGCGCAAACTTGGGTATTGATGTGGCATCTCTCGGTGCATCAACCAACGGCGATTTCCCATGCAAACCCAGCGCGGACCAAAGCACTAAACCAAATGAATATGCTTCGAGCGCGAGAATATCGGCTTTGGAATTTGGTAAGCATTCATTGACTTCTGGTGCCTGCCAACCTTTTGTGCCTTGGTACCAAATGTTGTCACCCGGCTCTGTTGGCAGGAATCCGCAGTGGCTGAAGTCGCTAATCTTGAGGACGATGTTCTCATCTTCTTGATAAACTAGCATGTTTTTTGGATTGATATCGCCATGGTAGAGACCGTCTGTATGAAGCGCGACCAAACCCTGGAGGGCGTCATGGCAGAGATTAAATCTTTCCGCGGCGCTCAGCCTCTCTGTCAGAAGCAACTCGCTAAACGTGCCCCATGCCCTTTCCTCCAGAAGTATCGGTGTCATGAGCGAACGGGAGTTGAAATCTTCCATGTCAAAGCCCCAGGCGAAGAGCTTGACGATATTTCGATGGTCTCGGAGGTTATCTCTCGCAAGCGCTTTCTAAAAAGAGGGGTTAACTCAGCAATTCTCGAGCAAAAAGCGCACAGCTTGGGGCAGCCCACCATCTCACGTATGACCGCAGCAACTTGTTCCAGCTGCTTGGTCTTCTGGTGATCGGTCCTCAGGTCGCCGACGCTTTCCTGGCTCTCGGAAACCACCGCGACCCACGAAGACGAGGGATCGTCAAGTTCGTCTGGCTTCTTCAGTGAAGTCTTGCCCCGTTTGAAGGCTATCCTGCGGACGTCGATACCCTCCCATAGCATACTATCGTCGGTCTCTCGTTCGCCTGGGAGTTTGTGACCGAATACTTCGAATTTAGCTCCTCTTCCGAGAGCTTCGGTTTCGTATCTCTCTCGGGATATTAATTTCGGCCCAATGATGTTCATGGTCCTCCCCAGCTGCAGCATTCGTTGGCTAACATCCTGCTCGCTCGGGTCCCGCAGGGGATTCGAAATGATAACAGCATTCGAAGTCGATGGCGTGAAATCCGGCGCCGAAGGCAGTGACCAGGATAAGTCTGGCTGGACGCGATCCACCATAGTTGTCGAGTAATATAATCCTATTCTATTGTTTGATGTTCCGTGGAACGAAGATTCAAAGGTGTCCAAAGTTAATCCACCGACTTCTTAGAGTGAGTATATAATATGTAAGGCCGCATTCGGGATCCGGCTGGGATCGCTGAGCCACGCGCGTCGCGCGTTGTCTTGGTGAGTCATGTCGACAAGTGCAAAGACGGAGTATCGAGTGTCCGTCGTATACGATGATTGATAACAAGTTCGCATGTTGCTGCAAAATATTATTACTATTATTAATTGAACGTTGTAAACGTATACATAAGTAAGTACTCACTTGGGGAGAAGGATATTTATTTATTACATCAGGGTTGATCAATGTGATGTGATACGAGAGATGAAACTGAGAAAAGCTAATAATATAATACTCTCGCGACCAATTGCACTTCAGCCTCAATTCGATGCGAGTCAGAACCCCTCGCAATCGATTATGCACGCCTATCATATCACCCGCAGCCCCGGCCACGATATCTACGATAGCTGGCCTTCTTCTCTACCTTCCCAAAATTACAAGAATGTCTATCTGTCGAGGGTCATTGCCGAGGGCCTAGCTTGGTAATTGGAGCAAACGCAAACCCGCTTGCGAAAGGACCTGCTTGTTTTCGGCTGTCATTTCTGTGCGCGAATCATTTCTCGCTTGCACTGGAGCGATACATCCGTCTGCCTGAATTCTGCCCGTTTTCCAAGACTGTTGGCAGTAGCATGGGCATCGGTACAGCATCACGACGGACTGCCAGCTCTTTCAGTCCTCGAATAGGATGCTGGGAACTGGCAATATCGGAAAGCACGGCTCAATGCGATAGTGATCGCGAACCAAATAAGGCGCCCGGGCGCCCGCATTGTGCAGAACACCATGGCCATGCTGCTTTGAACGGCACAATGTCTTGCTTTTGGCTGAACCTCTTCGGTTTTAATCTAGCTGTAGCTGACCGGTTTAAAGGCGTCGGGAAAATCGAAACAAAACATCTTGACAATCAATCCGTGAGACTGAGAGAACGAAATGCCGATGATCCGGGTTTTAGGCGTCGGGCAACTATTTTCTCTATATATCTGTCGATTTTCGATCTTTTCTGTTCCCCTGGCGGTCGCGGCACAATAAATACAAATGACGATTATAATTAAGAGTATGAATCCAATAAACACCGCATCAAAAGCCTGTCTTTGAATCTTCAATGCCATTGTGCGGGTCTTGCACATCCTTTCGGAAAAATCAAAAATAGCTAGCAATATACCTTTACAACTTACCATGTTGGCCTGCTTGGGACGGCCAATTGATCCTCAACGTAGCCAGTGAACCCTGCAGCGCCCGTTCGCTCCACAACTTAAAGAGCCCAAAGTTTGGCTCCATGCTGCACCGCTAGCCGACATCGTGAGCGTGCCGCTACCCTCGCAACCCCTTCCCCAGAAGAGGTAACCACATTCCTCGAACAGGGATATCGCATGCTCGACTTATATTGACAACATATTAGCCAGCATTTCTTTTATATACCACGGACAAATCCTGCCACGAATACTTTGGCAACACAATGTCTATATTAATTATTAAATAACCCTCGTCTGCCTTCTTGCTTCCCACAGGCTTGCCCAACCAGTGAGCTATTTCTCAGCCGAGCATATTTCGATTCTCGAACTGTTCAAATCTATCTTCACATTCCTCGAAAGAGGGCTAATATCTCTTTCCGGTATGGAATCACATTAACCCCGAGTTATTTGCTGGATCGGGCAAACCCGCGCGAATATTCCCAATTTATTATATTTCACGGTTTAACGTCTAATATCTCCAATAGTCTACTCTACGCCTCTGCAACGCTCCTGGCTATTATTTTAACCTTTTTGTCGGATTACTCGGAACTCGTTTCAGACGCACCGCTAATAGGAAATATTTTCCATTCGCGAGCTGATACAAGACCTTTCGACCTCACGACTTATTTCAATTTTTCCACAATCAGTACCAAAGGCTTTTGATTTTAGCGCTATGGAACCACAAACGGCATCCATGGCCATCTCTTCTGAGGCTCGCGCTGCTCTAGCAGTGCCGCTTTCTATCCTGTGCTTTGTTTTCTTCTATCTATCCTTGGGTACCTTCATTTTTGCCGCCGTGGAAACAATGGTCGGAATCGTTAAGAAAGACGACAACAGTTCCGGATGGTGGAGAAGGTCCCGATTAGTAGCTCTGACGTACTCTCAAATGTATATCTCCCAACATTTTTTGCGCACCCTGGTATCCGAGAAATCGGGAATCGACCTCCCAGAAAAGACATTTTGGATGGCTTCGCAAACAATAGCTGCTGGTGTTATCTTGTTCTCCTCCGTGGGGAAGCAAGGCACAGCCGAAAGACTCCTCGTAGGACAATGCTACAACTTCGAAAAACCCCAAATGGCCCAGATCATTCTCACCACGATGGTCTCTTTCAACATTTTTCTGGTTGCCGGGACTCTTTCTGCGATTATGACAGCTCTGGCCCTGTTACTTGGACTGGATTGGAGGATACTATTCCTCTTATATGAAGGAATCGCAGCTTGGAAAACATCGAGAGGGAATGTTCGTGCAGAATTCGCATGGAATACCCTGCATATCGTCCTCGCCATCGGCTTAATGCACGCAGTCCAAACCCTGGGGCAACAGGAAGGACTTATTACCCTGCCTGCTGATGAAGAAAGCTGTTTGGACATCGACGAAAAATCCGACGTCGACGAAGACGAAGCGTCACCCCAAAGCTTGCTAGAGGACTCAGATTCAATCCCAGCAGGGCGTCTCTTCCTCATTTTCTGCATTCTTATCATCTCAGCTGGGGCTGCTATCATGATGGTATTTTCCGGGCTCGAAAAACTATTTGTCCCGGAACTGCTGGCTTCGAATGATCGTTTCAATATCGAGGCTCTCACGCTGTCTCATATGTTCACAATGGACACTATAGGTGTGCTTTTGGTCATTGTGCTGACGTACGTATCCCACATCCTTTCATAAATCTAGGTCTCTGCTGACACCAATGCTCTTTAGGGTCCGGGAAATTTGTGGTAATTCGATGATGAGATGCATTTGTGACAGTCTTTGCTTTTAGACTCGTAACGCCATATCCTATTAACCCTCACGCATCATGATTCTTTGTTTAACTATATGATTTTTATAACATCAGCAAGATACCCCGGTTTGCCGCGTCGTCTCCTTTTTTCACGTCCGTTTTCAATGACCTGTACATATTCAAATGGAGTTCCAGTACTGCATATCTGGGTACTCTTTACACCGCTTGTAAACATGAGCTTGTATGCAAATACAATGCTGTATACATACCCGCGAATCACGTACTTGGGTACCCATATGATATCCAACGTTCCATATTGATAATACTGTGTTGCATTGACGAGGTCTGCATGCTGCAGACTCGGGACGGTCGACGTAGCTAGTTCGGATATTCGGATGCGTTGACCAACCAGCTTCCTCGCCATCTCGACAACCGATAATGCCAAGAACGCTTCGGGTTTAGCGGCCCGCCAACCTGCGCCTCGCAAGAGCGGTGATGGGGAATCCTTGTCTAGCCACGGTTCTTCGCTCCGCAAATTAACAAATTCTCGAAATCGTGGAGATTCTTTTCGCATAGATCAACATGCGGGGTCTACCAGTATCCGAATTCTTATTTCTATTATCTAATTCTAAGATCACCATGGCAAAGCTAATCTGGGAATTCGATTGCATGGACTGCATCCGGTCCAATCATCCAATTGTCGACCTCACCAAACTGTACGTCTACATACAATAGCTGGACAACTTGATATATATATTGAGTCTCCTCCACCTAACTAACATAACCAGATGTGAAGCCGTTAAACAATCTTGCTAGTTCATAAAACGAATATGACCTGGTTTGCAGAACCGAACCATTATTTTCGTGGTTTACTGATATACATAGTTCAGATCAACCCAACTGGTGACACCATCTAGAATCGAGCTCGGAGTAACAGCGCTACTAAGCTTAGATGAAAACGAAGCTCGTGTACCACTCGCTCCATCTCCGGTGTTTCCGTATTCTTGAAAAGTCACGTGGTCTGTAAGCGGCGTGCTCGAGCTCCAAACCGACCACCCCGCTCCATTGATCACATTTGAGATGACGGTTCTCTGTACGACCACACGGGCATAGTTTCTCCACGGCCGGCCCAGATAGCTCTTACCGACGCCCGTATAGCTAGAGGCGGCACCGATGGAAGACTTGTCGATGAGATAGTACGATGGATTGGAGGTCGAGTCCCTCCCGTTAGCCGTAATCCATCCGTCCCCGCTGACTCTGATCACGCACTATTCGTATTTCCAGATTAGCAGTTATATTTATACAAGAGAATTGATGCTAGGGATAATAATTTACCTGGCTGAAGAGTGCTCGTGCATTTTGGCCCCATATGAAGTCCCTGGAGAGGTCATAATATCAGTTCATTGCCCATTTCCTTTTGTGGAGATTTTTGTTATCATACGTTGCCCCCTCAATATAACATTTCCCATAAACTTGATATCCTTGCTGTGCGAGAACAGTATCTGTGAGGCAAAGTCAGTGAGCATGCATTCTGAACATTCCGCAACGAGAAAAAAGCGAAATTCCGGCCCGATTTATCTCGTAAACCAGTTGGTCGACATGAAAGGTCTGATCGATTTTAGTTACCTTGATAACCGATGAATGTACAACTGTAAAATCCTATGGCATAGATATACACCGGTAAGTTCTACAGCACAAACAAAGAATAAGACCATAACGTAAAAAAACCCCCGCAATGCTTTCTCTCTCACCTTGTTTATCGGCATATGCGCTTACCGCAAGCGCCTGTACACCTTTCCCTCTCGTATTCTTGACAATAATATTATACATTTTCAACCCCACGGAACGGGACTGCATAGTGGCTGTTATATCAATATATATTTCAGTGGTCAGTGTTTAATCGCTTTGTCTTAAATCTTGGAATGGAAACTCGGCATTATATTACCTGATAATTCATTGCTTCCCGCAACATCTGCGCCAAGAGAGTATGTTATCGTCACCGTATTGCTTCCATACGATGAAGTATCGGTTGTATAACCGTAGATTGTCAAGACGGCCTTCCGAGCTGGAATTTTTACTTGTTCGGTGTATGTGCCCTGGTATATGAAAATGGATTGAGCGGTAGTAGAGGTTGTGCTCAGAGCGTTGACCGCAGCTTGGATCTAGTCCCGTTAATCCCTTCTGATTTTATGAAAATACTGGGTGGTGAATTCGGATACTCACTGTGCCATATTGGCCGGAACTAGGGGTCTTGCTGACGACGAGGGCACCAGAAGGAGGCGACGTCCGCGATGCAGCAAAGCCAGCTGTGATAGCTGAAAGCCAGATGACTAACTTCATAATATAGACTCGACAGGTGGGATTTCTTTCTAAACTAATAGTCTGAATAAGTTAAATATCTTTAAGGTATTGAAGTACTTTTCCAGACAGTGGAACTTTACTCTTCAGTGTCCTATATGCTAGTTTATAAATCTAACAGATTGATCATCAGACGCAATAACTCTTAGGGAATAGTTCTTGCTCAGTTGAAACCTGTGGAATATAATTTTGCCGTGTAATATATCTCGTGATTCATGTATACCATCGAGACAAAGAGTCTACGGACGGTAAGCATCCGAAAGACAGAAAACATCTACCAGCAAGGGTATTTCCCCAGATATTTCTTAAGCGACTCGGTGCTTGACAGCCCGGAGATCGCTCATCGGTGCATCGCACAGTTAAAGTTAAACTTTCGCGTCGTATAATTTAGCCTATGTAGTACAAACCTCGGGCTAGCGGAGCCCTCTAAGGCCACTAGTTTTTGTCTTTGAGGTCCTAGATGGCAGGGAGGAAATGTGACCAAGGCCGAATAAGTGCTATTTACATTCACACGTAGTTTAGAGATTTATAGAAAATTTTCGCCCCAATCAAGATACATGAACAGCAAATTAATGGGTTTGATGTTCCAAACTGCTTTTAGTCAAGCTGTGAGAAATCTAGAAACAATCTCCCAACACCAGATAGATCTACTCACGTGAGATGTGTTCGCCAAATTTCCACTGTAATACACAGCAATCAGGGGGACGAGAGGCCTGCCCAGATCGAGAAGAAAATTCAAAACAAGCTTGGAGAAATACAGTCGCTTTACCCGCGAATATATTTATAGATAGTGCTAGTATAAAAAAATAAATACCTCTTAAAAAGAAACCCCAATTACTAACGGAAGCACCAAATGAAAAGAGACGAACCAAAGCACGAAAGGAAATATATTTTTTCGCTGAAAAGAGGGGGGTATGTAGCAAATAGAAGCAGAAAGGAGTGTGGTACAAAACATTACAAGTATATCTATTCTACAAATTATCAAGCAAAAGGTCGTTAATCATGAGTGAATACCTCGCAGGGAAGCTAAGGTGATCGCGAGATACCAGACGAGGAACCAGGAAATAAGAGTGCTTATTCGGTTGATATTCCGGGAGGGGCTGGGAAGTACCAAGCTGCCACAGCGATGATGACATAAGTGGCGATAAGAAGCGTTCCTTCCAGGAAGTTGGACTTGCCATCTTGAATAAGATAGTTGACAAGCAAGACGGAGACGAGGAGTAAGACCACCTGATAGCAGTTAGTGACTGGCTATATATGCACAGTGAGAGTAGTGGGGTGCTTCAAGATAAATACCTGGAATCCGTCGAAATAAAGAGTCATCTCGTCAATTCCCATGATCCAGCCGAGAACTACGATAAACGGGATGACAAGAAGAGCGATTTGC
This sequence comes from Orbilia quercus, assembly GCA_036971405.1. NCBI lineage: Eukaryota > Fungi > Ascomycota > Orbiliomycetes > Orbiliales > Orbiliaceae > Orbilia > Orbilia quercus. The sequence goes on along the minus strand of JAJTUE010000003.1, from coordinate 879,513 downwards.
ATACTGCTACCAACAGCAACACCAATCGCGAGATCCATTTTGTCTTTGTATGCAACTGTGACAGAAGTTACGTGCTCGGCAGCATTTCCAACAATCGGGAGAAGAATCAGGCTAAAAAGAAATCACATGTTAATATGCTTTCCATGATAAAATAGAGAAAGCAGAAGGGATACTCACCCTACAAAGTACTTCTTGATCGGAGAGTGCTCAACAAGGTAATCCAACGAATCGACTAAGAATTCGGCGCAAATTGCTACTAAAGCTGTAGATACAGCCAAGAGAATGATAGCTGTAATAAGGAGAAGCTCTGGCTGTGGCCCTTCCTCTTCGTCGTCGTCGTCTACTACAACTTCCTCCTCCTTCGCATCACCGCTGGAGCCGGAAGCAGTCGCAGGTGAGAGAGATGTTCGAGGATATGTCTGTCCTTGGACGGATGGGTGGCCGATTGTTGCTGTACCAGCATTTGCGGACTGCTGCAGGAGGTGCTGCATCGCCGAGGGCTCCATTTGACTTCTTGTTGGGACTTTTTGCGATTGCATGTTGAATAACTCCGCATGCGATTTTAGTTGGAAGAAAAGGTAGACGCCGTAGACCATCAAAAGGATAACAGCGGTTCCTCTGGATAATCCCACAATTCCTCTTTGGAGTTCTGCTTCATCATCGGTGTTCGAGGATCCGGCCCAGTGGAATGCGGATGGAATAATCAAAGACAGAACTGAGACTGCGAGAAGGGACGATGCCGTTTGAGCAACAGTGGTGTTGAAGAATTGTTCTACCCTGTTGAAGCCACCTAGAAAAAAAGCCATGCCCATGACCAGGAGCAAATTTGATAGAATGGAACCAATCAAAGAAGTTTGGACGACGAGGATTTCGTGTTTAACCAGTGCGATTATCGATACGATAAGTTCGACAGCGTTTCTATGGGCAAATGTGTTAACCATCTATATCATACATGTTTTGTTCACCGCGGCGTTAGAATAAGACTCTTACCCAAAGCTAGCGTTAAGGAGGCCTCCTAGGGTTTCACCAGTTCTCAAGGCGATTTCTTCGGTACCAAAACTGAGGGTTCCAGCGAGCGGGATGATGGCGAGAAAATTCATGACGAAAATGATGATAGGTGAGACGTTTGTAAAGTGAAGGGCGATGCCGACCGGTACAAATACGAGGAGGACGTTGACATAGCTACAAAACACAGCGGCTTTGAATTGGCCCATGATCGATCTGTCGATGTGGGACTCCGCTCGTCTTCTTTCCTCTCTGCGTTTGTCCTTCTCCTTCTGGGCCTGTTCCTTCTTTCGTGCCTTCCATTCTGTGTTCAAGATAAAGAATAAGAGACCGAGTTAGAAAAGTTGACATAAGTCAGTAAAAATATGTTAATAAGGATATGTACCAGCATGAAGGGCGTTTTTGTCTACGGCGGTAGATACGCCAGTTTCATTGTCATTTGCATGTTTGGGTTTATGTCGATGGGCAGAGAAGGGTGCGATTACGCGCCGTCCCTCGTACTTCGACCATGATTTGACTTTATCTAATGTACCTCGGGTGTTAGTATAGTCGGACATAGTGGTGTTGCATAGCTATGTTCACAGTATAGAGTATGAGAGGCTGAGAGAAATCGGGAGAATGTTTGGTCTTACGCATGGCGAGTTTTGCAAATTCGATACGGTGGACACTGCCGCGGTGGTGCGACACGGTGGAGACAGAAAGGGTTGGGAAAGAAATTGCAACGATTGTTCGGGTAAACAAAGGATCGAGAGAGTTTGGAAGATTTTCGAGCAAGAAGACGAACTCGAAGAATGGGGGACGTTGTGTCAATTAAGTAATTACGAGAGACGAAACGAGAGATTAAAAGAGGCGGATCAATGAGAATTCTGCATTCGCCTTGTAGGCGATCTGGCTAGCAGCGTGCTCGTCCCCGTGCGTGCGAATTATCAGATCCATTGGCGGGTATGGTACATGTACATACAAACAAAAAAATAGTTCAGGAGGCGAAGGGAAGCGGAGATTAGTTGGATCGTGTCAAAGAGAGAGTGTGGAAATAATTACCCTGTTCACTTGGTACATACTCTCGCAGCTCATCTGGACGTCAGCGCAGCAGGCACCCCGATGACCTTTAACTACGACATGATGCGTGGCACCGCAGAGGGTACTTCTCGTACGCATGGGTTGAAAAACAGACAGACATCCCAGGAATAATATTCGAGTAGAAGGAAAGCTTCGGCGTTTATCCTTGCCGCATGCGTCTCAGCTGGTCGCGGGCTGCCAGCAGGGCTGAACCAGAGAAAAAAAACAACCAACAGCCTCCAAAGTGAGCAAACTTAAATGGGAGAAATAAAAGAATACGATCGAAAACGGGAATCCGTCTCACCGGGTAAATTATCGAAAACAGTCGACCAAGTTCTCATACGTTACGTCAGAAATGTGACGTTTGTGGTATAACTGTTGCTCACCTCGCGATGTTTGACGGGGTTCCTGGACAAGAAGGCTTGATCTCTATTGGCTTTTGCTTGGAACGCTTGTTATTCTTCCCTTGGGGTTTTTCCTTGGTTTTTTCCTTCTTTCTTTCTGTTTTTGCCAATGCCATGCTGGACCAGTGACGTGGTTACCAGCCACTTTGCCACTTGATCCTCGACTCGTGGCTGTGCCCACCCTCGTAAGCAACCGGATGGGATAGGAAGGCTCACTGAAGTCCTTTTGTGCTTGTGTTAGGTAAGTCAGCATTGCAGTATGTTTGGCGGTTTTTCGAACTCATCGTAATTTAGTTTGATTTCTTACCCATTTGTTGAATCCGCCTTTCCATTCGCATTCGAATATCCACCAGATTCGATATTGATTTACGAAGTTTGCCTCGTAGTTTGCGCTTGGGGATAGTTTAGTGGGCTCGCTCTCTGAGGGACTATGTGTTGTTAGTTAAGCTGCGTCGCATTATTCAAGGTAATAAGCTTCTCCTTATTGTTCTCGCGTCGTTGGGGACTATCTCCTTAATACGTTAATGCGAGCTTCAATTATAATTGAGACTCTCCATACATACAGCGCTAACCAGTTTTCCTCGCAGAATCCCCACCTGTCCCTCACTCAAGATTGACCCTTTCCGTTCCTTAGATGATGAAGGTTCGGATCATAAAGATCTCCGAGATCCGGAGGCTACGAACTTCGCCAATTGAATCTGCGACTGCTTGTTCCTCATTTAAAATGGATAATCCTGCCACGTGACCGGCGTTTCGGATTATCGGCCGATGTGTGACCCGCATGTGTCGGATCTATCTTGAATCACGTGATAATCCACACGAACCCCATCATGGACGTGATTCTTCGGCATTGCAATTTCATATTAATGCGTATGTAATCCATCCGTCTTAATTGCTGAGAAATCATCAGACACTAATCAGATGGAACAAAGATACTGCGACTAAGCCCCTGCTGAAGACGTATCTAATTGTTCTGTTGCTCGTTGAATTAATATTAGTTCATGAGCACAGCGCATGTCGCAAGCGAAAGTCTCTCGACCGAGAGCACGAAATCTATGCTGCAATTCACCCCACTTGGGAGCAACAGCAGGCAGATTGGTTAATAGAACCCGATAATAAATACAGTGCGCCTCTTTCTGGATGGCAAGCAAGACAGATAAAAGGCCTCGTTTCCCCTCCCAAGCTAGCTCTACATCGAATTCTCGAATTTTGTACTGCTCCAGACCCGAAACACCAACCTTGCTTCATAAACGTTAAACTTCCAACAACTGCCCGCGTCATATAAACACTCATTGCAACACTCATTGCCATTCGTCAACATGGCGGTTCACGAGATTGTGATTCTTGGAGGGTCTTACGGTGGTCTTGTTGCCGCCCACGAACTCAGCAAAAAGTATATTCCCCTTGTCAAGAAGACAACCGGCCAAACATTTCACATCACCATGATATCCTTATCCACCCATTTTCACTTTCCCGTCGCAGTCCCGAGAGCGGTCGTTGACCCATCACGCATTCCAATTGCCAATCTCGAGGTCCCTCTCCAAGGGAAAACCGGTCTCCCCCAGGATATATTCACCTTCCTCCATGCCGAAGTCACATCGTTCGAAACCGCGTCTCGAACTGTCAATTATACATCTTTAGACGATCAATATAACAAAGGCGCAGAAGCCTCAATTCATTACGATTCTCTGTTTGTTGCACTTGGATCTCATACCAAGCACCCTGCCTTCAAGCTCCGGGGGTCACACCTGGAAGCAATCCGTCAGATCGAGAATTTAAACAAAGAGATACAGGCCGCGAAAAGCATCGTCATCGCTGGTGGAGGAGCGATTGCCATTGAGACGGCCGGCGAGATTGGAAGCAAATACGGGACCTCTAAAACAGTCACCGTTCTTACCAACGGACCCCGCCTGTTACATCATGTGAACCCGGACGTCGGAACCAACGCTAAATATTATCTCGAACAACTCGGTGTTTTCGTCGGACTGAACTCCGCTGTAACTTCGACCGCAAAAGTGGAGAGTGGGCAAACTCGCATCTATTTCGGCGCGGGCGAATCCGTCGAGGTCGATCTATACATCGATGCCACGGGCATTATACCGAACAACGAGCCAATTCCGAAGGATCTGCTTACCGACCGAGGATTTCTTGAGGTTGATGCGTACCAGCGAGCGACGAAGGCAGGGTCGTTAGTGTACGGAATTGGCGATATCATCGGAGGATGGGCGCAAATCGCCGAGCTTGTTTTCATTAAAGGCGTGGTATTTGGTAACTGGGCGTACGAAGTCTCTGGTGGAAAGGTTGGAAAAGAGACAGCTTGGGTTACCCCGAAGAACAGCATGATACTTGTACCGGTTGGGACTAAGAAAACTGTTGGTACTGCTTTTGGCTGGAGATTTCCTTCCTGGGTAGGATGGCTACTGAAGGTATGATTTCAAAAATATTTTACCCCCAGACTCAGAATCGAAATGGAACCTATCACTAACATTTTCCGGCGACAGGGACGAGACTATATGATTGGCAAGGCCGGACTTACTGTGACAAATGGTGTTTAACCCCAAACCGTTTCCGCCATTTCCACTTACTATAAAATCTTAGCTTAATATTCTATATATACCGCTGTTGATCTGGGTTTCTTTTTAATTTTTTGGCGATATCTAGCTTGTGGTTGAAATTTTTGCTACCAGTGTATCTTTAACTGATGGCGTTTCTCTCTAAGTAGTATATATCTTGTAATACAATAAACTATCTCGCAATTACGAAAGCAAATATTAAATATTTAATGTTGCTTCAGCATATACATGTATAAATGTCGCGGAGGTATAAGTCCCTCCAATTTGCTCTAAATGGTGGCTTCTTTGATAGAGTTTGCTGAACCGTAAATGTAGAATTGGAAAACACCCCGCGAGACCGAAACCGTGAACTAAAGACACTCAGGTCAGCATCGACGTGGTCGCTTCGGATCGTCTCACGGGCATTCCAAGCGACAATTTCCGTATATAAATAAGGACCAATGAAAAGTATACTCGGACTCCTCTTTACAGTCCTCGTTACAAGTCTGCCCGGTAGCACATGTGGTCATGGTAGATCTCTCTTTTGCCGTATCACATTCGTCCCAGTTACGTATATAATTATACAGTTGTATCTATGACGCTAACAATGCCTGCAAGGTTCTCCCCATTACTTGGTCAAGCGAATGCACAGTGCTGCAAACTACTATGGCAACTATTTGCTAGTAACGCCTAGTTATTATGCGGATTGGATTTCCGGAAATGCTACAAGCCTGGAATACTACATTCGTTATTCTACAGAAATTCGTGACAAGCTTAAAGCACTAGACTCGGAACCGTATATTACACTGCTACAGCGTCACGCAAAACTCTACAGTCTAAAGCTACAGCAAAACGACAAACTGTTTATTCTCCGGTGGCAAAAGTTCATAGGAACAGAGTTATTAAAGGATTTGCGTAGCCCGTGGAGTGAGCTGTGGGAAATGCCCGAATATGGCCTGGACCCACTATCACGTCTCAAGGGTGTTAGCATGACTAATTTGGATGAGGCATACCCTCGTGCCGAAATCACTAGCGAGGAGGACTATAACGAACGCAGCTTCCTCACCGATGAGAAAATATCTACTGTCGAATACCTTCGCGAGTTCAGTTTGCCATTCGCTGATACCATGGAGCTCGCGGACTGGTTTTTCGAACCCCAGTTTTTACCTTCAGAGTCCGGTTCAAAAGAGGCTAAAGGGCCGTACTTAAGATTGGATCGGAGAGAAAGAATAGAGACAAGTCTGGAAGCAATATATAAGAAACTCGGTCAGATTATCGACAGTTTAGAAGACCCAAGTTCAAGATTAGATGGCGAAATCAAGATCACACAATCTGAGAATACCCTGGCGAGGAACATCATCCACGAAATAGAGGGCACAATTGAAGGATGGAGAAGAATACAAGATATTATTGGGGTAATGGCATCCATCATGGCGCTGTTGAAACTCGACCCTACCTAGCAGTAGCTCAGACTAGATTATAGACACTAGGATTGATCAGACTATGGCTCGTTTAGTTGGCTTAGCGATTTGCTGAGACTATGCATATGCTCATTCTCAATAAACCACCAATTTTCCAGACAACAATTAGTTATTGTACCTTTTATATTTGCCTTGAGATATATTAGTTTTAGCTTGAGTGCCCTATATAGACCTATATACATGTGTCAATACCTGGTTGGGACAAGTGCGTTGTGTGTGTTACAAGCTTATGGATCATATCTGCGGACTTCAATGCGGTGAAATTCCAGTCCGCGCAACATTTCCGATGAAATTCATCGTATCGCATCTGAGAGCGACAAGGTTTCTTCATTCTTCCCATCAAAGATTTTATAAACCTTTCCCGAAAGCATTCAAACTTCTTCCTGTTTCTGGAAGCACGCGATCAAGGCTGATGTCTTCCGCAACCCCACCAACAATCGCACCGTACGGAACATGGGAAAGTCCCATCTCCGTTGACACCATCTCCGGGAAATCTCTCTCTCTTCAAGAATGTGCCGTCTCGCCGTTAGTATCCCATGTTTGAACTCGTTTAAATTCTTCTAAAACCATTATATCTTGAGATCATCAGAACTCCGAAGAACTATTAGTCTAACAATTCCGCGCCCCGGTGGGGATCGGTTGATTCCTTGAAGTTCAACAAGATCCATTTACCATATCGAAGGCAGACCCTCCGAATCTGGACGCAGTGTGGTCTGTTATAACCCTCTCGGGTCTACTACCTCGACGGAGATTCTTCCCAAAAACTTCAGCTGCCGGACGCGTATTCACGAGTACGGGGGTGCTGCGTTTAAACCGTATCCAAACAAAGATGCGCTCGTGTTTACGGAACCCAGCGACAACAGCAATATCTACAAGGTCGAGTTGAACAGCACCAAAGATGGAAACTCATCTACTGGTAAACCCGTGGTTTTAGTATCTGGCAGCCCATCACGGCGCTATGGTAATTTTGCCATCAACCCCAAAGATGATCAATGGATTCTAGCAGTTGTAGAAGAACATCGTGGTGATAAGCCGGAAAACGTGTTCAACTATCTTGTTTCCATCCATGGTGACCCAGGGAATGCAAAAGTCGAAGCCGTTGCTGGAGGCAAAGACTTTTATTCATCTCCCTCGTGGAGTCCCGATGGGTCCAAAGTTACTTGGTTGCAGTGGAGCCATCCGGACATGCCTTGGACAGGTAGCGAAATATGCATTGCTGATTGGGAAAATGGCAAGCCGGTCAATGTTACTGTAATAGCTGGGAAGGCTGAGACGGAGAGTGTTAGCCAGCCACGATGGAGTCCCGATGGTAGATTATTCTACTGTAGCGATCGAACAGGTATACAATTCATAATATGTTTTGAAACCCGACCACCGCTGATCCAGTTGAGTTAGGTTATTGGCAACTTTACCGCTTGGAGGCAGATGGATCCTCCGAGCCAATCAATCTCCCTGGTCTCGAGAAAGCGGAGTTTTCCTATGCTGAGTGGCAGATTGGGTGGTAAGCAAAGGCTTCACTCTCATTATTTCTCGCTGCTAACATTTCTCATAATTCAGGCATTCGTATGACTTTTTAACTCCTTCGAAAATCGTTGCCAGCTATGTCCTTGATGCGACATCCAAAACGATCATAATAGACACCTTGGCTAAGAGCTACGAGGACCTCGGTCTCCCTTTTGTAGACACCCACGCGGCTTCCATTCACGCTATTTCAGAGTCTAGCTTTACAATCATTGCGTCCACCGCCACCAAACCGTCTGCCCTTTATGTCTGTACCATTTCTGGTACCAGTGCAGCATATGAGGAAATCGCATCTTCGACCCCGATTTCGATTCCTGGAGATCTTATCTCTCACGCTCAGCATATAACCTTCCCTCGAAAATCATCCCCAGAACTATCTACACAGTCTTACGCCTGGTACTACCCACCGCAAAATCCCAATTACCAGGCGCCAAAAGGGAGTCTTCCACCTCTTGTCATATCACTTCATGGCGGTCCTACTTCCCACTCGACTTGTGGACTCTCTCTTCCGATCCAATATTGGACGTCGCGGGGCTACGCGTACGCTTATATCAACTACACTGGCTCTACCGGATACGGGCGTGAATTCAGGGACGCTTTGAACACAAAATGGGGTCTCGCAGATGTGTCCGATGCCGCGGATTGTGTCCACTACCTTGTTTCCCAGAACGTCGTTGATAAAACTCGCGTGGGTATAGTCGGTGGCAGTGCGGGCGGCTATGGTGTCCTCCAGGCGATTTGCTCTTATGCTGATATCTGGGCAGCCTGTGTGAGCAACTATGGCATCAGCGATCTCAAGGCACTTGTGGATGATACTCACAAGTTCGAAAGTCGATACATGGATAAACTCCTCTGGGATTCTGGCTCATCACAGGAGGAACGTGATCAAATTCTGAAGGAGAGAAGCCCTCTTCTAAGGGCCAAATCTATAACGGCACCAGTTTTGCTACTTCAGGGCGTGGATGACCGAGTTGTCCCCAAGGAACAGGCGGAAGAGATGGCTAAAGTAATCAGAGATAATGGAGGTGTTGTGAAAGTTGAGTTGTTTGAAGGCGAAGGTCACGGTTGGAGGAAACAAGAAACCGTGGTGAAGGCTCTAGAATTGCAGGAGAAGTGGTGGAGGGAATATTTGGTAAGAGCTTAAGCGCTTGAGGAAATAGTCTCTTAGGGTTTACTCCAGAATGCTGCCGTGACAGCCTCCTAGCATTAATTCAAATGCTAAAATCAGTATCTCATTGGGCTCACGTACTTCTTATATTGATACATTGATGGATTTCACACTGCACTCTTGCATTTCTGTTCCAGCGAGGCTTCATTATATGCATTACAATTTACTTGTAGCCATAGTTTATAGCTTTCAGACGCAACAGATGCACAGATAATTATGAATAACATTCCCAGAGAAATTAGAGCGTAATCCAAGTACTCATATAGACGGGGCTGGGATGATATGGATTTCCAGCTTCTCTATGCATATCGCGATATCGATGAACAGATCGCTTATTTATATATCATGGTCACAAAGAAAAATTGTTCCATGCATGAGTACTTCGACGAACATGTGCTGAATAAGTGAGGCTTGCGAGGCTATGCATGTTGAATCGAATTTGATATTGATATATCGATACCCTAGTTCACGAGACAGTATCGATATCAGCACACTTCGAAGATCTCAAGCTGTCTAATCTAATGTCTAATGACGGAAAAACTTTTTCTAACAGGAAATTTCAACCACAATAATATTCGTGCGACTTTCGTGTCTGTATTTGGTAGCCATTAATTATAAATTCTAGCGACTTGATGGCAAAGTCGTTTGGGGTTTCCACAACTAAGGTCACAGATAGAGTATCAACGTAAATTGGAGGGATAGCATACAGTGTAGGGTAGAACCGAGGGTTAACCGCTGCTTGATCATTGAAACGTTGATCAATTTGATGGAACGCCGTCTTAAGGATTGGTCGAGGGAGCTGCCCATTTGGTTGGTTTTCACAAGCTAAAAAGCTGGAGCTGGGGCGCAGACAATGGCAATTCATCTGTGCCAAGCCCGAACGCGAACACGAGTACAGTGTTTGAACATCCCACTATATTTCGACCGTTAAAATAGTTTGGTCTTATCATGCTTAGACATTCTGAGCTTCCCTTACAAGAAATCTGGCCCGATAACATCATTTCAACTCTCAGCTATTCTTGCTGAGGCTTGGTAAGTTGATAGCGATTGCGACTGTCTCAGATTCGAAATGGGGAGCCTGCGCTGCCCACAAAACATATATCCCCACTTTTTCTCAAGGTAAAGTTCGCTATCGTTCACCACTCGTGTGCATCCCATCGATAGGAAAAGCGTGGGCCCCCTGGCAAGTGGAACCCAGGACTTGCCATATGAGGTTGTTTTCCGGGCTGCAGAATGGCGCACTTGATCCCGCGTGGCGACTTTGCCAGTGACAAACGCCCAAAATGGCAGGCCATAAAAATGCAACTAGCAGGCACCCAGCTACGCAGGTGACCGCAAGCTCAACGCAGCCGAGCAGCACCCGCAACGGAATGCCTTGAATGATCATCAATCAGAGTTAGCTACCTAGGATTTGGTCTTTTATTCTATAACTTGTTTTTCAGCTTTGAGCAGTCTTGTCGTATTCAACCCGGCTTCAAATACAATAAAATTCGATATGTATTCTCACCCGTCATTTACCTTTATATCGATATGTATCGTACAAAGTCGATCCGGGACAAGTTTTGGTAGGTCTAATCCGTAGCAGTGGGTCCTGACACCACGGGCCCAAAGTTGGAACAGTTATCTTCTTATCAGCGACTTAATGCGAAGTTATATACACAATAATATTGTATGCATATTAACGAATCAAGCCGGTTTCCCGGCTTTTCTTTTTAAACATAGGGGTTTTTGTCTGATATAGAACACCCGTATTCTCCCGTGCTTTCGACCAATACCTTTCTTCCTCAGCTTTACTTCGATATCATATCGAATTCCGTAACTTCGTTGGTTGGGGCTTCATCACCTATCGAGAGATTGCCTCTAAGATTGTACCCAAATGCGACTGGAGTCCCCCTAAATTCGAGTGAAATGCACAGAATTTGGCATCAACATTGAGGGCATCATTTGCGCAACTGCGTCAATATCCAGATATCACGGCACTTGCAATTATTTTAACCTGATCGATACCCTGGGATCCCCAAGGTTCACTCGTGGAACCATTGTGCGACCAAGCCTGGCTCCTCAAAATCAATGATACACAATGGCGTCTACGCTAGATGTTGGTTTTGCCAATAGTGTATCACTATACCTTGGGTGCGCTGCAAGACACAAGTTCCCCAACACCAGGATAATGGAATCCATCATATCAATTGCCGAAATGTATGATCGAAACCCGAATACCACCATTCACGACATAGCCGAGTACTATGCGGCGCCGTTATCCGAAATAGAGACCTTTCGCTTTATCCAATTCGAAGAAAGCGATGAAGCGATGAAAGAAGGGATGCAATACCTACGAGACATCGCTCTTACGTTGCCACATCCAAAATTTTATGCAGCAATCATCCCGCTAGTCGTCTCATTTACCGTGGTCGGCACTTTGGTTATGATTGCTCGATTCTACTCCAGGCTTTCTATTTTGGGCAGGATACCCTTTTATGATTGGCTGATGCTCGTCGGATTCGTAAGTACACTCTGGAGTTCTCTGATAGAAATTTTGTACCAATGCTTATAGTTCTTAGGTTCTCGCTGAGACGATGATGGGCGTGATCATTGCGGATTCTTACACTGCAAGAAACGGTACTTCGAACTACGACCAAGCTTGGACCGATATCGCCAATGATTGTATTGTAGGTTTAAACAGGACATCACAACTTCGGCGTTACCGCCGTGACATATTGTCGGATAAAACTAATACGAACATTTCTTTTAGTACCTCAACATTCGCGACGTCCTTTACCCTGTTGCCGCCCTGGTGATCAAGTCCTCTCTTTTATTATTCTACTGGCGTCTGTCCCCAGATAATAAAGGACCTCTCCGCTGGATAATCGTCGCGACGTTTGTCATCTCACTTGGCAGTGCTGTCCCAGCAGCTGTCGTGAACCTCGTATATTACGGGAAAGTCGATTGGTGGAATTACATCCTGGACCCCTCATTTACCACAAACGAGTGGCTCAATTATCCTCTCGAATTTATGATCACGGGAGCTTTAAACATTGTCACCGATGTTGTCATATGGTAATAATATATATATCTCAACTCACCTCTTTCGCCTTGGAAGCTTCGCTAACGTAGAAATAGGGTCATACCGATCATCTTAATATGGGGCCCAATGAGGAAAAGAGGAAAGCCGGAGCGAATTGCAACTCTAATGTTGTTTATTCTTGGTGCCGTGTAAGTTTCATTTCAAAGGCAAAGCTTGCTGTATGTTTCTTTCATGACTAATATTTCCTTTAGTGTCTGTGTCACCGGCGCCTTGAGAATAGCAACGTTCTGGGAATTAACGGTCCAAGATGGAACTGGACCTTTAGCCAAAATCCCAATATCCGTATGGACTATGTAAGTAGATGTACCCGGTACAATACGTCTACCACTTCCAACTTTCACTTAGATCATTCACTAATATATGTTACCGTTCGAAAGAATCGAGATCCAGCTCGCTATAATCTGTGCTAGTGTACCCGCACTACGAGCCTTGGTCGTCAAGTATTTCCCGAAAATCCTTGGTGTCCGGAATTCTCTTCTTATTGGATCCGCAATCCGTCGTCGATCGGGGGCGACGAGGGGACCCGACATCGATGAGTTCGATGGTCTTTATTCCTCAAAGCGGGTTTCATCTGCACTCTCGGAGTTAAGTCCTGCAGTAAAGCTGCATGGCATACCATCAAGAGATTCGAGATCAACGCTTGGTGCAATCGATGAATATGCTTAAATATGTATATTTGTCGGGTTGATAGATTCAGACAACCTTAGGTGTACGCACGAGATCAGGTGTATGCCGACGGCCAAGTAACCCCGTTGATGTCTTGATCTAGTTTTGTCTCACGGGACAAAAGATATAAGTTATTTTGTTATTAGTTATCAGTATTTTGGTTTGGGTGGAACGTTTTTGGCTTCATTTTGCTTATCGGTATTGTTGTCTTGGAATATTGTTCTGGTTGGAGTTACCCCGTGCATGTGTCCTTGTACTGCGGGATGATATATTTTGATGATACCCTCCCTCTGTTATACCCTCTTTTTGTTATTGCTAGATTAGATACGATATACCCTTGGACTTGGCTTTTCATCTTACGGTCAGCGTTTGGTTCAGGAGACACCTTTGTCTAACAGTTTACAAAATCAAATATCTGATGTCTTGATTCATATGCTTTTGGCTCCATGGCTTTTCTATTGTTTTAGGCTGGTCCGGAAACCTCCAAAATTTAAAAGCGAAGATTCTTTCTATACTTATCCAATTGTCCAAATTTTTAGGCCATAGTGAGCATCATACCAATATACTCAGGAGTGTCCTTGTCAAACCGGCTATTTCGCAAGGATTAAATTTCTCTTGGTAACAAATAATCTAAACCTATATGTAGTCTAACCAAACAAGGTGTATATTTTTTACGAGAACAGAATGAAAGATGGTCGATTTATTATGGTTAACTGGTACTAGACTTTTCCGCTGGCCAAAATACAAAGCCAATAGTGATAACATACTTTATCGCTGCTGCGAACCATAGAACCGCGGCCATACTAGTCTCCCGCATAACCCAGCCTCCCGTAATAGCCCCCGTCAACACCAACACGGCACTCGCAATACGTTCGTTCCGCTTAACATTCACCGGCTGGAAGAACAACGGATCAGCTACCAGATCCGAATAGAGACTGGTAAGCACGATGGACGGTATGTGATTGTGACCGAACGACCTGGAAACCACAATCTGTCCACCTGCTTGAAAGGCCAGAAACGCCAGCGGTAACAGCGAGATATGGTGATATTTGGTTCTCCCGGAGGCTTGCTCTTCTGCTGTGGCGATTGGTACGACCTTGCCTTCCACAAGGGAGGCCGCGATAACAATCAGCGTTGCTTGCACGAAGAAAGACGTTACTAAGGTTCCTCTCAGTAATGCGCCTGCTTTGCGACTACAGAATCCTATTGTGGAGACCCCTATCATAAAGCAGCCGATGGAGAGAAGAGAGCTCAGCCATCCTAGCGGTTTATTTAACGGTTGATGCGAAGCTCCAAGCCCGAGAAAAACAGTGTTTCCTTGGGAGTTGTTAGCGATAAGTTCTAGATCGGACCAGTGAATTAGGTTCATGGAATTTCTTACCAGTCTGCATACTAATGAAGCAGCTCCATGCGTTATATGCGGCGCTGTCAGTTAAGCCAGACACATAGCTCGTCGTCAGAACAGGGATTGACGTCCATGTCTTGTCGAGTTGTGTTGCGTTATAATTTCGAAAGCGTTGCCAAAGACCTGGCGGTGTTGAGCATGGGGCCGGCTGGCCCTTTGCGATTGGGAGCTGCAGGTGTGCTTCCTCGTCTTTCGAGGGCTCCTGGGTCTCTCTTTCTTTGGAATTCATGATTTTGCGATATTCCTAGCGCCGCTTTTGCAGGAGGTCTGGTCGACCTGGCTGTTGACCCTGCGAATATAATACTAAATGTAGGTAATGTCTGGTCGCGGTTGGTGGAGAGAAAACGAATAACAATATATGGTTTGACAATTTGAGATATCCTGATTCGGATTTACGAAGAGGCGCGACCGCGATCGATCAATCGATCGGTGTTCAATTGGTTAATTAATGTTCGCAAACGTGGTAAAGATACGCTTTACAACTATAAATTCATGAAAAAATAATTGTAAAGATTAGATATCCCGTTCATGTAGGAATCGTAAGCCCTCAAGACACCGAGGATTTATATGACCTCGGCGGCCGTCAAAAAAGCGCATCAGGTACTAACAAAAGCTGGATGGTATCAATTGCCACCCCGGAGCTCCCGACCACCTGAGTTTTGTTGACCCGCTCAGATGCCGAATTTCAGAATTCGGTGGGGCACATATCATATTGATGGCATCATCGTCTTGGCGTCGAATCAAATTATAGCGTGAAGCAGAAATTATTGAATTAAGAACGAGAAAACTTTGTTGCCACCAGATAAAATGCGTCTTGGTAATCAAAATACAGGAGAGATATAGCTCTAGATAAGATAGGATTCGATACGCCTTTGCGCCAACCCAAATGCAAATGCAACAGTGTACCAGCGCCGAATATTAACAGGTTGCCCTCAACTAGCCTAACTAATTCGTTTCGCATTATGTTCTATTGTTCGTGCTTGTCATGATTCAAGTGTTCTTTGGATATGCTTATCCGGCACTCTAAAAACTTCCCCAATTTCCTCCTATGACTATCGCAACAACAAGCCCTAGTAACTTCCATCGATCGAAAGGAAGCACAGATGACGCCGTTGATTTAGTACCACCGGTTTGTTTTGTGCTGGTAATGTCAATCGTGGCAGTGGCCCGAATCGTCATCGCTTTGATGCCGACTGACGGAATACTATCCTGACCTACTCCGATTTCGATTATATTCTGACCTACGGGGTCGAATTCCGTTTGCGCCATGGCGATTCGCTGATTGTCGAGGTCGTATACGACATATGCTATTCACAAAAGTTCCCATTAGAAAGGTTCTCTTTGAATTGAAGAATGCCAAAATTTTGGATTTTCTTGTTCTTCTTCTTACCGGATCGTAAAAATGTATCGCCGAAAATGTTGATATCGCCCGGGGAGGGCACTATCCCGAGTGCACAGATATCCGAGCCGTCCATATTTTTCACTACACCCCCTGAGTAGTTTGTCAAAGGCAGTATCAGTTCCGACATTGGAACTCTGATATCCATCACATAAGAGAAAGTATATTTGACGAATGAATTTTTGGTAGGATAGTTGCAGTCGACAATGTACAGACCGAGGTCGTGTGAAACTTTCGCTCCGGTTTGGTTCGCGATTGACCATGCGATAGAGTGTGGGAGGAAAGTTAGACCACTCCCAGAATCGAGAATCACTGTTGCTGGGAGAGATTTTGATGTGATGTTAATATGCGATTTGCTATCGGAGAACGTAACCGATGTTAACGGGATGGCGAAAGCAAGCGGATCAGTTTGTCCCGGCGCTTTCTCGATGGGTATACTTGTGAGGTTACCAATAAATCGCGAAGTATCGATTCCTCCAAATAGAATAGAGCCAGTGTCCGAAGCTGTGTAGAGTCACGTACAGCTTGCATTAGACCATTTGAATGCGTATAGTAGAATCGAGCGTGGTTTATCGGCTTACCGCGATCATCGAGCCACAGGCTGAAGGCCTTCGAGTTTATCAACCCTTCTCTGACCATCTCGTTGAGAAGATTTGGGTACTGTCCCATGCCCCCTGGCGATGCACTAGCCTGGTCGCCCTCAAATCCAACTCCCATTATACCGTAGGATAGATTCGCTGTTTTTGCGATACCAATTTGCATGCCATCCACAACTGCACCGCCCACAGCAAAGATATCTTCCCCGTAATCGCCGTCCGCACCAGTTCCATCTGCATATATTATGCTGAACCGATCCTGTCCCAGAAGTTTGAAGGTCTTCGAGGCAACAGGGTCAACTAAATTTATAACCCAGATTAGACCACGCTATAAATTGGAGTTATTCTGCTGCAGTAGTTATTGCTTGCTTACAAGAGCCATAGCTGCAACCGGACTTCCATAGATCGTAATCTGTCGGATTGGAACAGGCCGAGATGTATTTCGAAAGAAGCCATATGTCGGAGCTGGCGGTATCAATTTGCAGTTGCATATTTTGTGGTGGTGTTCCAACGCTGACATTGACAAGATACAATATACCCTACTCCAAGTCGAGGATAATTGATTAACATTTCCACTTTAACTGCAGATTCAAATGAGAAAGGGCATATATCCTAGTACTTTATTCTGCAAAATTTGGTGGACAATGTCGTCGTCGGGATTATCCGAAGCTACATCGTCCCTCAGTTCCAACATTTGATTTCCAGGCCTTTCATGGTTCCCCCGTCTACCATGAAGTTGGCGATCGCTGACCTGCCTAACCTGGGACTGTTTTGTTCTGCCGGTCGACAATAGCCCATGTTTTTGGAATGGGAGGGATAGGACTTTAGGCGCAGGGACTGCTGCCAAGACGGCATTAAAGAGGACCAACACAACGGCGAAGGCGGCGAGTCGAATGCGAACATGAAGGCCAGCTGTTGTTACGGAAGCGGCAGCCACCTTGTCCGTCATCGTTTTGCCGCTTCCACGGAAGATAAGGAACAGGATATTGCTGGCGGAACGGACGACATCGGTCGCTGGACGGATTAAAATTCAAATACTATTCGGTTAGTAAAAAATTCGATAAAGTTATCCGTTAATGTTGACGACTGGGACCAAACCTACGAACCAACACCAACGCTTTGTGACTTTTTCGGTTACAAAGGCACCCGAATGCTTGGTTCCTGGGGAATAGCGCAGGACCGCATTGCGTTTGCTCGTTGCTTGCTATTATTTGGTGATAGTTCTTGTTCTTTGAGAGTAACAAGAACGGGATTGTGTTAAATCACCGGGGAGATTGGCTGGTTTTTCAGGAGAGCGGGTCAATTACTTATATGTATCTTTCTGAATGCGAGGCTGCTGCTGCTCATGCTCATGAAACAGACGGAGGTGCAGGACAAGTCCGCGAGGAATGGAAATGAATCGAGGTGATGACGAGTACTCTGCGCTAATGAGACAGGGGCCATGATGAAGTCCTTCTGGTTGCCGAAAGCCGACACCAAACATCGAGCCTTGATGTTGAAACGAAACCGTCAATTGGTCTCCTTATCACATCCATTCCTTATCCGCAAGATGAGCAGGCTCCACTCTCCGTAAAATTTCGTATTTTTCTAGCCCGGAGAGGTCATAGGCTGGTGGAGGAAAATTTTGAGTGCCAAGGCAATCTGGGGACCATCTGGCCCGGCTGACGCGTCCACCAGAGGCCGGTGTCGAGCGATCAATGCAATCGTTAAGTTGCAATCGGGGAGTCTCGAAGTCCAAAGCGACCAACCCAATCGTCTCTCGACTGTTAATGCTCAGAATGTCCGCTGAGATCGAAGTCTAATGTCAACTTGGAACGGAGGGTCGCCAGCCGTCAAGCCTGCTTGGGTAGTTAAGATGTTCGAGGATTGCATTGAAAAATGTATTTAGTTCGGAGACTCAAGTATTGCGCCTCGGGTGAGGCTAAGTCTTAGCGTATATCCAGACAATTGAAACAATTTTGCGTTGTGCAGGGAGATAGAGGTGAGCTCGGCATGTTTGTGGCAGCCAGCGTTTGGACATATTCCAACACTTGCAACACACCAAAGAAGGCAATCGGTTTTGTGGTCGCATTAATTATATGCAACATTAATTAACGGTAGTTTGGATATTATATTCGGACACAGCAGCACTATGCCTACAAGGAGACATTCTCTAAAGAAAGAAATCTCAAGAAGTCCAATTGCTGGCAGCTCTCCGATTCCTGATAGGAAATCATAGGCATGACAGTCTTCAGCCTACAGCGCTGCAGCGTCGCCATACCACAGTCGCATCGCTTGGCGACAATCGGAACGCCAGTCAAAAAAACCGACACCTCGGCAAGGATCTCCCAGAACAACATCTGCCAGGCGACAGTTAAACTAGGACTACTAAATACTTAGCACAGACTCCCGCAAACTTACAATATAACCCGCGCCCTGGAGTCGGTAATTTCGCTCCAAAATGATGAGTTTGGACGCCCTGTGTATCACCTTAAATCTCATACGCCGTCCTTATATTTCATTACGCCGCCCACGGGGTGCAACTAAACTGGTCGGCTCAAGACTTGACAGGTTATAACTATATTCAATCTTCTAGCCTATTATTTTTTCTTAATCCTTTCATCGTACTTTCCATCCATTTACTATCTTGGCCTCTTTGATCTTAAGTTTTGAAATGAGGATACTCTATCAATCTCGAATCTGTATTACTCTCGGGTAGGATTAATATCATATATTCTGCTCATTGTTCACTCACACCAAGAACTTCTGCTAAAAAGCTTTACCCTCCCTTTGTAGCATTTTTGGAGCGGCTGTCTACGTCTCCGCGCAACCACAAGACCCATCCACGGCCACAGATGCAGGCTCATCCACGACCACAGATGCAGCAAATTCAGCTTCCGCTTGTACGGACTTTGCTGTCCATAACGAGCTGAATTTCAACACTTGTCCCGCCGACTTTGATCCTTGTTGTCCAATAATCTGCGTCGACTCCACTGGTCCAACGTGCATGCTCACGCAAATAGAGAAGACAAAGGACGGCTACGACGCGGCCTGCTGGAGTTGCCCATATGGCTCTGTAAATGGTGTTGCTCTGCCCAACGATGCTGCCCTACCCACCAATTCTTCCGTCACCTCAAAACATAAATCTTCTCCGACGGATACGGCTGCAGCTGCGGCTTCTACTTGCACCAGTCTTTTAGTTCACAACGAGTTGAATTTTAACACATGCCCGCCAGATTACGATGCTTGCTGCCCGATAATTTGTGTCGACTCCACCGGTCCGACTTGTATGCTCACACCCATAGCGAAAACACAAGATGGCTATGATGCGGCTTGCTGGTCTTGTTCTCCAGGCTCCACGGCCGGAACCGCTATTTCTAATGATGCTGCACCGAACGGGACGACTGGAGGGAAACCATCTTCCGCAGTTGCAAGTTTACCCGCCGAACTTCTTGACCCTGCCGCTGCAACCGAGTCGACGAAGAGCGAGCTCACACCGACGTTAATGGCAGCCCCTGTGCAAGAGCAGAAGGCCATATCAAGCTCAAGCTCCAGCTCTACACCTCCGGGGCCATCTTCCACAGGCTCGGTATCGGTGAGCGAAATTTCTCCAGCAGCAGCTCCAAACTCCGCCTCCAACGGGTCGTTGACATCTACGAGCAGCATGATGGCCATTCGCGTTTTCTATGCTTTTATTATCCTGCAAGCTGTCTTTCATTAGGAAATTTAAATGAATACGCATGTCTGTAAATATTGCTCTGTATAGATCTAGGGCGAGAAACTGAAAGAATATATTCATGCCTAGCATGTACCTTTGATTTTCAATTTTGATAATAGGATCATATCCAGATCCGTAATACTTCATTCATCTAAATGTTAAAATAGAAGGCTTTTCGATATCAGTGTTTCGTAAGTGTTGTTGTACTCTATTAGTATCATACAGAGAGTTTCTGGGTGCACTTAATCTCGCTGTTGCGACCCTCCGCGGGTTGCAGTTAGGTGCACTGTGACTGTAAATTTAGTGTATATGTCGATCGATCTTGCCTCTGTGTGTTTTTGAAGGCTCTTTCTGTCGTTACCTGCTGTAGATACCACGGAAATCCATCCCTCTTCACTAGAATAGATTGATCGTTACATCTTCAAGTCAGCTAAATTTGAAAATTTAAAAAATGTATGTATAATTATAAATTGCTGTGCACGTGGCTGTGATGATTAGGAGTTTCCAGTAGCGCTAGTACTCTCGGAAATCTAGCCATGGGAGACCGATACGCAGACCGGCTATGTAAAACATTTCTTTCGGATGTATCTGCTGAGCTTTACCAAGCACTATAGGACACCGCATGTATTATTTTATGCTTCGAATATGCATAGAAATAGACTCCACATGGCGCGGTAGGACTCTCCCAAGCCGATATCCGAGTCAGCTTAGGGTTTTAGCCTGGGGGCATGCATGCATCTGGCATACGCGTCCAGGTTGACGTTGGCCGACCCTCGAAGCCAAGGCCCTGGCCTTACCCAATCGATTAAACTGCGAGCATGCAGCGTCTTGGCGGATATAGCTCGGACAAGATCCTAGGACCGGCTTGGTGCTCGAGCGATTGTGAGGCCGCATACCCACCCGAGGCCTGATTAGAGCGGTTACACGCAAGCACCGAACAGCAGCCGGAGCCGCGAGGGCAAATCAATATATGGATGCATGAATGGATAGTGTCTCTCTCGCACTCTTGGAATGGCCACCCAGTGGTTCCGGGTCAACTTGACCTATTCCGCTTGATATTACCGCGAGCTCTTGTCTGCCCAACACATTTGTATTTTTGCAACACACAACACCTACATTGAATTCAGTTATTCAATCCCATGCAGCATGCAGTATACGGCAGCAGACAGCTAGTTGTAGGTCTCATAATCATTGAAGTTTGACGTTCAATCCCTTGTATCCTGGTCCGTCTACCTCTCTTAAAGAATGCTGACAAAAACACCCCAGGAATCGTTGTTAGTGTAGTGGCAACAATAATGTATTAGCTGTCTCATGACGCTAAAGAGCCGGTGCCGAAAACCCAGGTGCTTGAGCGTTCATGTTCATCAATTCTGCGAAGTATCCGCAAGCGAGGGCCATCCCCAGGATATCTTGAACGAGTATGTGCACACGCATCTCGTCCGCGACATAGACAGAGCAGCTGCTCGGATTAGAACTGGCTGAATATAAATAAGCTGATCCTCGCCGAGACTAATGATACCTCTTCTGTCACCATCAAAGCAAGCCAGCAGCTTCATTCCTTCATTCTTTTTCTCATCACTCAAAGATCTTCGCTCTTTTAGATCTTTCACGCCCTTTTTTTTTGGCTTGTTAGTCATCGAAAGGTCACACTCTTTTATTGATCACTCCTTTCAGTCTAACTAAAGAGACTGTTCAATCATATTGAATATATATTTATATTCAAGATGCATCTCCAACTTTCTTCGCTGGCTGCTTGCAGCATGTCGCTTTTGACTGCTTTCATGGTACCTTCTGTCTCTGGCCATGCCAACATCCTCTCGGCCCAAGGGTTGAAGTCCGGCAACCCAGCTGGACCCGTCGGCATGGTGCTCGGACTCGATCCTAGCACTCCCCGTAATGGTGTTGCAATTGATCCAAACCAAAGAGACGTTACTATCTTCCTCCAGAGGAGCATGTCTTTGTGGTCTGGTTGTGGCCAAACAATCCAACTAGGTGTTCTAAAGCCCGAAACTCTCATCCCCAAGTTGGTGACCAAGGGTCAAATCGCACAGGCCCTTGCTGGTGGTCAGCTTTTTATGGTACTTCACCAAGTCAACGGCGACGGAAACGGCCCGTTCTCTTGCGCCATCGATACATCTGCGACTGGCGCCAAAGGTAGCTACCAGAAGCTCGATATCTTCAAGCAAGTCCCCGGACAAAACCCCACCCTCAATGCCGTTGTGACGACCCAGTTCCCACTTATCGTCAACCTACCATCCAACCTCCAATGCAATGGAAAATTTGGCACCAAATCGAATATCTGCCTCATTCGATGCCAAAACTCCGCGGTCAACGGACCTTTTGGAGCCTGTATTCCTTTCGAATTGGTCACATCTCTCAGAAGCGCTTTCAAGGATAAGCGTGATGACGATAAGCCATTGATCGGAAAGGGACCCAGACCGGAGAAGGAAGAGGCTCCATCAGATGACCAAATCGCAAAGGCTTTGGCCAAGCTTACGGCTGGTGTTGTTTCGAAACGTGACGACACCGCCACTAACACTACCGTTTCAACGGACGATGTTGTGGCCACCTTGACCGAGGGCGATGCTGTGCCACCAGAGCTGCTCGCGCAGCTTAAGGGCCAAGTCTCTCAAGAAATAAAGACCAATAAGCTGAGCTCCAAGACCAAGGACCAGGCTAAGAAGAACAAGGGAAGATTCAACTTTAACAAGAGCCGCAAAGGTAACAGGGTGAGCAGCGCTAGCTCAAGCCCAAGCCCAACCACGAAGGCCAACTAAAATGGCTAGCCAAGGAATGAAAGGCTAGAAGGTTGAGTCATGGGGAGAGCCAAGGCTTTAAAATTACGAAAATGGAGGGCCTCAGGATTTCAAACAATGTAGAAAAGATACTTTGGTGTGTCCATGAAAGAGGACTATCCTATATGTACGGTTAGATGGAGGATAGTGCCATGCATATGGCGCCATTGCATGGTGTTTTGATATTTTTCTGTATGGGATTATGATATTTTGTGTTTTCTTTTTTTAAAGGCATGGAATACCATGGTGTTATTTTTATCGATAGAATAGATTCGGATTCGGAATATTAGAATTCTAGTATGGACCAAATACAAATTCGAAGCTATATAATGTCTTCTCGTTAGTAGTGATAACAGCTTTGTCCCTGTCTCGTAGTATACGGAGTTGATCAATCGAGCAGAACTCGCGTTTGAAACCATTCTCTGGTCAGACTGTCTGGTTCCGAGATTGTCTCTGGTATCCAATATTATAGAGACATTTCTCGAACACACCAGATCACCGCTTAAAGTACCTCAGTTTCCGAGCACAGTAGATTTTCAAGAAATATACTTCCTGTAGACTTAAGTATACTGGTGAGTACTTGGGTACTTACATACTTACCCGTACAAGTCGCGAGCTCGCAAGCTTATCTATGCCCGACTGAAAGGAGGATTTAGTTCCGCGGATCTGCCCGACCTATTTATATAGGTATAGTTTTGCTAAGGTTTACTCATTTCTTAGTCTCGCTGTGTGACCTTCCGCAAGTGTGGAGCTCTCTGCCGACGAGACTACCCATTTCTCACTTTCCCATCTTTTTAAAACAGAAATTATAAACCATTTCCACATAATTTATATACTAACAGAATGATGAAATTTATTATTATATCATTACAAAGTAACCAGCAGAATTGTATACCCACTAATAAACAAACACACCACGTAATATCAGCGGTATTGTAGATACATTTAACTAGCCGGGATCATTTACCCTTAATTACAGCACACTTTCACTCTCTTTCATTATAAAATCGCTGTATGCGGAAACATTACTCGCATTCAAACTATTCGCGTGAAATAATTTTAAATCCGCGTGAGAACTTTAAATTCTAAACGAAAAGCTTAAAGCTTATTTGCCAAGCCAAGTCCAAAGGGCGAGAATAAGCGAACGGCCGGGTTGACCGTTGGCTGACCGTTGGGTTGCCGTTCCGTCTAGGGTAACTCGACACCACGCCCTCGACCTGACGGCGACTGATAGCAGGCAAGAAGGGATATGAATACTGAATCTGCATCTCGTGTCTGCGGGCGGTTGGGCATTCGCTTGGTGCTACCCGGCCGAGCCTTGTGCCAAGACATTGCGGTCTGTGCTTTGACGCTGCGTGCGCCAGAGCAGCGGTGGTGCAGGCTTGGCGGATAGGATGAGACAAAAACAACATCTTCCAACCATTCAACTGACTTCAACATCATTCGAATTCATGCGTCACGTATCACGCAACAATCCATGCTGGCCTCGTACCACCAAAGATTCGCCTCTGGAATCCATTCCCCGTGCGGTAGCCGAACTGTTGCCCAGATCGACTCGAGTCTAAATGCCGCCTTGGTTCGTCAGGACTTTTTCGGTTGAGGCATCCTCGGTGCAGAGGCATGCCCGCCGTTGCATGAGCGGCTCTGGCTACTCAGTCCCAAGACGGGCATTCGCCTGACTGCGAGAAGAAGATCCTAGTATGCACGCCAAAGTCGGAGACGCGGTATACGGTAGGCTCCGGCCAAAATTATGCACTATCATGGCTATATACCCGCGTCAACGTTTATATAAAGCTGTCGATGGCCTCTCAATTCGGCTTCTTCTCTCACTATCCATTCATTTGGGCCCAGCATTCGCAGGTGCTATCACTTCATTCCTTCTTTTTGTTTCCTTACGCCAAACGCTCTATTTTCCGTTGCGACGCTCCCTTTCTTTGACAGCGTTTTATGATATACGGTTATTACGTTTCTTTCATTCTTTCATTTAAGAATCAAGTGTGAATAGACGCTGGAAACCTGATCAACTGCACTCCTTCTTTGATATATATTATAACTTGCCCACGGTCCATTCGGCTGGGCCTCTTAGAAAGATGCATATTGCTACTCTGATTACCTCTACGATAATCGCCTTTGCTGCTTCGGCATTAGCAGCTCCTGGGGCTCTAATCCCGAGAGATAAAGTCGGCGGTATTCGAAAGAGAACGGCATACCCTGCTACCTGGTACTTTCCTCCTTACAACGGGACTTTCACGCCATGGCAGCCTGTAGGGTGAGTTTTATATTCCAACTACTTGAATCCATGAAATTGTCGTCCTAAAATGTGCGTTAATATAAAACAGATGCTATTCTGGTGACGTCGCTTTGACATATAACACCAACATGTGTTCCTGCCAGAACGCCGGATGGACGGCAGCCCAAGGCGAGATGCCCTTCAGTATGGAAAAATGTTTCGCTTACTGCAAGGGTGCTGGTTTCCGTTTTGCTGGTATTAAAGGCGACAACGGAGTCAAAGCTGTAAGTGGTAAACCCGATTCCATTGAGATATCTATCTCTCTCAAACTGGGACCCGGCTTGCTCACAGAAACAACTTTCCATAGTGTTGGTGCGGTTCTGGTGTTTCTGATGACGACAAACTAAGCAGTGAGGCAAAATGTGATGTCCCCTGCGCCGAAGGCGAGGGAGGTACCAAGTACGATGTTGCTAAGTGTGGTGGAAAAACCACTTACAGCGTCTGGAAGGACCCTTGCTACAAACCTTTTGATCCTGATACTGCTCCTGGTCAATACGACTACATCGGATGCTTCTACTATGATGCAACTATCCTGGGTTACTGGAGCGGCGAAGCGTCTGATAACTTGAGCATTGACTCTTGTCTCGAACTTTGCGGTTCAAAGGGCTACGCTTATGCTGGTATGGCTGCCTCGTGGATCGGCTACGCCCGCGGCGACCAATGTTGGTGCGGCGGCAAGATTGCGCAGTATTGGATCACTCGCCACCAGAACACTCCGGCGGATAACAATCAGTGTACTATTCTCTGTTCAGCCACAGCAAAGGTCCAGGCTTCTCTCGATAAAGATTCATATCAGTACTGTGGTAATGCCTGGTACATGAGTATGTATTTCAATCCGAATCTTGCAGAATCGGATGATTGCAATGCAACTCCTGTTTCTTCATCTTCCTCGTCGTCTGTACCACCAGCCACTCAATTGACGACTACGATAACCACGCCGGGGCCTAAGGATGGCACTACAACCATATTTGTGACCGACAGCAAGGGCTCCACCGTCAGTACGTCTGGTACCGTTAGCGTTATCATCACGACCCCATCCGGAGTGAGCAGCACCGACACCCCCAGTCACGCTACTACCACTATCACGACTCCTGGCTCAACCCCGGGTACTACCACCGCGACTGGTCCATCAACTGATACTGTTATTATAACTACTACTCCTGGAGACAGTTCCACTGATACTCCAAGCCACGCTACCACAACTATCACCACACCTGGGTCCACCCCTGGTACCACAACCAAGACAGGTCCTTCCACTGACACCGTCATTATAACGACCACGCCCGGAGATACTCCAAGCCATGCTACCACAACTATCACTACTCCGGGCCCCACTCCTGGCACAACGACTAAGACTGGCCCATCCACTGATACGGTAATTATCACCACACCGTCAGACGTTCCTCCAACACCAGACGCCTATACCCAACCTACTATTACCCGTACCACTCCTGGTCCTGATGACGGTACCACCACTATCTTTGTAACTGACAGCAAGGGTTCTACCGTTACTACTGCCGGTACTGTCAGCATCATCATCACCACGCCATCTGACGGTCCGTCAAGCACTGGTACTCCTCCAGATCATGCCACGACGACAATTACCACTCTCGGCTCCACACCTGGCACCACCACCAAGACTGGACCATCCACCGATACGGTTATCATTACGACTCCAACTGGTCCGGGTTCCACTGATACACCCCCAGATCACCCAACAACCACTATCACTACACCTGGATCTACGCCGGGCACCACCACTAAAACTGGCCCATCCACCGATACCGTTATTATTACTACTCCGACCGGACCGGGTACTGATACACCTCCAGATCATCCGACCACGACGATCACCACACCCGGTTCCACCCCAGGTACCACCACTAAGACTGGACCGTCCACTGATACAGTCATCATCACAACTCCAACTGGTCCGGGTTCCACTGATACACCCCCAGATCATCCAACAACTACTATCACTACTTCTGGAATCACACCCGGCACCACCACCCAGACTGGTCCATCAACTGACACGGTTATTATCACCACATGCAGTAAGACTTCTGGAACCCCAGACAAGCCTACTGTTACCGTTACCACTCCGGGCCCTAGGGACGGAACCACCACCAAGACCTGGGGCAAGACCGTCACCGTTGTTATCACCACACCCACCGGTAAACCCACTGTTACTATTACTACTCCCGGCCCTAGAGACGGAACGACCACAAAACCCTGGGGTAAGACTGTCACTGTTGTTATCACCACGCCTACCGGCAAGCCCACAGTTACAGTCACCACCCCAGGTCCTAAGGAAGGTACAACCACCAAACAAGGCCGAACCGTTACCGTCATTATCACGACTCCAACTGCCGCAGGTCCAACTCCCACCAGCACCTGCTCCGGCACCATCTGTAATGCGGCACAGGGTAGCCCTCTAGGTGGACTCCAGCCTCCAATTGTCAACTGCCACGATGATCAAGGTAAATTCAAGGCTGGATACCACTTCAAGCTCTTCGTTCCGGCCTCTTCCAACTGCCGTATAGACTATCTTGGCAAGCCACAACCTGGTGTCTCTGAACTCCAAGCCGCTTGTTGGAACGCCTGTATCGAGCAATGGAAGTCATGCCGAACCGGTTATGCCAAATGCCAGAACTGGAACAAAGATTCTGGTTGTGACAACGCGAAAGCAGCCAAGTGCGCCAAACAGCAAGACTCTTGCAAGAACGCGAATACTTCCAAAGACACCAAGATCCAGAGCGCATTCAGCGATTACTGTAAGAATTTCGGTGAGTGCCCGAGCAACAATGGAGGCGAAGACGATGGAGGATACTACCGCTATTAGATGGGATCAGTATGAATGGCGCAGTGCCACAAATACCGGCAGGAGTGCCCTGTTCAGAAGGTGTATTGACGATACACGATACAGGAGTTTCTTTTTAAATCACTACTTAAAGGAACTGTTCAGTAGATTTATAGGAGTTAAATGGGGGGTGTATAGTATTTGAATGTTGGCATCAATATATGTAGACAGTTTGTTATTCAGTTATGATTTAGTTACGAGTTTCTTTGTTTATGAAATATAAATACAATTACTTTTTTTTTTTTTGGAAAATCAGTGGCTTTGGAAGTGTTACGATTTACTCAGTATTCGGACCCTTCTCGCCTGGTGTGCCTCGTAGAAGACGAACTAATTTCTTGGCAGATGTCTCGCTAGGACTACAAATACTAAAAAGGACAACGATAAGGCAGTAAGAGTGAAAGTACAGAATAGAGAACAAATACTTGTAACTTATAAACCTGGAGAAGATCCATCTTGGCCTTTTGCTAAATTACAGAATATTGTTCTACCATGCGTTATTCCGCAATGGCAGTGAATAATTTCAGATGAAGTAAGCCAGTTGTCTCGAGATCGCGTGATAAGCTAGCAAAAAGGATGAGGAATGTTATTTCATATATGCAATAAACATTGATGCCTTTAGTTCTCGATCTCGTGTTTATAAAAATCAAATCGCAAGTGATGTTCCGCCAAATTATATTAGCGTAGTAATAATTGTATCGAATCTAAAATTGTATACGAAGGCCAAAGAATCGACGAGATATCCAGCGAAGGCTCTTTGTTAAAAGCTGTTGGACAGCAGGTTACTTTACCAATGTTCAAATATTGCTCAACAGATCTTTTATCTTCTTCATTGAAAGAATTCAGAAATTGATGGCGTGGAAAGGTTATTTTAGGGACACAAATAAGAATTTCGGGTGTCATGCATCTATTTGCATGCAGCTACAGCGAGCCGTTGATATTATATTACCAATGAAATTTACGATAGCTAACAGCTACCAATTACTTAAGTAGTTATCAAAGTTGCGCATATAACCTAATGAGGTATTCTAGTAACGGAAAAGTATTGTAGGCACTGGCACTTAATTTCGGCAGTGCTGTGAGGCACGAGGGCGTCTTCGTTAATTGGGAATACTGACTCGAGATCTTGGACATTTGCAACCCTTCTCTGCAAAGACTAGGAGCGGTGATTGAGCAATTGTTTTCTGGTTCGACTATTCTTGTAAGCACACTAAAAGGTCTGAGATCTGAGATCAAAGCAATGTGCATGCACGCATACGTAACTTATAAATATCGTCGCTTAACAAAGCCAACGAAACACATGTTCACGGCAGATCCTACAAGGTGGCGATAGCGCCAAGATCTGCAGACCCACGTTCTAGATGTTACCACAACAGGTGCTCAATTATAAAATTGGTCGTCTCGGGAAAGTTTGGTGCCGCGAGCCGAGTTGGATCGAGAAAGTGGGGCCACGCCAAGGGAGTAAGCGCTTGGCAAACTGGACAAGCTTAGATAGGGAAAGCGGAAGCCACCCGGACTTGTAGACGCGCATTGATGTCTCTTACAGGGTTGACGGCAGGAAGAATGAGGATCGGCCAAGCAACTATTCGTGAGAAATGCATCGATATCAATGGGTGTAGTTAACTTGTCGGTAAAAAGTGCTCCGTGAGGTGGTTTTATGCCAGGCCGAAATCTTGGGTTCGGCAGCATTTCCGACTTTTGCGAGAACACAGTTACATCCGTTAAGGGTTTTCGAGTTTTTCTCCTTTCCATGTGTGGTATTACAAGGTGTTTTTGTGGGATCGTATAATGCTTTTGAACCTAAGCAGTCGAGGCTATCTCTCTTTGAAGTTTCGGCTTTCTCGGTACACGCAGGCCGCGCTTGGCTCTTCCAATTTCATCAATATTAACCTGAACCTACAGGTTAACTCACCTGCGAAAGTGCCAATTGAGCAAGATAGTTGCTCTCATGGCATGATAATGGCAGGGCGGATAAGATAGCTAGCTAGCTGACTCAAGTTTGGGTATCGTATTATATCTATATAAGAGGGCCAGTATTCTCTTTATCGTGCTCCTACCTTATACTCCCATCCTCGAGGACCCTTCGAATTGCAGGGTGCCATCCTCTCCTTTGATTGTTTTTATTACTTACAGTCCTTGATTTTATCATTTCATATATACGGTCCATCGACATTTCTAGTCGCTCACTACGCAGATCCAAATCGTTTGGAGTTTCAAAGTCCAGCGATTCCGCCTCTCGTTGTTTAAACGACGAGACATATTTAAAATAGGGTCAGATCTACATATATATTAACACTGCAAATCCTAGCTGAGATCTCGCATCATGCGTCTTGTTAATGTTATTGCTTCTGCGGTAATTCTTCTGGCAACTTCTTCCTTCGCCGCTCCAGCTCCAGCTCAAGCATGGGATATTGTACCTCGAGCTCCTGCTGCTGCCAAAAAACCTGCTGCCAAACCGGCAGCTAAACCAGCTGCCAAAAAACCAGCAGTAAAACCTGCCGCAGCTGCAAAGGCCAAGCCCGTAGCAGCTCCCCCCAAAGTGACAGCCAAGGTATCTGCAAAGCCAACCACACCAGTGGCAGCATGGCCACCAGCCACAGGCGACTTTAAAGCTTGGGAACATGATGGGTAAGCAGGCCTAGCTTGAGCTAGAGTATCGTAGTGTCGCTAACTAAAATTGTTTTGATAGATGTTATGCGGCTTCGGTTGCTCTTACTTTTAACACTGGAATGTGCTCTTGCATGAATGCTGCTTGGAAGGGAACTGGCGCTCCGCCATTCACCATGGAAAAGTGTGTCGCAGCATGCAAAGGTGCAGGCTTCCGTTATGCCGGTATCAAGGGCGAAAATGGCAAGAAATCGGTCAGTAACCAATTGATGTTTAATTTTATGAAGCAGTTTACACCATCCGATCTATTTGTCTAGTTCTAACTCCTAGTCACCTTTCTTTTCTAGTGCTGGTGTGGTTCCGGTGTCACCGACGGCGATAAGCTTAGCAGTACGTCAAGTTGTGACGTTCCATGCGCAGAGACTGAAGCCAATACGGTGAAGGGATACACAACCGACAAGTGCGGCGGGAAGACGAACTGGAGTGTCTGGAAAGACCCTTGCTACGGAACCGTTGACCCAGACACTGCGGCTGGCGGTTATCAGTACGTGGGCTGCTTTTACTACGACGTCAGTAAGTAGTATTACTCCATCCTACGAAGCAATCTAAGCATGAGTATTTCACAATATCATGTGGGAATGTTTAAAATTAAACCGGTCGAGCGATGCTGACAAAGTGGAATAACAGAGGGAACATTTCTCCCAGAGTGGCAGACAACGGTCTCAGGAGACAATTTGAGTGCCGATTCGTGCCTCGAGGTTTGCTCCAGCAAAGGCTACGCATATGCGGGTATGACTGCTTCTCCAGTAGGAAAGCCTGTCTGGTATCGTGGAGACCAGTGCTGGTGCGGAGGAAAGATCGCGCCATGGTGGATCACCAGGCATCAGACACCGTCCTACGCTAGTGACAATAATAAATGCTCCGTCCTCTGTTCTGCGACGGCCAAAGTTAAAGCTTCTCTCGGAAAAGATGACTATCAGTTCTGCGGTGCCAATTGGTATTTCACCGTTTACTTCAACGCAGACCTCGCTGAATCGGAAACTTGCACACCTTCTAACCCGACACCGGAGACGCAATCCTCCTCGACCGTGCCGCCAGCAGGAACTCAGGTTACTGTCACGAGCACAACACCGGGTCCCAAGGATGGCACTACGACCATATTCGTCACGGATAGCACTGGCAGCACTGTCACGACATCCGGCACTGTCAGCGTTATCATTACTACCCCAACAGGACCAGCTCCCACACAGGCCACCGTCACCAGAACCACACCCGGCCCCACCCCTGGCACTACTACTATCTTCGTCACCGATAACACCGGTAGTACTATCAAGACCTCTGGTACTGTTAGTATTATTATCACTACTCCAACAGGTCCGGGTCCCACACAACCTACCGTCACTAGAACCACACCGGGTCCCACCCCTGGCACTACAACTCTCTTTGTTACCGACGACACTGGCAGCACTGTCACGACATCCGGCACTGTCAGCGTTATCATTACTACCCCAACAGGACCAGCTCCCACACAGGCCACCGTCACCAGAACTACACCGGGTCCCACCCCTGGTACTACTACTATCTTTGTTACTGATGACACCGGTAGTACTATCAAGACTTCTGGTACTGTCAGTATCATTATTACCACTCCAACTGGCCCTGCTCCTACACAATGCACTGTTACTAGAACTACACCTGGTCCCAGCCCAGGTACTACCACTATCTTCCCAACTGGGCCTGGTGGTAGCAAGATTACCAACTCCGGTACTGTCAGTGTTGTGATCACCACACCACCCGCCGCTGTACCCACGCAGCCCACGGTCACCACAACAACGCCTGGACCTTCTCCAGGTACTACCACCATATTCCCAACTGGACCCAATGGCGATAAGGTCACCACCTCTGGCACGGTCAGCGTCGTGATTACCACCCCCGCAGCCGTTCCCACACAGCCTACGGTAACAACGACCACACCCGGACCGTCTGAGGGTACGACCACCATTTTCCCAACCGGTCCCGGTGGTAGCAAGGTGACCACTTCAGGCACCGTTAGTGTGATTATCACTACGCCTACAGGGTCTGAACCAGGTCCAACGCCAACTAACCCGCCCGAGGAAGACGATGGATACTATTAACCTCTGGACACAAGTTTGCGGATTCCGTAGCATTCTGTGGTCGGTTCTCGAGCCCTGGTTTTACATTCTTAACAAATATTAACGACGCATATGAAATGGTGTTTGGTTTTCTTTCTTTGATTTTGGTATCAATATGTTGAATACAGGTGCATAGACAGATTTTGTGTTAGAAATGCTTAAGAGGAAGGTTTCGGATACTTTTTCGTTGTTTGCTTTAGTATATTGGCACAAAGTCATGCATCCTGTGAAGCACTCTGTATCTAGGCTTACACAGCGGATGTATGTACGATGATATATCGATATCTAGAGTTATACATAGACCCTCATCAACCTCCAATCAAATCTGTACCTCTGATTTAGATTCTTACATTCATTGACCTCGAGATCCAAACACATTGACACGAACTACACCCAGTTGTCTCGTAAACCAGAAGCACCTATCCTTGAGGAGACGCACTGTGTTGATTGGGGGAAATATGTGTTGACAGTGTGGTATATTCCAATTCGGCCCATTTCCAAATTCGGAGTTGATCTGCAGCATACATTCTATCAACCTTGCCTTCGATTATGGTAGGAAGTAAGATGTTCATAGATACAGTTGTATCTCATGCTGCGATAAGAAATTGAGGTACATTAGCGCAGACCAAATATACAAGTGGTAATTAATTATAGAGCATGTAGGCGGAATCGAATCGAAGGTAGCTTGTAAAAATTTGCAGCAAATTCGTAGGAAACCTCCACATCTCAACAAATGCATCATTGCGAAACCAAAATTTTCCACTCTATAAAACTGTACTCATCTAAAAATAGACCATCCCACTTCGTCAAACTCCACAAGCCGTCTAAAAAACCTCCCGGTCTAGTTTGCGTATCATAACACGCTGAAGTCCGATTTATCTGCAAGCTCCACATATCGTCACCTCCTTGAGTCGCAAATTCCCCTTTCCGAAAACTATTCCCAGAATATTCCTGCCCCCTAAAACCATCAATTTTATCACTAGGTATCAGTCTTCTGTAAAAATCCAACCGCACGAGTTGATCTTGGTGCCGGGTGATATAGTTCATATAAATCTCTCTTGCGAGAATCGCAAGATACTCGCACTCGATGGTCACATAATCTTCTAAAGTTTTGCTGCACAGGAATATACCGGCGGTGCCAGAGCAGGGCTGTAGGTAACAACCGTCGGGAAACGCATTACAGACCGAACCGTGAGGGAAGGATTCGAGGATTTCAATGGCGGGTAGGATGTCGGAGTATAGGGCTCTGCTTGACGTATTTCTACGGTCATGGCAGTCGAAGGACTGGCCGAGTTGAATGGGATTCGGGACCCCAACTTGAAGTGCCCTTTGGTTTGCTGAATTTGGTGTCATGTGAAGCCTTTGAACGTTGCATTCGTCTGGTTCCACGTTATCGGATGTAAGCTAGGTTAGGAAACGATTCAGCGTTACAGATGATTGTTTAAGGTGGTTTGGGACGCGATGTTATAAGTTCTCGTACAATAACTTGATTTGTACTAGGTACATCTTCTTTTGTATGGATATTTCTACCGATCAACCGATGTATCTTCTGGTTCACAATAGTCGTAATATCCTTTAGCCAGTCGACCACTCCAGACAATTTCGAGGGCTTCAATCACATCATTCTCAAATATTAGCTCGAAAACAAGGTTATGGATCTATTAAGATGCGCTTAGTACCTTGATATCCCGCATAAAACGGAGTGCTTCTTCCTTCCGCCTTCTGGCTGCAATAGCTTCCATCCAATATTGTAGATGTAGAGCGAAAGCTACGTGAACCACAACTATGGAATCCAAACCCCAATCCTGCCAGGTATTTGTAATGGAAGTCGATACCATCGTATGCTCGCTAGCGAATGTTGTACCTGTCTTCATGGGGGACATTTGAGTTACTGCTGCCAAACGTGATCGTCCGATTGAAGCTATGGTTATTGATATATTTGGGGCTTCAAAACCGGTTCTTTTAATTTCAGAAGACTCAGAAAAGCTTGAGAATTTTTACTACCTACAGATATTTCACCCAGTGGATTAACCTGGAAATATCTACGAGAAAGGTGTCCACTGGCACTATTGAAAATATTCGAAACTATGAGAATTTCGAAAATGCGGGTTTTAAACCCCAAACATCAAGGTTGATTGTTATCTGTTAGAATGCACAGGTCCTCCCGTTCCCTCAAAATGCTGCGCCATAACACCACAGTCTTCAAATACACAGCGTTGGTGTTGATGTTGAGTTTCTGAAACTAAAGAACTGTTGACTCGCCTGCAAGGCTAACGGTTGCAAGGGGTCGCGCCCACACATGTGCACCTAAATGAAGGAGCGAAGAGCCTACTTTGGAAATTATTCATGTTTGATTTTAAGGTCGTTGTTTTCGGTGGCACGGTTCTTCTTAGATAATTGTATGATCAATTAATGAATTTATATTTTACATGGATGGAGTCGTTGCCTCGTTACGGCTCTTATCTAAACTTGTGTTCATGCCCAGTGTACAAAGGAAAGGGGAGTCGATAGAAAAGAAAGAAAAGATAAATAGATATCTTGCTTGTCATACTGTAGAGAGAGCTCCGGAAACCAATGAACGCCATGAGATCCAAAAAGCCAAAAATCCAAAAATTCTGCGTGAAATAAGATATAAGTTGCTTTGTCATAATGCGTTACTGAGGTAGCCAGAACCGAGACGCCGTACCAAACAGGTAAACCAAACTGGGTACTTAGAAATTTAAAAGAGTCGTGTTCTATCGTGCCGTAAACTCATAGCGTTTCGATTCAATTCAAGGCGTTGCCTCGTACTTCTGCTCTCGAGCCCCTCCCAGCACCACTCGATTTCTTCACACTGGGAGGGGTTATTCTGATGGCTGGGATTCTGGGTGCTGCGGGCATCTCCACAGCTTCCTGTTGTTTCTGATTCCCAGCAAACATTGACTCCAGTTGCTGGTTCTGCAGCTCGGCAATATTTTCAAGTCGAGGGGGTGGACTCATAATATTATCGGATCCCACTGATTCCGAGTTTGGAACATCCCCAGGCATTTCGTAATAGACCGTAGGTACCGGCCCATTGGCTTTTGCTTCCATTTTAACGCCATCAGGGCCAAGGAAAATACCCTTCTTGTCATCTGACATGATCCCACCTTCCGCCGCAATCTTCTTCTTCCACTTATCTCTTGTGAGCTTGGCCATTCGCCTGGCACATTCCTTCAAGTCGCCTCCAACTTCAGGTCCTGCAAGATATACTCTTGTAGAAGTGCTGACTTCGCTAAGCCGCGACCACTCATTAAGAGCGACCTCGCCGACACCAGTATCAACGTTGAATCTGAAGTATCTGTTCTTGCTGATTCCGTATTTAGGTAATTCGTCGCTGAGAACGAACTGATGTGTTGTTTCACAGTAATCAATTTTTGTCATCAGGCGGCGCCTAGCTTGGGTGAATTGATCCAGACTAGTGCCTAAATTCTCCCACCATTGTGCTTTATTGTCACCTTTCTGGGCTCCCTGCGGTCGCTTGCCAGTTCCCAATGACACTACAAGTCCAACTTCGCGACCGGGCCATTCGGTCACACATGCTTCTTCGAGGACGGTGGGAGTAGGATTATATCGGCCAGTTCCTTCGTCCAGAAAAACATCCTGGTTGATGCGAATAGCTTTGAAAGCGGCCAGGGTTGCACAGGTAGCTCGACCTGCTTGCCAAATCCTACAGTCTGGATATGACATCGATTCAACACCGGAAGAATAGGTTCTAAAGATTGCAGGTGTCGAGTCGTTAGAAGAACCTTTGTATACGGCGGTGACCATACTGTCCTACTTTGTTAGCATATGAATAATATAAAGATTATGGGAAAAAAGCAGTTGAGCAGAAACTCACGTTTTGCATCTGCCTTTGCGTTTGTCATGCATTAAAGCTTCAGCGTTGCCGTAACGCGACCTCCTCGAAGGATCGGATGTATTTATCCTGCTGGCTTCTGCGATTTCTCTGATGCTGTCGGTTCTACCCATCATGCTCATTCGCCGCTCCAGCTCCTTCTCCTCGTCGTCGTAATGGCCTCCACTTGGCTCTAGATCCCAGTCCTCATCCTCCGAGTTCATCTCTATATTGAGATCAAGGTGGTCATGTTTGGTCCTTTCGTGCACCACGGTTCGAATAGCTCTTTCCAGTTTTGAGGCTTTGTATAATGTTTCCCCGTACGGGATACCGACAAATCTCTTATCGGTTTCGAAGACATAGCGGGTCATACGAGTGTAGACGTCTTTGCAGGTTTGTACGGACATTCGGAGACGGCCAAGCATAATGGCGATAAGGCCACCCGTACCAGTCCCGCCGATAAGGTCAAAGACCTCGCAAGGTTTGGTGACCTCCTCACCTCTTCGGGGCGTGCGACCGTGGATTTCAACAAAAATATCGTGCATCAAGGCCTCCAAGAGGAGAAGTGTAGAGTATCCACGTATACCACCACCGTCTGCAAAGGAGAAAGTTGTCAGTACTGCGAGTTTTCTCAGAATTGTACCATAACTACTGATGTCAAAAACATACCTAGTGAGAGAATGCGCAACCTCGAACGTGTCGCATTCTTGTTTCTTCTCAGTTTCTCCATCTCGCCAAGGTGTGGTTTGCTTCTTGTGCTCTTCGATCCGCTTCGGGACTTTTGTCTTTTCGTCTCTCCATTTTTCTGCGAGCCTGGGATATTAATCTGGCTCGCGTTTGGTATAGAGTTGATCGGCTGATTATTGGTTGTATCTTGAGGTGGGGATTTTGGAGGTGGCACAGGCGGTGTGCTGTCGTTTTTCGGAGCACCAAATTGCGTCGAGTCGGATGGGTGCGGTTGAGAAGCGGTTGGTCGCTGTTCATCGGATCTTCGGCGAGGAGAATCTTCCATAGGCTGCTGTATCTGGGGTATCCTAGGAAGGGAGCTTGAAGCTGGGTTATGTTGGGTTCTCGAGACCGGATTCGGTCGTTCGCGACGTCCGTCTTCTTGAGCGGGTATTCTAGGAGGCAGAGGAGGCATGGACCCTCCTCCATTCAGGATGGCTCCTATCGGCGAGTTTGGCAGCTTTGGAGGTCGCGGAGGAGGAGCCGATAATTGTGAAGATGGTGTATTAGATTGGAAGTAGTTTGGTTGGGCGGGAGAGGGTGTCGCTGGAGGGGTGACGGGGTACGGTGGGATGAAGCCGGCGGGATTGCTTAGATGACCGGCCATGACGTGAGAATTGTGGGTCTTGTCGGAGCTAACTTAAGGGCGAAATTGTTGTCGAAGCTCCAAAAGAGCAAGACGAAATGCGGCCGAGTCGCGAAGGTTGTTTCAGCTGGGAGTGACAGGCGACGGCGATAAGGACGATATCGATAGCGATGGTGATGTTGATGGAGTGGGAATCGAAGGGAGAAGGATGAAGGAGATGATGACGAGAAATGATGCAAGGCAGACCAAACAAGAAGGAAGAAGTCGGCGCCCAGCTTCAATTCAACCTATGCCGCTTGGCGGCTGCAACAACGGCACGATCAAAAATTCAACGATGTATCGGCAAGTGAGTCGTCCCCTTACATCGAAGAGAGGATGGTACTGATGCTAACTAATAGAGTCCGCTTGAAGTATACTCAGCAGCAGTGCGATAGCGATAGCCGTTGGATTATAAATGAGCTGGCGTGGTTCCCCGGGGCTGGCGCTGTGGACTTTGTGTAGCCTGGCAAGCTTCAAGCCTCGATCGAGCCTGACAGGTACAAGCCGGCCGAATACGAACAAGGATCATTCTTCGAACTTCTCTCTTTCGGCCTTGACGTGGATTCATTTCTTTCGAAGGCTGCAGAGCGATCGATTCGCCCGCCATTCTCGCTGACGTTTTCGACAAAAGCCGTCGAGCTCGACCTCGCGCCGACCCTTTCTTCCATACCCCTCCGGCTTCATCTATGGGTCCCTTCCGCTCGTTCCTGTTTCGACCTCTTCCCCGGTTGCTGTACATGTAGACATTGCGACGTCATCCTCTTCCTCCAAGGCCCTTGACCTCCGCTTGGCGGTTCCCCGGAGGTGGCTAAAAATACTCCCCAGCTTTTATCCAATCGTTGCGCTTAGCTTGAACAGGAAATCGGCTCACCATTGGCTGGATCCCACTCGTATTAAAGACCTTTTGGGATCCGATTTCCACGATCGCCAACCTTCAAATTTTGCCTGTACCGTCTTCCGCGGCCAAAATCCTCTTCTGGTGGCCAATATCAATCCAAGTCAGATGCGTCTTTCGATTTTCTAGGCCTGTTTGAATGGTGCGCCACAAATCACGTTGACGATCCAATTTTATGTGGCTTGTGTGCCAACCGATCGCGATCGATATATCTTTCACCAAAGGACTTGTTATACGTCAGGGGCTCCGAAGCCTTCATGAAAAAGCCCATTCAATTAAGAGGTAAGTCAAAAATACTAAAAGTCGCTTGTTTAGTGAAATGTTGCCCATAGGTCAATTACCAGACTGGGTGGCAATATCCTCTTGCTGATATTAGACGAACATAAACCAGAACTTTATGTAGGTCGTATGGCTATCATACTTATATTTCCATCGCCAAGAATAGATGTCTCTCACCTTTGTAAGGCACGTTAGTTTCAAACGTCGAAAATATTCCTCTAACCCTCTGTTGTGTCGAAATGAAGTGCAAGTTTAAGGGTATGAGCAAGCCGAATTTCTGCGGCAAATCTGTATACTTCTGCCAAAAAAAAAAAGTATTATTTCGAGACCCATTTTACGATATTTTATATTTTGACTCAGTGACAGTTCAACGGTTGTAAAACCGAAGAATACTAGGCTCAGAACCCTAGATTATTGGAACAAACCTTCGATGTGTTTTGTACAAGGCCCTTCTATGTATAACAGTGATTTCTATGCTATCTGCGACCGCGAATTAAACGTTTTTGTGTCACCCCTAGCTACTCTTATTGTCGTGAGAGATACATCCAGCGTGCACATATTTATCCATGGCGAGTTCGGTGATACTTTATAATAAATACAATATGTTAACAGCATGTTTGCGAGGCGGATTATAGGAATAATGGTTTGTAGTATCGAAGGAACCTTAGGCTGTGAATAGCAAGATTAATTGGTTCGAAATAGTCTCGTTCCTTTATAGGCCGGTTCCTTGTGCTCGAGACAGGCACTAGTATTCAGGACTGAAGGATTTATTGTAGTTCAATCATAATCATATAGTCGAGGGTGCCTCACATTTGCACTCACGGGTCAACGAGAGTAATATCCGATTAAATATTCCCGCAAGAGGTTATGTCTATCGATATTTTCCCTCGACGGTATAATCTGTCGTTGCACGCACGATAGTATATCATTATTTAATACTCCGATAACCACTCAACCACAAGATTCTTTCCTAAACTCACTCCGTTCCCGCAACGCTATAACTGATAATATCAATATATCCCACCCCTTCAAAAATCCAATTAAACCCCTCAAGATATTTGCCTCAGTAACATATAACCTTCTGGCCCCCTACTAACTCGTCTATCTAGCACACTTGTGAAGATGTGTCACTGGTACACCGCCAAAATTGACAAGTATAACGCCCATGGTGCGTACGGCAAAACAATACAGGCTGCTTCCAAGCTCCGGGCCGCTTCCAAGATGCAAGATAATAAAAATGGAAGTCCTTCAACCAGACCTCTCAGGAAAAGGTATGTTAAAAATATCATATGGCTCTCTTCATCCAATTCGCGAGTATTGTCATAAATATACCTAACGAAGCAATAATGGCTAGGCACATGGCTAGCTCTAACGTTGCATCTTCCGGAGCCACGACTAAAAGAGAACGTGTCGACTGCCGTAAACAGTCGTGCAAGTACTCGTACGCAAACCCTAACAACCCATATAGCCCACTCTATCGTGCCAAACGCAAGGCCGAACAAGTTCTTGCAGCCCATCGTGAAGCAATTCAAGACGAGGGTCAACAAGCGGACGCTGAAATTGAACTAGCTGCAGAGAGCAAGGATCATGACGAGGATATCAACTTTGATGTCGGAGAAGATGAAGACACGGAACCTTAACTCTGAAAACAGGAAACTAAACCGCAACGATCCAAATATCTGGAGATGTAGTCTCGTCGTTAGCGAGAAATACTGGAAATGATCGTTACTTTTCTATTCTAACTTTTTATTTCTTTGTTCTTAATTAAATTCTTCTCAGTCACTGGTTTCATTTGAGTTGCTAGGTCGTTTTCGAAAGAACTTTTGGTTGAGGCATAACGTTATCAAGATGCGACAAGATGCAAGATTGAGATCTAGCGCATGGAAAGGTCTCGGACAGCGCCGTAAGTTTGGTGCTACTGAATATCCATCTAGCAAAGGGGGCGATAAGGTATTTTATTTTCTGCCTCGCAGCCATTGTGTTGACTAGATATTTGAAGCATTAAATTCTATTAAAATATCAGATTGAAGGACACGCTATGGATTACCGTGCTCTCGTATATATCCACGATGGACTGCCAATCCAATTTGTCGGGCCGTTTATACGCCCATGCATATGCACGATTCCTATTTTTACAGCTTTAAATTGAGATTTTAGAAAGTACGTATAGTGGGAGTTAATAGAGGCTAACCAAATCATATCATAGGAATCCTCAGTATCTCCAAATATTGTGACCCCGCCTTGTCCGTATATGTCCAGGGTCCGCGACCTAGGCGGGAAATATCAACATCGTCTCGACAGCCGCATGCACGGAGCAGCCGATTGAGTTCTGCAATCTAAACAGGCCTTGAAAGCCTTACCGTACCGAAACGAGCTATTTTTTCCAGCACACGGCACAATTGTCCAGTTGATAACGTAAGGCGTCGTCACGACATGCGTACCTCCAATAAATTCATATAGAACGATGAAATCCACTAGATCAGCCAAGATCCAAGAGATCTGTATAAATGCTTAGCCAACACCCTTCTTTCGGGATTCTAATTTCTGTCGGTTCTCATTCGAAACTACCTTGTTGGAAAACATCGCAACAACACAAGCTGAGGCTGCTTGGATCCTGGTTCAATACTATTGAATACTAAGTATATACCCCCGCTTTTGTTCCATATTTTATTTCAGATGGCCACGCCTTTTCACATTATCATTGTCGGTGCCGGCTCGGCTGGTCTAGCGGCCGCAATTCTTCTCCACAAAACTCTCAGTTCTCGATCCATTCCCTTTCAAATATCTGTCTATGAACTTCGGTCTGGCCCGGCCACACTTGGCGGAGCCGTCAATCTTACCCCGAACGCCGTGAAGCTTCTCGATCATATAGGCGTCCTGAAAGACTTGGAGGCATCCGGTTGCTCCGTTAGAGCCATTGAACTTCTCTCCTCTCGTACTCTGAAAACCCTCGGAACTCTCACCTTTGGCGACGTCGATCGCTACGGGGCTCTCAGCATTCGAATAGCAAGGCAGGATGTCCAAGGCGCCCTGCTCGCCAAAGTCGCCGAATGCGGTATCGCAGTTCACTTTTCCAAACGGTTGGAGAATATAGAACAAACACCGGACAATATCACGGCTTTCTTCGCGGACGGTACAACCGTCACTGGTGACATTCTCATCGGTTGCGATGGTACTCACTCCGCGGTTAGAAACTGCATAGACCCCAACCGGAAGCCGGTTTACACCGGTCTTTCGAACACTTACTCTTACGCGAACCCGAAAGACCCTTCTGCGATTCCGATGAAGGATACCTCTGCGATCTTTGAATGTCGGGTTGGCTCTCTCTTGCTAACGTGGAGCACGCCATCGCGATCCGAAAAGTTGTTTTGGGCGGCGGTAATGGAGGTTCCTGCGCCTGAAAATAATTCGAAAGATGGGTGGAGAAGCATGGGAGATGATGTTACCAAGATGAAGCAGCGGGTGAAGGAAACGTATTGCTCCGAGAGGGATCCGCAGATGGGGTTCTTCGCGGACCTGATAGACGCGACAGAGGACGAAGTATACTTTTATCCCGTGTGGAAGTTGGAAATGAGCGAGAAATGGTACGAAGGCAGGTGTGTTCTCCTCGGAGACGCGGCTCATGCGGTATGTTGAAATTTCTTATGAAACTACTTTGAATATCATTTCTAACTCACCTTGTACTCTAGATGCCACCTTTAGCCCAAGGTGTCGGTTTGGCGGTCGAAGATGCCGCAATGTTGGATCGACTTGTCAATGCGCAACTCGACAAGGATAAAGAAACCGGTAGCAAGGAAGTGGGTTGGGAAAATGTGTGGAAGAAACTGGTTAAGATCAGAACCCCTCGAGTAAAGAAGGACTATGATCGTGCGGTCGGAGGCTTCGAGGGCCTTAAAGACAAAGGTTGGTTCGTGGCCATGATGAAAGACTGGCTCGTTTGGTTCTATCTGTGGGTTATTGGTGTCAAGTTCGATGAAGCTTTCAAGTACGATGTTCTCAAGGAGCCATTGGAGTAATTGATTTAGTATGTATCTATCGTGCTGGCTAGTTCCTCTTTATTTTAAGAATTTAGCCTGAAATTTCTAAGACCAGTCTCGATACTCATTACAATAAAATACCAGCTTTGATAGAAGTGTCACCGAAATTGAATAAGAGGAGACATTAATTAAGTAATCAAACATTTACAAGCCAGTTGAATGAAAATAGAAAAAGAAAAGACATCTTGCAACAAGATCTTAAGAGCATCTGTCTCTCAATAGCTCCACATTATTCTCTTCCGATCCCACTGGTCATGATTCCGGGCTTCTTCGTCTCAAGTGGGTTGTATTTGGTAAGGCGCGCATTCAGACAGCAGAAGTCTGCCCACGTCGCCGTCCAAATCCGAATCTTCTCTTTTCCCCAACAACGACTGGCCCGCCAGCGACGTCACGGTTACGAGCCAAGAAGAATGAGATGATCATCGACAGGAAGAAGAGGATGCTGTTGAAATAAAGTTAGCACACATCCCCGATATTTCGAACGAGGTTGTTCGGAAGAAAACTTACATCTGAATAATCAATAGAGCGGCTGCCAATCTAACGAGGGTACAGTTTCTGAACTCTCCACTGGTGGCGAAATTTCCACTGCTTTCTCTGGTGTAAACCAAGAAAACTGACAGAGGGTTTCTCGAGCACCGGATGTGGTAGTTATGCCTGTAAAGGATGGTTGAAGCGATGTAGCCAACGAATAGAGCAAAGTCTGCGATGGCGCTCAAGGTTTGAAGAGCACCTTTGAGACAGCATATCGTGATAATCGAGAAGGATGTAAAGACGATGGCAGCAACGGAAAACCCGAGTGGGACATCGACTGCATTGATGCGGCTGTAGCGCGCTTTGGAGATTTCGTGGTGGAACCAGGCGAAAACGCCCGTCAGAATGACGGCGAACGCAAACTGAAAGAATCGGATGGCCCAGATGCCAAATTTGGAGATAGTAGAGCCGATAGACATTTTTTTGGAGTTAGAGGCGTATGAATTTAATTCTGTTTCGATCGAGGATGAAACTGGATGGGATTCTGAGCTGAGCTTATGTAGCACAAAATGATGGAAACCACGATATCGCTGCGTGGCTGCTGGAAGGGGTTTTGAAGGATGAGAGTGGTAGGGAATGTGGAAGATACTGGCTCAAATAGACGATAGATGCTTGGATATGCTACAAGGATGGTTGGGGAGCTAGGAGCGAGTTTGAGGCTATATATACTCG
Organism: Orbilia quercus; assembly: GCA_036971405.1. NCBI lineage: Eukaryota > Fungi > Ascomycota > Orbiliomycetes > Orbiliales > Orbiliaceae > Orbilia > Orbilia quercus. The sequence goes on along the minus strand of JAJTUE010000003.1, from coordinate 835,152 downwards.
AACCAGAATTCAAACCAGCCTTCCCGCCAGCTAGCTAGCCGAGACGAGACAGCGTTTGCATATTAATGGTCATGAAGCAATCCGATGGCCATGCCCTAGCCACCACACGTCACTTTTCAAACCTCATTAGGTGATTAATTATATTAATTCCTGCGTCTCCGATTTTAGGCCCCAAGCCGAGGATCATGAAATCCGTCCCAGCGGCCACTTTTTTCGTTATAATTAATATAATACGTGTACGGGCTTTTTTCCGTTTCTCGTGCGCGGATATCTGGACAGACCACTGAGATGATGATATCACATTCTTAACTTCTCGAGGTGGATACCCGAATGGAGGTTGTGTCGATACCACCACATCCCTGTATTTTTCCGCTGCATTCCCTACCATGCGACACCGTTAGCGTCGAACTCTCTTTGGCGACTCGCAACGAACCGACTTGATTGGTAGTTTGACAAGATTGAAGCAGGACCAGGTTGGAAACAGGCTTGGCCAAAGGGTTTTCCTCCACGTAAGCGTTCCTTCACGGGTAAGACCACTGTCTGTTGATTAGTTGTCAGCGTCTTGCCCCATCTCTCTCCGGAACATAACAACGCTACGTGACCGTTTATGTTATGTAATAGCTAGGATCTTGTGCTTAATATTCTTTTTTTGTGTCTCATTTATTTTGACCTATATATCGATTAGGAATACTTGGTAATTTAGGGTACGAAGCACCCCCAGACTATTACGCTGATTCGGAATGTGCCGACGCAAAGCAAGTGGCGGGGCGGTTGCGCAAGGCGATCTGATGAGACTCGGAAAGAAGCAGCCGAGTGTCTTGGTTTGTTAGTGTAACATTCTCGCTGATCCGGGACGTCTCGGAATTTGCACTGGGCAAACGCATTCTTGCTTGTGGCTGCAATCTCCTAGGCGATTCATTTACTGTGCGTGAGTGTAATACAGGATAAAACTTCACGCGCTTGAGACTGCCTACGACTGCGCTGCAACACGGTCGGGTCGACATTGAGACCAACGCCGATCTATCTTTGAGCCAACCTAAGAATTAATTACCCAAGCATTTAGTCTTTGATTTGCCTGAGCTGAGTGTAGAAAAATGTAGAATGAGAGCTGGATCTAGATTCCTAAAACCTGAGTCCATGAAATTCTAGATTAATCCATGATATCCATTACTAGAGATACGAGCTCGGACAGGTTGGTTACCACTAAAGTACTATATTCCGTGGTTTTCCTAGAAACACAAGACCAGTAGCCTGCTGCGTCTTCACACGAATTTAAGACAAACGAATCCCGAGAACTAAATTGACTTATAGTGTGGCTAATGGCTATAATATTATAGAAGGCAGCCCACCTCGGTTCTACCTATGGAAGCGTACCAATTTAAAGTTTACGAACCTACGTAGCTACTTTGGTCCAAGTGTAAGGCTACATACTCTATGTGTATCGGCTGAAACAAAGCGCTTTTGAGAAGTTTAAATTGTGAATCTCCATTTACATTTCGCTGTTATTTGGCAACAAAAAAAGCTAATAAGGGGTATATAATTTTTCAATTTCAGACTTGAAAGTGCAAATTACTGGGTATCATTGTGTTTGTACAGTCGAAAGAGGTATCCGCGCATAAAATCATAAACAAATAACGTCCTACAGGGAACCCTCGATTTTATTTTAGCCTGGCAAAGTGGTAAGACCAGGGCCCGATAGGTTGTCATGTTGGAACTACTCGAGTTATCTGCATGCAGAAAGCCATGCGACTACATCATAAAAAGAAGGGCTCCTCCAGCGACAAAACTACCAACAACCAAGGATATGACGCTTGGGATCATATGAGACGCGATATTGGGTGTCTGAGTAGGGGCGCTTGGGCTTCTCGTTGTTTGTGAAACTTCTATAGAGTAATTTGCCTATTAGCTTGTCGCACTAAACACGAAGGAAATACATAGTAAGATGAACGCATACGGGTTCCGGATACACTCGGCTGCTCTGAGCCCGTAAAGGTGCCTAAAGTCGTGGGGGCCTCCGTCTCGGTATTTTCGCTAGGTCCAGTGGTTGTACCGGAAACTGTACTATCGCCAGGTCCAGTGATGGTCCCCATAGTCGCACTGACGCTCTCAGCCCCAGTGGTCGGGTCTGGTATGATGGAGCCAATAGTGGCGCTAACAGTGCTCCTACTAAAGCTCAACGATGGGAACGCGGAAGCCACCTTATCGCCACACTGAGCCTGGAGTTTATTCCACACATCCGTAGCTTCGGATTCTGTACAAGTTCCATCGTCGGTGGTGAGACAGGTGCGGACGGCGTTGAAGAAAGTGTTAGAGCCGCAGATGCAGGATGGGTTGAGTGTGTCACAGTTTGCGCGGGCGACAGCAAGACCGTAGCAAGTTGTCACGCATGGTGGGAGTTTGATTGGGTTATCGGTCTCGCGTTGCGCGGTGATAAAGGGACAGCTCGCGAGGAGGATAGCGGGGGCAGCTGGTGCGGTATACATGTTGGGTATTGGGATTGATTCAACTTTATCGGTCCAAGAAATTTATATTCGAAGTCGCGTGTTGTGGATGTTGGATTTTGCGGTAGCCTGGAGTTGCGTTGAAGGAGAGAGATTTGAATTCCTGGGGAAACCGACCTCTTTAAACTGGTTTATATCGAGGCTCGGGATGATACAGTAGCTTAAACCAGGCAGCCGACGATGATATATTGATTTGCTGTCGTACCACTTGTTTCCTATCAGAATGCGAGGAGTCAGCCAATGATACCTGTTTGTTCGTGGGTCAAGAACGAGGCCACTTCGCTTGGCGACCTCTGCTGGGAAGGTGCCTTGCAGCTCGATCTGCTGCCCTTTCACCGTTCCGGAAGCTACATTCTGACCAACCATCTCGACCACCTCACTCGGAATGCGTCGATGTTTGTGCTGAAGGTCGGGATATATAGATGACGAACACGGTGTGCATGCAGCCCCTGCAACGGAAGGCGCTCAAAACGTCGAGATCACGCAAAATGTACTTTCTGTACCTGACCGAACAGTCATCCGATAATACTACACAAATAATAGATTCGATTCGATTCAAAGCTTTCAAAGCTTTAATTCGGTGCCAATTTACAAAATCACGCGTGTGCGTGTCTTTCTGCCTCCAAATCGCGATCGGATTAGATTTCAGCCACCATGCGCAACACCCTTTCAGCCTATCGATTGTGCGCTCGCCTCAAAGGTCGCACGCGGCTTGCTATGGAGCCAAGCCGGTTGCTGGAGGTGTCCAAAATATCCTCTGTCGCTAAATATTACGCCTCTTTTTTTACGGAGACCTTTTCGAAGTTAATATACTTCTAGCTTCTCATGACTCGCGACTTTAGTTATTTTTTTTGCAAAGCCTTGATGAATCAGAGGTACAGTACTTTACGTCGGGTCCATCCCTTCTGAATTGACGTTCCCGAGATCTTGCGAATCTCAATAACGTTGTATCAACGAATGAGAGATCATGGGTGGGTCGAATAAAAACACCCTAACGTTAACCCGGCGATTCTAGAACCCGAATCAAACTAGGCCGGCTACCCACCAGATTCAAACCTTCGCCAATATCTGACAGCAGCTCGCCTTTCGCCTCTCGACTGACCTAACAAATGCAAGTGAGAGAGGATTCAGACCATGTGGAGCCAAAGCCGTTCGAGATGACTTTGCTAGCCGACTTCTCTGGTACCTGGTTACCGGACCCACCAGGGCACTCAAGCTCCCAATTCTTATTCGAGGCAGGCATTCCCTGTTCATTAGAACGAAGTCCACCCCCACTTAGCGAGATGGCTCTCTGATTTGACTCCACTACCTCATTCAAGGTTTCCTCGTTCGGGGTTTGCTTTGCAGGATATTAGTCCTGTTCTCGTGGTGGATACGTTGAGCTTTCTGATCTGCATGCACAATGCAGGAGAGGAGAAAAATCTAGGAAACTGGCGACCAAATGGGCTCTTTCTCGGACTTGGACGGATTTCTCACCCCTAGCCGATGCTTTCTTTGGGGCTAAAATACCTGATCGCAAATCCAAATGTGTCCATGGTGCGCCGGAAAGTCAAAAAGCGAAGGCGCTAGGTTGGGAGCCGGGCATGCACACGGCGCCATGGCCTTGAGAATCGAAAGGAGATGGTGTACTGCGCATGAGGGGAATTATTGATAATGTGATAAAGTTGTCGCATCCGTCGAATTCCTATTCTCTCTCTCGTTCTTGTTTCGTTTCATGACTTCCTCGTTCCTCCCTTTAATTCGGCATCCCGGGTCTGGTGATTCGATTCCAAAAGCATTCATCTGAGTGCTTTGACCTGGCCATTTTCGAGGTAATCTAACCCAAGAGGTCAACACAAGGGTCGCGAGATTCCGACAATGGGAGTCCGGGGTGGCTAGCGAGGAAGAAAAGAGAGTTATTGCGACCGCTTCTCTCGCTGGATCTATTTCCCTGCTTGGTTTTCTTTCTTCCTTCTCTCTTTCATCCGTTTTTTTTCGCATACTAAAGTCCGAGGGGAGGGCCTCTCGATAATGTATGTTCCGAAAACGATCGATGAGGTTCTGCTCCTGGCCCAAATCGTCGACAAATTAAACGGTGCTGCGGTCTTCAAGAGCATCCCCTCAAGCGCGACAGCAGAGGACTACGTCCCGCCGGACAAGGGTGATGTCGTGTTCGTCGTGGCGGTTATCTCCATGGCCGTGGCGCTCATCTTGGTGGGCATGAGGTTATACACCAGAAAAGTGTACGGTGGAAGGCTAGGGTTGGACGATTGGATGATTGTTCCAGCGACCATAGTCACCATCGGATTTACAGCCATACAAATTTTAGGTAAAACATACCACACTCACCTTCGCAATTTTGTGGACCGATAAACTGGGCCTTGTGTATGGCTAACTGAGGGGTGTTGCCAGGTGTGAAGGCCGCCCAGATGGGGATGCACGTATACGATATCAGTCCTTATTCCATGATTGAAGGCACAAAGGTAATATAATGCCATCTGTGATCTGAGCCTCATAGCTATATAGTTCCTATGCTAACTAACACAAACCCTCGAACTTCCAGCTCACCTATGCGCACATGATTCTCTATTGTTATTCGATAATGTTCACAAAGTTATCAATAATCCTGTTTATACGGCGGCTCACCACTGGTACAATGTGGCATATTTGCAATGGCTACCTCGTATTCCACGTATTCCTGGGAGTTGCTAGCTCGTTAGCCCTGGCATTTCAATGCAAGGTACGTAATGCTAGGTTGCAACTGAGATATATAATCTCCAGGGTTCGAAGCTAACGTCTGTGCGTACTTACCCTACAGCCTATATCCGCGGCCTACGATCTTCTAACGAAACTCGAACACCGATGCAGCGGCCTGGCGATGTACTATGCTATAACTTCGATAGGTGTCGCGTCGGACATCGCCATCCTAGCTCTACCTGTCCCTATAGTTTTCAAACTACAGCTTCCAGTCTATAAAAAGATTGCCGTCCTTTTTCTTTTCAGCCTCGGTGGACTTGCATGTGTGTTCGCCATCCTGCGCATGATCAATCTGTTCAAAGGCGTGGAGGGCATCGATTTGACGTGGGATATCGTTCCGATTGCTCTGTACGGACAGTTAGAGGTAACAGTTGCTATAATCGCGACATCATTGCCGGCACTTAAAGTGCTTTGGAAAGGATGGCTACCCAGGTTGGACGTAGGGACAAATCTCCAAATGAAGATATCGATATCGAGCAATCCGAGTAGGAACGGTAGCAGGTCCAGAACCAGGGAGAGCAGCGTGGCCAGACCGGTAGCGATAGAGTCAGGCAACGAACGGAAAAACTCGACAATGAATACAGATATCGAACTAACGAGTCCGATAATATGGAGACCCATAGAGTTTGGGGGCTCAGGTAGCCCGAAAGAAGGTACCAATAGAGATATTTATGCGGAAGGGGGGGGAGAGAATATAATACCGCTGTCGATGGCTGACGAGGGCCTATTAGACGATAGGGTATACCATAGTGCGCTCTCCCCATCGATGAACAGGTCGCGGCAGAATAGCAAGGCGATGAGTGATATTAGCGCAGAGAGCGAGGTCAGTCTGAGCCACTGGGTGGCAGTTCGCAACAATTCGGTTGGAGTAGGGACCCCATTAAGCCCGATGCCGCAACAGCCGCTGCAGGCCCAATACGATAGGCCCAGGAAAGATTCGGAAGCAGTGGTGAGATGGTAGAATGACCTTCTCAGGTGCCCAGTCATGCAATTCTTTTTGTTTTCGCTTTTGTCAAGTACCTGATATAGGTATCATATATATACCTATTTAGGTAGGTATGCATATGTGTTAGTTTATATAGCATACACTGACTTTGCTAAGCCAAGTGGCGAGTCGCCTATATAAGGAATAGTCATAAAAATAGATCATCTAGCTTGACCAAAGTCTGGATGTGAGTGTATACACAATACCAATCTATTATATTGTTGCTTATGTAATCAAGACATAGCTTGCTCTTTGGTGTTGCATTTGGCAGGCATATGCTGCTAGCCAGATTGAGAAACAGCAAAAAAAAAACCCCCCCCCGAACACCACTGAAAGTTCCACATCGTTGCAGGCCAGGGCACCTGCTCACATCACCATTGCATCTCCACCTTCATGGCTTCCCCATCGACACGAAATAAGACGAATTCAGACGACTTCCGGAATCCTTAACCGGGTAGAAAGCCCCATTGGCGCATGGCTACCGCGATGACCTTGCCCAGCCAATTGCGCCAGTGCTCGCATCTCTTCAGTTTGACCTCCTCTAGACATGCCAGCGTTCGGTGCATCAGACGGGCTACACCTTCGACATGGCCACAATCGCTCATTACTCGGAGGACTGTTTTCAAGCAACCTGAGGCTCCACCGGCTGTGCGCCATCTCAGACTGTCAGATAACGACAGAGCCTACATCAAGCAACAATTCAACAAAAAGCCAAAGTCCCTCCGAACCGAACAGGAGGCGTACACTGCTTTGCGTCGGAATGGATATGTGCCAGCCGTCGACCGGGTTGAAGAGATGTTGGACATGCACCGTAGTCCTCACCAACCCCTTGACCTCTTCAACAACATCACCCTGGGTCTTCTCTTGAAAACATCAAAGACCGTTGATGGAGGTATCCGAAATCCCTACAGAATTCCCGGCGTCGTCGCTGGACAGAATCCCGTGCGAACCAAGTCGGGCAAACACCCTCCTCTTTACTCCGTCCCTAGGTTATTCCTATTCCCGGATGACACCAACTGGTCCACCCTCGACCTTCATTTTCCGCTCCGAGAACCGCCTTTACCCTGGCATCCAATCGTCATGTCGGGCTTGAAACAAGACTACACGAAGGAAGAAGTCGCGAGGCGGCTAGAGTGGTCGATGGTGCAAAATGCAAAGAAAGCACGGAACGGATACGGCTGGGCACCTCCCAGTCCAGAAACCTACCCTTTCATCGAGCATCTCCCCGAACCCCCGCCACCAGTGATTAGAGCTTGCAATACCTGTCACAAACCCCGCTACCTCTTGAGGTTTTGGAACTTCTATCATAACAAGTGGCAGCACGTTACCTCCCCCCATCGCCCATTTGATTGTGGCGGTCACCAGAGAGGGTCTGTCGGCAGGCTCATGTATGAGCCCAAGCAGCCGAAGAAGAGGAACCATATAGAAGAAGAATCCAAAGATTGGATTGCCGAAGAAGTCGCTATAAGACTTTATTTCAAATCCGGCTTCATAGCTCTCCCAAGATCTGGCCCCGAAGTAGGTAAAATATTGGGCCAAGCCTCCATAAATGCAAGTGAACCGTGGTTATTCATTAAGAACAAAGAGTTTTCTCGTTGGGCACTACGCGGTGGCCGACAAAATGGTCTCTTAGATCTAACCCACGTGAAAACATTGGATGGGGTAGAAAAGGCGCGGATCAAGCAGGAAGCCGAGTTCATGGAGAAACACCGTGAAATCATCAAACACGTAAAGAAATTGGTTAAGGAGCAACCTATCACAGCAGAAGAGGTTGCGCAAATGTCCCCGAATCAATTCTATCCTGAAAGCCATCCTGCCTTCCACGCTTGGCGTCAGTACGAGATGGCAAATCTCAACGCGGTTCAGAATTCTCTCAGGTCAATCTCTCGGCGCAAGAAGAAGACTGCCGAATTACTTAAGGCAAAACTCAGGCAATACGATCAGATCCTTCAGTCAATGAAACTCAACATGGCAGAGATCGCAATGTTGGAGCGCGGGCAAGGCGAGACTTGGGCCGATCCGGCGTTTGCTCAGTTGAGACCCACCGATAGAGTGTCCATTTTGAAAAAGGCGGGTGAACTAGACTTTGTAGCGGACGAAGAGGATGGACTCCAGAAGACGGATCCAACAAAAATTCGCCAGTTATACACTGAAGCTTTAGAAGCCGGCGATGCTGCCCTAGCCGGTCGATACAATAGACGTGATGGAATTGCAGAATCGCACCCATCCGACGCAAAAGGAAATTTCACGAGTTCACCGGTTTATCAGCCCCCACCGGAAACAACGGGTTATTCTTTCCGGAAATTCGATGATACAGAAGCTTACGTGCGAAGATACTTAGAAGAAGTTAGGAGCGAGCCTAGTGAGAAACCCCAACCATCAACCTCATTTTCGCAGCACAGTGAGGAATCTACCACCCTGAGAAAGGAACTCTATGCCGCCAAGCTGCGTCACGAAGCTGCCAACTTGAACCCCTTAAATGAAGGGGACAAACGCCGGTTCGAGTTCATTACGAAGAGACTCAAAACCCTCCCTAAAGAGGTCGAAGCGAACTCCAAAGCCGAGGTAATCGTAGGATCGCAGGACGAGGATCCATCAACATAGCGGTTGGGACTCTTGCGGGGTTAAGGCTTCCTAAAGGGCCGCCTCGAGACCAATGGTTGCTCTTCAGTGTTACTAGCTGTATTAGGGTATCTACCTACCAGAAAGTTGAGAATGGTCGTGATCCTAACTTCTGATCCTGTTGTTTATATTTTTTAATAATACTGTATATACCTGCAATCGGCGTGTCTAGGAGTGATGGGCTACGGCGGTACTTTTCTTTTGCGTCTTGTAACGGTGTATTTAGATCATGGCCATCCTAACATACATATATTATATTAGATACGTCTGTTAACCCTCTACCATCATACTTCTAACCATTTCTACACTAGCTGTAGGTATGTATACGGGTTGAAGACTAGACTCCATGGTATCGATCAGATCTAGGATATCTAATTCCCAACAACTGAACCACTTGGCTATCAGTTCGTATAAATCTCCGTAAGTAAAAACATCCTCCCCTGCACCGTATTTAGGGTCAGCTTCCTGAATCAGATCCAGGAGTCCCGCTTGTGTCATGTTTAGTAAAGACCACGCTCGAGCCCTCTTAGCTCTCCTCGTTGCATCTCCCAGAAATTCATAAACTTGCCGGAGCTTCTCCACGAATTGCTCCTGTGTAAGCTCGGTGTTAATCACGATATCCCCCGTTTGGTTTATCCGGGCAAAATTAATTCTCCGAGCCAGAATGTCGAGGATGCGCCATTCCGTTTGCTCTTGCGGGTTCTGGACGGTAAACAGACCGCTAAAACTCCGAGAGAGCGCTATAAAGTCCTTTACCGCATCCTCTATTGCACTATAATGCTTCATGAATCCTTCGTACAAGTCGTTCGCCTCTTCGGGGGTACTTAACCCGTACCTGACGAGTTCAGCATACGCCTGGAAAGTCGGATACGTTGCGAAATTATCGGTTCCCGGCTCCGTCCAGACTTTGGTCGTGCTTATGATCGGCAGGGCTCGATCGAGGGCTTCCTTTGTGTTCTTGAGCGCGTGGAATAGAAAGTAAACCGATCTTTTGTACCGCGTCCAGGAATTAACGGCGTTTCCTACTGGGCAGACTTCATTTATCGTGTATTTCAGTGAGTCTAGTATGCTGTGGACTTCTTTTAGACCATACCATTCCGATTTAATGTAGTCACTCCAGGTGGGATTGTATGGTATTACGATTTCTTCAGCGTGGACCTTTATAAAATCTAACATAGTCGCACAGATTTGAATGTAGATCCATAGCTTTAGACCCTTGATGAGAAACGAACGCGGTACCATTCTTCAAGAGTGGTTTTGTCTGGAATGCCGCATCGAAGATATATATTTGATCTTGAAGTCTCGTTAGTAGACTGGATTTACATGACTGTTTTGGTTTTCGTTGGTACATGCACCAGGGCAGATTTGACCATGTTTTGAGGGCATTCTTTTTTTGAGCTGATAATATACAACTTTGTGTCGGGACTGCAGCCGCAGTCGCGATCGAGATACGACTTTGCTACTTATACGCGGTGTGATTGTCTAATAATATTGAGGGATGTCTCCCACTAGTTTAGCTACAGTTATAACTATACCGGCCGGGCGAATTTTGATTCAGAGACGAAGAGATCCTTATATATAAGATAGTCTCGAGTCCAGGCGTGCCAGCAGGCCGCTGTGTACGATACCATGCCTTTGTGTTGTTGAGACCAGCGACTACAAAACTTATCGTTTATAGCGCTAAGAGTAATCGATAAAGTCCTCGAAATCAAAACAACTCACTGCTCGAATTCGTCGACGGATTCCCCAGTCTGTCCAATGTGAGTTCAATCGTCATGTCTGGAAACTTCACAAAGTAAGTTCTCACTAGATATATGAATTTCTCTGTTTCTAATGTTCAATAATATATACGCATATTATGGAAGGAATCGGATATGTACAAATAATGGAAATTCAGCGGTTGAAACGAGGTATACGTACAAGCATTTCTTCCTATTAGTTTCTCAGCCGTAAATAAGTAGGTAATTTATTAGACAATATTCCTTCGTCGTATCGGCGTCTATAGAAAAGCATGGAATATTTCACATCCGTGTTGTGGCCGTTGCATTTTTCTCGTTTTGCGACAACTTCCAAAGGCGTGTTTTCTCCTTATCAATTGCTCTACATTCCAGTTCCTCCCGCATCCGTATCATGATGTCTCGTATCCTGCCACCTTCCTCGCCCCGTGCAGGGTTTGGACTTACGAAACCTCCCTGAATCTCAAATATCTCTTGCAAGCCATGGAGAGGCATGCTACAGAAGTCGGTGCTATCGCCGCCCTCCTCGCCCCAGTTCTCAAAATCTGTATGTTGCGCCGCTTGTTTACGTACAGCTCTTTGCTATGCCGCGCTTCCGACTCTTCAACACGATACACTCGCTAACCGTCTTGATTCAACATGCAGCCGGTGACCCTTTTGGCCTGCGAGAAACGAGCAACGAGACACCGTCCCAGCGAGGTGTACCCTTTGATACACGAATTCATCACTTTACATGGGCGTACGTCGAAAGTCTTTCCGTGCAATGGGTTATCTTCAGCTAACCGGACCTTGAATAGATGGTATCTACCAGTTATGGGCACTGGCGGCATAGCCGTTCAGCTTCACCTACTTCCATATCGATTTTCTGGCCTTGATACAATCGGAGCTGTGGTGTTTTTGATATCAGTAGCTATATTTTGCGCAACAACGACCGGACTCTTGGTACGATTCACGATGTGGAGACACACGCTATCCAACAGCATTCGGCATCCAACGTTAGTACTATCTCTTGCCATGTGGAGTTGTGATATACGATCATTGAATTAATCGCCGTCGCAATTGTTAGAGAGGGTCTCTTTACAGCAACGTTCCTACTATCCGCGGCTACGATTTTAATGAATACTTGCAATTATGGCGTGGGACATATTGGCGAACCTACCTCGGACAACTGGCTGGCAAGGGCAGTAGAGGCGCTGTTTTGGGTGTATACCGTGCTCTCGATGGTATTGGCAATTGCGCTATCGTACTTTATTATTTCCCGCGAATCACACACACCGCAAGCTGCGACACCGGCATGGGCACTACCCTGTTTTCCTGGTAAGACCCCATTCGCCACAGAATCTCGCTAGAACATGGGCAAAATTAACAAAGATCTTGGTAGCGATGCTCGTCGGATCTGTCGGGGCAACCGTGTCTCGCACCCTCAGCACTACTAAGGACATAAATCACGGCCGCGTCTTCCCGATAATAATCACTAGCATTCTTTTGCAAGGGTTCGGGATCCTCATTTCTCTAATGTTTATTACGATTTTCCTAAAACGACTTATGTTGTTCCGTTTGCCGTCACCGAATCTACGGCCAGGAATGTTCATGGCGGTGGGGCCACCCGGCTTCACGTCGTTTACAATAATGGCTCTTGGGCAAGTCGGACAGACGCAATTCCGTCCATCGGACTTTGGGATTTCAAATGAAGATTTTAGCATCGGTGACGCTTTCTATGTGGTATGCTTGTTCACCGGCATGTTGTTTTACGGATTAGCTGGTTGGTGGTTGCTTTTGTCTGCGACCGCAGTTATCGCCGGGGCATCGCAGAAGCACGTTATAAGAAAGAAACATGTGGATTTCGATTTTCACTTGTCATGGTGGGCCTTTCTTTTCCCAAATACTGGGTTCATTGGGGCTACGATACTGCTAGGGGAAATATTTTCGAGTGCAGCGATTAAGTGGTTAGGAACGGGATTTGTGATTATAGAGTGCGTGGTTTGGCTCATGTTAATGGTCCAGACGCCATTGGCGGTAATAAGAGGCAGGTTGATGATACCGGGTAAAGACGAGGACGCGGACATCGAAGGCTTGATCAAAAAAGAGGAATTAAAAAGGTGGTGAAGGTGCATAGTACAGTAAGCTGGTTGGATAAATAATTAGATGGGGATGTCGCGCATCGCGAGATAAATTGAGACTTGGTGGGGACAAATATACGAAGTGCTTTTTACTACATGGAGTCGACTTTGGAACAGGAGGAATGGATAGATTTCCCGTATTTAGATAGATACATATAGACTGATAGGCCGCAAGAATACATAGACTTAGGCACTTGCATCTTCTTAGTGATATCATGTTATAGATCTCTACCCAAGTATGCACCAGAGTGTCGTTTGGCCAGAGAGGGTTAAAGAACCCTTTTGATGTAATACAATTTCAAATTTTTTACCTTCGGCGAGCACGCAAAACCACCATCAAGATGCCGTCAGTCAAATGACCGTCTATAGGGCAGCAATCATGTGAGGCAAGAGGTTACACAAGGGTATCAGCTGTGGCGTCGACTCCACCAGCCTGCGCTGCGTGGCCATGCAACCTCATGAGAAACAAAACACCATGAAGTAGCGGCTACCCACGGCCGCAAAGGCAGCAGTGATCTCGCATACGATCCATTCTCTTGGGTAATCAGAGGCGACATCGATCATGCTTTTAACCGACGACAATCACGCGCATTAGCTCATCGGACATATCCCCCAAAATCGATCTGCTAAATTTTTTTTTTACGTGGACAAAGACCATCGGCCAGGCCCGAAAACCAGACGTCGGACCACAGATGGAGTTCCTGGTCTGATATTCTATTCGAGGAAAAATGATTTGAAGATAGCACCCTCGGTATGAGAGGGGTTTAGAGCGGATTGGCCTTGGATAGGGCAGTTCGCATGCGACACTGAGACTTTGCAGAATTAAGCTTCTTAAAAGATCTTGCACTGCGAACTCGTGGCATGGCATTTCACGAGCTCAAGCGCTCTGCGGGCCAGCCCTCAGAACTTAATTTCAGGGAACTCTTATCTTCCACATACAAGTATACAAAATGATATATCGATAATTAGGCAAATCAGGGTTCCATAGAGGGTCCAATATAATATAGACCCGTTCCTGTGTTTAGCTTGAGTACCCATTAATCTATGCCGAGGAAACCCAGCGACATGATTGATGCGACGAGAACAATAATTTTTTCCAACGCAGGTTTGTTTCGGGCCAGGGGCGACTTGTTAGTAAGCGAACGAATAAGCAGACGCAACCCTTCCAGTCGCTAGGCAGCCGCAACTCCCAAGCACACTCCACTCATGCATCGCGTCGGCCCCACACCAAGGAAACTCGGTGACGTCGGCGGGCACAGATACTGGCGAACAGGATGGCGATATAGGTGGGCAAATTAGAATCAGGTTGCAGTTGACTGCTGCTTTCCGTCGTCTCTTCCGATACATTCGAAAGAGGTGCACGATTCCCCAAAATTCTGGCCGACAATTGGACCAGGGTTGTTTTTTTTGACTGAGACTAAACAAGGTTTGGCCGTCCATGTCTCGATGACAGCTTCCGGAAATCTTCTAGCGTCGCAGAATTCCTCACCATCCCTTATCGATAGCCTCCACAACTAGAAAATTTATAAGGTCCTCGTCGGCAGGGACAATTTTTTGTATTCGCCTGCCTATGACCGACCGAACCCACCGGTCATCTGCTGACCCTTACCACCACCAGCAGATACCTTGGACGATAATTCCACCTTCTGTTTTAGGTGAAGATAAGACGTCAAACATTTGTTCAAGAATTGGTATGCAAACGGGACAACATGCCGAGTACGAGGTATGTACCACCGTCCCCAACGCCAATTTTGCCAATGCAATGGTTGGCAAGTATGGCGTGCGGAGCGAGGAACTCTTCGCTTTCTTAGCGATCTTTGCACTGGGACAAAGCTCTTGGGAATGGACCTTGGAATTGCTTGTTTTCTTGAATTTTCGCTCGCAAAGTGATTTTTTGTACTTTTTTTCCAAGTGTGCCTGATGTAATGCATCAATGTCGGTGGTGTGTAACAGCACTGATGCGATGATGTTGTTCGGCGAGAGATATCAAGATTTCCAACATCCAACAAAGATCAGGGCAAATTTTATCCCGAGTTAAAGAATTTTCCTCAGTGAATATCGACAGTCGACTCGGCCACACCTACCGTGAAAAAAATTAAAAAAGAGAGCCAAAGAGGCGAGACCAATTAGATATTGGGGAACAGAATCGTATTTTCTATCGCGTGGTCTTACACTAAATCGTGCAAGTGTGATATCTTGGGCACATCATGGGCTACCCTCCCAGTTCTACTTCCACGTCAAGTAACAGCGATGTCACATCAGACGTTTTTGCCAGGCCGTCACCCTGAATTCCGTGACCAGGAGCATCCTAGCATGAGCTTCTCGAACGACCAGACCAAACCTTGGTCTTCCTGCCGCCTGTATGAGGTTTCACCCGGAGAGACAAATTAAAGTATAAATTCTGAGTTTGGGATATAAGTCGAGCGATCACCCCAAGAAACCGACAAGGGAGAAAAATATTTCCTAGCCACCGTTAGATAATAATCACCTTCCACCGGTGAACATTTCTATATCTTTTTCAGAGTTGTCTTCCGAGCGTCTGAACTCGTCTAAATTACGTCGACCCTACGGAACCGGCTTCTTGTCCTACCATAACAACTACCGTCACAATGAGCCAACCTGACGACGTTGCCTTCAGGGCCAAACATGACCCTGCGTTAGCCCTACCCCTCGACGAAAAGCATGAGCAAACTGTGGCGCCAGTTCCTCCAGTCTACGATGGCCATGACAAAAACCATGGTGCATTCGAACGCGAGGAAGAAGATGCTCCTACTGAAGAGGAGATGTTGACTCTGCGACACGTCTCGGATAAGATCCCATGGAACGCATTCACTATTGCCTTCGTCGAATTGTGCGAGCGATTCTCGTACTACGGAACAACAGTTGTATGTAAGTAATAGTTCACCATTCCAACGCATTCTGCCCAGGGGCGGATATTGGATGAATGCTAAACCTTTTTTCTGCAGTCACAAACTTTATTCAACAGAGCCGTCCAGAGGGTTCAAGAACTGGTGCAGGTGGTGCCGATGGCCAATCCGGCGCCCTAGGCCGCGGACAGCGAGCCTCCACCGGTTTGGGAACATTCAATACCTTCTGGGTGTACTTAATACCACTCTTCGGTGCTTACGTTGCCGATACTTACTGGGGCCGTTACAAGACTATCTGCGTTGCAGTGGCGATTGCAATGTTCGGCCACGTTCTTCTCGTTATTTCTGCTCTTCCCTCTGTCATTGATAACCCGAACGGTGCCCTTGGCTGTTTTGCCGTCGCTATTGTGGTCATGGGTATCGGTACTGGTGGTTTCAAGTCCAATATCTCACCACTCGTTGCCGAACAGAGTCGGAACACTTACATGAGAGTGGATACTCTGCCATCGGGAGAGAGAGTTATTGTTGACCCCGCCGTAACATCATCCCGAATCTATATGTATTTTTACCTCATGATCAATATTGGCGCTCTCATTGGACAGGTAAGATCGCTCAAACCTCAGCGTCTCTAGATATGCATGCTAATTCTTTACATTCAGATTACTATGGTCTACGCTGAGAAGTATGTCGGCTTCTGGCTGTCATTCCTACTACCAACCCTTGTATTCCTCTGCTGCCCAGTGGTTCTCTTTGTCTGCCGAAAACGATATGTCCGATCTCCACCCCAGGGAAGCGTTCTCTCCAAGGCAACGCGCGCATTTGTGTTTGCCCAAAAAGGCCGATGGCACCTTAACCCAGTCGCAACGTAAGCATGAAGAGTCTATTATATCAAAGGCCTGTTGCTAAACTTATTTAGTTTCAAACATCTTAACGACGGAACTATGTGGGAATCTGTGAAGCCCTCCAACATCACACCAGTGAATCGCCCAAGCTGGATGACCTTTGACGACCATTGGGTTGATGAAGTCCGTCGTGGCTTCCACGCCTGCTCCGTCTTCGTATGGATTCCCCTTTGGTGGCTTTGCTACAACCAAATCAACAACAACCTCGTCTCTCAAGCTGCAGTCATGAAGCTTAATGGTCTCCCTAACGACATCGTCAACAATTTGGATCCCCTTGCATTGATCATCTTGATCCCTATCTGCGATATTCTGATATACCCAGCGCTTCGAAAAGCTAAAATCAATTTTACTGCCCTCAAGAAGATCACTTTTGGTTTCTTCACCGGTACCGCTGCTATGATCTGGGCATGCATTGTCCAATATTATATGTAAGTCTCTTCTTGCGTTTCTGTTGGATTTTGATCGGACTTGTGACATACCACGTGACCTTTCAAACTACAACACCGACAACACCTTGCAAGGACACCGCTAACGCTTCCTCACTTTTAGTTACAAGGATTCCGAGTGTGGAAAATACGCTGCTGGGAAAGGATGCGAGCCTACCAACATCAATGTTTGGGCTCAGACAGGATCGTATGTCCTCATCGCTCTTTCCGAAATTTTCGCTTCGATCACTGGTCTCGAGTACGCATTCACCAAGGCACCTAAGAACATGCGATCGCTCGTCATGTCCGTTTTCCTTTTCACCAACGCAATTTCAGCTGCTATTGGCGAGGCCTTTGTTAGTTTGTCAGAGGACCCACTTTTGGTTTGGAATTACGGTGCCGTTGCCATTATCGCATTCGTTGGTGGATGTCTGTTCTGGCTTCAATTCCGAGGCTTGGATGCCCAGGAACACGAGCTCAACCAGTTGCCTACCGGCAAGATGGTCATTGATCAAGAGAAGGTTCAGTCTCTGACTCCAGAAGAGTTGGCCAAGAGAAGAGAAAGTGTGGCGGATTCTGCTTAAGATGTTCGAGGGAAATAAAAAAAACCATCGCGGAGGGTATAGTACTAGACTTTTCTATCTTTAATGACCCGTATTCATCTTTCTCATGTATGATGTCATATATTCTCTTATAATTTTATGATACTGAGTATCAAATTTACGGACTACATTCATGAGGTTCTATCTAAAATATATGCACATTTCCACAAAGTAATTTGGATGGTTGTCACGCTATTTTGTGGTAATATTCCGCATCCGAAGTAGGACGGATTAGCGAATTTCGAAGAAAGTTGGTCTCGTGAACCTGCCACTCCACTTCGACCGGTGTTATCTGGTTTTCGAGACCAAAGAAAGTTATATCAATTAAAAAAACATATTTGCGTTCTGTTTATCTCAGCCTTCATCATTTTGATCACTGCAAATCATAACTTTTTATCAATACTATACTACGGGATATTTCTTGTATTTTTTGCTGTGGAGCGAGCTATGGTGTTGTCAAAGAACATGTTTCGCCATCATATTCCAGAAGAGATGGCTTTTAATCCACAATTCAAATCATCAAATCAATCAGACAAACTTCCAAATCAGACCTGTAAGTAACTAGACTCCTAAATGATGAGCTCTGGACCCAAAGATATCCCAACCTTATTCTCAAACTACTAGAAAGCAAAAATACCTTCAAATAACCTCATTCTCCAACACGATCTCATCCTTCCTTCTGGAGATCTGTGAGTTTGAAGATGTTATTTTCTTCTCTAATCTGGTATATTAGATGCCTAAGTGAGGCAAGTACGACTCCCACCCCTCCTAGTCTTCTAAGTATAATATCTGCCATTTATTAAAAATCGCATCAGTTATATCGATTAACCAAAGCGTAAATCAAATATAGGTAATATTCTTCATAACCGTCACGCTACCAATCACGATGACTATAATAGCATTGTTTTATCTCTTGCAGGAACTCGGTCCCAAGTTCATGTTATGCATTGGGATTATCGTGTTCTCTGCACTATGGGCATTGCCTGACCGGGACGAGTGGCTGCTAGATCGCGAGATATATAAGCCCGTGTGCCTTCCTAAGTCGTGGTATTGAAGCGATGCGGTGTAAGATGTGTTATCCGGAAATAACTTCACTGAATTTTTTCAACTGGGGTTCCAGGTCTCGAAGACAGATGTATATGGTGATAGACACGCAAGTGGATGGTATTTTGATAAACACAGGGTGCTCTTCATCGAATATATTTTTATCGCAAAGCAATGGATCGATATTTGTCGTAAGCTAACAACGCCCCCCCCCCTCCTCTTGCGGATTACCATGGTATGGTTTCAATAAATTTGAATCTGAGATCTTCATGCTTATATCTTGTTTGGCGTCTGTCTCGCATAGCTTTCTGTACCTATAAGCTTACTACAATCACTTCAGCACCTCGAGCATTTTCTACAATGAAATATTAATTTACCTGGATACCCTTGAATTCGATGATCATCAAAAGTAACGACGCTCGATCGTGCTAAGTCGAAAAGAGTAATTGATAGACTGTTTTATATTGTCGACATCAGAATTCCCAAGACCACGGATTCTAACTCAGTTCGTATCTTGTGAGGTGATCTTCAGTTCCAAATCATCTTTAGTGCCCAGAATAACTACCGTGGAACTCTAGATTAGATCCAAAGCATCGGTAGCTAGCGGACCCACTGAGTTATATATCTGATCTTGAACCTTAATATTATTATTTGTATTTACAATCGGAGAGCCTCAAAATGGCCGCGACATCCATTTACTGAACTTCAACGGAATTTACTAGCAACAGACAATTACGTTGCGCTGCCTGACATTACGCGGCTGCGGAATTCGCGAGTAAGATCATAGAACCAGCGGCATGAGCCCAGACCAGCAGTCCAACACATGCGAGGGCTCCACCCCTGTCATTGATGTCGGACCAGGAACCCGACTGTATCCCTGCCGATGTTTTAAGTCTGAAACTATCGGACGGCGCTCAGATGGGGTCTACCCCGCAAACCTTGGCCTACATAAAATTGAATTTCTTCTTGCATATTGTACGCAAGTTGTGCGCAAGGCTTTTTCGATTCACGGGCGGAGTTTTGACAGAAGACCCGTGGCTAGGCTACGATGGACCACCAAATAGCCAAAAATATAAAATATAGTCATGTACGCGGTATCGAGAAATATCAGTCTTGTGTGCTTACGAATCGGTGCGAATTGGAAAGTTTTGTTAATAGCATATGCAAACATTGCATGATATCTACTCAGGCCTGCGAATTTTGAATCCGCGGCCTCGGAATCGTGCACTGTGGCCTTTACTGGACAATCCTCTCAAAAAAGTATGAGCTGGTATATCGATGCTCGCAGCTGTGAGTCTTGCCGAAATTAACCCGACACAGTTGTAACTATACCCTTCGCTGAGTACCTGATTAAAGGGATTGATGCGCACACAACCCTCTAATTAGTTGGTCTGCGGACCTGGGAATTTGGCCCCGAGGATATCAGCTGAGCAGAAGTGTGGAGAGAATGATACTCTAAGTGCGTGGAGCCCTACAGACAAAGTTGAACCGACTGTAATTATGCCCAGGACGGAAAAGAATAGCTTTGTCGCAGATGGCGCGAAATCGTATTAGCTTGGTAAGTTTCGGAAAGATTTAGGGATTCTTGCGGAGAGGTATCGTTAGAATCATCTTAGTTAGCTTGGTCTTGGTTATTGCTAGCTTTAAGTTAAGCTTTTTCTTTTATTTTATAAAAAGACGGAGGAAGCGCAGCTAAATATCTCGGGCTCGAATTTAAATATTAGCAGCAACGCAACCTAATATAGTAATTTTCGATTGCTCGAAGATATCTTATATTCCAGTCCAGGATGGCTTCCGAAACTAAAGCGTTCATTAGACTGGTAGACCCGGTGAAAGATGCCGAATCTCTTTTCGATGTGGTAAAACAGTCTTATAACCTGCTTTCCTGTATATAGGGCAACCGAATCGAAAATATAGCTAACTTTAATACTGTGTGCGTTTGGCGGTTGCAGTGCAGAAAAACCGTCGGCCCAGCTCTCCGGACATGCATCCCGAATCTTATCGCGCCCTATATTTGGGAATACCCATACATTCGCCTCTGCCCGGAGCACTGCTTCGTTATCGATGACGGTGACGGCAAAGCGGTTGGCTATGTCGTTTGCGCCCCTGATAATCGAAAGTTTGCAGAACGCTTCAGAAATGAATACATACCTCTCCTGGAATCGTTTGATCCGATATTGACGAAGCCGGCGATGGATCCACCGGCGGATTGGGGTAAAGACCTCACTCTCGGAGTCCTTCAGTGCTTGTACAGTCCTGAGGAGCTGTTGCACCCTGTTTTTCCTCGACTGGTCGAGGAGTGCCCTGCCCATTTACACATTGATATCCTGCCGGATTTTCAGAGGAAAGGGTTTGGTAAAAAGCTGATGGAGGCGCTGTGGGAAAAACTGAGGGAGGACAATATTCCCGGAGTGCATCTGGTGATGGAAGGTGGGAACGTAAATGCTGAGAAATTCTACATGGCTATTGGGTACAGTAGATTCGATGAAGTGATTGATGGAGGAAAGAGTGGACAGCTTGGAAAAGAAGATAATGGTAATCTTTGGATGGTGAAGAAGTTGTAAGGACAGATGAAAGAATAGTTGGGTTGGGGAGCTGGAATTCCAACTATAGGGACTCAACCGTATGAGCTGGCTAGCAGCAGGGCCAGTTTAAGGAATGTTATTATTTGACAAATACCAAGCTTCTAGACAGAGTAAATAATAAGTCTCAAGTTGATTTTTTCTCGGGTGGCAAGCGTTCTGGTCCGCAAGTCTGTATTTTGCTCAGCGTGTACAAATACAGAAGAAGAAATTTCATCGCATTTTCCTTTTTGAAGTTTCGGGGCTCGGATAGTTGTTGGAGAATCATGGTAAGCCCTGGACCTCAGCCTCTTAGGGGCGTCTACCAATGGATTGTAAGACGGTTCAACCTCGGAGTGGATGCCGCCGTAAGTTTTCTTGATGCCAATGGGGTTAATTGCTGGAAGCGAGTTATGCAAACCCGCTAATTTTCACAAAAATGTCAGGGAGCACAGGCCTAGGTTGAATAAATTTAGAATACAAGCGGTCACATGGGTCGCCAAAATAAGTCGTTGAAAGCGATCAGTTCCCAATCCAATGGATTAATGCCTAGTGTGTCCGCGTATGCGCCTGCTGAACAGTCCCCGAGTCTTCAATAAAATCGGAGTATCTACATTTTTTCCGGTAGCGCCAGCCACAGTTGTCTCAAGGCAGTGGAGCACACTCTAGATCATATTGTTATGTTTGGTGAACGATTCTTGCCCCACAATTGGTATTTTGGCTTGAATTGAGGCGCACAGTGACGAACCTCTAATGCATGTACATGTAGATATATATATGATTTAATCCAGCATGGACATCTGATATATGAGATCTTCGGCCGAATCGGTGAATTCTTTTAAACCGGTTCGTCATGCAAGTCAGATGCGAGATCAAATGAGTCGTTTTTTCTATAGTCTACTAAAAACTAGTGGAAATTTATGTGGGTGTTTATATCAGAAGCAGCCTAATAGGCAAAAACAATCCATGCATCCGTTTTTTTGCCCGCGAAGGCCAATTGTAAAAGCAGAATGTGCGATGGTGAGGGCTTTCTAAAAATCCATATCTTGGAAATACCTTGATATCTACCCGGTATCTGACATGGGCTATTTGCCATTATTTCCCGGCTACAATATGCTTGGAAATAGATTGTGGTATATATCTCTCACAGGTGATTATAGAGGGAAAAAAGTTTTGTGAGTAGAAGAGAAGCTAGTTATTTGCCTTGTTTTTTGCGGATATGGATTCTTAGGGGACCTATTGGATTACTGCCTTGCCTCCAGAATCCCATATTGACCAGATTCTGGTTTAGCGAGGCGAAACCCCTTGAATATCTTCGGATTTGAGGCCCACAGTGGACGGATTAATACCAGGGTAAGGTTGTCTTGTTTCCTTGTCCTGCAGGTAGAGTTGCAGGGAGCGTAGAAGATCAGGAGGTGCATACCCCATAGGTATCTGAAGGCCCTGGCGTGCCGCAGCTGCCGTACCGGAATCCGAAAGTCTTATTCCCCGTAGATAATACCACCAGCGAATGTCCCACAATAACCAAGTATTTGTTGGAAAGGGTTTCTTGATCTTTGTGACCGAGGGCCTGAGTGGATCTTGTTTTAAAGCTAAAGATTAAATGGAACCACGATACGGGTTTTACTGAATCGAAGGCTCGATCTATGATTGACTTTCCGACGAATGTCAGATCTTAGCGATAAGAACAGAAAATATGTTTCCTCTTGGTTCAATTTTTTAACAAATATCGTAGCCCTGCCCTGGCCCTGTGGACCCGGCAGTTTCGACAATAGATAATTCTAGTGTGGCGATGAGTAGTTCTAGAGAGGAAAAAGATGCTGGAGATCTCGACGAGCTCTAACTATAACTTTGAACAACCCCACAAAGTGCCTTATAAAGAGTGGGGCCAAATTATGTGGCTTTCTATGGGAACGCCCGATTGGAACTGAGAATTTCTCAAATAGTCAAGAGAAATAAGTTAGTATCATCGGTAACGACCGCGGTAAGGTTTGGATTATTGGTCGCAATGCTAGGATGTCTGTGTGGATTCAGAGATCATCGATCAGCTAGCCATTTCAGCCAAAATATTTATTAAGGATGTCAAGACGATATGCCACCGAACTTGGAAATCACAGGATGACCGCGCGTAGATAACCTTACAGCAATGTTTCATGAAAAGGCAAAGCGACGATTGGAGTGAGCAGAACCTATGCTCTGAGTTGTGCCGGCTTGGTTGGATCTTGGGGTTTAGGATTTGGGGTTGATGTCTGTGGGGCATTTTCGGCAGCCGTTCAGTTTTTCCGGTTGACAGCAAGGCACACGAAACAACTGACACTAAAAAGCTTAGATGGCAAGGACTCCTTGCAGACGGACGTTCTTTCGAAGGTTCTACGCGATCTCCTGATCAGGCTTGATGGCTGACAATGGCCTCTGCATGTCCTGCAATTTCATCCCAACTCCACAGTTGGATTTGCGGAGAGCCTTCCGCAAGGACTGTCTGTATATGGAGGAGTAGCTAATGTATAGTGCAGCAGCCTCAACCACCAGCCACCGCGCACCGGGTTCGGTTCCTGCTGCGGTTCCTGCTACGGATACCCCAGATCGAGATCCTGTCTAGAAATATTCGCATTCATTAGTCTAACGACTAATACTCGGATGATCAGGCCGGGCGTCGCTGAACCCCGACATCTTGGTTTCCAGTTGATCACTGCGGTTGGCGGTCAAGATTGTCCACGACGCGAGATTCGGAGAGCGAATCCTTCAACTTAATCTTAGTACATGGACATGTACTTGAATATTCAAGGGCGGGCATTTAATTTGCATGGTCCGGGGTGACTAGGAGAAATCAGTAGCGGTCCTTGTGATATGACGACGGTCTGATCGGAAATAATTGATATTTGCTCACTTATGCCAGCTAACTACCTACCAGCTGCTGGGTTGGGGTTGAAGTTTCATGATGGCCTCGAGCTCGCCCGCCAGAAAAGGAGGCTTTGATTGGGGAAGGGTGGACCTCTTTTTGAATACCCGGCGGCTTTTCTGCCGA
This sequence comes from Orbilia quercus, assembly GCA_036971405.1. Taxonomy (NCBI): domain Eukaryota; kingdom Fungi; phylum Ascomycota; class Orbiliomycetes; order Orbiliales; family Orbiliaceae; genus Orbilia; species Orbilia quercus. The sequence goes on along the minus strand of JAJTUE010000003.1, from coordinate 811,026 downwards.
TGCTGCCGTCAAACCTTTCCACCTTTTCAACCTCACGTCAACACAACAACGCTCTCTCGACGCGCTGACCGCTGCCACTATCACCTTTTACGGGCAGACCATTGCCGAAGTGGACGAGATCACAGGGCCTTCCTGACCCTTCTGGCCATTCCTGGTACCTGGACGGCTCCGCCGGCTCGACCATTGCCCAGATGCCTTTGAAACTTCTCGAAGGCGACCAACGCGGAGGGCAGGAAAAGCAAAACGGCCGATTGGCCAAGAGACATGGACATGCATGAGAGAACGCTCACAAGCTCTCGCGCGTGAAGCGTCCGGATGGGCATGGTTTGGTTCCACGATGGATCGAGAGTAAATTAGATTGCAGCTGAGAAACCCGGAGTTCGAGGTGGAGAAGGAAACGAGTGGCAGGAGCGTATATAAGAATGTGAATACCGCCTTTCCCTCGACTGTCTTTCTTTTACCCTCATCCTCATCACCCTCACCATCATTATCACATCTTCTAACCTTTGAATAGGTCCCTCTTCCAATTGTATATATATAAAAGTGCATACATTGCACATTTCTTTTTGACAAAAGATCAGGATACTAGCAAGATCTAGTCCTACTGCATATAGAAAATCATTCAAAATGCCGGCATTCAGCAAGATCGCTCTTTTCTCCTCGCTCGTCGCTTATGTGGCAGCCCAGCAGCCCGGCTCCGTCACTGCTGAGACCCATCCTTCTCTCACTTCCTACACCTGTACCAGGGCCGGTGGCTGTGTCTCCAAGGCGACCAAGATTGTCGTCGACGCCAACTGGAGATGGCTCCGAAACAACAAGCCCAACATGTACAACAACTGCTATGAGGGTAACACTTTCGATGACTCCCTCTGCCCCAACAACGACGCCTGCGCTGCCAACTGCGCTCTCGAGGGTGCTGACTACTCTGGCACCTACGGTATCACCACCAGCGGCAATGGTGTCACTATGAAGTTCGTCACCCGTTCTTCCACCACCAACGTTGGTTCTCGTATCTACTTGATGGATAACGACACCACCTACACCATCTTCTCCGTCTTGAACAAGGAGTTCACCTTCGACGTCGACGTCTCCCAGATGCCTTGCGGTCTCAACGCTGCCCTGTACTTCGTCGAGATGGACAAGGACGGTGGTCTTGCCAAGTACCCCAACAACAAGGCTGGTGCCAAGTACGGTACCGGTTACTGTGATGCTCAGTGCCCACACGACTTGAAGTTCATCGGTCCTACCGGCAACAGCGAAGGATGGACCCCATCCTCCACCGACCCCAACGCTGGTTTCGGTACCGCTGGTTCCTGCTGTAACGAGATGGATATCTGGGAGGCCAACTCCATCTCTAACGCGTACACCCCACACGTCTGCGGCAAAACAGGTCTTTACCGATGCGAAGACCCAGTTGAGTGCGGTGACGGCAACAACAGATACGACGGTGTTTGCGATAAGGACGGTTGCGATTTCAACCCCTACCGCCAGGGTGACCATACCTTCTACGGTCCAGGAAAGACCGTCGATACCACCAAGAAGATCACCGTCGTCACCCAGTTCATCACTGATAACCAGACAAATACTGGCAAGCTCGTCGAGATCCGTCGTGTCTGGGTTCAGAACGGTGTAGTCATTCTCGAGTCGAAGAACACTTGGCCTGGTATTGGTGACTACAACTCTATCACCGACGACTACTGCGTCAAGCAGAAGTCCGTCTTCGGTGACAACCCGTACTTCAACACCCACGGAGGTCTCAACGGTATGGGACAGTCCCTTGCCCGTGGTGGCGTTCTCGCCATCTCCATCTGGGCTGATCAGGCCGCCCATCTTTTGTGGCTCAACTCCCCATACCCAGTCGATGCCGACCCGTCCCTCCCCGGTATTGCCCGTGGTACTTGCTCTACCGACTCTGGTAACCCAGATGACCTCATCGCCACCGTTCCAAACGCCTCCGTCACCTACTCCAACATCAGGATTGGTGAACTCTGCTCCACCTTCGGCACCGGTGTCACGTAAGTCTCGCAAATCTCTCACTCGTCCTTGATCTATTCCTTACTGATTCGTTTGATATAGCCCACCTGCCTCCGTCTGTGGACCTTATATTCCACCAGGTGGCACTGGTACCACCACCACCTCTAGGACTACCACCAGGACCACCACCACCAGCTCCAGGACTACCACCAGGCCCGTCACCACCACCACCACCACCAGGCCCGTAACCACCACCTCCAGGACTACCACCACTAGCTCCAGGACCACCACCAGGACTACAACCACCAGCACCAGGACCACTACCACAAGGACCACTACCACTGGCGGTGGCGTTCAGACCCAATGGGGACAATGCGGTGGTATCGGCTGGACTGGCCCAACCAACTGCGGTGTAAGTAGCACCCGCTCATATTTTCTAAACTTCAAAAGCGGCATCGGCTAATTCGTTCAATCATTCTCTAGTCATTCACCTGCACGGTCTTGAACCCCTACTACTCTCAGTGCTTGTAAGCACTGCGCCAACGCGTAGGACGAGGGCCTCAGTAAGATAATTAGACACCTGTACATAGTTGATGGTTCGAACCGCTCTGGTCTTTAGTGCTTGCCAGAGTGTGTAGTATATATATTGGCAGATTGGACATTTTACCCCCCTGTATAAACGTTTCTTCGTTTTTGTTTTGTTCTGTCCTGAAAATGCGTTTATCTTCATTGTACATCCTTAATTATGTAGATACTTTCTCAATGGAGCTTGAACATACCCCAAACTTCTTTTTTTTTTCCATACAACTTCTTAGCATAAGCGGCGTGCTCCTGGGTTATCAATCTTACCAGTCTACATCACAGTGAAATCTTGTGAAGATCTTATTTCTCCGCCTAGTTGTCGCCATATATGAAGTAATATCCTGGGCTCGGGGCAAGTACAATATACGCACCTGTGTGTCGAGTTTGACAACAACATTTCCCGTCTAGACCCCAATCTCCTAGCCAGCCAGACAGTAGTGTCTGGATCCATTTATTAAGTGCCGTGCACTTGCTCATAATATTCTATCTAACTATAAGCAAGTCGACAACGAGTCTTGGACCTTAATTTTGAAAAATTTAGAGAATTGGTATGCCATCCCGGGAGCTGAAATGGTATTTACTTGGAACTTGGGGATTTTGGTACAGGACCCACACAAATCTTTGACTGGGTCCGGTTTCATTTCAATAGCATACATTTGAATAGTCGCAATAGGTCAAGTCAAAATAGAGAGGAAAAAGTAAACGGGGAAGCCGGGTTGGTAAGAGAAGCTAACGAAAATAAGATCTGACCTACTACCAGCATAACGCCAAAGCATATGGTAATAATGACATTGATGTTGCATAGTAGTGAATGCAGTACCAAAAGACTATTAAAGAACTCCAAGCTCCTCCTGAAGAAGGATAAAAAGGAGAATGAAGTTTTAGCCTTGCGTTCCTGGCGCCTGATTCTCCTGTTGATGATAAACAAGCTCGTTTCCAGGATATCTGAGCTTCCCATCGTGACCACCAGCGGCATAATTGACACGGGCGACACCCCAAGTTGCTTCACGCTGGTTCAAGAAGCGAACCGCCATTCGAGCCTCCTCTAAGTTGAAGAGATCGACGAAGCAGTAGCTGTTGTTCTCGTTACCCATATTAGTCTTCCTGCTCGAAAAGATGCTGCTCAGTGATTCACTACCACGGATGTTAGTTATATAATCAATAAAAGTTCAAATTGAAGAGAAAGAAAGCAAAAAACTCACACGTGGAACCCGTGGAAAAGTTCGTGGATCAGGTCTTCCAACTCATTGATATTTTCAATGTGTGGGAGACCGCCGACGAACAAACGGGTAGACTCCGGGATCTTTCCAGTGGGGATATTCTGGATTTCAATCTTAGGAACTTTTACCACGGGCTGGAGGTCCTCCACGGTCAAGCGAGACATCGAAATCTCGATACCGGGATCGCTTTGAACCGTGACCGGAGCTTGAGTCTGCTCGACGTGACCGGCGTTGAAATTCTTGTGTGGTTTGTTCCTGCTCATGTTGATTCTAACCGGACGGTTACGCATAAGACGGCCATTGAGGGCGTTCGCAACCGCGGTGGTATTCTCGGCAGTGTTGAACTCGACGAAGCAGTAGAGTGGACGGTGCGGATTTTCAGGATAAACCGGCATCTCGATATGTTTCCTATATGAGGGCGTTAGAAACGGAAACCGGTACGATGATGGAATAAATTATGGCTCGACTTACAATTCATAACCGGCACCCTCGAGCCAGAGAGCGACATCGGCAGCTTTGATTTGGTAATGGAGGTTCCCAAAATAGAGACGACGACCTTCCTCATTGGCTTTGTAGGCATCTTTGGTGCGATTTGGATTTGTTTCCTGGGAGTTTTGTTCGCCAGACTCCTGGGTCCACTTGTTCCAGCCCTGTATCGCATTTCCAGGGCGGCCGTGGTGGTATGGGTGATAGGGGCCCGCGACTCGGTCGCGCCAACCAGAATTACCCTGGGACCCTGGGCCCTTACGGCGACGGATGGGATTGGTTTCGCCTGAAGCAGGGACAGTATTGGAGATACCCTGCTGAGCTTCGACTTGAGCCATCTTGAAGGGAGATCTAATGTTGCGAAGGTGCTTGGAGAAGAAATTTCGATATTGGATTCAAATCGAAGAGAGTATAGAGCAAGAGATGGTCGGAGGGAGAAGACAGATGAAGAGGGAAAAGAAGAGGATGGTGATGATGATGGTGATGAAGAGGAAAAGATGTAAAGAGATAAGAAATAAATTGTTACCCGGGAAGTCGACAAGTTGTTTGGATCCATCAGCCTCCGCCCTGCCGAGCAGGCGTATATATTCTTTGTGCGTCGAAGCTTCCAGGTGGGATGTTGCTATAGCATTGCTGTGTTTTGATACTGTATGCTTTAATTCAATTTCCCTCGGGACTACAATTCCCCTCAAATATAATTTCACTAACACCATGACTGGAAATAGTGTGCCGAGTGCGCTGCAACATGAGCTTCACGTTACACAGGCATGAACTTAACTAGTACCTGTATTAAATGCAGCGGATCGGAACCTGGCATTGTTGTCAGCACTCCCAGGTATCCAGAACGACTAACTTCTGGGAATCTGCCAACTAGCGTTTTACGCTTAGTTTCCATCCGAGAGACACAGAAACATGATTACACCCCAAACTCATATTGCAGAAGCATAATTAGTAGTCTTGAGACCAAAACGGCTGTTGATACGGGAGCCTAGTCTCGAATCTTGCTGCTGGCCCAGTCTAAAAATGAACGAGCACGAGGCTCTCAGAAGTCTAAATGCCAGTTATAAAGGTCCGTCCATTTCAAGGAGTCACCTGAGTAGTATCATGCTATCCTCCGCTGTACAATCCAAGAAAAGGTCCATATCAGCGGACCTTAGTATAGCGCAAAAGAAAGACGCTCTATAACAACCGCAGTCGCTTTAATTTTGGAACAATGCCTCCGTTTCTTATCACCGCTTTAAAGAATTGAATGAAAGGGAATTAATATTATAGATGGCATCATTTAGTTCCGAGATAACTCTGGTCTCGAATACCAAGATTGAACTGCGTGTTAAATACCTATGACCTATATATGTATAATATATACGTATACGGAATATATTAATATCTGTATACGAGATGACCGTGGCGTAGCAGAGACAAGCATTAATTTCACTGGCTTGGTTTATGGTACCCGAAGTTTTAAAATGGAAACATGGAGTTTAAAGAATAATAAATCTACGTATTTGGTTACCGTCGGGGATTCTCAAAACAAGGAATTAAGGCCCTGCGTGTAGACCTGGGATCCCTGCATCTATAAATCCAGTCATGAGTGCCAGCCGGCAATCGAAATGCCGACTCTGGAGTATGCAAAGTTGGTCCGACTGCAAGGCAAAAGCCAAGCGAGCGAATCAGACGACAGCGGAGTTAATAAATGCCAAGATCTTCCTCAGCGACGGGCACCCGATGATTTCATTCGCATTGAAGTTGTGCCCGAGCAACACAAAGTCGGGCCGTGTCATTCCAGTTTCGGATTGCGATCTTCAATCCTCAGATGCGTATACGTTCAAACGTTCAAACTCCACGAGAACCCGTAAAAAAGTGTCTAGTGGTTACGACGACTGACGAGAACCAAGTTTATAAATACAATCGTGAATCTCTCGTTTCGAATTATCTCTTCTCTCAGCATCAACATCGAATACCAAACATTCCTCAATTCAAAGCATCTTTTACTGTTATCAATTAATAGATTCATAAATTTTATTAAAAACTTGCCAATTCCAACAAGATATCCATATCTCGAAATACAAATTTGTACACCAAGAATACTACAAAATGTCTCAACCAACCACCACTATTGCCTTCTTCGGTGCGACTGGCGCCTGTGCCCTCACTGTCCTTGAGCACTCCCTCAGAGCCGGATACCACTGTTCTGCCCGTAAGTATACTATAATTACTCTCATATATATTATTATTCGTTTATTAACTTTCGACTACAGTCGTTCGCTCTGCCGACAAGCTCAAAGAAATGCTCTCCAGAACTGTACCCATCACCAACCTCCGAATTGTTGAAGGTGACGGGTTGAATCCAGACAAGGTTCGAGAAGTTCTTGTCAACCCCACGACCAACACCATCGTCGACAGCATCATCTACGGTCTCGGTTACCGCCCCACCACCAGTAACCCATTGAATTGGACGTTCACCACCCCAACTCTCTGCGAGGACACCACAAAGCTTATCATCAGCACTCTCCAGGAGCTCAAACCTGCCACTGCCCCACTTGCAGTTTTCCTATCGACCACAGGAGTTGACAAGACCAGAGATGTACCCACTCTCTTTGTTCCATTCTACCACTACTCGCTCAAAGTTCCACACGCCGATAAGATGAAGATGGAAGAGATTATCCTCGCTGCTCGCGAACAAGGAATCATCAGGGACTGGCTTATCGTTCGCCCGTCACTTCTCACCGACGGCGAAGCCACCTTTGGCGACGTCAAGGTCGGGTTTGAGGGTAACAGGAACAGTGACTTGAAGGGTGAATTGACTCTCACCGAAGGTGGATGCGGATGGAATACCAAGAAAGGAATTGCCATTGGGTACACAATCTCCAGGAAGGATGTTGGTGCCTTTGTATTCGAAGAAGCGGTTATCAATAACGGGAGCAGATTTGCGGGCAAGAAAGTCAGCATAACCTATTAGATTTATCTTGCACTGTTTTCATTCGAAATATGTCGTTCGATTTCTGTCTAGAAAGTAATTGTTCCGTTTTCGTGGGATACGTGTGCAAGCTCTGGCTGGAGTTCACGGGCGAGTTTTGTCGTTGTTAGAATTGGTGTAACCGTGGCGTTTTAGTGTAGACTTTGTCGTTTTTCTACTGAACTTTTTGCGTTGCGTACCCACACGAGCGGAGATTCTTACAGTGAGACTGTGCGTTCTGCGAAAGTGTCTGTATTCATTCGACTGTTATCTCTTTTGTATCTAACAATCTCTATCCGTATTCTCGAGACCTTTCTGGGGCTGTCATATCTGCCCGTGCTGAAACATTAAACACCACAAGATGAAAGAAAATAAGCTACTAAAAATTCATGATTTTCTTAATACTTTGAATTGGTTTCCCGAGCTTGGCTTTTATACGAGACAAGGCCTTTATATTCAACGACTTTATTTCTGGTTAAAAAATGATGACTTGAAAGTTCTACAAATGTCGCTATGCAACAAGTTGTTTGTAAGTTTGTACTGTAGGAATTGTGACAGATTTATTCCTCGATTATCAATTAGCTATAGGCTACTTTAATGTAGAAATCTTCTCTTCAACCGGTGCTATCTAGCTCTCAAAACCAGATGAAGTGAATTCAGAGGGGTCCTTGAATGTTAAATACGCTTCTTGATCTGCTCCTGAAATTTCTGGTTCACAGTTCCGGGCCAGGGGTTTAATAAGCGGGTTAATTATAGACTAGACGGGGCGTTTGATCAACTGAGGAAACACGCGACATACTGAAAGACGATATGCATATGGCACGGAAAGTAAATTTGTGTCAGAGGCCATACCTTAGCTAGATAGCGAATCGACAAGACAACGTACCAGGTTCGGCTTTACACAGTGTTGAAAAGAAACTACAGGCTAGATTTAGATCTTGCAGGCTATTCCATACCAAAAAGACTGGCACTTTCGATTCAAAAGAAAATTATATTATATCAGATAACTGTAATACAAGCCTTGTGTACCACGAGGGGCGCTCAGGCGCGCTACAAGACAAATACGGGTTAGTTTAGGCTTGGAAGTAAGGTGTAACCGTCCCCGGAAGCAAGTTTAGGCTCAGATAATTAGCAAATTGTAAAACCAACGTTCGGCAACTCATACTTTATCGGCTCACTTGTAGAAGCCTGTGTTTGGAGACTCTATATTTCATAACATTACGGCTCGTCTATGGGTATTTCAAAAATTGCACTATGAAGCGAATTCTTGTTTAATATAAGCTCAAATAAGAGTTTAGAGCTAGTCACAATTGCACATTGCCACATTAATTGCCAATATAACAGGCAACCGATCTTGCACGCCCCGGTTTGGGCATCCTCGAAAGTTCTGGTTACGAACATTCGAGGCGATCGAATGGACCGAGCAGTGATATTTGATAGAAACGCCCCGTTGGTCGGCTAATGGTGCTGATCTGCGACTAGTCTAGCAGATGCTTCGAACAGACAAACGAATTCAATTAATTCACGATCAGATTCATACCAAGTCGCGAGTTGGAATTGTTCGTGCTTATATCAATGTCAAGTTATTTTGATATCGCGCCAGTCTATAAAAGGGCGACTTGTCGACCCATTCATGACGACCACCATAACGACCACCATGACGAGCTTACTCAGTTAACTGTGCTGTCTTCATATATTGCATCCTCCAATTCTTACACGTACATGCAGATATTCATTCACAGCTAGTTGAAAAAATGCATCATCTTCAACTCATCACCGCCGTGGCATATACCATTCTAGTCTACACCACTACCTTCAACGGGCATTGTGTCATTATCGACGCCGTTGGGGACAGACCCAACTCACCTCACTGCAATGCATTGGGCGCCTCAACGAGTATCCCTCATAACGGACAGTCGCAGCCAGGATTTCAGGAAGACACCACTGTCTTTGCTAGTCCTGCAGTTCCGTGGACTAAACCTTGGTGTTGAGGTCGTCCAAACATGCCCGCAAATTGCTGCCAGTCGAATACTTGCTGGTCTCCGAATATTACACACCAAACACCGAACTCCTTTAAACGGATGCGGGACCACCCTTATGAAAATTAGGAATTATGCTTCACAAACCGACCCTAAAAACTACAACTCAAAGTACAACAAAAATAACCTGAAGAACGTGTACTGGTATCAACAGCCAACCCCGCTATCAGCCCAGCTCGATATTAATGCTGAGATTGTCCAGCGGTCTAATTCCCTGCCCCTAGTTACCGCGGTAGATGGCTCAAATTGACCTTGCACCAAATAAATGCCGACGGAAGAGACCCGTTCAGCTGCTTCCTTGACGAGAGTTCCAGCGGCCAACAATTTAACCGCCAGCTGATAGTTACCTTCAACGTGCCCGGTAACAAATACAGTCTTAACAAATATTACCTCAAGCAGTGGCCCATTGTCATTCAGATACCTGCTGGTCTGAAATGCCGGGGAAGTTTCAACGGTAAGAACCAACATCTATATTGTAAGATGTAAGAACCAGGCCGTCAAAGGGCCGTTTGGCGGATGCGTCCCATTCTAGCAATTCGTCCCACCGCCACCGCCACCGCCACCGCCACCGCCAAAGACAAAATAAACACCACCATCTAATATGAAGCCCGTAAATACGGATTCGACACCAGAACCAACGCCAGAGGAACCGGAACCGACGGAGTGGGAGTCGGTTCCAGCTCCCGCTCCGCCTCCAGTTTATAACAACGATGCCGGGTATAGTCCCGTTGCAGATAGCTATCGGACGGACGGAAAAGAATATACCGATAATCCTGGCCAGTATGCCAAAAGAAGCGAGTTCCATGATGGGAATGGTATCTTTTATAGGAAGTTGTTTGATCGGTATGTAGCAAATGAACTGGACGAGGAAAACGGTATGCACACGGGAGACAAAATGCTTAGGTTCAAGCGCAATCAAACTAAAATTGTGAAAACTTCTTCTTTTATTTTCTTAGGTATATGTACATGTACGATGAGATTTGTTTTATAGAATTGGTTTCTTTTTCGTTCTTTTCGCTTCTCTTCTCTCTTTACGGGTCGTCGCGTTTAAATATTTTACCTACTTTGATAGATCTATATGGTTATAGAGCAGATTTTCAAATATACTTCTTGCGGGTTACCGCCTACTTCCAGTATTTTGTCCTGCCGAGCTGTCAAGTCCAACTAAAAATAGTAGGCATAAATCGATATCTTGATTGACTGACTCAATTTCTACAGTTATGCACCATCCGATACAATTATTATTTTTAGTAAAATATTTGGTCTCGTTGCCAGCCTCGTCACCAAGGAAATATTTAAATAATCTTCCATCGAATTTAAACAGCTCGCTTAAATTCGAATACATTTACAAGCATAACCTCAAATTCACCCAAAGATCAAGCATCGAACTTCAACACTCTCCCTCATCTTCCACCCCGGTTTGCTCGCCGGGTCCACAAAAGCAGTATGCGCGCATCTCCCACCGGTCTCCGTATCAAAACACATCAACAAAATAGCTTCATCCGCCCCCAGTTCCGAACAATAATACCACCGTTGTCCGTCAGCGTGCTTAACTCCCAGTGTAGCACCCATCCACTCCGGATACCGGTGCTCAACTTCCACCAAATCATCTTTCTTCACGGTCTTCGTATCCGCGAAACACAGCGGATGGCACACAACCGTTCCGTTGAGCGGCATCCAGAAATTAATGAGCCGAACGCGACCCTTGAGGAGTTCTGTCGCTCGGGTTGGTAGATGGCGGTGCACCCTTGCGGTGGCGGACCATTCGGATTGATCTACGTGGGTTCGGACCACGGGACCTCGGTTGTGTTTCGGTCGACGGATGGTATGGTCGAAGATGAAGACTTCTTCCGCACCTAGTCTTTCCGAGAGAACTGATTGCAGTTTTGGATAGAAGGTTACCTTAATATCTTCGTCATCACGCCAATTTGTGCCCCGAAAAGAGAGGTTTTGGAAGATCTGGAATGCATGTGAATCGCAAGTGTAGGACGAGACCGATTGCCTGATATCCTGGAGGGGGACTTGGTGTACTGCGGAGTGAAAATTGAAAGACGGACCACCGTCGGTTGGTGGAAGAACGCAATTGTACGGTATCGCCTTGGGATCGGAAGGTGGGACATAGAATGTTAGGGGGACGGTTATAGGACCCGTTGACGGTTTTTGTACCGGTTTCGACTGTAGGGCTTTGGTTGTGAGGCTACTAAATCGTATCGTTAGCTCATCGCTACCAGGCCGTCTATCATGGTATCGCGTACCCTTGATGGAAGATCCCAGCATGGAAACTTTCTCTCTCCTTAAAATCTCCTTGGTGGAAATTTCCAGCATGAAAATTTCCAGCATGGAAGTTCTTCTTCAACTCCCCAGCATGAAAATTACCTGCGTGAAAGTTTTCACCGGGATGGAAATTCGAGTTCTCCCCGACATGGAAATTTTCCCCAGCATGGAAGTTCTCTCCCACATGAAAGTTCTCCCTCTTCACCTCACCAACATGAAAATTCCCCGCATGAAAGTTCCCACAGTCGACCGTCTGACCAGCATGGAAGTTACCAGTCCCTTCCGATATCGATTTCTCGACTACACCCGCATGGAAACTATACCGATCCGTAAAGGTTAGTGCCAGTTGAATAGAATCCCTTATTAAATTGAAGCCACAATACAACGGACATACTTGTCATTCTTGATGGTCTGGATACTGTCGTTATAAACACGACGTTCATCGTCAAGCTAGATTCCCATAAGCATCGTATTAGCACAGAATATACCGAATCGATGGATACGTGATATTTGTAGGCTAGTAGAAAAGTTACATACCAATCCCATATGGAAATCACAAGAAGGCGCCATCTTGCAGATAATTTACTCGGGCTCGTTTCTTCGAATATTGTTAAGTTCGAATAATATCAACAAAAATCCAATTAATCTTCTTTAGCAGAACAGGAAAAGGGGATTCTTCAGGAATATTAAAGTCGTATCGCACTACACTCCTAGACAATAACAGCCTATTTTATAACCCCTCCCGCTCGCAAAGACATTCCAAGAATATCAGCATCCCCCCCCTCATTCCTCCTACGCCTCCAAACCAGTTCACGCGCACCCGAATTAAATTCAAAAATTGCAAGCGCACAAGAAAACTCAATTGAAACCGTTCCAACCTATTAAAAAGCCCGAATAAAACCATATCAATCGATTAGCGGGGGAAAGATATCAAAGTCTCCGCGTGCATCGAACGTGCATATATATTCAGCTGAACCTGCGCGCGCAGCCAGCTCCGCATTCCAGATCGGCAACGCGGCTTCTCATTTCGTGGAAGAGCGAGATCTTAGCACGCGGAGGTGACGTCCGCGGCATTTCTCCCATTCGTCAGCTCGGTTATCTTGCGATCGGGGAATTTTACCCAGGGTTTTTTCTTTTTTCAAGCTTCAGATCTAGTTGATAATATTCATCATAGTACAAAATGGGAGATAGTGGATACATACTCCACAGGGCCGTGAAGCAGAGATATGTACATGCATGCCTCCTGCCTTCTGCATGACTTGTCACAAAGTGTAGCGCATAAGGGCACAGAGAAAACTTGATTTTTGGTCTTTGTGACGTGTATCAACCTTCGGCGATACTATATCTGATCCTTCAATTATCGGACCTAGTCGTATCGCTTTAGATCCAGTCTGGTGGCTCGTTTGGATCTTGATAGCAAACAGAGCTGCAGAGGTGATCTAGATCCTGATCGATCGTGCCAAAGAGGGTCACTTTCCGCTTTGGGCCACTTAGTCAGAATCACACAACAACGCATCATCCTGAGTGAGAAAAATATTTAAGCGAATGTAATATTTCTGTTTGCTAGCGAGCGACTATAGTAAGGCATCAATGTATCAACTTTATCGTGACATTTATATGAGAGAGGTGGGTAGGTAGTAGAGAAAGACTCGGGAAGCGTTGAGACGGGTGAGCGTTACGGGGAAACACGACAGGATGGCATATTAGGGAAGTCTATACATTAGACGCCGACAGTCGCTCAGAGTAAAAACAGGTATAGAATTGATGCACCACTCGTGCTACTAGGATAGAAGTACATCAAGTGAATAAAAAAGAATCACCCTTATATTATAGACCCCATTTGCTTTCGTTAACGTTGCTCTATGGCAGTATATAAGAAAACCAGAAAAAGAAAAAGTCATATATAAATGGGTCGTAGGCAGTAATTCCTAGAAGGTTTATCTCATCAGCGAATAATTGTATCCTAGGAGCCGCCTACGGCACCTATGTTTAAATCCCGCGAATACGTCCGCTGCAGAATGAGCATCGCCAGAATCCATGGGCCTGGATAGTCTTGAGATCCACCTTGGTACAATCGACTTCAGCACGACAACCCCATTTCTTTCGCTCTTTCAACTTCTTAGCTGTGGCCTCATCAACGACATCGGCCTTAAGATTTGGACTGGATCGCATCTGAATAAGACGTGCGGAGAGTTGACGGGTAGCCAAGGAAGCGGTACCGATGTGGATAAGAGTTGGTGGAGTGGGATGCAACCCCTTCTGGAACCCGTTCTTGCCATCAAGAGCGTCATCGCAACCATAGTCGCTGCCAAGAGTGCTATTCGAATCAGCGATGGATGCATAGTCACTCTCGATGTCGCCATCTTCGTCGTCGTCAAGCTCTTCCTCCACGTCTTCGTCGTCGTCGTCATCAGCTTCGGATTCCGAATCGAGGTAGGATTCTTCGGCGGAGCGCATGGGAGTTGGAGGCTTCATATCCTCGGGAGTAACGCGGAAATTGCTGTATGGCTTTCGCATTTGAGGATTCTTGAGGAAGGTTTTGGTAATTGTTTCGGCATTGACAGGTTTTGCGTGCTGGCTGGTGCTGCTCCTGTTGCCGGTGCATGTGGTATCACAAATGGTGGCTACAACTTTCTTCGTAGTCTCGACGCCAGCTTTCTTCGGACGGCCGAGCATGGTGATCGACTTGGCGCGGCGGAGGGGTGCACCGAATGTCGAAACCCAATTCTGTTTCTTAGGGGTTGGAGGAGGTGTCATACTGGCAAGAGGAGGGGTTAAGCTCTTGAATGGCCTCTCGACACCATCGAAGGAGTCAGCGGCTCTGACGGGGAAGTTTTCACCAAAGAGGTTACGAAGGTCTTTCTTTTCCTTCTTCTCGAATTGACCATCGGCCAGTCCGGTGCGTCCGATCCAGTTAAAATCAGTAGCCTCAAACTTTTCCCAGTCCTTCTCAGAGATAAAGTTGCACCCGATACCGCGACCTCCGCAACCACACTTAGTATTGATATCCGCCTTGCAGCCGCCAGGGAATCTGCCATAGGCACATTCGACGATTCCAGATCGCGCGAACAATTTAGCTTGTTCGGCTTGCCAGATCGTGGCATCGTTAGTACAGTCGCTGCAGAGCATTGTCTTGGAGATGAGACAATGGCAGAAATCTTTCTCAGAGCACTTGGTATCACCGCTCAGATTGGTCACGCTGAGTTGGTGGTCGGAAAGGTACAGGAGACCGACGGTAGAAGGGGTAGAGATGCCAGAATCAACTTGTGGGGGGGAAAAGGTTTCGCCAGGAAGCTCAGAAAGATGCTTATCACACAAGCGATGGTATGGAAATCGATCAATGAAGGCAGTAGCACCGGTGTCGCATTCCTGGAAGAATGTTAGAAAGTGAAAGCTATTAAAGAAGATTGGGTAGACTTACAAAGCAATAGAGGGACTCGCACCAGATACATCTCCAGGATCGATGCTCTCTGCAGTCATGGCCCCAGGGCTTGATGCTGATTCGCTTGTTGAGGTTACCTGCAGGCTCCATCGGGAGACTACCACCACGGGTACGGGTGATGGCAAGCATTGTGATGATATGATTAGATGGAAATTTGAGGCTATTTTGAGCTTGAGGATGATGATTCGGTCAGTCGATATAACTAAAAAAGGAAATTTCACAGCAATGGACGAACACAAGTTTCGGGAAGTGATTGCACATGATAAGAATGGAATGAAGAGCACATGCGGATTATTTGAGAGGTAATTGATGGCATGGTACAATAGGAGTGACACCTTGGATGGATGGAGACAACGATAGAAGGCCACGAACCTGCGAGGAAGAAAAGTCACGTTGGTGAGATGGCCAACCACCTGGATTGGAGAATATCAAACAAGAAATGTATATATATAAAGAAGGTACTGTTTGATTCTGGATCAGATGAAGGTGACGAGATGAAGTTGGTGATAGCGATGGAATGAAGGGAGTGACAGAGGGAGTAGTGGAGATGAGAAGGCGGAGGAGGAGGAGGAGGAGGAGGAGGAGGAGGAGGAGGGAGCCTGCTTCTGTGCGGAAGAGAAAGACGGTTGGAAATAGGGCACGCACCAGAGACACTGCAACAACTTCACTCTTCGATCTGTACCTGTTACACCACACTGCCAGAACAAGTTTGACATGATAACACTCATCTTGACATCACCAATCTTGCTTCCACGAAAATATTAAAATACATTGAACTGATTCTGCAATCTGGTGTCGAATTCATGGAAATGGACGGACCGACTCGACTACCAGTAATCTCTCAATCCTAATAAGGCTCCGTTCCTGACCCGAAATACTGTCAATGTCAGAATTTTTCTTTCAAGGCCACGAATCATAGAAGTGCCCGTTTCCGAGAGATGGTAGTTCCCAGAAAAATACTCCCTCCCACGTTACACGAGAAACGGCATCCTACCTGGTTGTCTGGATTGAGAACTAGACCCGATGTCATTGGTCAGGAGACTCCTGTATTCCAGGATTTGACTGTATACTGACATTTCTTTGTACAGTAATTATAAGTCAAGAATCTCAGGCAAAGTAATTATCTGCTGGTATTCTGAACGGGTATTCGCCTCAATTGGTTCACAGTATAATGTTTTATAAGTTATATCGATTAAGAATTTACTTAAGCTACGATATAGTCTCGAAACTGCAGTCCAGCCCAGATCAGTGCATCCCTACTGGCACGAAACGGTATCTGTTCCAATTTCCGATAATCGAAGCAAGCAAGGACAGGGGTTGGTATCATGGTCTGTAAAACAAGAAATATCTAGCCCTAACACTGTTGGATGGTGACACAGACCCGGCTAACAGAGAATTCCCTCGCGGGCTTCCGTGTCACGGAACTATAAAATGGTCCTTGAAATATTAAATCTCGATATCAGTAACTGTCGAACGTTTGCTGAAAAGTAGTTTGAACGGATCTCTGCTGAAAAGACCATAATTATAATTATATAACATAGTTTCGAGATTAATCGAACTACAAACAGGCTCCGACTATAGCTAACGTACAAGAAGCAAAAAAAAAAAAAAAAAAAAAGAATAAAAGAGCCAAATGAAAGGTATACGTGCGCAGTACTTGTCTTGTAAACTAGCTGCGACGCACGAAGCGCAGAACTGCCGTATCATTCCACAATTTGAATCACCACCTTTCCACCCTTACTACTCCCGCTCCCTTGCACCAACTCCGCAGCCTTCCTACAGTTCTCCTCATCGAACGGGAACACATCCCCAATCACAGGCTTAATCTTCCCTTCCTCCACCAACCTCCCAATAACGCTCAAATCCTTCCCGTTCGGCTCGAGTCTGTGATAATCGTATACCACACCCGCCGATTTCGCGGGTCCGGAAGTCCTCCATCTCGCGTTCATGTTCAGCGCGCAAGCGACATACCAAGGTGTATCCGGCATGGATTTTTTCAGATCCGCTCCTGATGGCATGGCGGCAATTGAGACGAATCGGTGGTTTTCCTTGAGGAGGGGGAAGAGCGGTGCCACGGTGCCGCCTGCTGTGTCGTAGATGAAATCCAGCGACCGTGGTTCGATAACCTTTGCGGGGTCTTCTTTTTTATAGTCGATGACTATAATAATAATTATGTTAGCATGCACGTAGAATAAAACTCCGAAGATCTTAAAAGAGGGTACAGACATCGATCCACCGATCCAACAAATAATTCCTTCGCTCTAGGAATTTTAGCCCCAGACACCGTCGTGATGACCTCTTTCGCCCCAAACGCCTTTGCAATCTGAACTCCAATACTGCCAGCTCCACCCACTATGATTCACACACCTAATCAGCATCCTCACTCTCCAAAAAAGCCTTAATAGCCAAATTATTCCCAGGAAAAGACTTACTCCCAGCGGTAACCAACACACTCTTCCCCTCCAACGCCGTTATCCCCCCCTCGATCCTCCCAAGCGCCTGATACCCCGTCGTGCCGACCAACGGCAAACTCGCAGCCTCCACATGGGATATATTCCTCGGTTTCCTCGCCACGTAAAACACCGTGGTGAGAGCGTACTCGCTAAGACTACCCCTATGCTCGTGTGGCAAGCGGACGAATATCTCATCGCCGACGTTCCATCCCGCCGATTTAGCTCTCTCGCCGAGATCTTCGACGACGCCGCTGGTGTCGTAGCCGAATTTTGAGGGGAATTCTTGGGTGGGGAGCATGAGTTTCAGGGTACCTTCGGCCATGCGTAGGTCGATCGGGTTTAGTGATGCGGCGTGGACTTTGATGAGGATGTGGTCTGCTTGGGAGACGGTGGGTTTGGGGAGGAGTCCGAGTTTGAAGGTTGACGGTTGGCCGAAACCCGTGGGGAGGTGGAAGGATTTCATTGTGGCCATGGTGATGTTTGTAGAATTGAAGTGGGTTTGGTCGAGGTTGTTGATTGCCAACTGAGTGTATTTCGGAATAAATTATAAAGTGGTCAATTATGTATCGATGTCGAATGCGAATGCATATGGTTGGGTTGAATATACGGATTCGAACCTCAAGAATTGCCGTCGCTTTTATATATAACTTGCTCACATGCTGTCATTGTGATATCGGCCGCATGCGCTGCGTAACACAGTAGTCGCCATTCCAGCTAGCTAAACTAAGTAGCCGGCCAACCGTGTTCGTGCAAACGACCGAGAACCTCTTTAGTTTCAAGAGTGAATATCAGAGAGACAGTTGCGCCGGGTAAACAAGCTTCCGAAGCTATAAGGCAGGTGGAGTACGTTAACGTTTCGTGGTGGGTACTTGAAATCCTGCGACAGGTTCGGACGAAAACCTGCCCCCGAAGTCCGACGGCATCTGGTAGTTAGCGAGGCGAGCTGGAAGCTTCGACCGTGGAGAAGTTTAAGTTAAGCAGATTGCGCCGGCACTTACTTAAGCACGCAGTCTGTCAGCCACCCACATGTGCTTCATAAATGCTAGGGCATCCGAGATAAAATATCGACCTCGGTCCTTCGGGTTAACCCCTGAATTGAAGTGAACCCCAAGTTGCGAAACGCGATGCGCGCAGCTTCCCTGATAGTGAACAACAGCAGCAGCTAGCTGACAGCGCTAAATTTAAATCTTATTCCAACGTATTCGATCGCTGCTGACACCACTTCCCGGCCTGGCAGTTGTTTCCAGATTACTTCGGATCGCGGAGCTAGTTCAACAGACACGCCGAAATGCTTAACTACGTCACCCTGTCACGTCCTTGAGAATCATTTCGTTCTTTTTTTTCTCAGTTTTTTCATTAAAGGAAAGAAAGAAAAAAAGTAAGCGTACTACAAGTATATACTACTATTGTTTATTTTGTCGATACAAAAAAAAGAAATAAAAAAGAAAAAGGAGAAGAGGGCGGGTTCGAAGGCAAGAAGGGTTCGAAGAGAAGAGACAAATCAACCAAATAAATCAAGAAGGTAAAACCTACTTACCCACCGTTGAGGTGAAGAAAGTCGGGCAGAAAAGGGCGCGCGATATAAAAGGTTAAAAAGAAAATAGTAAAAAAAAACCGTACAAAGGGAAAACGGGATGAATGATGACAAGACATTAGGCTTTCTCCTTCTATCTTTCTTTTCTACACAACCGGAACCATCACAAATTCAAATATTTTCTGCATTCGTATGTCTGCTTCTTCTTCGGTTCTTCTCTCGAGCTTCACAAATATAGTTGTGCTTTTTAAAAAGGGGTAGGTGGAGAAAATAATTAAAAAAATGGACGACAAGGAGATTTTGTTTCGACGTAGAGTCAGTGATGTTGATGAGGGGGCGGTGGGGGAGTAGTTTTATTAGGTGAAAATAACAGCACACAATCCGCTCACAAAAACAAGCTGTGTAGATGAAAAATGGAGACAAAGGGAAACAAAATGGTTGAAAGAGGAGATGTTCGAGGGTCGTACGTGAAAGAGCATGGCAAGAGATAGGGGAGAAAGAGGAAATATATTCCCATACACAAGAAAGTTCCCCCCACCAAAAAAAAACGAATTGAAGTTCTCTTTTCAAAAGGTCCTGTTCGCTGCGTCCGACTAGTTTCGTAGCGAGAAACCCTTTCTCTTTCCCTTCTCTTCGATAGGCCGTCCGCTCTCAACCCTGTTCTTCTTGTCTTCGAGATCGAGCCTCTGCTTCTCGAGCTGCTCTTTCATCTCGCGATGACGGGCGTACAGCTCTTCTTCGCTCTGCATGAGTTTGCTCTCCTTCTCCGCGACCTTTTGGCTGAACACCATCTTCATCTCGGCCTCCATCTTGGCAAGCTTGGCTTCGTGAAGAGCGCGTTCTTCCTCCTGCTTGACAGCTGGGTTGACCTCCTTGAAGACGGTGGGATCCTGGATGACACCCATAGTCTCGAGCTTTTCGCTTCTATAGTTCTCGTAGAGAGTGTTGGCGGTATGCTCCTTCAATTCCTCCATATGGGTGCGGATGAGCATCTGGCGGAGCTTGACAAAGTCGCAGTGCTCCTCATTGTCGACCTCGATGACACCCCAGGGATAGCGTCTGCCACGGACCAGACGTCCGGTGTTATCGGTAACTTCAGCGTTGGCACCAACGACAGCAAAGGGGACCTTGGACATGATCTCGTTGTTTTCAGCGATGGTCTCGTCGTCGTCGAGTTCATAGCGAGGTCCCTCGAAGATCTGGATGGAGTGATGTTGGATATCAGACAAGATCTGGAAGAATAAGTTAGTTAATGCTTTTTCAAGGGCCATTCAAGTTCGTGTATACGCACTCTCTTCTTGAAAAGAGCGACTTCCTCATCGGTGAGGGTATCAGCCTTGGCGATGACTGGGATGAGATTGACTTTGGTGTGAAGTCTGCGCATGACCTCAATGTCCAATGGCTTCAAGGAGTGGCCAGTTGGCTGGATGAAGTAGACACACGCGTGGATCCTGTTATCAACAATATTGATACGGTTGACCTTGTTCTCGGCATCGAGATACGCGTCGAAACGCTGCTCAATGTTATCAATGATGGGGCGCCAGGACTCATCATTGTTAACGAAGTCTCCGAAACCGGGGGTGTCGACAACAGTAAGGCGGAGTCTGACACCGTTCTCTTCGATATCGGCGGAGATGGACTGGATGGATACCGTCTTGGGGATGATCTCAAGAGAAGGTCCCTTGCGCTCCTTTGGTGGGTAAAGTGATGTGTTGAAGAGAGTATTTACGAGAGTTGACTTTCCAAGACCGGATTCACCTACGATTTCCGGAATTAGCTTTCGAATTGCCCCTGAATTCAAATTTTAAAATCACGTCGATAGACGACGTCTTGCTGCTTTTGCTGTTTCATCACAGGATCATCATCGCAGCGGCAAAAATCGTCGCCGACGCTTTTTTTCAACGGAATAACGTCACCGGAAGGAATGGACACGTACCGACAACCATAACGTTGAAGTTGAACCCTTTGCGGACACTCTTTCGGTGCCATTGGTTCGGTAGATTGGCGAAACCGACATAACCGGTCAACTTTCTCCTGACAATGTTCTTTGGATCTGTGGCAGATGGCGGGAATGAGCCAACGGGCAGGGTCATGGACTCTGACTTCCCGGCAGGCGGCGAAGAATAGCCGCCTTTCTCATAGCTCTCATTGTCCTGTTGGTAGTAGCTTCCGTCGGCTGCAGCTCCTCGAATAGGGCAGAAGCGAAGTATGGTCAGTCAAACACGTCACAAGGTCAACGACGAAGGGAAGAGAAAAGGCAATTGACAGATCGGAGGGTGGTGACGGAGGTCCATCGCGTGTTCGAGATGAAGAAAGAGGTCTTCGACGGGGGGAGAACACGGTTCGCGATGGATTCGCGATGTCAAATACCAGGGGAAGGGGGTATCGGTAGCTTACACATTGTGTGGTCGTGAAGTACCCCGAGCTCTGAATGGTTCCGATGAAAAAAGGGAGTCGAAATTATATCGATGGAATATACTGATGAAGGAAGGATCGCTCGCGATGCCGATGAAGGAGATGGCGATTGAGAAGGGGTATCAGAATGGATGGATGGATGGATTGGAGGTTGATGATGGATGGCGATGGGAAGGAAAGCTGTGGGAGAGAGAGAGGTGGTGGTAGTGGTGGTGGTGAAGGAGGGAGTGTTTGTCGACGAGAACAAGAAGGGGACCGCACAGGGTTGAACTGGAACTGAACCGAACTGGCGAGCAGTGCTAATTTGGGTCAGGGTGAAAATTCAACTCTCCAACACGCCCACGCCCACTCTCGCTCTCACCTCCACAAACACCGGACTGTATCACTGTCCGTTAAATTGATATATTATCACCGAGATCCGCATGCTACTATTTACAAAACAATAAGAATGCTCTGTCTACTGATCGAACAGGAACTGTCCTCATTCTCAGCGTCTGGCATATTACTCTCCATCCAGAGCTTCGACTTCATATCTCACGCCACGCCGTGTCGACGCATTTTATTGATGAAACGCTCCGGCAAAGTGATAGAAAAAGGGGCACGATGCAATTTCGCCCAGCAATTAACAGATGGACAGGGCTAGCTGAGTGGACCTCATTGGCGGTTGGTCCCTGAGCAGGGGATCCAATTATCTTGCACAAGCGAGGGTTTTCGCCAGGGGGGTTTCTCTTCCTCATGCATCTGATAAGCGAGTCGCATTCTCACCACTTCTCCACTAAATTCTGAGGTGCCTCAACTTATTCGATATCGATCGATTCCGATGGAATGATGTTATCGAGATATCGCCAAATACTTGGTATTTTGTTTGCACAATCTTATCACACTCATGACTACGGTAGTTATTATATCGGGTAGTATCTCAAGTACAGCCGCCGTTACATACAGTCACGAATTCTCGCAAAATTACACGGCTGAGTGGCCGATCAACCGTTACTACCTCGCCATATACGTCGCATTGGCTGATCGCATCTGATCTATATTTATACGGACCATCACTGAGCTAATAAAAACGAGACCAACGAGAGCCACGCGAGTACCTAACCTTGAATATAGACAATAAGTTTTATTATTTAATTCTGTATCACAATCTGGAAAGCTTGGGCCAGCCAACGATATCCGTAGGAGCCCACCACGGATAAGCCTGAGGTGCATCCTTCGTGATCGTTCCCGTGAAATTCGGCGGTCTCTTCTCCAAAAATGACTTCACACCCTCCTTATTATCACTAATAAACCAATTCGATATTAGCAATCAGCACTATATACCGACAATAAGAGAAAAAATACTCACGTGCTCGAAAACATCTCATAAATCAACCTAGAATCCAACAGATGCTGCCCCTCGGCGCTCCCAGCATCCCTGTACATCAACTCCTTCATAAGATACGACGCCATCGTACTCGTATTCCTCACGATATCCTCCGCGATCCCCAGCGCTTTAGGCATGACCTCTTCAGACGTATCCGCGAATTGAGTGAACAGTCCTTCGACCAACGGGTCGTCCGCTCGATACGTCGCTCCCGTGGTGACCAGATGAAGAGCCTTGGACATACCGATCAAACGTGGTAGGAAATACGACGAGCAAGCTTCCATCACCAGCCCTCGACGGGAGAATACGAACCCAATTTTCGCGGCGCGGTAGGCGACACGAATGGTCATCGGGAGGGTCATCGTTATTCCGACGCCGACGGCGGAACCCTGCAGGGCACCGATGATTGGTTTGCGGCAGTGGTGGAGGGCGAGAACGATCTGGCCGCCTCTGTTATACAAATGTGCGTATTAGTACGTAATGTATTTTATACTTTATAATTTATAATTTATATATTAAGGGTAGGACGGATGTGTACCCATCTCTGTGGTCGTTTATCCTCTCCTCTCCACCGCGAAATCCAATCTCCAAGTCGGCGCCTGCGCAGAATATTCTGCCGTGACCGGTGACGATAATACATTTGATGCGGTCGTCGATATCGAGGAGTCCCAATACCTGGACGAGCTCGTCCCGCATGGTCGGAGTGAAGGCATTGTGTTTTCCGGGACGGTGGAGGGTTAGGATTATAATTGGAGTCGGAGTGGGAGATGATTCCGGGTGGTGGGAGACACGGATATGCTCGTATGGGAGGGCGCCGTAAGATGATGGGAGAGAGATGGATTTCTTCTCAGATGCGTAGCTGCTAGGTGCCATCTTTACTAGTCGGCTGTTGACTGATAGAAGAATCGCGTGGGATGAACGAGAGCGATGCCTCTCCGGGATATATAAATATTACATGGTCGCTGCAGATCAAACGGGATGCGGAGAATAAGCCGGCTGGTATGCATGTATGTGGAGGTCTGGGGTGCTGGATGGTGGAGCTGCTTCGACCGAGGCAGAACCTCGGTTTGGTTATTTCTTGCAAGAGAACCACCGTTGTATGCAATGCACTATACGAGATACCCAGGAATATCAATTGCTTAAGTATGTTTAGCTAATAAGGGAATAATATGATCTTGTAACCAGATCTGATAGGCTGTCGTACTTAATTGTCCCCAAGATTGTCTCAATATATTGATATTAATTGCAGCCACAATGTGCACCGCCACTGCCATTCTCTGTGTGGCTGGTGAGTTTCGAGCGGGCAGATTTGGCGGCATGATGACGTTTTGTGAGAGGTTTCCTTGTTTGAAACATCGTCACAGGACGGCCTTCAAAGAACATTATTTTTATATAAAAGACCATCATCGCACTGTGGCCACTCGATCTGTATTCTGTTCAAATCCCATCCAAATCCTATCCGCTTTGCCTTCGCCATATTGAATACCGACGCTCAGGTGAGTCTTTAACTTTTAGTGGTTTAAA
Source organism: Orbilia quercus (assembly GCA_036971405.1). NCBI lineage: Eukaryota > Fungi > Ascomycota > Orbiliomycetes > Orbiliales > Orbiliaceae > Orbilia > Orbilia quercus. The sequence continues at coordinate 786,761 of JAJTUE010000003.1, read as the reverse complement.
TTTGGAAGTTTGTCATGTGCATCACGTCATGCAGCCCGCACAACAGAAGCCGGCCGCGCATGCTGTCATTGTGATTCCACGATACTTTGATATTAGCCTCAAGGCTGCATTAATTGTTATCTGGCATTTTCCCAGAGCTGACGTTGACTGTGACTGATAATTGGTGTGGCTGATGAAGAAGATAAATAAATAAATAAATTTGTGCTCGAAAGCAGCTCCAAAGAAACGTTTGCAGCCCCACCAAATAACCGCCCGCCCCGTCGTCATCCAGTTGACTGTTGTCAAAAAGACAAAGAAAGAACACCGTTCCATCATCAAACCTCCTCTCCGCCCGGATCTCAACCACTCCACCGCTTCAACACTACACTCCCGTTATCTCGACGCTTTTCACATCAGCATCTAATCACTTCAACAGAACTCGCCGGCCATTTCTAAGCTCTGGGTGATCCTTTCTCCGCTCGCAAAATGGCTCCTCCGACAACCCAGCCCACCAGTGGGCCGGTGCCGTTACCCCAACGAATTCTGGCTCTTGCCCAAACCCTCCAGTTCGGCTGGTTCATCGGGTGTGTATCTCTCATTGAATAGCTTCATCATATTCCTAGCTAACAATAATGCTCGCAGTCACTTGACTCTCCTCCTCGCAACCCTCAGATACACCATCTCCTTCATCAAGTTCAACACCGCCACAACAGCCGCACAGGTCTCCTACCGTCTGGGCTTCCTCGCCTGTGCCGTCACTTATGGCATCGTCGTCTACAAGGCCTACCGCGCCAGAATCAAGGGCGCCGGTGCCAACCGTCTCGCTCTCCAGCAGCACCTCATGGCAATGACCGGCGACGAAAACGTCCAATACCTAGGTACGAACCATTCTACTTATAAATTCTTGAGAATTATATCATGTATCAATACTAACACTCATGGCAGTCATGGCCCTCATCTGGCTCGTCACCAGCCCAATCTACCTTGCCCTCCTCCCCTTCACAATCTACTCCACCTTCCACTTCCTCACCTACCTCCGCACCGCTCTAATCCCCACCATCCTCCCCGTACCCGTCACCCCCGCCGGCGAACCCCCAAAGAAGATCCTCGTCTCGGAGGTCATCTCCAAATTCGTCAAATCGCACTACGACACCTCCATGGCCATCGTCGCCAACCTCGAGCTCGCGCTCTGGGGCCGTCTTCTCCTCGGTTGTCTTATCTTTTACAACTCCTGGATTTTACTTATCATCTACACCGTCTTTCTCAGAATCAGAGTCGCTCAGTCGCCGTTCGTCAGACAGGCTCTGGGTACCGCTGAGGGTCTGGTCGATGGGTATGTCGCCGACCCGAGAGCCCCGCCTGCGGCTAGGAACGTGTGGGCTAGTGTGAAGGATGGTGTTCGGAAGTTTGCGCAATACACGGACTTTGATGCTGCTCCGGCACAGAGGAAGACTCAGTAAATTAATAGCATAGCAGTCTGGCGAAAGAAAAGAATAAATGTCGTGTTAAGTGAGGTTGAGCAGTTGAGAGCTTTGTGAGAGAGCAGAATTTCTATTTTTTTTTGCGTAGGAGATAGAAGAAGGCATGAATGAATGGATGATGTTTGGTGCAGATGCGGTAGGGGGGAAGCGGGTGAGCCTCTGTTATATTAGTTGAGATGTGAATCTCATTCTTCTTTTACTTTTCCTGTATCGTTCCGTTTTTTTGGTGCTTACTTTTTTCGTCGGTATCTTCTGTTATGCGAGAAATAAAAAACAATATATATGGATTCAATCGACGGGTTACTGTCTGTGCAATCTGATATCATGCATGTGTGCATGTTCATATATTGCTCCATTAGACACCGGGACGTCGGTAGGATATCTCCGGGCGTAAACTCGGATCCGCAACTATCGGCACATCATACTCGGATCCACTTATCCCTTGCTATAGCTGAGTTACCCGTCTACCAATCTTAGTGAATACGTTGACCGATTCCGACGGGAAAGTCCTCGGGATATATACTCGGCTACGAACGACATCCGAGTGGAGTAGAAGTACACGCATGCGAAATTCTAGGCAGCAGGATTTTAATAAATTCACATTATATTATATATGTGGGATAATTCATGTCGACATCCCGATATCGGGCCGTGAGTTTTGGGATAAGTGGTACGATCAATTTGTGGTGATAAAGTTTTTCGGGGATGGCCGGTAGGTCAGGTGGTGCCGGTTGAGTATGTAAGAAAGACATTAATATTAATACTCAGTATATAGTTAGTAGGTAAGTAAGTACTTGGTTGCTTAATATAATGAATTCGGCTACACCGGCTAGCTAGTGTCAGAGTTACAACGGAGATAGTTCATCTGCGCTGGCCATGTGATGGTTTTAAAATTGGGGTTTCAGTCGGAACTAGTTAATTGAAGGTGATCACGAGAACGCTCGATGATATGGTTGGATTCGTGATTGATCTAATGGACTGAAATTCGTTTATTCAGATTGGCCAATAAACAATTCTGATGTATATGTATGACAGTGTAAAACTAGCTGTTCGAAATAAAAGATAGATAACTGTGTAATGAAGGATATCCAGACCCAAGAAGCACCCATATACGGCCAAGCTAAATATTATATAGTAATTCAACAAACGAAATAAACCTTTTACACATCAAAAAGTGAAAGACGGAACACTCAAGAAACCTGTAGTGTATACCAATTGAACCCATAGCGTATACCGGTACCCACCAAATCAACACTTGACAGCGACCCTCCCCGTTTCCGTAACTTTCAAATCCCCCACCGCCTTCTCCACCCCATTGACCTTCTTCGCCTGCACCTCCTCCACATGCACATCCGTCACACCAGATTTCGTACTTTCCTCCGCCTCCTTCCCAACCAACCCTTTGACCCGCTCGTTGATAATATCACACTCCTTCTTCAATATCTTGGCGATCCACAGGAAATCTTGGGTCTCGAGGTATACCTGCGCGCTAAGCCTGACCCACCAAGTACCGTGATGAACGTACACTTGCACGAACGTATTCTCCCGCCGACCTACTTCCTTCGTGAAGATGGCGTACACGGAATCCACTTCGCTTTTTGGGATTTGTACGAGCGGTAAACGGATGTTAACCATCGGACAGCGCCCGCCGTCCGGGGATGTGGGATCGGGCTTCATCACTTCCGTGCCGAGGATTTCGGCTACTTGCGCGCCCCCGTCGAAGGCGAGAGTGTTGCAGTATTCGATTATTGCGGCTTCACCGCCGATTTCTTCGCGGAATTTTAGGGCCGCGGGGACGCATAGGTAGGGCGTCATGTCTATCGTGCCGGTGAATTCGAATTGTTGTTCGAAGTTTGATTTGTGGCCGGGGGAGAGAGGGGACCAGTATTTGGCTTGGGATTTGGGGATGTAGTAGTGGGATGTGGGGATTGAGGAGGTGATTAGGTGTTGGTTGCGGAGGGGGACGTGGAGGACTGCTGCGGGGCGGGGGGTGTACAGCCATCTTTTTGATATCACGATATCGGTTAGCAATGATGTTTTAGAGGGAACGTAGTATATTAACTGATGGTTTGGAAAGATTGAGAAGGGTGGACTACGTACTTGTGGCAGTTGCTGACGAAGAAGTCGGGCTTGTTCTCGCCGAGGTCGATTTTGATGTTGCCGACGCCGTGTGCGCCGTCGATGAGGGAGAGCACGCCTTCTTCTTTGGCGGCAACGATCATCTTTTCCCAGGGGAAGCGCATGCCGGGCATGCTGCTGACGGTGTCAAAGATGACCAGTTTGGGGTTCTTACCGTTAGCTTTCAGGTCCGCGACTGCGGTGCGGAAGTCGGAGAGAATCTGCTCGTCCGAGACCGGGTAGAAGAGCGGGATGGACACGCAGGTGGCTGGAGTGGTGTCGGTGATGAAATGGACGGTGCGGCCGCAGGCACCGTAGATGGTGCCGAAGTGGAGTATGACATCGCCTTCTGCGTAGGTTAGGTTCCTGAGAACGACGTTCACGCCAGAAGTGGCGTTGGTGATAAAGACTACCTCGGACGTGGGGACGTTGAGGAGACCGGCGATGGCAGCTCGAGATTCGTCGAGAAGAGAGACCGAGTGGTAGCGCATAAAATTGTCCGGGTACTGCTCGGAGAGGAGCTGGAGTTTTTGGCGGTGGGCGAGGATGGTGCTCGGGATTGCACCGAAAGAGCCATGGTTGAGGTTTGTGTAGTTTTCTGGGAAGAGGAAATGTCGACGGAGGCTGTGGCCGAAAGTAGGAGTAGTCATTTTCAATTTATTTTCTCCTTCTCCTTCTTCTTCTATATCTAGTCTATATATGCAATGAAGCCGCGAGATGAGTGAAATGCGGATCGAGGGAGGTTATTTATGGTGTTGTAGAAAATGTGTTGCGTGGTAGTCTCGAGGGCAGCTTAGTCTCGGGGGGCAGCGCAGCTACAAGCGGTGGTAGACGGTAAGGGAAGCTCAAGGGTATCTATTAATTGTGAGTCACCCAATGCGATATCGGATAGGATGGAAAGCTTATAAATTAAATTGGCTATAGTCTGATGGAGGATTAGATCTGAGGCTACCGTCGGATACTTCGCCGCTAGTTATAGTATTTAGAGAGGGGCAGGCGCAGGCCGTGGCCTGGCCGGGTGGGGTTTATATGCCATTGAGCTCTGGATCAAGAGGGGCAATTAATTAATTTCATGCAGATGTCTATCGCGGCTTGCTTGCTTGGGGTCGCACAGGTATGCTGCATCAATAGCAGAGATACATTTACAGCACGATATGACAGGTCATATTTTATATTTCTGCTCAATCAAAGGCAAACGGAGTGCCCGTGCTATTAAATGACTGATTGAATCGAATTGACGGAATTGATTCATACGATGAATTGACCCAATTTAATTTGTGCGACCGAATGCAAACACTACTTGGCATTTATAGAAATCCTACAATCCATACTTAAAATAAACAAGATCGATGGAACGCTCGTGAACGCACGTGGCTGGCCGGTCCGTCGATTATGCCACCTTCGCAGCAGCTCCGTCGCACATCGGTTGCCGCGAGGGCACCGACCAGCAGACGGTCTGCGTTGATGCTGAACAGCGTCCATGTAACATTCCATATGTCTGTCTGGTACGTAGGGAAGGGATACAACTATATTACCTTTCTCCCTCTCTTGCCTTTTCTCTCGTTCTTTCTTACCTTTTTTCAACCCTTTTCGAATTTTGAATCCTCGGTTCGACTCTAATTTTCCTGGTGAGAACGTTTGTTTTGCCGCAGTTTTTTCCTATTCCAGCGGCCGGATTAACCTCGTCGTTTTTCTGTTGCAGGAACTCTAATTGCACTTGCTTTTGAAAAAAATTCGGAATGAAGAAAAATCAAAAAATCACTTCCTTCGTAAATGAAGAATAGAAGCAAAAAGCAGGGGAAAAAAAAGAACGCAAGGAAGGAAAAGAGAAATGACAAAACAGTGCGGAGGAATTCCTATTCTTCTCTCGTCCAAAAGATATCAACTATCTTCCCCGTAGGGCTCAATACCTGTGTCTTCGATTTTCTCATTTGCAGTTTTGATTTTCCCTCTCGCTTGGCCGGATATTTCTTATTTCTTATTCTCTTTTTATTCTGGCTGGGATCTGGTATTTTATACGCAGCCAATGCGAAGGCCGACGCTGACGAACTGGGCCGCTAGACCGTTTCCGAAAGACACGTCTTCCTCTTTCTTCTCTGTCTATTTCCCTACCGGCGTCACGGCTGGAATTGATACTGATCGCTCGAGGTTTGAAAGCCGGCGCATTGCCTGTAAGTACGCAATATTTTCCTACCTGCCCGGTCTCGTCTAGCTTTTTCGTCTATTCTTTTTTTTTTTTTTTCTTCTCTTCCTCCCACCCAGAGAGATATCCCCGGCCAAGAAAAAACGTTAAAACGTCGTTCGCCTCCTCCACCAGTTTAAACCACACGACCACCTGCCCCCATCCCTCCATCGCCGCAGAGCCTCTCCTCTCTCTTCGTCCTCTCGCGCTCTCTCTTTCCTCGATCCCGCGATATATGATTCCGCTCGCCTTCCCTTCCTTTCTCTCCCCGTTCGGTCGAACCCTTCTTTTTCCGCTCCGTTTCGTACACCCTGCCAGTTTTCCAACCGGTCGCCCAAAACCTCGACTCCCGCTAACCAAGCAACTAACTAACACAGGCGGAGAACTGACTACCTACCCCGTACCTGGCCTGGTAGTGGCGCACCCGACCCTTTCGACGTGTCAACGAATTTTCTTTTGGTTTCTAAAATAAAATCATAATCAATAATCGTAATCGAGAAGGACAGCTAAGTGCTCTCTCTCTCTCTCTCTTTTGCTGCATAGCCCCGGTGTTTGTTCTTCGTTGCCTTGCTCGTGACTTTGGACCCTGTTCTATCAGAACAATAGAACGCTGCTCCGTCCCACGGCTAGTTCCTTTTTTATATCCATTTGGACCCTGCCATTTAATATTAGCGCCATCTCTCTGATTTCGCGTGGTGGTGGTATATCCTACTGCCATTATAACTCTGCTTGCCGGTACTACTGCTCCAGCTACCAAACTTTCTCTCTCTCTGAAATATCTGCTCTGCTCTGCTGCTACGCATCAAATATCAAAATCTCCGGACTCGTTTGAAACAAACCGTTTCGAACGAGCTGAAAACCTGCTGCTCAACAAAGACCGCTTTCTGCAAACAAACAAAAAAAGACGAAACGAGAAGGGAAGAAAATAGAAGGAAGACTGCGACATCCAACAGGCGCTGGGTATTTTTTTTTATAGACTGTTGGCGTGGTTGGCGCGAGTGTTGCGGGTGTTTGACCGGGTGTGTTTTGGAGACTTGCCCTTTCCAGGCAAAAAGAAAAACTTCTCTTCTTTTCGTCGATTTTTCTCTCCTCTTTATTTTATCCACACACACACACCACCACCATCAATAACCACCACCACCATCCGCCACCACGATATCATATCATCGTCATCGTCATAAAAGAACTACGACTTCAAATACGTTCAATCGAAGGACATCGCCTGCGTCGTCCGCTCTTCCATCTCTTTCTCATCCTCGACTCCAATCGATCTGATCCCATCGGCCCCTCTTCGCTGGCCCGGACCCATTCTCTTGTCGCGATCCCGCTCAAAATCCCACATTCGAGCCATCCTGTTCCCCGGATATCAAACCGTCTGAACTCCGGCCGACCTCTCTGGAACTCCTCCAACATCGTCCATCGCAGGATCTTGTCCGCTTCTCCCGGCCACGCTTCTCGCCTTCAAAAATAAAAGCCGAAAAATACACACAAATCCAACCCGGTAGCGATCACCACGTCCCTACCGTATTTTTGTGTTATTTTATTTTATTTTTTCTCTAATTTTTTTTGGGAGGCCGTTTTTCGTTTAAAACAAACAAAATAACAACAATAAACGAGCACAAGACCATTTTCTCTCTCGACATCGCCAGATATCAGGCTCTCTTTCGCGTCTCGCATCTGCATCACTTTGTCATCCATCTTCTGACAGGATACATCCCACGCAGAGATTTTATAAATCTCATCATCTAAGAGAGTCAAAATGTCCGCACAATCGTCGTCGGTCTCTTCCACAAACGCTGCCGCCTCAAAGGACGCCAGCTCAATAGGAAACGGTGTCTCCTCAGGAGTACAAACTTCATCAGGGAGTCAACAGACTGAGTGGTAAGTTCCTTTCTTTTTTCCTTCCCCCACACATATATACCTTCGTTACCCCTCCTCGAACCCCTCCATTCCAATCTCTCAGCGCAACCTCCTGCAGGGCTTTTATATTCTCCGATTTCCTCTCTTGGCGGCTCGTGCTTTGAGGACCTGCATGTATCTTCCATGTGACGTTGAGTCGCTGTCCCTCTGCCGATAATTCGTTCGTTTTCTCCTCTTTCAAGTCTGGTGTCTAATCTTAAAATGTCGTCTTCCAGGGTTCGTCGAACCACCAATGGTGTCTCGTCGTCAAATACCCCCGTCAATACCTCCACATCCAATCAATCGGGTCCTCGACGCCCGTCGCTGTCCACAACGCTCACCCACCATCCTCGAGATCATCCTTCAATGTCGGCAGGCGTCCTGTCAGGGGCTTTAACCCCTTCGTCATCGAATCCATATCCACCTCTTCATACCGCCAGCAGAGACGCCTCGAATCTCTTCAAATTCTCAAAGGACTTTATGCTACACAAATTCGAAGCTCTCGAGGTGAACGGAACTCTGTCCGACAATTCCAAGGTCAACAAGCTACTGTTGGGAGAGTCCGAGAAGGAAGGTCTCTTTGGTGGTGGCGTGTGGGGCAGCAAGGACCGGAATGGCAACGGGACCGAGGCGTGCTGGGACCCTCTGGGACAGCAGCGACCCGTCTCCTTCGAAGCCATGACGACAGAGGAAAAAGAACTCTTCCAGAATGTCAACTCCGTCCAGAAGCCTCATCACACTCCCAATACCCCCGGTGGCCCGAACAGCTCATCTGGTCCGCCGCCGGGTCAAACTAACCAGCCACGCGTCTCAACCTCTGCTACGAACCTGAACAGCAATTACCACAAATCAAACATCTCGGTTTCGTCATCCACGGGTACCTCTGCGCCGCCGGTGGTCGCCTCGCCAACCGCCAGGAATCGTCCTCGCAGGGATACAGGAGACAACAATCCCTTCCCGCCCATTGGTCGCCGTCGTACAGATCGCGGAGAAGATTCTGGTAATCTATTCGATAGATTCATGAGTCGGGCGCAGTCTTATAACAACCAATCAAGTGATGATCTCCGTGAGGCTGAGGACTCCAATGCGGGATCCGGTCGTGGTATCTTCAAGCGACAAGCTAGCGGCGGTCCTTGGAGTGTTGCTAGTCCGGTTACCCCTGGTGGCTCGGCTCACAGCGCTTTCTCGAACGGTGCCTTTGGTGGCGTTGGAAGCTTCGTTCTCAACTCTGGCGTCCCTGTCGCTAAACCCGAGGACAGAAAGTTCGGAGGAAGCTTAGGGAAAGCAACTGGAAGGAGCCTTCTTGGCGACAAAGTTGAGGAGGAGAATGAGGATGTCGATGGTCACTCCGATGACGCGGAACGCCAGGCAGCGTATGAATCCTCTCTTCGTCAACTATCCAGAGAATCCGAGGCCGAATCTGATTTCAACCTGAACGAATTTGGACGTCGTCCCGGTAGCACCGATACGGATCCTTATAATCCGCGTGAATCACTTCGATCTGGAGACCTTGGCGTGGATAATCCGTTGGAAGATAAACTCCGAAGCTCCCACGGGCAGGAACCCTACTTCAACGAATCTTCCATGGGTTCGATCGGACGTAATCTCATGAGCTCCCCTACTCGTAACCTTGGTGGTAATAATGCCTTTGGCACCGGCCTTAATGCCCTGGGCAGTAACGTTGCCAGTCCCTCCTCGACCCGTCAAGGACAGCACACTCCGATGTCCGGTTTCCACCACAACCAAAACCAAGCCGGTAGCGGCATGTCCGGGTCTCAAGGTTCGGAGCCTCTCTCGCCTGCCGACACCAATCCGTACCAGAGCCCACTTCCTGAAGCGGAGGACACTCCAGGTGACGACGATGGTAACGGTGCACCCGGTTTGCGTAACTTTCGAGCCGCAGCTGGAAGTGATCGTAGCCAAACATCTAGCGCTGGTCTCATGGGTGCTGGTCTCACCGGCCTTAGCGGCTTAGGAGGCTTTAACGGTCCACTTGGAACTCCGGGATTGTGGTCCAACCCGCCGCTTCCTCGCGACGGTCCTTTAGGATCGGGCACTCCTCAGACAGGTGGGATAGGGTCTGGATTCTTTGGCCCTTCCGCGGACTCGTCCGGTATCGGCACCCCGAGTGGGATGCCTAGCGGGTTCGGTACGACAAGAGCGAGTCGACTTGGCCAGCTGTTCCCCGTAGAACAGCAACAGCAGTTGCAACATCTCCAGGAGCAACAACGTCAACAAAACCGCTCGATGCTGGATGACGATGGTGGATTTGACCCCACTGAGGCTTTCCGTGCTCTGGCCATGAGTGACAACGCTAAGGGAGAAAATAGAAATTCTTCAGACAGCTTGTTCGGCTCGACGTCGGCCCGTCTTATGGGTGCTGACAATCCATACTTTGGCAGCGATCCAGATGCGCCACCTGGTCATTCAGGGCAGCAGATCCAATCAAAGGCATCTATGCCAGCTCTGTCGCACCAAAATTCCGTGTCATCTCTACAACAGTTCCCCCCTGGTGCAGCTGCGCCTGGTGGAGGTCCTCCATCCTCGAATCAGCCAGGTTCTCAGCGAAACTCTGGCGGCCACATCATGATCATGCCCGATAAAATCTCTTGGGTCTACAAGGATCCTTCTGGAAAGGTACAAGGTCCGTTTTCAGGCCTAGAGATGCATGACTGGTATAAAGCAGGTTTCTTCCAGCCAGACTTGATGATCAAACGCCAGGAGGAAACAGAGTTTGAGCTTCTCGGTCATTTCATCAGACGTGTCGGGAACTCCAGGGAGCCCTTCTTGATCCCCATGCAAGGCCCAGCTTTCCCTCCAGGGTCCGGATGGACCGCACCGAACCCCTGGGGCCAGAATACAATCGATGCAGCTAATGGCATTGTCCAACCGCCTTTCCCTGGCGCTTTCCCCACATTTGGGACCACTTTGACTGCAGAGCAGCAGAATGCGCTCGAGAGACGCAAACAAGAGGAGCAGTATCTTATGGCACGCCAGCGAGAGTACCTTGTGCAGCAGCAGGTCATCGCAAAGCAGGTCGCTGCCGCCCATCACTTGTCCAGGATGAGCCAGGAATCTCTCCACCATCACCCATCTCAGGCGAGTCTGCACAGCCAACCGAGTCTGACTAATATTCAGAGCCCCGGTGCTTTTGGCGCCCCCCCGAGCCAAACGGGCGCGTTCAGCGAACTCAGACACACAACGTCTAACCCGTCTTTGGAAGGGTTTGGGTCGAGAGAGGACTTTGGTACATTTCCTGGTGCAATTCAAGCCCCTCAAGGCTTCAGACCTAGCGGTACTGGACCGCAAACAGCGCAGACAAGTAGAGAGCAAGCAGAGCTATTGGAGCGGCAGAGAGCTTCAATGGCTAGACAGTACCAAAGCCAGCAGCAATTGCTAGAAAGGCAGCAGCAGCAGCAGCAGCGATCGCAATTGCTTCCGCAAGGCGTGGGTACGCAAGGACAGCAGGGTCTGGTCCAAGGGCAGCAAGCCGGAGTCCAACGGGACATGCCCCCATATCAGGTAGCTGCCGGCGATGATGCTATAGATATCACGCAAGATGTAGGTTTTGACAACGATGCTAGGCACGATATGAACGGTACGGCACTCGCCGATGAATTCGAACTTTTTCAGCAACAACACCAACTGCTACTACATCAGCATGAGGAGAACCTGCGCCAACGACTCGAATCAGGGCAGGATCTTTTATACTTCCCCGAAGATTTTGATTTTGCCTCCATGCCTCGTGCTTTGCCTCTATCACTCGAGCATGATCTTAACGAGACCTTCTCCTCTACCTCTATGACTGCCGCCCCGGGACTTCAGCAGCCGCAGTCGCAGCAGCAGCAACTGGGTACATATACTGACGAAGCGAGTACGAAAGAACCAAGCGTTGCGAATGAATCTTTTAACACTTATGATGACGATGATGACGAACATGTTTCAGAACGTCGACCTCCCTCCCCTCCCTCTACTACTATGGTTCCGGAACCCCCCAAGAACCCCTGGGCCACAATTCCCCAATCGAGCATGCCTCTTCCATTCCCCGCCCCCAGATCGGTCACTTCACCTCGTCCTTCCACCGCCCAATCGGTCCCCAAATCTCCTTCTGTTGGCCCCGTAGAAATCGCATCTGTGCCGATCGCACCTTGGGCCAAAGATCTCGAAACAGCTCCAACGCAGAAAGGACCGTCTCTCAAGGAAATCCAGGAGAACCAGGCCAAGCAGGTTGCTAAAGCTGAGGCAGCAGCCCAGGAGGCCCGCCGTCAAGAACTAGCTCAACAAGCTGCCTTGGCCGCAGCTAGTACACCATCCCCGACTGTCTCTGGACTCCCATCCACATCTACTTGGGCTGCACCCGCACCGGTTGCAGCAAGCACGAGTGTTTGGTCTAAACCGCTCGCCAAAGCCGCCACCGGACCGGTCAGCAAGAAGACGCTTGCACAAATTCAGAAGGAAGAAGAAGCACGAAAGCATAAAGCAATGGCAGCGCAAGCTTCGCAAACCCCAATGGCCTCTTCAATAGTACCACCTACAGGCACTCCACGCCGCTCCGAATGGGCTTCTAAAGCTGCAGCAGCGGCAGCGGGACCTAGTTCAAGCGCATCTGCCAATCCGACTATTGGGGCTTGGACCACTGTTGGTGCTGGCGGAAAGAAAATTGGTGGACCCGCTTCGGTAGCTAGTCCTCCACCTCAAGCTCGAGCAACGCTCGCTCCTACAACACCGACAAAAGCTGTAAAGAAACCCGCCACTCTAGCAGCAACCGCCAGCGTTGCCCCCGTGCAAAAGACCGCCAATGATGAATTTACAAAGTGGTGCAAGATTAATCTGAAAGGGTTGAACCAAGGGGTAAACGGTATGTTTGGAGCCAAATACTCAAATATTTCGAAACAATGCTAACGAGTATGCAACCAGTCGACGACTTTCTTAATATGATAATGTCATTCCCCCTTGAGGTCGACCTAATCAGTGACAGCGTCTACCAGCAGTCTACGACAATCGATGGTCGTAGGTTCGCTGAAGAATTTATCCGTAGGCGGAAGCTTGCTCAGCAAGGAGTGGTGGTTGATCATGGCCCTCATGCCGATGAAGCCAAAAGCAGTGGTGGATGGAACGAAGTTGCGAAGAAGGGTCGGGATACAGCTACAGGCGGAACGGCAGCTCCAAACACCGCGGGAGACGCCGGACTTGGGAACGGGAGCTTTAAAGTCGTGCAAGGCAAGAAGAAGAGAAGGTAGATTTTCTCTTTTGAGTAGCGGATACGATTATGCTGTTCGATATTTGCCGGTTCGATTGCGCGACATTCTTGGTTTAGCAGAAGCGGACTTGATATTTCTTTTTTTCTAATTTGACCTTTTGGAGCTCTCTTCCTCTCTCACACTCACCGAATTATTAGTACCGCATATTGTTGACGCGCGAATAACCAGATCTCTCTCTCTCATCCGTCTTGTTTTGGATATGGTGTCGTTGTCATGAGTATATTTGTACTCGACTACACTTGCATACTTGTTTTAGTTTTGTTTTCTCTTCATTATCATGGTTCAACGAACGAATGAACGAACGAAAAACAACTTCATGTTAGGAATTCTTTTCTGTTTTTAGCTAGCTCGCTTGTAAATTGAACGAGTCAGTGACAGCTTAGCCGGGACTAGGAAGAAAATATTTGTTTTGCTGTTTTTAATTATTAAAAGCGTACCCTAGATGCGTATGACCTTTCTATCAAAATGTCTACTATATTGGAGAGTCCCTTTTTTTGGATGATGAATGTGAGAAAGATTAATTCCATTAAAATTACTCTGATATTCAACGGACTTGGCTGTAATATTATATTCGGATAAATTTTACAATATATCTCGAAACATCATGATAAGCTACAGGTATACAACTTTTAATAATATACCAATTATAATTAGCGATTCAGGAATCTGTAGTAGGCTTTTTGCACGAGCACTCTGTATAAATACCACGTTTAAAAGAAACGAGTCGTGATAGGGTACCTATATGCATCTTTGCATGTTTGCATATCGAACTTGAGTGGAGTCGTTCGGGCTGATGCATTTCTCTAGCAACGCAGAAAATCTAACAGACACCTGCACTAACTACAGGTGTCGTCAACCCACGTTTTACCACACTATTTTGCCAAGAATGGGGTGCGCATAACGTTAAATTTGTCCCTCCTGTTCCCACACCATTTTTTGCCAGCCCGGGTTTTGTTTGGTAATCCGGAGAAGGGATGTTCACTGCGCGCAGCATTTTGGGGCAGATTCGGATCGAGGCAAAGGGTGGGGAGCTTCACGTTAGCTTTGACAGGGTTGTGTTTGATCACTATGTGCGGGAGACGTAATAAGATACTAGGATGGAGGCTAACGTTGGTGGCTATATATATCCCTTTGCGCCATTCTTTATACTTTCGATTTGGGGATTATTGATCGGTAAGGTAAATATTTACGAGGTCCCGAATTTTTCGTCTTTGGATTTGGTAACCTTGCCTCCACGTCTCGCAGGAATTAAAGTACCTTAAGACTGACGGTTGCTTAGATATTTATACTAGAACTAGCTCGGTTATATCGAACACAGTTTTAAATTTTGAAACCGTGATCGGGATTAGGGTCTGGCATTTCGAAAAATGGATCACGTCGCGCAATCGCAATCGCTGGCAGATGCCTACCGCACCGTCTCTCAAAGGCTGAATATGATCCAAGCCCCGCCGCCGTGGGAATACCAACGAAGCCGGTTCCACCGCTGGGCTCGAGGGTTCGGACTGGACGGCACTGCGAAGCGGAGTCCGTTATTCGCGGACGATACGTTGAGAGAGGAAGTTGGGATTTCGTTCGATTCGTTCGTGGCGGATTTCACGACGGATGTAGCGTTGGTGGTGAATTGCGGGTTGAAGTTGCAGAAGGGGAAGAAGAGCGATGGTGGGGGGGTGTTTAGGAAGGGGTTGAAGAAGCTTGCTGGGAAGAGTAGTAGTAGTAGTGAGGGTTCAAGTTCCTCGGCTGGTCAGCAGTCGCAGCCGGATGTGTGGGTTGTTAAGATGCCTGGACGGTGGGAGCAGAAGTTGCAGGAGTTTTCGGCCGAGATGGATATTTTGAACCAGATTATGCCGGTGGAGGAGTTGGGTGGTTTGACGGCGGGGGTTGAAGCGGTGGATATATCGGGGACTCAGGAGGCGTCGGCTGCGAATACAGATGTTACGACGACTGTTACTACGACTGGGGAAGCGGAGAAGCTTGATCCAGAGCAGGAGCGGAAATGGGCAGAGTTACAGAAGTTGGAGGAGTTTGTTAAGGATAAGGAGAAGGGTGCACTGAATGTATCTCTTTCTCCGCCGTCGAATTATTCTGCGAAGGTTACCGTGAGGGTGTACTTTGACGACGAGAGCCCGAGTGTATGGCAGGATGAGGCGATGGGGTATATCAAGATGAGACATGGGAGTTTTGGTACGTTCATTTCTTGAGATGCTAATTACCAAGTAATATTATCGTTTGGCGGTGGCTGACCTGTATTTTTCTTTTAGAATTGTATCACCGTTGCAGGTATATGCAGCCGAGTAAATCGAATTACACGACCGATACAGATGAAGATTCAGTTCTATTCGACGTCGAGTGTAATCCCAAATACGAGAATATGAACCCGGGAACGTGCACGCTGCAGGGATTCGGAATGGAAGCGTGGGATTACGAGCTGTCGTTCGGTAAGCCGAGGGATAGTAGTATATTGTGTCGTATGCGTCGATGCCGGATGTATCGGCCAAGCAGCTGATCAGACGGCTGGACGAGTTTCAGAGAACGGGGACGAAGTTCGGGTGGTCGCCGAAGAAGGAGAAACATGACTTGGAGGAGTTTTTTGGGGATATGGGGTGAGTGGTTGATTTCTCCCCTCTGGTTTAGAGTACACTGGCTTAATGTTTTAACTCGTTCTTAGTGTTACGTATTTTGTTAATTTTGCGAACGAGGCGTCGATGCGGATTGGTGATTTCTACAAGCAGCTGAACCGACGCGATATCTTTACGGATTTTACGACGATTTCGAGTATTTCGACGCAATGGGCTCAGCCGCGCGGTGAAGGGGTTTCGGGGATCTGGAACTTTCTGTACCAGATAGTTCTCGCGAAGGAACTGGCCGTTCGTCTTATGGCGGTCAACGACGGTACATGGTACTCTGGCTTCACGGCGCGAGTTCTCGCGTCGTTAACGGTGCCGGATCTCTGGGTTTCCAGCGTCAGGCTTGATCTGTCCGAGCCGCCTTTCCCCGCGGATTTACTACGCACTGCAAAGACGCCAGAGGATTCGATGAGGTTCCAACGGCTGATGAAGGACGCTGAAGAAGCTGGTAAACGTGGGGAATGGCAGACAGCCGTAGATAAATACACGGATGCGCTCAAGATCGACAACTCGCTCGCTACGACTTGTATATTGCGGTCGAAGGCTTATACGGCGTTGGGCAAAGCAGAATTAGCATTCGATGACGCTGTGTCTGCGGTGAGACTCAATCCGAAAGACAAGCTCGGTTGGGTGATAATGGGGGATGCGTACATAGCCGCTGTCGGTAACTTGACCAGGGCGAAAGAAGCTTACCAGACCGCTCTCGCGTTGACTCCGGGAGGTACTGATGAAGATGTGAGGAAGAAGGTGGACGATGTGACGGCTAAGATTAATGCTCGAGTCAATCGGATCAACACGACAGCTGACGACGATTTGGCTCTCAAGTTGGAAAAGGAGCATAACGACGAGAAGTACGATATCGCGGGACGGATCGTGGAATTTCACTCGAAAGTGCACGAACGACAGGTGGAAGGATTGATACATTTCGCGGAACGGATGAAATGGCCGTGGGTGCACGAAGTCCGCGAGGCGGCCGAGGACGTCTACGCTAAGCTTAAGGGGGGTGCGGTGATTCCGTTCCACGTGGTGGATTGGTTATTTGGAGTCACGCTGCCCGGCGAATGGATGGCGTTGAAGATTATGAGCGCTATGGTGCTGTTGACGGATAGCGTCAAGTCGGAAGGGTTCGCGCCGTACTACGATTGTTCGTTCATCACGAAGCAGAAGAGCTACCATCGGGTTCGAAACGTGCTAGGGAGGGTGCTCGGGTGCTCGCCTGGAGTGATATCGCTATGCGGATGGATCGGGCCGTGTCCGCCTGTGACGTTCGAGCCTCCGTTGGAGAATGGCATCGGCGCGGAAAGGAAAGGACGACACATTCGGGTGAAGGCCAGGAAGGTCGGATTGGTCGACCCGCCGGATCCGAATGACAATGTGATCCGGATAGGAGGTGGCGGTCGTCAGGGTATCAGACCGAAAGCCGATGACGACTTTGGCCAGTATGCTGCTGAGATTAGAGATCCGGCCAACTGGTTTGTTCCAACGGTGCCGACGAAGATTCAAAGTACTACGAAGATACAGGGCGTAGTCTTGAAGGCTTTGCCGTTAGAAGTAGTCGTGGATACGAGTGATCCGGTCAATGTGGAGAAGGACACGGAGTACCGGGCAACTATCAAGTTTGATGTCGACGGCGAGTCGGTTTCATACAGTTTGTTCACCAATCCGGTGTTTGCGACACCGCCACCGTGCTGGGGTGGACCAAAGATGATCGGACACGAGGTTCACAAGAGAGAAGGCTTTCAGTATAATAACATGGTTGCAGCAGAGAAATTGAAGGATCGCACGCCTGAGGATGATGAGGTCACGATTATCAATGCGACTGGTGGTGGAGCTGAAGTTTTGGCGAGAGCGTGGTGCGCGGAGAGAGGAAAGCAGCGGTTGTGAGAAGGGCTGGAGGGCCTTGTTTCGCGTGTACCATCGGCTGCGTCGTGGAATTGAAGCAGAAGGTTGTCATTTGGGTGTCATGATATCGCAGTTATCGTTGTTAGTAGTATCAAGTCGAGAATACAAATATTAACGTAATGATACTGCGGTGTTGAAGTCATGACACAATTGATAGTGCGAAAAGAGGCATCGTGAATCCAATCGGGTTGGAAGCTCGGGGCTATCCGTAGCTCGGGCCTCTTGCATAGCCAAGAGAACACTAAATCTCGATCAAAGGCGGATTAATTGGGAGCGATCGAGATCTATAGATGTTTGCGTAGATTTTCTAGATCCAATTAATTATATTAATAGATTGTTAATGATACGTATCCATGGATGAGATATAATTGGAGCTCACCCGCTAGCCGTTTGAGACCACTTGTTTCCGATCGAATTCATGGATCGCGTTTTCTAAAGTTTCGTCACTTGGGGTCGCGATCTGGAAGTTCTGACATCACGATCGTGCGATTCCACTGAACATTGATCTGTGATTGGTTTAATGAGACGATGCACGTTGTTTTCGGCTTTGGTGATATCATTTCGACCAAAGTCATGACGGAATATACAGTTCATTATGTCAATACCGCTTACGAATGGTCAATTAACTTTGAGGTTTTGTCGAGTCGACAGGCAAGCTGTTCAACATAAATAGGCCGGGCTTTCACTTCCAGATCAATTGACTTTAAAACTAAATATCATCATAATAAGAATCTCAAGCATAGAAGCATCATAAACCTTACATTATACTTCAATCTATAAATCATAATTTCAGTCACATATCTTTTAACTCCTTAAAATTAAAATGTCGACCTACAAGCCAACCGAGCATGGCGGTATGAAGGAGGACGGTATGAATATGGACTCAATTGCGTCTCTATTTATGGCAAATTGAAACTAACACTCCTTCTCTGCTCAGGAACCCCTGACAAGCGTACCAATCCAGAGCACGGCTTCGGCGGGCAAGACAAGACGCAGGTTTCCGAATTGGGCCGACAGGGCGGCGCGACCCAACCGGACGACATCTACAAGCCATCCGAGCACAACGGGATGAAGAAGGACGGAACGGAGGACAAGCGTATGCGTCCGGAGCACGGGTTCGGATCTCGTCCAACCGAGGAGGTGCAAGAGATCGGTCGCAAGGGAGGACTTGCGCGTGGAGAACAGGGTGAAGACGATGAATAATTAGATATGTTCCAGGGGCGGTCTACAAGGCTGACTGGCATTCATGTCGGGAGTCATCAAGGAATGAGATATATGTATTCTGTATTCTAAATATGCCACGCAGATATTAGTTGGACAATTGAATGGAATATCATTATGACTCTCATGGAATTATATCGTTTTCTCACTATTATCAACTGCCATTTGGGTAGTTGATGCCGAATTGGGAGCCGTGTGAACTGAAGAGCTGACATGGTTGTACGCGTCAGTGCGTATGAAAAGAAGTCGTAACTTGCAACAAAATTGAATAGCCCGATTTTCGGCAATTTAGTGTATTAGCTGTAACTAAATGTTGTTATGTATGATGTATGTACGATAGATGATATATTGGCATGATGCGTATGCCCTGGTGATGAGGATGTGTAGATGTCTGTGAGAGATGTGTTGGGACTGACGTTCGGGCAGAGGCTGAAGAAGGGCGACCGCGGTACCCCGGAAATCGAACTGACCTGAATTCGAACTGAATTCGAACTGTCTTGAACCCGGTCCGGCTGAGAGTTTGTCCGTTTCAATTTCAAATATTTTATATTATTTATATTATTTATTTTATTGCTATCACCTCGCACTTGCGTAGCTTCACAGAACTGCTCTTTGGCGCTCACACAAGACACCTTGGCCATCTCTCCCGTCTACTTTCTCACTACCTTACCGACATCCAACGTTTGATGCCTCGATCCGCTAGTAGATAGCTGCTGCCGGCTACACGCTATCCCATCTCGACACACTCACCACTCCTCGCTCGTCCTGCTCACCCTCATTTATATACGCACCCGGAACCGGCGGGTGACTGAAACCACCCCCATTTGATGTCGAATCCAGAGGAGAAACCGCCTCTTCCAGATGGCGATGGCATCGGAATCCCCATCGAACATGCTCCCTCCGACACGTACGAGGACCCGGTGGTAATCGTCAATCGCGAAGACGCCTCTTTCGACGAAGAGATTCACGATGAAGAGCCGTCGAATGGGCAGCTATCTGGCTACCAGTCCGCCGTCGAGGAGGTCCCTACCGATACCGAAGAAATGTTCACAGCTATCGAGCATCCTTCCGATTCGATACCTGAGCCCGTATTACCTCTGAACGGCTCGAGCTTTGCTGAAGACCCAGCTGAAACTAATGATGCACTGTCTCCCGCAAGCGTTGACAACGAAGAGGCTGTCATATCGCAAGAGCTGTCGGAAAAACTAAGCTCTCAGCCTGTCACCGGTCTAGGGATACAGGAGAGTCACCTGGCAGAAGAAGTCAATGGAAATCATCCTGATGTCGAAGAGCAACCTGCGCCTCCAACCTCTGACGACGGTCCCTCCAGTCCAACCCCTCAAATCGTCACAACTTCCTCCGAGCCATCATCCCACCCATCATCCCCTTCAGTTCGCCCGACTTCATCTTCCTCCTCAGTACCACCTCGTCCTTCCAATCCAACCCCTAGCCATGCCCAGTCCGTTCGCTACCATCTGCCCAATACCGTTTTCATCGTCCAGACCCTCGAAACCATCGTCGCTAGCCGCGATGCCAGACGGCGGGCAGACCTGGCCGAAGCTACCCGTCGCGCTCTCGAGGCGATAAAGGACATGGCACCCGATGCACCCGACCCGGAGATAGTCTTCGAGCCATTGCGGCTGGCCTGCCTCACCCATACCACCACTCTCACCGTCACCTCTCTCGACAGCATCGACAAGCTCATCTCCTATGGCTATTTTACCAACACTCCTTCGTCGACCACTACTACCCCCTTGATCGAACGTGCTATCGACACAATTGCTGCCTGTTTCATCGGCGATATCACCGACGACAAAGTCCAGATGCAAATCATCAAAGCTCTCCTTTCCGCTGTCCTCAACGATAAATTTATAGTTCACGGTGCCGGCCTTCTAAAGTCAATCCGACAAGTCTACAATATCTTTCTTCTCAGCCGGAATGCGACAAACCAGACGGTAGCTCAGGGTGCGCTCACTCAGATGGTCAACTCTGTTTTCGAGAGAATGAAGACCAGGATTGCATCCCGAGAGGCAAGATCAGAGCTTAGTGGTTTGCAGGACGCGGGAGGAAGTACGGTCACAATCGGTGCCCCGCCTAGCACAATCGGTGGGGAAGATGGCGACGAAGAGAGTACCGTATCTGGAGATACGCAATCTCATCTTAACGGGTCTCCTGCCACACCAGGCGAGAAGATCACGCTGCAAAGTTTTGAGCACAGAAAAAGCTTTGATGATGAGAAGATTATGGATAACGCCCCAACAACAATCACAGTACGGCCTCAAAGTAGCAGCAACGGTCCGGTTGGGGGCAACCAGGTGGAAATACACCCCGAGGGCGGCCAGGTCTCGGAAACTGACGCGGAAGATGAGGTTTTCACCAAAGATATCTTTCTCGTTTTCAGAGCTATGTGCAAGCTCTCCATCAAAGTTCTGCCCCCCGAGCAGATCGCTGATCTTAAATGTCACGGGATGAGGAGTAAGCTGTTATCACTACATCTAATCCTCACAATCCTGAAGCAACATCCGCTCGTATTCTCAAATCCTCTTGTCACTATTCGGGGAAGTGGTGCCGAACAGCCCACCCAATTCGTACAGGCTATCAAGCAATATCTTTGCCTCTCATTAAGTAGAAATGCAGCTAGCGCTGTACCCTGGGTGTTTGAAACCTGCAGTGAGATCTTTTGGCTGGTTGTGCGGGACATGAGAAGCGCCCTAAAGGTATTATCGCCTCCAATCTAGAAGACGAACAATTACTAACAGTTCGCTTATCATTTATAGAAAGAGCTCGAGGTGTTCATGAAAGAAATTTACCTTGCAATTCTCGAGAACAGGAACTCCAGCCTTCAGCAGAAACACTCCATCCTCGGCCTCTTTGAACGCATAGCAGGGGATCCTCGGGCGTTAGTGGAAATATATCTCAACTATGACTGCGATCGTAACGCTCTCGATAACCTGTTTCAGCGTATCATCGAACACATTTCAAAAGTCGCAGCATTACCGGTGGCGATGAGTCCCTTACAACAACAAGCTTACATTGACAACCACCCTAGAAGAGGTTCCGACGGGCACTACCATCTTATGCACCTACCCCCTTCGTTTTCTATAGCTTCTATCGGGGCTGCTCTGCCGCCTGGTTTCCACACCGAAGGACTGTATCCGCCGGAATACATTCTCAAACGCCATAGTATAGAATGTCTTGTGGAAGCCCTTCGGTCTCTGGTTTCCTGGGCTCAAAAGGGTATCGAAGCTACTATGATTGAAACCTCCCGCGATTCAGTTGATAAGCGTGAATCCTTGGACCATACGCCGGTGAAGGGGCACAGTGGACCTGGTACCCCGCAACTTGAGCTGGACCGACGGGTTTCTTCGGCCTCGGATTTGAACAGCCTCGGTGTTTCCGATGACCCGAGCCAGTTCGAAAAGTCCAAATTGAGGAAAAACGCCCTGACAGAATCTATACGGAAATTCAACCAGAAGCCCAAGCACGGTGTGAAAGCACTGATAGAGCAAGGATTTATCAAGAGCAAGGAGCCCCACGACATCGCAGAGTATCTGCTTGCCCATAACTCCCTCCTAGACAAAGGCAAGATTGGCGAGTATCTCGGTGAAGGTGATCAGGCAAACATTGATATCATGCACGCCTTTGTTGATCTTCTTGATTTTACGCGGATGCGATACGTGGATGCCCTCCGCCGTTTTCTTCAGACGTTCAGATTACCAGGCGAGTCTCAAAAGATCGATCGGCTGATGCTGAAATTTGCCGAACGGTACATTTCTGGCAACCCGAACGCCTTTGCAAATGCGGATACCGCCTACGTCTTGGCGTACTCGGTGATCATGTTGAATGTTGACCAACATTCGTCAAAGATCAAGACTCGAATGAAGAAAGAAGACTTCATCAAGAATAATCGTGGAATCAACGACGGTGCGAGTTTACCCGAAGAGTATCTGATTGGAATATTCGAAGAAATCGCGCAGAATGAGATTATTCTGGAAGATGAGAAGGTTGCAATCCGTGAGAGCAAGGAATCCGCCCAGAAGGCGGCAGGTCTAGCGGCAGGTATCGGGCAGGCTTTGGCTACCGTTGGTAGAGATTTACAGAGAGAAGCCTACATGCAGGCATCCGAAGAGATGGCCAACAAGACGGAGCAGCTCTTCAAGACGCTTCTGAGGTCTCAGAGAACCAGTTCGAAGAAGGTGAACAACACAATCAAGTTTGTGCACGCATCGAGCTTCAAGCATATTGGACCAATGTTTGAGACTGTGTGGATGTCTTTCCTGAGTGGCCTCAGTGGTCCTACACAAGATTCTCAAGACTTGGAGAGTATTCGACTCTGCATGGAAGGCTTCAAGCTAGCCATTAAAATCAGCTGTTTATTCGATCTAGAGTTGCCGAGGATATCCTTCGTCGGAGCTCTCACGCGTTTCACGCAGTTGAGTAATTTGAGCGAGATGAAGCCGAAGAATGTGGAAGCTCTCAAGGTACTGCTGGATGTTGCCCAAACCGAAGGCAATCTTCTCAAGACGTCGTGGAAAGATGTTTTACTGGCTGTCAGCCAACTTGAGAGATTCCAGCTGATCTCACAAGGTGTGGACGAAGGCACGCTGCCGGATATGATCAAATCGTTAAGAGCAGGCTCGGACGATAACAGACGCACTTCATTCCACTCGACCAGATCTTCGAAATCGATACGCAACAAGATGCCGAATTACTCTGCTGACGTCGCGGAGGAGTCTCGGAGCAGAGAGGTCGTTATCGCCGTGGACAAGATCTTTGCCAACAGCTCGAAATTGAACGGTGACGCTATCGTCCACTTCGTACGTGCTTTGTGCGAAGTTTCCTGGCAAGAAGTCCAGTCTTCGGCCTCTAGCGAAAACCCTCGTATGTTCAGTTTGCAAAAATTGGTTGAAATTAGTTTTTACAATATGAACCGTATCAGATTCGAATGGTCGAACATATGGGCAATTCTCGGAGAACACTTTAACAACGTCGGTTGTTTACCTAACACCAGCATTGTCTTCTTCGCGTTGGATTCTCTGCGGCAACTGAGTATGCGGTTTTTGGAGATCCAGGAGCTACCCCATTTCAGATTTCAGAAGGATTTCTTGAGACCATTTGAACATGTGATGGCCAACAGCTCGCACGCGAAAGTGAAGGACATGGTACTTCAGTGTTTGAATCAAATGCTGCAGGCGAGAGGCAATATGATCAAGTCTGGGTGGAGAACAATGTTTGGGACGTACAGCTTTGCCGCGAAAGAGCAGTATGGTATGTACAACGGTTCCTTTAGCATGAAAAATAACATGGCTGACTAATATCCTATAGACAATATCGTCGACTACGCTTTCAAGTCCGTCCAGTCAATCTACAAGGAACGATTTGGCGTGATTGTAGCGCAGGGCGCATTTTCCGATCTTATCGTCTGTCTAACAGAATTTGCGAAGAATTTAAGATTCCAGCGCATCTCGCTACAAGCTATCGAGATTCTGAAGACGATTGTGCCGAAAATGCTTGATACCCCCGAATGTCCTCTTTCTCCAAAATCCACGGCCTTTGAACGCGCCAACGGCACCAGCGACAACAGCACGGAAACCGTTATTGGAGGCGGAAAAGTCAAGAACATCAAGGAGGACCCTATGGTTAAATTCTGGTTTCCCGTGTTGTTCGCCTTCCATGACGTTCTCATGACAGGTGAGGACTTGGAGGTTCGAAGTCGGGCGCTAAATCACCTATTCGATACGCTTGTCGCATACGGAGGATCGTACCCGGAAGCATTCTGGGATCTCGTTTGTCGCCAGCTGCTCTTCCCTATTTTCATGGTCCTCAAAAGCAAGAGTGAAATGTCTCGGTTCAACAATCATGAGGATATGACTGTTTGGTTGTCCACAACTATGATCCAGGCGTTGAGGAACTTGATCGGCTTATTTACTCACTTCTTCAACAATCTCTCGCGGATGCTGGATGGTTTCTTGGAGCTTTTGATTACGTGTATTTGCCAAGAAAACGACACCATAGCGCGGATTGGTAGTTCATGTTTACAGCAATTGATTCTCACGAATGTAAAGAAACTGGAGAAGGAGCACTGGGTTAAGATTGTTGGTGCGTTTGTGGTACTTTTCGAACGAACAACAGCACATCAACTGTTCACTGCGCTTAATACGATGTCGGCGACATCCCCCAGCAACGGTCCTGGAATCCTCAATACTGGAAACTTGGACGAGGAGCACGAAATCCTCCAGGAAGATGGAGCAAATGGGCTAAAGATCGATCTAGACAATACGGATCAGAAAGAAGCAACGACCGCCTCACCGCAGGCGGAAACAGAAGCGGCAGATGGCGACATGCGTAACGAAAATCTTGAGGACCAGCAACTCGAAGACTATCGTCCCACGCAGCAATCGCAACAAATCACCGTCCCCGTAACCGCTGCTCGCAAGCGTTACTTCGCCCGTATAATCACCAAATGCGTCCTACAGGGTCTCATGATCGAAACCGTGTCGGAGCTCTTCTCCAACGACGACGTGTACGATCTCATCCCATCGCCTGAACTCCTGCGTCTGATGTCGCTCTTGAAGAAGAGCTTCGCGTTCGCGAGAAAGTTTAATAACGACAAAGAGCTGAGGATGAAATTGTTCCGAGACGGGTTTATGAAGCAGCCGCCGAATCTGTTGAAGCAGGAGAGTTCGAGTGCTGCGACTTATATCGCCATCTTATTCCGGATGTTTGGAGACGGAAAATCCGAAAGAATGGACAGCAGACGAGACGTTGAAGAGGCGTTGGTGCCGTGAGTTATCTCTCCTATCTATTTAATAAACTCCTTAACAGGCAAAAGTAGCTAATTTGATGTGAACATGTAGGTTATGTATTGATATTATACACGGCTACGTCATCCTCGACCGGGAAACGCAGCATCGGAATATTCTGGCATGGCAACCCGTCGTCGTGGATGTCATGGACGGGTACCTCGCTTTCCCGGACGCCGATTTCGAAAGAAACGTCGTGGCGTTCTACCCTGTTATCGTCGAGTTGCTCAGACAGGACTTGAGCGAGGAGATGAGAACATCGCTGATGGGGATACTGCGGCGTGTCGGGGAGATGAAGTTGGGCGCTAAGTCTATCGAGCCGGTAGTTAACGGGGTAGCCGTCTTGCCCGGGAAAACTAGAAGACGAACGGGCAGCGTGATGAGTCGTTAAAATGAGGGCTTAGAAGGCTTTGTTTTAGCGCATCCTTTTTTTTCCTAGGTTTACTAGAGATGGGAGTGGGGAGGTAGATGCAAAATTTTGAATATTTGAGTACTTTGGTTATACTCTTCTGTCTCTTTCGCTTTATAAAATTATTCTTGTTGATAATGGGAGATGAGCTAGCATGACTTTTATTCTTTTTCTTCTTCTTTTTGATGCGAATCTTCCTGCCCTTCTTTTCTCTCTCTTTCTTGCACATATTATCACTACCATCTTAATCTTTGCGACTTTAGCCTTTCTACTGTTATCCCTTTTTTTCGTTTTTTTAATAATTCGGAAATGAAAGCTTCTGTTGTTTTGATCACACTGCACTGCTTCTTAAATCGGGGTATCATTCTGTTATAGCTGAAAAAAAGATTACGAAAAAAATAGACGGGTTTTAGTTCAAACTGGAGGAATATGCATTACCACTGTACGAGCTTGAGGAATTAAGGAAAACTACTTGTCGCCGTACATACCAACGTAGCACGTACATCTAAAACGTATAAACAGCGTAAAAGCTATAAAATAAAAAAACAGAAAGGAAAATGATACAGTTGGGCAGGCTACAAATACACCCAAGTTTAAAATACCACATGAGTCCATTCATCCAACCTGTACGTACGTACGTCTCTTGTTCAGATTCTCATCGTCTATACATCTCATTACCCTTTCCCGTCTCTATCGATCGTGGTTTATTCTAATCGCGTATAATATCGATCCTCACCCGACACCAAAAATGAAAGTAAAAAAAAAAGAAAAAGAAAAAAGAATACACCCCACTCGTTTGTTTCTTCGGAGTTTCGTACATTACTTTTCCTTTTCACCTATTCACTCTCTTTAGCCCGCCTTTATCTGTGCCTTTGGATCCTGAAGCGGACGCGGGAGGCGTTGCTGGAGTTTTTGATGTCTTCATGGCGTTGGGGACAGTCTGTGGCTTGATCTCGACTGCGACTTCCTCTGCACGATTGGCTTCTCTCTCGAGCTGGTCTTTTCTTCTCACGGCAATGTCCTGTATTCAAATCTTAGTATTTGTAATTTGTAAAAAAAAAAAAAAAAAGTTCTTTGGGAAATTTTGGGTAAAAACGAACCTTAGGTCTATAATCGCTAAACGCCCACTTCAAACTCTTCTCGATGATGTAGCAGAGACCATAATCTAGGATCATACTAAACGTCAAGATCGTCTTGAACTCCTCGGTAAATTTGACGAGTCTTAACTTCTCGTTCAATTCGGGGATGAATTCCGTGCTACAGGAGAACGCGATGGCACCGACACCGACGAGGCCCCAGTACATCGCTCTATTCTCACGAATGGACTCGCGAAACGGACGACCCTGGTAGTTGATGGCGAACGTTGAGATCTGTTGGATCAAACTGATGAGGTAGATCGCACTGTTGAGTAATGACGGCTGGAATTCCTTTTCGAGATCCTTGGGACGCTGGTGGGGTTCGATCGCCTTGACGTAGTTGGAAATATAGATTAGACTGACGATGTGGACGGCGAACTGGCCGAGAACGCTACCGATGATGTATGGGTTGAAGATGTTTGGCTGGGGTCGTTCGCGGGAGAGTTTTTCGACGGGTTTGGCGCGGCTGATGGAGAGGAAACAGACGGACATCATCATGCCGCTGATTGTGACTTGGCCGTCGCCGAATTTGATGCCGTCGAGGTAGAGGACGGATAAGCTGTACGCGGAGATGAGACAGTTCAGGGCGAGGATTTTGTACATTTGGATGGTGGCGACAAGGGTACATCTTCCTTGGCGGATGATGTTTGCGATGGCTATGACGTTTGCGAGTTTGGATGTGAATGGGGCGGCGACGGAGGCGTCTCCGAGTTTGATGGTCGGGGGTTCGTCTTCGCCGAGTTCCTGGTCCATCATCATGCTGGTCATTTGGTCGGCGAATCCCGCGGCTCTGTTGGCAGGTACTTGGGCATTTTGAGGTTGATGAGCCGGGGTAGGTGCATTCTGGAGTTCGCCTTCAGTTGCCCTTGGGACGGGAATCTGGGAGATGTCCACGCCGCGGATTCTGGCTTGATGTTCTACGGCCCTATCAAAATTTGGATTATTCGGCCCAGGTGGGAATAAGTGGGCGATGATTGGCGGTGGAGGTGGCGCTGGAGCGTTGAATCGTTTGGTGAGGTTAACTTGCTTGTCGTAGATCTCCTTCATCTTGGTAACTTTGAAATGTTCGCCGATACGAATGAGATCTTGTTCAGTACCGTTGAGGAGGGCAACACCGACGTGGGCTTGTTTCAGGGCGCCAACATCGTTGGTTCCGTCACCACACATGAGAGTGGTGTATCCAAGGGCTTTGAGACCGGTGAGGATAACTTCTTTTTGGAGAGGTGAGACACGTGCGTAAACCCAGGTATGACGTAACAAAGAACGGATGGCAGTTGGGTTTTCGGTGAGTTTGTTAAGCGCGTAGCCAGTGACACAGATGTCTTTATCAGATATTATCTTAGGGTCAATTGGATCCCCGGGGTTGACTGGAATCATAACAGTTTCGTCGACAGATCTCCATATAAGTTCGTGAGGGCTGTTTTCGTCTTCAGGGGCGTCAAGAATCCAACAGTCTCTGTCGACGATTTCGACTTCCCGGGCGACGTGGACGGCCGTCAACGGATTGTCACCAGTTATCATGAGAACTCTGTGGCTGCTCTCATTCAGCATCCTAACAGTCTTCTTGGCATCGTCTTTGAGAGGGGTGTGGAGAACAAGGAAGCCCGCAAAGTGCAAATCGCACTCGACTTCTTCTCTGCTCAAGGCGTTGATCCTGTTGGCGCTGAGGTCCTGGTCCGTTGACAGAAATTTGTATCCAAGAGCCAGAACACGAGACCCACGTCTCGTATAATACTTGAAAGTAGCTTCGTAATCGGCTGGAACAGAGACTATCATTTTTCGGAGCGTTTCGGGGGCACCTTTCACGGCGACAAACGATCCACGGACACGACGGCCTTCGGAATTATGTAAGACTGATGCGATAGAGCTCTGTCGTTTGAGTGCGGAAGAAAATTGGAACCTTCGGCGAATAGTGACAATGCTGGCGGTTTGTGCGAAAGACTTCCCAGAGATTGTAGCGACCTTGTTAGAAGTCAGAGTATCATTTCTACCGAGAGTCCAGCCCAAGGCTTCCAAAGTAGCTTTTTCCATGGGGTCTCCAACAATATCACCTTCATCGAGTCTGACAAGAGCGTGGGCGGTAGCAAGTACCAGGGTTGTTTCGGCACCAGCGTCCGCAACCTTTCTTAGAGTCGGTGTAATATCACCGGCAGAGCCATTAGAAACAGAGCCGCTGGTAGTTAATCCAGCTACACCCTCGACAACCAAATCCTCGCCGGTAAGTGTACCCGTTTTGTCGAAACAGCAGACATCAACACGCCCGGCGAATGGAATTCTAAAGGGCTCGGTGCAGAAGATAGCATACTTGCTCAGTGCGGCAAGGGATGTGTTGACTGCAAGAGAGAGTTCCATTGGGAGTTCCGGGGGAACGACACTGGTGATAATGAGGACACAGTCGAGTAACAGCTTGGACCGTTTTCTATCTTGCGCAACACCCTCAGTCCAGACATACCAACTGGCCGCGATGGCAAACATGAGCAAGAAGAGAATGAACAACAAGGCTTCGACGTTATTGGCTGAAACTGGTTCTGTGGAGTAAATCATGGTTCGAACAAGCTGACCTTGACTAGTCTCGAAACCAGTCTTGGTAACAACTGCAAGAGCACCGTTATCGGGTGCGAGTGATACTCTAACGTTCGTCTCGGGGTTTTCTTCACCACCGGCCGCATGAGTAACCTGCAAGACTTTGGTACCACCATATAGAATAGCGTTCTTGTCCATTCCTTCGGGGTCGATGGTAGCATCTGCAGGTCGTAGGGCCACGGAATCTTTCAGTAGTGGCGTCGATTCACCAGACAACATGGCTTCGTTGACAATTGCAGTTCCTTCAATTAAAATCATATCGCAGGCAACACCAGAGTCTTCCTTGGTTCTTCCAACACTGACAAGGTCACCAGGTAGCAGTTGATCGCTTTGGATTTCAGTCCACTGACCTAACCGATGGACGAAGATTGGATAAGGCTTGATCGACATTCCACGGAACTCGGTGAGGGTTCGCTGACGCTGCCATACCACAGTGGATTCGAATGCGACGAGCATGAACAGTGTGAATAAACTGTAGTACCAGTACTCATCCAAACACCAGAGACCGACACAGAAGATTTGGAAGACGAAGAACGGTGCCACAGAATGCTCTTTGAACAATTCGGTAAATGTCGGAACTGGGATATCGAACGTGTTCGGCCCGTAGTGATGTTTCAAGTGGTCGAGTTCGGAGGCAGACTGAATACCCAGTGTATGTTGGAAAGCTGTAAGCTGAGGTTTGGGTGATGCGGAGAGCGGGTAGACCAGAGGTGCAAAGGTACCGGTTTCCGGATAGTAGAGGAATCGGCGCTTTTGGAAAATGAAGTAAAGCTCTTCCTTAGGCCCGGACTATGTAAAAAATGACTATCAGATGAATTCAGTTGGGAAATAAAGACGATGTAGAGAAGTACTTTATCATAAATGATCTGGCATATTTCTGCTCTTCCTGAGTTTTCAATCGGGATGACTTTGATCAGACTGGCGGAGAAGATACCTGAGGCCTATTGAAATTTCTCATTAGCTGCTATCATATATCAGAGACCAAGATTACCAAATATTTGTACCGAGCGGGTAGTAAAAAGCGTTTTGATATTGACGTTCCATTGACAGCTCAACCATAGTAAGGTTTGCAAACAGATTATGCCACCAAGGTAGAGAAATGTAAATTCAGAGCTGTGAATGTATTTCTGGTAGTTGTCTTCGCGAAAATAGACGGTGCAGAAGAGCGGGTATATCGAGAAAAAAGGCCAGACATAAAATTTGAGGTAGGTTGGAAGCGGATTGTGCAGCGACGCGCGAGCGATCTGAGGGTGGTCGACAAAGGGAGCCCTAGCGAGAGAAGATGTTAGTTCCGAGGATCTGGCAGTGCCACAGCAGGGAAGGTTTAGGCAGGGCGAAATAGCGCATACATGATGGAGGATGAGAGGGCCGACAGGGAGACGGGAATCGTCGCCTGCGGTTAATTCGAGTGGTGGTGGTGGAAATGGGTGAGTTTCGACGGCGACGCTATCACGGTTTGATAATTGATAAGAAGGCCTTAGGCGGAAAGGGTCCAACGTGGTGGGTTAAAAAGCCAAGCGGGATACTGCAGACGAGATCACAACTGCAGACCGGTGAAGGCTAAAAACAAAAGGTCGCCGGTTGGATATCAGAGCCTCAGTTCCATGTGAATGCAGTTACAACCTCCAAATATCGGAGGAAGGAATTAAGGGGCGAAGATGTCGTCGACGAGGTTTTATACGGAGATAGATAGGAGGCGAAAGCGGCTGGTTTGTGGAAGGTTCGAGGCGTTGACGTCGGCGGCCGCTGCAAATTTCAAACTGGCCTCTTTGTGTTCCCGGGGAACCGCCCGGAGCCTACCGGGAAGTTGCCCGGCACCATCTGCCACCCGACGCCGATACCACAAAAACAACGCGAGTTACAACATCTAACAATGAAACAGAATATTCGAAGGCAAGAGAGTGTGTATACGTGTAACGAATGAGCACATGAGTATTTTATTATAATACAACTAGTCATATATGTCTGTCTACACCCAGCTACCCGGAATTATTCTTGTCCGGGCAAATCTTCTCTGAACTCGGATCTCTGCTCCACGACCCCGGCAGGATCCCCGAGAAGGATTTCCGGAACTTCGATGCCGCGCGACCCAGTCGGCCCCATTTAGATTTGCTCTTTTTGGGCTTCTCATCTATCGGTGCGATAGTCTTTAAAGCGTCCAGTGCGGCCTCCAGTCCGTGTATCCAACACTCTGACCATCGTATCAGCGCCCCGAGGATATCCCGAAAAGGATCATCGGGTGGGAGCCACTTGTCATGTTGGCCCAGATCAGTTATATCGTTCATTGCAACCTCTACGTCATAAGCGGATACGGTTCCCTCCAACAGGCTGATCAGATTTTCGAATCTCTCTTTCAGGTTGAATCTTGCACCTACAGTGTACGTCACCGCCTGCTCGCCGTCGTACTCACCGTCTTCGATTTCAACCGCCAAGTTGTGAATATTAACCTCGTAATCATCTAGATCTGGGTATCTTAGTCTTGAAAGATATGCCATATCCGCTAAGAACGCTTGTACTCTATCCAATTCTTCCCGGGCTAGTAACTCCGTGCCGTGGATATTTCTCAACACCAGTCTCTGATCCACGTCGTCGTACGCTGACTGCTCGGAAGTCACACTTCCTGACATGAACATGTGGCTTTGATTTGAAGATTCGTCTAGGTCGATTCCATAGTGGGAGGTAAGATCCAGACGGGCTTGAATTAACTTTTCGATCAGAGGTACGATGTGAAATCGCGGATCACCCAGCTCGAGTTCTTCGTAGTTGGACGGACATTTCGATTGTTGTAAGTAATCGATATCTTCTATCGCTGCCGCAAATTCGCGAATGTGAGCCCTTTCTCTACTATAGTATTCCTCAAACTCTGACCGGGGAATCGTGACTATCTCCGCCCCACATCCGTATGCCCGCATCGCCAAACTACTAGAGTAGTCAATCAAGGAAGTGTCAGCGAAAATATTGGTCGCATCTGATCATGATGGATTGGGCCTTCTACTTACGGAACGACGTGGACTAATAATACGATTCGCATCCCAAACATCGCTAAACTCAACTCCCTCGCCATTATAACCGCTATTCACATGCGACTGAAGGCAGTATATGGAATGTAGGTTGGCAATTGTATTACTGTACGAGGCAAGCATTCCCGTGTTGTAACTAGATTTCCTACTACAATAAACGTGCTCTCCGCCGTGGCCACATGTTTTGCCACGGACTCAATATAACGCAGCGAAATTGGCGCCCCTACAAAACCTGTTAGAAAAATTACAAAAAAAACCTTACTTGACATTTTCCACAAACCAGTGATACCTAAATACATTAGAGCCCTAGATTTTCACGCCTTATAAGCTAAACTCGCGTCACTGTCGTAATATATACAACTGTAGTCTGCGTCACCGTCACCGCAGACTCCGTTATTACCACAGAAGTACTTTTGATATATGTATACGTGCTTGGTGGTATAAAATTCCTCGTTGTCGTGCTAGTGCTAGTGACCGTAGGGACTAAAAATTCACTCAAACAGAAGCACGCACTGGTATACCGTGCTACGCTAGAACATGGCGCCGCGTAAGTTGGAGTTGTGGCAGTCATGGATGATACCGACCGTTTTTCCTTAGCCAATCCGGTTACCGTCAACGTTTTGAGGACCGTTTCGACTAACGTTTCCGTGGGCTGATATGTTTCCGTATTTGTTACAGTTCGCGTCTCCGTCACTGTTGTGGGATATCGGATTGTTACTGTGGTGGTAGTTACTCTATCGACGTTCAACATTGCGATTAGAGAAATGCCGCGCTTGGATAAAATATGTATATCTGCTAGACTCACGAAGTGGAAGCTCCACCGGCGGCAATAATGTACGAAGAGCAATCTGCGATACCTTGACGGGTCGTGTTCCTGAGCGCTAAATCTAAAAGTTACTAATACGCGCATACGGATTCGGTAGGATTGTAGAGTCGCTTACCTCTGAGGCAGTTATCGGTTTTACAGCCGCGTTGATGGAATATACTTGCACCAGCGCAAGTAGCGAGAGTGATAAGAAACAACAATCTCATGATGTCTTAACTGATAATGATATAATATACAATGCCCGACATAGAGCTCGAGAATGGTGTACGGCAGAAAAGAAATTTAAAGTGGAACGTTTGGAATCAACTTTGGAATCTGCGGTTACACAGATTGATTATATATCCCGCCAGCTGCGGTGTTAACGTTATATTACCTCTGAGGTAACATTGGGGTCGCACTTTACCCGGCTTTCGGTTGAGTTTACCATTCCCGTGAATTTTCATGCATAACTATCCCAATGCGGTCAAGCCAAGACGACGATATTCTTGCTTTCGACTGAGAAACAGGTTAAGAACTCTTTCCTAATATCCATGCTAGCCCGTCAATTATTAAAGTTACCCCCAAGATTAAAATGTTAAAACTGATGTGCAGAATCCATAGCTAGCAACGCTAATTAGTTTATTATATATTTGTATATGTTTAAAATTATTCTGTCA
Source organism: Orbilia quercus (assembly GCA_036971405.1). Lineage (NCBI taxonomy): Eukaryota > Fungi > Ascomycota > Orbiliomycetes > Orbiliales > Orbiliaceae > Orbilia > Orbilia quercus. Next base: position 752,661 of record JAJTUE010000003.1, on the reverse strand, counting down.
GTACGTGCTAGGATAGAGATATATACGATCATAGGGTATTTGCAGCAGCGAGATGATTAGGCGGCTAATTTTACGACGAAAAGATTGACCAAGCATCTCTGGTAGCAAGAATAGTCTATTTTGTTTCAGCATTATTATGCTATCTAGAATTTTCTTTTCACTGTTCACAAATATGTTTCGGATATTCTAAGTTTCAAGTTCTTCGGGGATATATATAGTGGCTAGGGGTTTTCATGAATCGTTTGTATTCATCACATCACAGCCTCTTCAAGCTGGAATCTAGAAGACCACAAAGTTAAGTTATAACATAATTTATTTCGATTATTCTTTAACATAGCCTAGCTTAATTTACTTATTCTATATGTGCTTCGAATATGTTCCCACTCTGACAAGCTCAGCTTCTTCAATTAAGAGAAGTGATGGCGAGACTGCTTGCTCAAGTATCAAACGGAAGTCTATTTATCGTAGACGCGAAAGTAACTCGGCGTCGCCGACGGGTAGCATTCAATACCGTACCAATTTGAGAAATTCCAAGGCGCTACGTCAGCTTGAATGGAGTGGTTTATACGTATTCGGGTAGTATGACTAAAATCAAATAGCAATGATGTATGATTAGGAGCAGAACTAAATTGGGGTTGGCCCTCACTAGCATACAAACCTTGAATTAAATTCAAATTGAAAAACTGCTAGCTTATCAAGTTACATTATAAATTTCATGACTGTCGTTGTGCAGAGCGTGACGTTACACAAGCTCCCCAACTTCACTAACATATAACTGGTCCGAGTTGTCAAGGAGATCTCGAGATTTAATTCTAGATTTTAAAGTGGATTCTTCTTTTGATTCAAGGCTAGAGAAAATGTACAATAGGGACAAGGGCGGGGAAAGGGATCGAGGGAGAGTAATGCAAAGATATAAAGATATAAATAAGAAAATGTCCGAGAAGAAATATCTCACTCCCACTGTCGCCACTATCAGACCACCCAGTCTTCAGCTCCCAGCTTCATCAAACAAAAAGGGTCCGCAGATTTGACTCTCCTTTTTCCGACCTACAAAAAATGCCCATATCCTGTCCGTTTTCGTCATGCAAAGAAAGGGAGAGGATGAGAAACGAAAGACATAGGTTATATAATCTACAACAACAGCTCGATCGGGTTTTCGACAACCTTCTTGAGCGTCTTCATGAATTCAGCACCGATGACTCCATCTACGACTCTGTGATCGAAACTGCCAGTGAAAGCGATCTGATCGTCCCATTCGATGCCGCCGTCCTTCGAGGGGAGTGGTGTCTTCTTAACCGTCGCCACGGCGAGGATACCAGCGTGCGGTGGGTTGATGATAGCAGTGAACAGCGAGACAGCATCGTTCATGCCCATATTTGAGATTGTGAAAGTGCCGCCTTGGTATTCCTCAGGCTTGAGCTTGCCGTCGCGAGCACGGACAGCCAGGGCTTTGATCTCATCAGAGATGGTTTGGACACCCTTGGCGTGGGTCGATCGGACGATGGGGGTGATGAGGCCGACAGGGGTAGCGACGGCGACGGCGATATCGATCGAACCGTACTGACGGATAACGCCTTCGCTCTCGAGCCACGAAGCATTGACGTTGGGGTGTTTCTTCAACGATACGGCGACAGCTTTAACGATGAGATCGTTTATGGAAAGCTTGAACTCGCCCTCCTTGGCTGTGGCGTTCAACGCCGTTCGGAGTTTTAGCAGTTTTGTGACGGAGATATCGGAGCTGATGTAGAAGTGGGGGGACGATTGTACTGAGTTTTGCAGCCGCGATGCAATGGACTTGCGCATTCCGGAAAGAGGAATGTCTTGATCCGTGAGACCGGTTGGGGCGCCTGCAGCGGATCCAGAGCCGCCGGTAGGTCCGGAGTATTTTTCGACATCGGCCTTGGTGATTCTGCCGTTAGGTCCGGTGCCCTTGACGCTCTTCAGTGGGATACCCTTTTCTAACGCGAGGACTTTAGCGGCAGGGGAGGCCATGAACTCCAAGCCTTCTAATCTTTCGAGCGATGTTTGAAGGCGATCGCCGGTAGATGTAGACTCCTGAGCGGTTGGCGCAGGAGAAGAGGACTGACTTTCTGATTTCGACGGTCGGGGTTCCTTTTTGGACTCTGCTGGTGGAGCGGCCTTGCTGCCAGTATCTTCCGCCGTGAAATCCTTGAATGCATCAACATCCGAAGCTTCTTCGACCATGACGGCAATTGGCTGTGGTGTCATCTCGTGTTAGTCGCAATTCGGCAGCGTAATTTCGTGTCTTCGATAACTTCAAGGATAGATATGAGAGCATACAGTTCCGACACTGATATCCTTCGACCCACTTGGCTGCAGAATTTTAGCCAGTACACCGTTATCTTGAAATTCAAAGTCCATCTGCGCCTTGTCGGTTTCAATCTCGACAAGGACGTCACCCGGCGAAACACTGTCACCGGGTTGCTTCTGCCAGCCGCCAATGTTTCCGGCCGTCATGGTGGGCGACAGAGCAGGCATATTGACAACTGTATGGGACGGTAGTGCTGCAGTGAAAAATATTCTATTAGCAAGAAGCAGGGTGAATCAATCGTGCTTCAGGGTGTTTACAGGACTTATCGGCATAGTATCTGGCGAACGAAGGGAAGCCGTTCCGGGCCAGGTTGCTGTTGTGAAGTATCGTGTTAGCTTGGATCTATACAAACTAAACAGCACCACTCCTTATCGCCTCGCGGAAGTTCCAATTGAGCGTGAACATTGGCCCAAAATGACAGCAAGAACGGCCGGGGCTATATCCGTGGTATCTCGTGATTCCGTTGGACTGGAGCATAACACCCACCTCTGTAAACAGGTCGCACTATTCACCCTTCCGACGGCCCTGGACGCCAGCAGCGCCGTTCTTCGAGAAAATACCGCAGCGACCATGGTGAAGCGGGGTTGATTCCGGAGCCGGATCGTGGCAAGAAGGCAAACCGAGATGGGATGGAAGGAATGTCTCGAGGTTGAAGGACAGATCGTGATAAGAGAGACGAAGAGGGAGGATGGGAGATCTTTTTTGGGATACCAGGCAGGTCGCCAATGGATGGCAGTCAGTTTACAATTAATTATTGGGCGGTGTTGGACCGGCGTTTCGTTGGGGCAGAATTAGCGTGGCCGGCAAAATTCGAATCTGGCTCGGCATTCCGGCTCGGCATCCCGAACGGCCTTCTTCAACAATTCCTCGGCCCGAACAAAATACCACACGGTCAACGCATATTCTTTCACGAAAATATACAGCGATACAGCTAATCTTCATCTTCGCCCGCAGACGTAACGTACTCGTACTCAGGATCCCACTGGACCGGCCTGTGCTCATGATAAATCGCCCCCTCGAGGATCTCCCACTCAAACCGCAAATTTCTTCCCACTTCCCTCACAGCCTTACAAAATAACAGGTCTATATCCAAACAGCTCGGCTTCTCAGAATCCTTCTCGAATTGAAGCAGTTCTAAGTCCTCACATCCTGCACGGATGAATGATTCCATCGATTCTTCGATCTGCAACCGAGAAGTATCTTTCTCGTGGTTTTCGCAGTTAGGCCACATCAACTTTGCCCGTCTGAGCCTGTGCAATTGTGCTAGCTCTGGGTAAACCATTTTACTTTCTCCGAAAATTCCCGGTCCTCCCGATCTCGTAACCACTGTAAAGGACTCTGCATTGGGAACCATCTTCACAAAGGCTCTATACCACTCTCGCGCCAGATAACTCGGTCTGCTGACAAGAAAATCTCGAACGCCTGGAAAAACAGGCACGTGGTCTAAAATCGAGGCTGCGTCTGCGATTACTCTTTCTACTACTTCAACACCCACTAAATGCAGCTTTTTCAGAGTCGCACCCGAAGCGTGGTAAAACGCGGATGAGACGTAGCAATAACTCATACCCGGCCCCTCTGGAACGGGACACCAGGTATATAGTTTCAGCACGACTTCTTTCAACCCCGAAGGGTACTCTGGTCGGAGAAAGTTAGGATCAGGCCGCTCTGCTAACTCACGAAGCACTTCACCTTCATCGTCAACAAGTGCGCGCTTTAATGCTGATGTGACGATATCGACATCCTCTTCCCCGTCGCGGTCGTAAAACTCGCTGTCTCTCATTGCCCGTTGAGTATGGCATTTGATAGTAACACTCGCAATATTGTTGTAAAACGACAGTTTTGATAATCTGAGAAATATTCCGATAATAATAGCGGTTTCGAAGTTTATTTCGAAACTATTCTGGAATGCGATGTGAAGGCTTGTTAGGTTGGTAAACAAGTGCAAGGTGTTGCAGTACAGTGGGTAAAGATATATGACATCCATAGCCGATCGATCGCGGAGGCTGAACTTGACATGGCTACTCGCAAGCGGTTGGCTTATTAACATAATGAGGGAGCCCGATATTTTTCTTCACATACCGAATAAGCTTGGTTAAGTGGCTTAGGCTTCCGCTTTGGAGAGCATGGATTGATTCCGGGGACAGCTTGAACCCCCGAACAATTCGCGAGCGTGTGAGACTCCGACATATTGTAGAACATTTCGAGACGGACTTTAAGTCTTTGAACGGTAAAAAATCGAATATCGTGAGCAAAATTTCCCGGGGGAGATGTTGTAAATCTAGTTTATTAGCCATTCTCCTTTGATCCATGCACCTGACTAGTCGACTTTGTTTTCGATGGTTTGGATAAATTCTATTCAAACACTCTTTTAGACTTTTTCGAACTCTGGTGATCCAATAATCCGAAGCGCAATCCGAAATACCACATCTCCAACACAGTTGACATATTTAGTTATTAAACTCGAGGTGGACAACAAAGTGTGGAGTGGTCTGACGGCGAGACTAGGTGAGCAACATCTCTCATATGATTATAATCTAGCTATCAATATAGATATGCTGTAAATAGACATACACTTCTCAGTATGATTCTATGGTATTATTCAACATATTAATTAATTTGAGGAAGAGCCCTTGCAGCTGAGAATCGAAGTTACAGGTCTCAATAAATTACACATCGAAAAAATATAAAGGCACAGCTAAATATATTTAGATACTTGCTTTAGATTTCCCAGAACAACTTCAACCAGCCATGGAAAATCGTGGCTTAAGAAAATCTTTCTTCATGAATCGTTTGAAATGCTTCAGTGGCGCTGGATCCTGTTTCGTATCTGCAATAGATAAGGGTTCAACCGGGAGGGGTTCGATCTTCGCCGCGTAGACATCGGTAAGATCCACCTTAAGGCCGCATCTAACCTCAATTTCATCTCCTGTCTTCACGATATTGCAGGCCACCGAGCTAACTTGAACCGGTATCCGATAGCCATATCCTTTTATCTGCAAGAATTCCACTTGCACCAAATTCGCCAACCCGCCATCAACCCACGTCTTAACAACATCCTTCAAGTCCACCAGCTCCATCCAGCTCGCGGGGACAATGCCATCAGCTACCTTTGCGGTCACGGGCCATGGAACCATCACACTCCTCAGCTCTTTCATCTTTAGCAACTCCGGATAAATAGTCTTCTTGGTATCCAGATATACTCTCGAATCGCCTCGAGTATCAAATTTCAGAACTTTTAAACTCGGGAATACCGTGGCAATATCCCGATACGTAGGAGCGCCAACAGCATAAGGGAATTTCCAGTTCCAATTCCTCAAGAAGACCGAATACTGTTGATGTCGAGGCATCACTTCGGCTAATATTAAACCCCCGCCGCACTGACCTACTATCCAGATCTCCGATGATTTTTAAGCTCTTCAACATGCCTGCGCATAAGTGAACAAACCCGTGGGGTATCAACTGTTCCCCTTCCTTCGGCGGCTGGAAGTCAAAGCAGCGAGTTCGAACGGTAATCTCCTGCACGGCGGGTACAGACTCCAGCGGTGTATTCACGCCCAATAAATTCCGTGCTGGACCGTCCGGTCGCTGTGCTGGGGTTGCATCTTGCGCGGTTGCGCCTTGCACAAAATCAATCGGAGCGCGCATCACACCGGGACCCAGTGTGTCGCGAGATCCGAATCCGCCGACTTTCTCAGAGACCAGATATTCGCAATCCGTATTGATTGTTGTCAGATTTCCGTGTATCGTTGGGTACTTGTTAATTAATCTCTTGAATATCCCCACCAAGATTGATTGCTCGACGTATTCATCGTTTTGAGGTGCGATGAAGGGGATATGAATGCTGGTGACGTTTGGGAAAAGATGCATGGAATTGCAATGGAGGATCGAAAGTCGAATTGTTTCGTAAATATCGAATATTTGCATGTTTCCAAATGTAACATGTCTAAGCCAAAATAGCTTCATTAGCTCAATTATCGTCTTTTGATTCTGGTCATCTTGATTTTTATCCTATTGTATACTGGGTATAGAGGTAGTATTGAATGATTTTGATTTTACTTACTGGACACGCTCTCGTAGAGCTGCTAGACGACGACCATTTTGGAACTCACCAATAGATTGCTGCGTCAATTTGGCCTTCTTGAAGAGAACAGGCCAGAGGAGATCTCTATATACACGGGAACATAACGAAAGCGTTTTCAACTCCCGTTAGCCAAGATATTTGGTGATTGAGTGCCAGATCTCAACCGGAAACGGCGTATCAGGAGCGGAAATTGCAAACCTTATAACTTCGCATTGATCAATTGGTCAATTGAGCAGTATAATTGTAAGTTGTGCTCAAAAAATTTTATAGCTGACGCGGTTCTCAAGTACAATGTGGGAGTAGAGTAGTTTGGTTCTGGGCTCGCTTCCGGATATTTCTCTTCTAGGCAGCTAAGAGCTACCACAGCTTGGTTATATAGCAACCAGAAAATCCGAACAGTCAAGCAGCGAATTCAATAAATAACTCTCGATATCTGCTGTATCGAACAAGGCTGTGCTGCGTGCATGTGACTGAGAAACGGGACGGAATTATTTTGCCAAAGCTGCCGGCCACATACCTTATGAATGAAGCTATGGCGGACTGCGCCTCTCTGGCAGCATCTAAATCACAGCTAATAGCGTGCAGCGCTATATAACATGTCAGTTATTAATGCAATGCGAATGCGTGGGTGTATACCATTTCGCGCAGGAGAAACCCCATTCGATCCGATAGCAGATCGTCGGAGCACAGGCCAATATTTCACTGAGAGAAGCTTGTCAAGAACAAGGAGGTCGCCAAGTCATAAGTGGATGTATATGTCGAGCTGCTATCGGCCTCGCTACGACCTTCCCAGTCATCGACCCGCCCGTTGCGGGTAGCCGTGCGCCCGTTGTGTTGCCGACACGAGAAAGCCGACGCAGAAGATTCAAGATGCTACAACTCCATGCGAAAAGTAAACCCGTCAACGGACGAAAATGACGTTCGATCCGAATACCAAGGAACGGCATCCATGATAGAATCCCAAATCTTGGTAGATCTTTAACAGGAGGGTTACGAATCTTTTTTCAAATAGCTTGCTTTTGTAGCGGGATAGTGCATTCTACGCCAAGATAGTTCACCGCTCCGGCGTTCGTTGCTCTGGTAGCTTGAGCCGTACAGCCGGACCTCTTCGAGATATCAATAATTATAAAATATAGATGACATACCCCCAGATTTCAATTACTTAAGTAACTATTGGCATTTCTTCAGTGGAGTCCTAGTACGGATTGTTTCTTTTCCAAGAGATATCTGTTGAAGTAGGGTCTTGGTCAATTGAGTCGCTCTTTAGATACACCAACCTCAGTCCTTCGTTCAAGTCCAAGTTCCAATTGAACCGATCATTTAAATCGATTATAAGCCTTTGCCAAAGTTAAATCCGGAGTCTGTCAATCTTCAAGATGCGTTTCTTCAAAACTGTAGCTGCAGTGAGCTTTGCAATGCTCGCAGTGCCCTCCTTCGCAAACAAGACCGCTCCGGAAATCGTAACCACACTTAACGAGCTGGCAGCTACCGCTCGCAATCTAACAAGCACCTGTGTAAACGACCTAGCCAACGAAAGCGTACCTCAAAATCGCCAGAAAATCGGTGCTTTATGGGTATAATAAAGTCATCATTTTCACATGCTATATCAATAGAATCAATTAATATTTAATCTAATATAAAAATCTCGGTATAGGAAACAACATTGGGATACAACGCCATGGTTGACGACGTCAAGGCCGCCATCAGAGACCTCTTGGGGCAGCACGTCCTCACTGGCACCGAAGTTACGGGTATCGGTATCGCGTTTACTGGATTTACAAATGCCGAAGTCTCCCTTCACAATCTTTTGAAAGCCAAAGCCAACATCAAGACTCTGGACCCCCCTCTCGGACCCCAGATATCGAACATGATTAAAAACTTCAAGAGTAATTATGATGTAAGAGATTTCCTTGCACTTGTGTGGATAAAAATACCGTCTGGGTATCTATTTGATCGGATTGACTGATAAATACTATTATTGGTGATGGATAATACAGAATTACGCAAGCGCCCTAGGCAAGGCGGCCGTATCTCAGAACGGCCCACTTACCGTCAACAAGAATACCCTCGATGCTGTTCTTACTGATGTTGCTGATACTTGGACTCGTTTTTGAAGCTAAGTGGCTTGGAAATTGAAATCAATCATACACTGGAATCTACGAATGTAATATACATAACGAGGTGAAGCTGCTGGGTCATCGATTGCAATTAAATTGAATAACATTTAGCGCTGCTACATAAGATTCAGGAATCATTGTATTCATTATCTCTATGTTATCCTATCCTGAAGAAAGAAAGTGCATCTATTTACATGCTCTGTCGAGTGTTCGTAATTGTGTAGTAGCCAAGCAGTAAAATTGTGCTGTTGGAACATGTCAGATACCCAACACTGTGATTGATAATTTTGGTAAAAGAGAAGATAAGAGACACCATAGAAACTTGCCTGCAATAAGGAAGAAAGACAGCAATAGGGTAATGGAAGATAGAAAAATGTAGTAGCAAGAATACCAGTGCACTTCTAACAGGAAGAAGTTGTTCCTGAAATAGCGTAAATTAATTTCGCTCCTTTGATTCCCCCTTTTTTCTTTCCGTTTCTTTAGCTTTACCCTTCGGTGGCTCAACAACAACATCGCCGCGCGGTACAGCTTCCTCAGTCCAAAATTCATCTTCGTCCCCAGCGGTCAATTCAGCTGTCAAGCCAGCAGTATGCTCTTGTTTTGGGTCCTTCTTTTTCCTTCGAGATGTACTCTCTCTTGCCAAGGCTTTGCGGGCTTCGAGCATGTCAAAATACTCCTGTTCGGTCATAGCTTCCTCATCCGAGTAATCATCATCGTAAAAGTCGGAAGGATACTCGTCATATAACTTTTGAGAACGACTTCCTTTGTAGGTAGTGTGCCACTGTCGATCAAACTTAACATCCTTTCGCTTCTTCCAATCTTGTTTCTTCGCAAGTTTCTTCTTTTGCTTCTCATAATCTCGTTGCTGCTCCGGAGTTCCGCCAACGTGAATCTCTGGGGTCTTTGATCGTGGGAAAATAATTCTGCTGCTACCCATGTAGGGAATATCCTCAGGATCGGAAGGGAAATGCTTAAACCGTGGGTCAGTCGTAGAGAGTGGTTGCGTATTGGGATTGTTTCTCCAATAAGCCATAGGGATGCTTGCCTCATAGTACCCTTTGCTGGCAGAGTAGCGGAAGGTACTGTCGTAGGGCTCAAGTACTGCGTGTTTAGCAAGTGATGATGGTAAGTAAACCCCAGCAAGCCTCTCTTCATACGATCGAGTCGGTACTCGGAGGGAAGAGTCACCGCTTCTTGTAGCAGCTTTGCCTTTGCTAGCGGCAATATTCTGACTGCGATTGGGTTGGGTGGTTGGATCAGAGCGCGAACGCTCGATACCAAGGGCTGAGGATGTCTGTGATGGAAGATCAATGACACTTGAGCTACGAGCTCCCTATTATTGAGAGGTCAATCAATCAATATCAACGTATGTGAGGTCGGAGGGCTGTTAATCCACTTACAAGATTCCCGTGATTTGATCGGACGCGTACGTAAGTCTCATAAACGCTAGCTCTCAAACGTTCCAAATCTTCCCTACTGAGAGTAGAGTCTCCTGGGAGTTCTTCGCGCGCAACCAGGCGGGCAAATTCACGCATTTGACGTTCCAATTCCTGTACTTGCTCTGTAGACTGAGGGTCCTGGCGAATGTCCTGGAAACTAGGAAAATGGGTGGTAGTAGCCATTCGTTGAGAGCGGGGGTTGTCAATGCTAGAGGCAACATGATCTGGTGTGGGTCCTGGGGTATCGGTGGCACCATCGATAATGGAAGAGCCAGGTCCGCCGGCAACGCCGAAAGGTAGGAGTAATTGTGGCCGCTGGCGTGGCAGGTGAGTAGAACTGGTTCTAGGAGCTCGAGGTCGTGAATTCGTGGTAGAAGCGTCTCTGGTGAGCTGTGCAGAAATCCTTGTACTTCCAAAAGCGTGAGGAGGATACGCTCTAGGATGTGACATTCCCACGCCTCTGGGGTTTGGGTGAATGTACGACTCAGGTGGTGAGACAGGATGAGCGATGGGAGTGGATCCAGGGAATGGTCCAGAGTTTGCTGTTGCTGGATTAGCTGGAGTGGGAGGTGTTTGTGGAGAAGCTGGTGAGCTCGATCTGTTTCTTTGCCTCTCAAGGGCGTTCAACATGCTGATTTGTCGCCGGATTTCAGCTTCGGATAAACCACCCCATGCCGCATCCTCCTCGAGAGACAAACTATTGACGGCTGCAGAGGCATTAGTAATGTCAGACTGAGTATTCATCGGATTTGCCATGTCAAGGTTGGATGAGGCAGAGGCTTGAGACTGGAGAGGTTGACTCTCAATCTGGAGGTCGGGATTCGGCATGTTGGGCTGACCGCTAGTGAGAGCCGCAATGCTTCTTCTCTCAGAGCCCCTTGATTCTTCATTACGGGGACGAGCGTTTTGCTCGGGTTCTTGCTCGGGGTCCATATTAGATGATGTTTCTTGAGTAACCACCGATCCAGGGGACCTGTGAAGATGTCCTGATACGGTGAGAGTTGCACGACCTGGTTCAGATAGGGTTCCAGCAGAGAACAGAGGGTCAAAGGCGTCTTGACTACGGTTTTGTCGCTTCGGAGAGGGTGATGACGTTTCAGTTCGTAGATTTTGCTCGACAGGCGGGTCCCTCTGATGTCTTCTCTTAGGAGGGGGCATTATGCTGAACGCGCAGTTGGGTGTAAGCAATCCAGCGTGCACTCGAAGGTGAGGTAGAAGGAGGTGAAGGATCGCGTGGAAGTGAATAGATCGATCCGATTTGATGTCTGAAATTGGCTGCCGAAGATCAGGATCAGCCTGATCGCTTGAGGCGACCAAACTTGATATCTGCTGGCGTCGATGACAAATGCTAGATGCTCGATAGTAGATGATCGATGAAAAATATGATGATGATGATGGATGGATGGTGATAGGTAGACTGCAGAGATTGCTTGCTTGCCGGACCTGAAGAAGATAAAGCAATCAAATCAAGCTGCAGCTTCCCGTTGTCACAGCGTCTGAAATCCAGAACCGTCTGGAATTCTCAAGCGTCTGTTAAATGTGAGCAAAAATATAATTCTTATTCGGAAAAACAGTTGTATCTCCAAGACCAACTTATTAGATCCTATGCACATATATGCTATAGCTATTGAGCAATTTGAGAAGCAGATGAATAGATATCATGAGTCTGAACTTTGAAACATCGCATAGTAGTGAAGTGCTTAGCCTCTTTGTTACACCACCTTGTTGCATTTTTGTATGGAACAACACATAACAACACAATAAACAACGACAACAGTTTCCACTGCTGTGCCAGCTGCCAGCTAGTCTCGCAGAAATCACATTATAAGGGTTCCTTGGCAGGTCGACACGTCTTACGCATAAATTCTTGTGTCTTCTTTCTTTTTCAGCTATTGTCAATTAAGTCTCTGAAATCGACACATTTCCGATGCTATGTCAACGAATTTAGAACCGCATGACTCAAATAGGACTCGGCAAATCGAAATCCTGGTCGAAGTATAAGTTTCCAGAGTATGTTGATATCTGAGCTCCTTTAACTCTGAACCTTCATTGCATGTTGTGATCATTTCTGCCAAATCGACCTGCTTGATGCAAGATATTCTGCGGAAGTAGAAAGTGTTTTTGGGGAACTTTGTCCCAGCTGTAAATCAATCGATTTAACCAAACCAAGCTCTGACACTTAATTCACTACAACTGCGCATGCGACCGAGTTTTGACAATTGGCAATAGTTACACCAAAATATTATCAACACCCAACACCTCAATTGACGGGTAGTGGGCTCTAAAAGTTGAAAAAACTACGTAGCACAGCAGGAAAACCCTGCGCCGTTGCGTATATATTCGAACATTTCTTCAACAATAAGTTTCTAGGATCACGGTGCCACTGGTAGACGGCGACTGCGTAGAGCAAACTTGAAAAAAAATTCATACCGTGTCACATTGAAAGTTTGGATACAGGCCGCTCTAGGCATGGTCGCTGTAACATGTAGTATCTCGACGGGTAGAGCGTCACCGTCTATAAGAAAGCGAAAACTTGCGGTAAAAGAAGATCCCGAAACTTTAACTCGTCCGTTAACTACTCTGATTCACATACATTCATGGCTCTCCGCTATTGCACCTGTTGAAATCTCCAATTCTCATTCGATCGCCGCATCTTGTTATTTTCCTCAAACATACCAATTACCATCTCGATCGCACCAAGCTTGCAAGCTATAGCGTTTACTCTATATTCCCATTTTATCCAGTTGAAAGTCAGCAAACATGGGAAATATCACTTCAAAGCAGTTTCATTCTAGCCAACAGTCCATCACTCTGGTGTGGAATGACGAGCTCATTGGTTCATGTAATCTCTCAGAGCTTCAGCGTAACTTCCCTCGTCTCCGCTGGGGATTCCACAACTTTGAGCCTCGCGGCGAACGCCATTCTCGGGCACACGGTTTATCCACCATTGTTTTCGATCTCGCTCCTTGTCGCGACTTGGTGCTTTGGGCCAGTCCGCCAGAACCTCGCCCGGATGACACTCGCCTCCTCTCATCCACTCGCTTTGGAGGCAGCGAAGCTCTTCGAATCGTTGTCTTTACTCTATTCCGTCGCCTGAAGAATGGTCAAACCTACAATGTTCGCGCAGCCCTCTCAGAAGGCTTCGTCGCTGGCTATCCGTTCCGACACGACTTTAGCCAGCACCGCGACCAGCACCGTCCATCTCCGCAATACGGCGACGAAGATCTTGGAACCCGCGATATATCCGCATACCTTACCCTCCTGGAATCCTTTGTCGAGGTCTCTCTCGTGCTCGAGTGTCTCGACAACGGACAGAACCCCACTCGAGAACACATCGAAAACTCGTACAGTAATTACCGCAAACACATCAAGCACAACCTCGACGATGTTGAGGAGTCTCTACGGTTCCTCAGAGTCGCCGACCTCCTCGCCCACACTCAAATGATGCAGGACTTTACCTTCCCCGTGCTTTCCTCCTTCGATACTCTCTTCACACGATACCATGCCAACTCCCACAACGTAACTTTTGCCCAGCACGGCGAGCGCCAGTGGCACCTCTCCCGCCGTCTTTGCGACTATCTCGAACTCGAACACAACGAGTTCCAGAAACGCAAGAAGGCTCGCGAAGCCGCTATCCTTGCGGAATTACCGCACCCTTTGCTGCCTGGTATCGGGCTCGAAGGCGACGGTCTGGGCATCTACGAAGACCAAATGGTAGACAACAGCATGTTCATCACGCTGAGCTCCCAAGTCCTCCAAAGGATCATTGAAAGTTCTCCTGTGACCGTAGACCCCGCCCAGTCCACTCCTTCCCACAACTCCATCCTGTCACCAGACCACACTCCCACTCAGCTCCAGATCACGCACGGCAAAGAACCTCATAATCACGATCATGTTGTCATTCAATTGCGCATTTTTAGAAATCCTCCCAAACACGGAAACCTCGGAATGGTCAACCAAGCCGACCGCTTGACACCATCTCATACCCCTATTCCTTCACGAAGGGGCTCTCCCGCCCCCTCTGATTACTTTTTTGCACCACATCAAGATCATCATGGGTTCCATCCTAGAAGCTCAAACATGGCGGCGCCCCATCATCCTGGTATGAGCGGAAGAGGTAATCCCGTTCTTAATAGAAGCAATACCTTCCACTCTATCGATGATTTTGGTTTCCCACCAACACATAAGGGAGACTTTGGTCCTGATATGGGAAAATTTAATCCTAAAGACGATAGATACAGGAATAGGAGGAAAGCTGCAATGGAGGATATGGGTATGGGTCTTGATCCTAGCAGGTTTGATGGATTCGTCAGTGGGAATGGCGCATTAGGAACTCATGGCTCTATGGATTTGCAAACCATCATGGCGAGAATGATGACACAAGCTGTGCGAGAAGAGAAGAAGAGAGAGTATACGATGCCTTGGATGAGGAATGGGGGATCCGGATGTGGAGGCAACGGAACCAAGTTGATTGGATACACTGGTGGTGAGGGGTTTAGATGAACAAAGTCATAGAATTCTATAGAAGTCCCTCGATAATTTTGCCTTCGCGATTGATTCTGGCGATTCGCTTGATGTGTTCACTGGTGTGCTAGCTTTTCAGATTCTCTTGGTTTTTTTACATTTTGTAACTAGATTTCCAAATAACAAATGTGATATATTATTCTGTGATCATTTCATCAATTGATCAAGACAATATCCTTTCTGATACAATCCACGTACACATCTCAATTTCGTCTCGCCCGCCTGAGTCACGATTCTTGCCGACATTGTCTTTCGAAACCTTTCGTCTCAATTCGCCGGGAATGTATGCAGCTTTGATTTTGCTGTTTAGCACCCCCGATTTTGCCATCATCGATATATTAAGGAAGATCGATTATTAAACAGCCGAGCGGTGTATCCAATAAGGAAATTTTTTGATATCGCATCGACGTAACGACCCATAATAATTTCCATATATAAACTGTGGATAGAATAAGAGCTCTCTTCAATTGCAATGAGATGTGCATGAGATCGTGCAGATGTCGCCAATCATGTTTATCCAACACGGTGGAATGTTGGAGAACGAAGCCAAGATGATTAATCCGTACAGTTGTGGCACATGTACGTGCGGACACACAGATCACATTTTATAGGCCAATTGCAGATGATAACTTTCCACAATAGTCTCGTACCTTGCCCCTTCCGAAGCTAGCTGTGGGTCGATGAAACAATGAGTCAAAAGGAAGCTCATCAAAACTCTTTGAATTGACCAATGATGCTCTCGAGAACCGTCTTGATGGGTTTTTTAGGCTGAGTATCAAAAAGGGAAAGCTAGTCTAAGGCACCATTCCAATGCCCTACCGGGCCAATAGTAGTCCCGCCCAGGCAAATTTAGAAGCAATGTAATGCACAAGATGTGATTACCGGTTACCCCTCTCTTCAAGCCCCTCATCTGGACTAATGAGGGGTAACTATGAGTCGAGCGTGCAGTGCATCACATATTGTGGATAGTGGGGGGGCTGGACGTGTCTGGAAAAAGTTTCGGTGATAAATCTAAACTCGCCTCAAAGTCGGGCAGGTGGGAACTCCCAATCAAATCCGAGATCAATGCAGCTTACTGCATGTGAAGCCTGTACAGGTTTGTCGGAAGGAATGAACGCCTGGTCCTTGCAGGTACAAGGCCCAGCTAGTGACGAGCTGGGCCTCGCGTCTCGTCAACCGAATTAGCATGGCAGGGCATGGCTAGAACCGGGTCAAAAGCGAAACCTGAAAAGCACAGAGGCACGCCTGATATTATATGCAGGTCGATTACGCACCGAAATCCGAACTGCTATCTATCAAACTTCCTCGGAACGGATTAACGTTTAGCGACCTGCGACGCCGCGGAGAGTGTTGCTTGTTGTAATTTTACTACGGACAACGCAGAATCATGATATCAAAATATCTCTCCGTAAGGCTGAAGCTCAGCAAAACCACAAACATCTATCCCGACTTTTGATGCTGACGTTCGCCTAACTTTCGAAACTAGCATAGGATCTAACAGCCCTCCAGCCGGGGTACCTCCACCTCCGACCCTATTCCTCCTGTGAAAATGTACTCCAAACATCAGCCTTGGCGAAAAGAAAATGAGATTATGCAGCTCCAGTGACTCACGAGCTTGCGGTCTCCTGCGGGAGCCATGCAAGATCCTAGCAACAAAAGCGCAACGCGAAAACGACAACAGTTCCGACAGTCTGCAAGAATTAGGAGCAAGACTGCATTCCAGAAGATAGCCAGCGGCTATCACGATTGGCGAGATATTCGGAATCCGGATTTCTCATCCATGGCGGAAGGGATGGCAAATAAAAGCTAGATTCCAGTGGCGTATGCCGGCATGCAACATAACTCTTACGCCGAATATAATTCGAACGGCGAGTTATGTCAAAACTCGATGATCGAAGAATTAATATGCGAGCCTTCAAAGCTATCAATACGACTTCGATCTCTCTCGTCATCAAAAGACGCTCGTTAGTGGCAAGAGCTACGCTATTCTTTGCTATATCCCAGCAGTTTTGCCAGATAACTTACATGGGGATTGTACCCGACTAGGTGGCACTAGATAGATCCTCCACCTGTTGATATCAAGGGAAGTGACATCTGGCTACTCCATTTACAGTAGGAATAAAACTTAACTCCCGTAAACGTAGCACAAATCATGTCCATAGATGCATAAGAAACTAGCGCGAGCAAGAGCATCCAACCGGGTAGATTTCTGAAACACGCGGGCCTGGAGACAGGTTGCCTGGCATCTTCAAGCGAAACGCATCCAATGGGAACTTCGCCATTCGGGAGCTCATCTCTTCACGGGCCAATCGCATTCTGGATACGTATTGACATCAGTGCGTGTGATCTTGAACATTATGAAGAAACTTTTCCTGGCAAGTGTAGTCCGGTGTTTCGCAAATGGCCGGTTCGTTCCTTCAACAATAATACCTCATCGCGTACCGATCGAGAATTGCGACGATAATCGATTGGCTTGTGATGCCAATTCCTCCTCGCTAGAATGATCAAGACGTAGATGCTTCGCCGCTAGTGCTATAGCAAACGCGTTGCAGATAAGCCGGAACGGTGAAAAAACAAACCAGGCGGAGTAGTATCATCAGGATCATTGGCCATACAGCTACTCAAGGATAGGCAAACTAGTACTTTTCGCGGTATCCCGTCGAGTAGATATCTCGGAGCATATGTCAGTATAGTGCAATATAATAGCCATATACTGAAAAGCATAAATACCCCCGTTGAAGACCGTGCTAGAGTATCAATCTTTCCAATCCATCACACAACTTCTCAATACACAGTCATATACATACCAGGATAGTTTCTTAAAGCTGCCCAAGGGATTCAATCTTCACATCCATTATGTATATACTTTCTATCTTCCACTCTTCCTCTTTTTTCTTCAATAATTTCCAATTTTCTTATCCCAGAGAGATTAGAATTCTGTCTTTTTTCTTTTGAGGTGATATAAGCTAGCCACCAGTCGAAGCATACGGTGGTCCCCACAGGAGTAGAGGTATATCTTTCCAGTATATACTTATTTTCTATTCTGTGGTGACCACCGTATGCATCGGCATGCTGGTTGAGCGTCATCAAACTTCCGAGATATAAAGTATCAACGAGCGGCAGAAGAATACGGTGATCCCCACAGACAGCCTTAGGGTCCTCTGTGGTGATCACCGTTTAATCATCTGTTCGCTGGTTAGATGTCCTGATATCGACGACGAAACAAAGTGCTTAAGTTGAGTCAACGAGCTTCTGAAGAGTACGGTGATCCCCACAGACAGCCGTCTGTGTGGATCACCGTTCTCATTGGCTAGCTGGTTTGACAATATCCAGTTTTAGATTTACTGTGTGAAGCAAATTCTTTCAAACGACCCAATTGTTAAAATTAGTATGCCAATACAAAGAATATTTTAATCCCCAGTATAATATAACGCATCTTTAGGCCGTTTCAAGCTGGTACTATAGTTCGCAATCATGTTATAGTGCTTGGTCAGCATCAGCTATATTCTAGCTTGGCCCTTCTAAGGCTATGGAAAAATAGATGTTTCAATACTAATACTCAGTTTAGTGTATATCAGAATGTCATCAGGTCATTTAACATATATACATGGTTGTGGCTTCAGCGGAATGAATATACAAGTCCCCGACCTGTTTAGTGTCATAGTTCACATGCATTTTCCAATAATACTACATCCATCCTTGCTGAATGCCTACCATGCAGCATTCTCTCATAGTTTCACCTTCTTCACTACTGAGTTTGACTTCTTTATGATTGTTTTTACTGCCCCAACTGGCCAAGCATTCGGTATGAACATCCCTTGTGCGGTATCCCAAATCCCATCATTAACTTCTAGATACCTCTGTTTTATTTTCAACGCTCTCTTCTGTCTCAATGCCCCGGTGGTTCGATGCCTCCTAATCTCAGCTGCTGGTGTTCGAGGATTACCACGGGTCGAAATCATCTCCGCTCCAGCCCCACTACCAAAAGAACCTCTCAAGCTACCACAGATACTTCTACGAGGAGATTCAGTCGTGTTACTATCACTGTCGTTGATCTGAAGCTTTTTAAAGCATTTGTCGATGCCGTGGAGAGATTTCGCAAGTACAGTTGTAGAGTAGTTACCGTCGGGTACCTGTCCGAGAACTTCCTCGGCTGTAATAGATGGCAGGGATAAATAGGAAGATGAGGCAATTGATTCGACTTCCGATTGGCTTCTGAAAGATCGAAGGCGTCTAAGGAGGGGATGTGATCGAAACCAGGTTCTAAACGGCAGTGAAAGTCGAAAAATAGGCTTGTGAGACGAAGCCGCCGTTGATACGATATCTAGCAGGTATCACAAGTATCAGCATCTTGATAGCTCAAGTGAATATATGATAGTATATATGTCCACATACCTTCCACATCCTCATAATTCGGCGATAATAGAGCGTCGAAGGCAATTCTTTCCATAGAGCCGCTATGTGATGGATATGGGCCATCGAAGTTCATCATGATAAATGTGCAAGATTTTGGGTCTTGAACCCGCTTCTTTTCTAGAAGGTGAGTAAAGCAACCCGATTTATCGGTACTCCAGCGATAATTCTCTGGTTTTTGAACGAAAGAAGGCCGACGAAACCCTTTGGATCAAGATTTGTAAAGACGGACGGCAACTTCGGAATGGGTGTGGAATCAAGCTGTAACGACAGTGCTAAGTTTCTTGGAAGTGAATTATCGCTACAGAGGGGTAGGTAGAATGAGTGAAAGGGAATTTGTTCTCTCAATCGTAGGCATTATATAGTTGGAGAAAATGTAATAGATGGCCAGAATTATATGTGCCTTTCAATGCATGTTGAAAGATCTGCGGCAGCTCTTGGAAATACAGCTCCTGTTTAATGAGCAGCACGATCTTCAACTCAAAGCCTAGTTTAAGACTCGTTTAAGTAAGACTATATTTTATTACAGACGATCGATCCAGTCGAAATTTCTCGCGCGGTTGATCAACATGCGTGTAGACGTAGACGGAAATCTACATGAATATTACCTCTTTTAGACCCGGCGACAACAACTTAAGCTATCATAAAGAATACTATTTAGCTAGGAGAACGAAACCAACTTTTCATTATCTAGATATACACTGTGAGCTCAGCAACATAACTATTTATATATAAAGAGGATGTTTATGTCTTTGGACCGAAGCAAGTCAAGTTGTTTCGTAAACAAGTTCCTCAACAAGAAGGAATCCGGGTACATGTCTAATAACATCAAAGGCCTAAATACAAGGCGTCAGCGCCAGAGTATACATACAGAACTCTCGTCTCGTGAATCCGAACTGCTTCGATGTACACAAAACTGAGTGGCTCAACAAATCACGAAATGTCATACATATAATTAAATATACGCCTGAATTTATTCCAAATATATTGAATGAACGTTCAAATTTTTGTGCTATATTACATATTTTATACTGCAGAAATACAGTTATACTAAGCTATAAGCAACTAGTACCTCCGAATCTATGCATGTAGAGTCTTTAAAGCTCAGTTAGCTGTTTAGCACCAAAAGGACTTTCACTACCTTCCGATTATTGAATTTAATCCAACCAAGTCCCCATCTTGTTGTTCTGAAGCCACTCATCAATGGGAGTCAGCTGTACGCCATACTCTTCTGGGTTTCCACCCTCGGGATCATAGCCAGCTTCTCCCAGCAAATGTCTGAAGCTGTGTATAATATCCTTCTTCGATTCCTCCCACTCTTCTGCAGACCAATTATACAGTTTAACATCTTTCCCACTAGCCTTCCTCAATTTTTCTACGATATCGCTAGGACCCAGCAACTCAGTGCCGAATGGGATATCCTTATTCCGAAACTTTTCAGGATTTCTAATCGCGGCAGCAGCAAACTTGCCGGTATCACCGCCATCTACCCACCACTGGCGCTGGCCTGGTTTCAGGGCCTCTTTGAATACATAGTCCTTTGGAAGGTCGGGATACATGAAGGCGGTATAATTTGGCCAGACAACATTCTGAATAAAGGTAGGAGGCTGGATTATGGTCCATTCGGTGCCAGAACCGCGAACCAGATCCTCGATAGCCCATTTACCATCCCAATAAGTCCGGAATAAACTGTCCTTTTCAACCCTGTTATAGATTTTATCAAAGGCTTCCTTGGTACCAAATCTAGCGACCGACCCGAGAATCAACTGTTTGACTCCGTGCTGCTTGGCAGCATTGACGACATTTTGGGCTTGTGCAAAGTCCTGCTTTTGACCAGTAAAGTCGGGATAGATAGTGAAAAAAACGGCGTCAATCCCCGAGAATGCCTTTTCGAGAGATTCCTTATCATTGAAATCTCCCTTGAAGACGGTAATTCCGGCGTCTTTGAGCGATTTGGCCGCATCGGAATCCGGATTGCGAGTAAAGGCATGCAGCTGGTGGTTTGGGTCGTCCTTGAGAGCTTTGACAAGGCCAGACGCCATACAGCCTGTGGCGGAGAGAACAAGAACTTTCGTCATGTTGATTATATCGATTATGGTTTTGTACTTTAAAGATTGGACTCAATTGTAGTAGAGACTGGTACAGTTGGAGGACTTAAGGCTTGGCGGGATAAGGCTTAATTAAAGAAGTCGATGATTTGATAATCGAAAATATATCTTCATGAAGGGTAACAGACTTAAGTTGGCTCTTTAAATAAGGAAAATATATGCTCACCAAACGCCAGCCTCTGCATTGTAAACCTCGACTTCAATATCGCAAGCCAGTCTCAAGAATTCGCAAGCTACGGATATACGGATCCGCGGAATGATGGACTGCCGACATTATAGAAGCTACATGTATGCCTCGAGACTATTTGTCCACGATTGTAAAATATACATATTTTGTTCGTTAGCTGCTATGCGTGTCGGAAGGCGGAAGTCATTGAGGCTCCGGATGACCAATCATGCATAATATCACGTGATCCTATTGTCTGGCACTCGAGTCCAGTCACGTGGCAATCTCTCTGCGTTGTTCGAGTGGATCAGGCGAAAGTAAGACCCTTGTCTCTGCTCAGACCTCTTCCGTACCATAGCTGTAATGATCTTGTTTTCACACACTTGCCCGCGAAATCACAAATGGAAAGAATTGAATTCTCTCGGATGCGAGTGCGAACGGTGAATGAGGTAGCAAACAAGCAGGTCTATCAGGGCTTGAGGACAGAATACCCCGTCTTCTACAGCAAAAGTTTTCCGTCTAGCGCGTCTAAGCTCAGTTCGTCGTTTTAGGAGAGCTAGCGAGCTTAGCCACAGGTTCGCCTCCACGCAGTAGCGTAACTTCCTATGGATTCTGGAAATTCGATAGGTGTGTTCCTAAAGATTCTTTGGCACACCTTAAAAAGAGAAACACGGCACGGTAGCTAGGCTTTCAAGCTACGTAGAGCAAAGAGCGCAATGCAACGATATCACACAATATATTATAGTACTATTATAGCGCTTGAGCATAATATTCCACCGTGCCTAAGTGACCCCATATGATTCTCGTTTGGCGTTGGCTTCGTATTCGCAACCCGTGAACATTAATTTGCCCCGCTTCACCGCAGGTACACTGGGTACGTTTCTCTTGGAACCCCAATTTTACGTCAGCAAAACTCACAACTGGAATTCTTTTTTTATTCTGGCCTGTGAGCATTCCATTGCTGGTGGTGGTGTTACACTAATAATGTGCGAAGGCCCAAGCAACATCCCGGTATTTGAGTATCGGCTGATTTCTCATCCGAGGTGTTACGCTATTCCGGCAAGTACATTGAATCACGAATACCGAATCTTCGGTCCGACAGATGCAGTCTCTAAGTAGATTATGGGAGCTTCATTCATCTGATGTTGCGTGTTTCCAACAAACTGTCCTTTCTGTTAACTGCTATTTTTCCGTCCGGAAGTCTTGATTGAGATCCCATGAGCAAAGCTGTAACACTGAATGTATCGGATTAACTTCATTGGTGGGTCCGAGCAGCAACTGACTCCACTTCTTCGGTGAAATCCTTCGGCTGTCGACCGCAGGCACTCATCGAATGTTCTTTTTGATGTCTGTGCGGGAAACAATCGAATATTGGACATCCTTTCCAGCAGGTGCACACTTTCAAGCGGCCAGATATCCATCTGATTCTACGACTAAAGCTCCTGAACAATTTTTAGCAGTTGCACAGACATATCCCCACAAAAGTTAACGACTATGGAGATTGTTTTCAAAAACATGTGCCTGGCGACCATTCGTACATATGATCATAGCGCATATATTGTCCAATTACCCAACGCGAAGGAATGTTTTTGAGGTGACTTGTACCTGCAGGTTTCACTCCACCCTCCTGAAACGACAGCTCTGAAAAAGGAAGGAGGCGACTCGTTTAAAATGATGTCGGCCGTCTCGAATTTGATATTCTGCAAGCCTCGATCGCTTAGTCCTAAAATATGTACGGTGTATATGAGTGACCATCCAGCCGCATCTTCTAGAAGGCATTGGGATACCGGGTGTAAATTAGATTGTATTCTCACGTCAGTTCCTGAAACACTGAGACTAATTCTGGATTCAATAGTACGTCAGATGGAAACTTCCACCAAGTTACGGCACGAGCGGTTAGCGGCTTGCGAAGTTAATCTGCATGGACCTCTGTAGATTGTTTTCTTGGCAGTATCTGAGAACGCATTTGTGCTATAATGATGAAGGTCCTACCGCGTTAGCGTCACACGTTTATATTGCCACTGCGAGTTCCTCCTTTGGCCAATTTATTGCTGGCTATATGCGATTTTGCGACTTCTTGCTCGATCGCAAGCCTTCTCGTAACTGCCGATGCTCATCGTGATATCGACTATATGACCTATGCACAATAATGATGTGGAATAATACATACCCTTGTTAAGCAATCAAGATATGTTGTTTTGGTCAAAGTTCGGTTCTCTGGTCCCCACAATGCTATATCCCAGAATCATTGGCAAATTGGAATCCTTGGAACAAGGCGATATGAAATGGAACAACGATCAGCCGATCCATCGGATGTGATTTCGGAAAGTCTATTCGAGCTCGACAGCTTTTCTTACTGTCACCTTCAATCAGCATCAGACTTTGCGGAGAAAGAAACTGATAACACCCCCATAGTAATATTTACTGATCTCAGGGTAAAGTTGATTGAATGGTAATTTTGTTAGGTGATGCTTCTAGGCTTGTGTAGCCTATTTTATCGCAGTGGCCGGCTAGTCCTCAGTGCACGCCATCGGATCAATTCCAAAAATCCATCAAATTTGAACGATAGGAGCCGTCTGACCGCTTGGACCTGCTTTATGAGTTCTTGCTATTTGTATCAGCCATCCTGATATTAAATCAACTATTATAGACGATTGCTGCTCTACCTGCTTGCCCGATGAGATCAAATAAAAATGATACCTCAAATATGTAAGTACTGAGCGAGCTTGGGGACCGTTCTATGATAGCCGGTAAAAGTTATTAATACTTTTGCTCAAACATCTCTGACCGTATAGCTCGGCCTTTCGTCAGGGCCGAATAAGTAGAGTGGCAGTATCTAAGGACGAATTGTTGCATTCTTACGTCTCTCGGGATCAGGTCCATCCCTCCAAGCAATAAACGTTTCAACAGGTTTCTACCACCTACCGCAATCCACCCCATTTCCAAATCAGATTCGGGGCTTTTCTGTTATATTAATGTCCAGTTTGATTATACACATGGCAAATGTATTCCCAGTTTTGCTAGGAGCGTGAAAACGTTTGCATGAGATCAGGCCTCTCTCGGATTTCATCAGACATGGGCTAGCGGTTCATCAAACTTGGTAAAAGTCGGTGTCATATGTGCGTTGTGGATGTACAAGATGCAACATTTCATTTGAAGCTGCAGGAGAAATGCGAACATGCCTAGGGTAATCTTGGGCCCAAAGCTTTCTGCTTTTGGGGCATTGATTACGAGAAATTTTTTCCCAAAAATGCGGAGTATAGATGTGGAGAACCTATGATGGACGTCAAATGATCGACGCCTTTTTGCCGTTATACTCTATTTCTCCGCAAAATCTACTAAAAAGACATATGCATTGACAAGGGAGACAGTAATGGAGTCTTTCCGACTGTGGTCTGATCAAATCAGAGGAGAGCTGACCTTGTCGCCGTCAATATACCTTGCTGAAAATCCGGAGAACCATCGGTGAATGCTTGCCTCAGCTCAAACCAATCCAGGTGGCTTCCGCGCAGAGCTCTGACAAAAGATCGGGAAAATATCCTTCACATCGCTCATGGGTATACATTTGCCCTAGCGCCTCCGAAAATCATGTCCAGCTTCGTTCTTTTAGTTAAGGGCGGCGGAAAGACCCTTGGAAGATGGAGTGTGTGGATACGTATTGGGGAAGGGGTATGCCAGCATGTCACATCGATGCATCTAGTCCACTAAAACCATGATCTGTGTATGTCGGGGTTGGCCATCTGCACTGAGGATGGAAAAACCTTTTTATCGATGGTTGAGAGCTCATATGTCGATGTCGATAAGACTTATAAAATTAAGGAACAGAAATTTTTTCCTTTCTCTGTCGATGAGGTACTTGTTTGATTTAGAAGCCCTGGTTAAACGTCAGACCCGCAATTTTAATAGCTTGTTACATCAAGGCAATTCAGCCGCGACGCTATGTACCTAGATACATACGCTGCAGCCAGATAAACGTCGATTTTGAAGGGAAAAGCAACCCTAGTGACTTTGTGATGTTAACAAGGGTTCACCTTGTTCTATTCCGCCAATAAGTAAGACGCATTGAGCGGGACGTTTGTGGTGGAGAGACGCCTCTCCCACAGTCGATCGAAAAGCTCGGCCCAGAACTTGCTCTCTGAGTACAAAGTACATGTAGGTTTCGAAACATGACTCTATAAGTGGCTGTTTTAAGATAAGATCCAATGTACTATAGACCAAATTGGTTGAAGTGGCGGCGTTGAGGTATCATATACAAGTTTGTACCGCTACTAGCTCTAGAGAGCAATTTCCTGGTCCTATGAGAAAATTACAGTGTTTTCTAAAACAACATGCATTGGATATTGTCATAAAATAATAGGCAAAAAACTAAAAGCTTATCGTATTGTGAAGATTCTCGTCAGATATCCAGGCCAGGGAGCTCAAAATCTAAAGCAGGGTTTCATGGGTTTGGCCTTTTCATCTCATATTTTATAATTTATACCTGTGCCCAATTAATAATTCTATAATATTAAAGAGGACGAAGAATCGACAAGTTCGCAACTTGGGATCCGAGTGCCATCCATAATAGCGGAAATATAGGCATTCAATCAGGTGATGACTAAAACTTCGAAGATTTCAGATCAAAGCGCCATGAGATTTGTCTATAACGCAACATGTAGTATACTTTTTTTTTTTTCATTTTCGAGGTTTTTCATCAGCAAAGTTGAATACAGGCACCCATCTTACTTCTTTGACGTCTCGTCAAACCCCAATCCCTGGAGAAAATCGATGTCAATATTATCCCATGAGCGGGGTTGTTCC
Source organism: Orbilia quercus (assembly GCA_036971405.1). NCBI lineage: Eukaryota > Fungi > Ascomycota > Orbiliomycetes > Orbiliales > Orbiliaceae > Orbilia > Orbilia quercus. Next base: position 726,681 of record JAJTUE010000003.1, on the reverse strand, counting down.
CAATTCAAACATACAACCGATTACCGCTACAAGCTGGAATCTGCTTGTTCATGCAAACAGTATCACAATAGCAACCTCTCCCTCTACGATCGATACTCTGGGGTGCATAATAGCGATGTGATTTGGAGCTGCATTGCTCAAACGGTTTTCCAGCCACCGGCTACCTTCATTTCTAGAACGTCTTCGTGTCGGTAATATAATCACACACACAGGGTACGGGTCAACATCACGCGGACAAAGCGTCCGGGGTTTCAGGAAACAACCTGAGAAGACAACTTCGGAAAAATACATTACCGAAACATCCCTGCCAAACTCGGCTTTTCCTTGGCGAACTCTGCGCAAGACTTTTCAGATAACCAAGAGACGAAAATTTTACTCAGTTTCCAACTAGCAGCTTTCGCTTGGCTTCGGGATGTGCAAACTGCGCTTCACGCATTGGTTTTCAACGGTACGTCGGTGTGTAACGTAGAATAGCCAGCCCAAGCAAACTGCATCCCGTAGAATAGCGAAGGCTATTGGCGCAATACGGAACTAATTGACTGAGCCAGTTTTCTCCGAGACCTATCCATGAAGAACCTGCACCAACAGCTCACCGAAGAGGTGGTTTGGTTATTGCTACCCTTATTGAGTTATATGGACAAACTCGCAATAAAACAGGACTAGGATGTTATTGGTAGAATCAGGGTTTCTAGTTTCACCTTGATAAGTTTGATAAGAAACCTCCATATAACGGGATCGGGACTTCAGTGGGACCGCAGTGAACCATTTTGCTAAGTCGAAAAATTTGATAAGTTAGGATATGGATTTGCAGCTACATGTATACAAAGATTGAGACGATGGGACGTTCTTTTTTTTGGTTTCTTTTTTTCTTTTCAGAAGTTCGAAGTCAAGATAACTAATATGCACCTATGTACATGTAGGTGCCCCCTAGAATCCTTGGGCCAATTGTGTCGTCCAACTCCTGAGCGGTAAAAGGGGAAGAAGCAAGTATCCCACCCGTGGCTGAAATCGGATTAACGTTGTTACGGAACCGAACTCGCCTGGATTTTGATATTATGATTGCTTGTGCCTCAGCATCAATAGGCAAGCGACTAATCGATTAATTAGCGCCTGAGGAAACACGAGAGGCGAAACTTGCGACCAGCGTTTGATTTACGAGAAATCCTGTTACTAGCTGTGGAGAAGTGCTTGATCGTGTTCCAACTTTGCAATACTTGGCAGCTCTTGAGCTAACAAAAGAGACGAATAACTCTTGCAGACCACTAAATGATGTGGGTACGAGCTTCGACATGATGGTGTCTCTAGTACCGGCCGCAAAGTAGTATACGTAAATACTTGAATTAAATACTGGAATGCGATTTGCAGGTTCACTGCATAACCCCTATTCAGACCTTCGAACCGAGTCGCCAGTTCCAAAAGTAACATTACGTCAATTGGCACAATCGGTGAGGGATATATTTTTTCCCTTAATGAACACCAAGCTGGAAAGAAGTCTTTTGTAGACAATCTGATAAGTGAAGGCCGGGCTTGCTCGGTAACGATCAACCTTGTCTGCCGGTTTCAAGCAAAGCAATCGAATGCGCGGCAGAAGGATTGTCACAAAACCCCCCCCCAGAAAAACCTAGAAAAACTTAGAAAAAAGATGCTTCTTTCTATGTTTGCAGGCAAAGAAGACAAGCAAGTCAATTTTGGGCGGTCAAATAATTTTGCGGATGCCGGGAAGGGTTCAAAGAGGGTCTAACATTGTTTGACGAAGAGCACGGAATTTTCTCGGACTAAAGTTATAATTATCAAAGATGGTGTTGCAAATGCTGCATTGATGATCGAAGGGGAGGCTCCCTGATTGTGGTGACTTGCAGATGGAGATGCAGACTCGATCATCATCATCATAGAGAAATAAAGACGGCAGCGAAACTTGGTTATATTCCTCAAAGCAATAATAGAATACCGGCTATCGTGTCACAGGCAAGACGCTATGTACTGCAATAGGGAAATCAGTCGAGTACGACTTTTTGTCAGTTTTCCAGGATTCGTACTTTTATTATTTTCTTTTCAGGATTAGCCGAATTCACAGACCCACAATCGAAGTTAACCCGGCCAATGAGGTCTTCGGACGACGAAGTTGATCACGCGGTTCACCTGGAGCCCTGTTACTGGAGCCCAAATACCCGGACCGCACCATCCATGTCTTGACACAGAAACTCGCAGTCTCTGCTCTTCATCTGCTGTTACCCACCCGCCTTTTCAGTTCGACCATTGCCAGTTAGGACGGAAGATGCCAGCTCCAACCGTCCTAGCGATGGGGTAAATCGATCGATCTTGGCGGCTGTGGGGAAAGCGCCTTGGAATGGAGGAAGTATTTCGACTGTTCTCCACAAGTCGGCCTCAGAGAGAGAGTGGTCCGGTGCGGGGCACAGACACGCAAGACGGCCAAATTCGAACGCAGAACGAGCCACACAACGAAGCCTTTCAGCCCTGTCATTTAGCAGAGATCGTCAGTGCTTCTTCTAGAATTACTATAGAAGGTTTCAGAGTGCTTCACGAGGAGGATCTCTGAGCGAGGGCTTTGTACCTTACACGAGAGGATCATGTGGCAGAGTAGGAAAACATCACAGTCCACTTTTGCCGCGAAGATTCAGCGGATACTCCGATACCGCTTGAGTTGTACTAGTATAGAAGGAACAGCGCAATAACGGTTGCATCATACAAATGGTTTGGACCTGGGTACTTTTTCTAGGAGGAAAGCTGAAAAAGTGAGCCTACATGAGCGATATCCCAGACTGGTGGGAATTAGCTTGAGGAACTCGGGCGTCAAAAAACTTTTTCTTTCAGATAAAGAGCGTGAGAAAAGAAGGCAATAAGAATAATAATTTAATCTGATATATGGCTAGCCAAATCGTGAAGGGACTTTGCTCGACCTTTTTTTTTCCCGCTACCCTTTTTCCTCGCTAGTATGATATCTGAGAGGTGTGGGAACAGAGGTTGCAGGGCTCTAATTCCTCGGCTGGAAGGGATCACTTCTGTGACGATGTAAAATTTGGACGAAATGACCAAGGCCCAAGTCACATTTTCCTTGGTGTCGTGTCTACCGCCTGATTTAGCTGTCGGTGTCCTGCTCAAAATTTTATTTTGTCAACTTGCTGCATCATGCCTTGGCGGTGCTGCGAGCATATACTAGCAGGGGTGAAGAGGTTGTTTCCTTTTGACAGTTTTGTTCGATTCACCCGCCACCATATTGGTCCGGCCTTTTTTTTTTCTTTCGTTCAAGTGTTTGCTTTTTCTCCCCACCATCTTGCTGCGGTTGCAATGTATAAAAAAGAAGAAAAAGAAAGAAAAAGTAAAAGCTGAAGAGGAAGTGCCTGACCCTGTCCTGGAGATGGAGGCAAACCCTGTTCGATTTGGTCTGGATAAGTCCTTTTGTTTCTTCAAGTTAATTTTGCAGCCTGTTCTAACAAAAGATCATCTCCTGACCGCCCCGTGCAAGATTTATGTACTCCAAACAAGGGGCCGATGTAGATTGTGGGGCAAGACCACTGTGTATCCATTATATCGCCCTGGCGGAGTGAAGACGCTGCCAAATATCGAATCTCCTTGTGCTTACCTTTTTACAGACCAGAGTGCAACTATAGACGCAGTTCAACTCGTTCTCCACCCATGTCTTTGATTGATTGGACTGAACAGCTGACGACCTGGTCAGAGACCGGCTCGTTCCCTCAACCCCAGGATGGTTAGAGCTCTCCGGAAAATCCCTACCTTTGCGACTTACTCGCATCTACTTCTCCATATTTTTTAATTCGTGCATGCATCTTTTGCCTGTGGCTGGTTGTCCTGTGCGATCACTCCAAAGCAGGGGACGGACGTCCCCATGCATCGCAAGCTTTCTGAACCGTAACTATTTAATCGTCGAGACATCCCCACCATCCGTGTCCGAGTCTCTTTTCTCACCACCAGCTATCGCTTCATTGACGATATCTACTGCTCGCTGACAAGATATATCCTTTTCTATACTCTCCTTCATCTCCCCAGAAACCTATATATTCATACTGGTTGATCTTAGATCCCAGACCGGAGACAAGAATTCAGAAGCAGTTGCAAGCCAGCCATCTCTGCATATATTCAATCGCAGATTATTCAGTTTCTTCTCCCCCTCACTTTTTATCAAGATTTGAAGATTATATATTCAAATCCTCAAAAATAAGATATTCGATAATGTCGTCTCCACGAAGCCACCCACAGCACTCTCGCAGCATGAGCAACAACAGGTTCGCAGGAATGATCCCACCTCTCATGCTCGTGAACCCCTCTGATTTGCAGATGAACGGTGTTCGCGTCGACGGATCTCTGTTATCCAGTAAGACCTTCATCGATTCAATGACTGCCTCTTTCAACCAGCACGAAAACATGTCTCCATCTACTCCTGACTTCATCGATTCGCCTTCCTCAACGGTCAGCGCCGACTCTTTCATGCCCCCAACCCCTCAGCAGCTGCACCATGGCAGATTTCTCTGCCCTGAGCCGCATTGCTCTTACAGCATCATTGGACTCAATTCCGGTGCTGAGCTCGATCAACATGTTGCCTCAGGCAGCCATGTTAGTCACCCAGTTGAATTCGAACTCGAAATGAACCACGAGGACCAATCCGCTTTCTCTGCTCCCATGTGGGGAAACAAGAATGGCGACTACTTTGCTCTTCCCACTCAGCCAAAGGGCAAGGGCCCAGAGGGCCATTGCAACTGCAGGTATTGCAACCCACATGCAGTTGCTGCTGAACCTGAGGTTCAGCCTCAACAAGCTCTTGAACTTCCTCCACCAGTTGGTGGCAATGGTTTTGACCACCGAACATGGCAACAGAACATGAAGCTGGAGAAAGCCATGCAAGCAGTTCTACAACAGCACCAACGGATGCGAGAAGCGGAAGTGATGCAACAAAGCATCGCTTTTGCTAATACTGTTCAGCCATTCGGAAGCTTTTATGGCGCACCTCAAATGCCAGTCTATCCTGTCTATGGCAATGCATTCGCTTACTAAATAAGATACCCGTCAAACGATCATGCTTTTCTCACGATGCAATTTCCTATTGTTTGTATACCCCTTACTCGCTATCATGAGGACTGAATGATCTTGGAGACACGAATTTTCTTTTTCTTTCTGTTTTCCAAATCTGAATTGTACATAAGGCGATATACAGTTATATGTCTGCGCCAGAGTTTTCAGGCCTTAGCCTTTCCTTTCCTTTTTTCCTTGTTTAGCTGATATCCCCAAACAAAATATTTTGGAGTTACTATTTATGGGTTTTGTGTCTTTCATTCTTTGCTTATATTTCGTTTTTGGATACCAGGCGGTGTTCAATATGGCATTTCTGGGGGGGAGGCGTTCACTTTCACCAACATTCATTCGACTTTCGACAGCCCGAACAGAACCAGGAAAACAAAAAACAAAAAACAAAACAACATCTCACGGGAGCTTAAGGTCAACATTTGACAAAAAAAAGTTCTCAATTTGAAATCGTGGAAGAAAAGTCAGGCAGCATTTTTGGAGGGCATTTGGACATTTGCATTTTATTGCCTGTACAATAAGACTATACCCAGAGAGTTGAGCTCTCTGTCGTCAGCACATCCTATTAACCACGATATAACCAAATACATCAGTTATATTAAAGATTCAAAAACAATAACGTTCAATACATGATTTGAAATATTACCGTAATTTATTTTGGGAAAGTAAATGCGACCACTTCGTAATTACATGTATACAACGCCGGTCTTTCTAGGTATCCATAGATTCCGCCACATTTTCACTCCGTTTCGCCGATACATCTACGAAAACTTAAGGTTTAATTTATGCCCTCTGTTTTTTGAGCGCTGCGGTATATGCATTCCTCAATATGGAATGGGGTGATATATCACTCATGCGAGGGAGAAAGATGGCTCTTCATTCCAAAATACTTTGCAAGGGATAAAGTTCGGATGGTCCAGCACCGATGATGCAAGACATCGTCTATTATGTTTGTGTTGAACCGCAACCTGTGGTTCTGATCGATTCGATAGATTAAGCGTGCAGGAGGACCGAAGAAATCACGCAGCAATCATCAAAACTTTAGTCATAACGTTAACGAAGACTTTTCATTTTTTTCGATTCCCGGTTTTCACAATCATTCCGAAATTTTGCCTGCGAAATCCGCCGACAACTATAGTTTATAGAAACTATACAGATTTTTCTCCGCAATACAAATTTATCTATAAAACGGTATATTGGTTGACAGAGTGCCTACGTGTGTCGACGGTCTGATATTTTTGAGGTTGTGTGGATGACCAGCCCCAGATCCTCCGGGGTACCGCCCCTGTACTTCCCCATACTTCAATGCAGAAAAAAAAAAGGTTCTACAAAGTATAATGCACGGCATCTGGCTAAAATCATACCCCAGAAGGACCTTTCGTGCAGCTGCTGCCCACACGGCGGTTTGCGCGAGCCATTTTTCTTTGTGTACATGGTCGGTTTCAGAAAATAATACGCATCACTAAAGTCTGGCGCGGCCGATATACTGCCTGCATCGTTTCTCTCCCCCAGTGTTTGCCTACCCGCGGGCGACATAGAGTACTTCGAACGCGAAAAACATCGCCACCCTCGGTTTTTACATACTAAATTTCTTGACCGTAACAGTAAATTCCCTGAAAGTCACCTTACTCACACTATATCCAAATACTCGCTCGGACATAATACATGCGCCGCTGATATATCTCGGCAGTGTTCTCATCCCTGCAGCTCCATCAAATTTTATGAAGGCTCTGTTGCATATTCACATACCTTATCACCTCGTTGTATCAGGGTCCGTTCGCAGTAGATGAAGTATAAGTAACCCTGAATATCATTGAAGATCTGAGCTTCTGGCTATATGCATACATTTTGATAGTCAAAAATGTTCGGATCGCTTTCCTCATACATCATGGGATGGTTCAAACTGTTAACTCGTCAAATTTTTAGCAGACAGGCTGAATCTAAAGTTCATGATTGCATTTTGACCAAGTGAATCAATCCTCATCTGGTGACAGGCGTAGCGTCTTTTACCCCACCGCGACCACCGATGGCTATGTAGAGACAGAAAAAAAATATAAAAATAAAATAAAAATAAAAACAAAATAAGAGATTTGGGTTGGCTTGGGGGAGCGGGCTAAAAAGTCCACAATATATTGACACAATTTTCTATGCACTCTTCCCTAATGGTAATTGCCAAGCTAGATACCGGGTAGGTACTTGGTACAGAAAAGGGTGTGCCTTGAATTTAATTTGAAATTCGAACATTCTTCGAGGCTGAGGTAGAAGGATTAATTCTCTGTGTAGGCATATGCTAGGACGTCGACGTCTTCCAGTTGCTCCCGTCTTAATCTGAGGAGGGGTACGTGTTTGTGACGCCGCTATCAAGTCTTAGACTACAATCCCCAGGGATCAGGCAGACAGCAATAAAGAGAATTTGTGGTCTGAGTGGCTTGAGTAACCCGCTGGTACCACTGGTACCAGCGTGCTTTCGTGATTCCGTCTCCTCCAACAGCCGATCAACGTACGCCCGAGCACATCTGATTCTCCTCGAGGTGGTGTGGAAGCCTATCCTTACCTTTACAACGGTGCCTTGCAGATGGTGGGGTGCGGAAATTTCTTCTATTGTCGCAATCCGATACGCCGCGCTTGGCCAGTGCGGAGAAGAAGGTTATCGAGAGGTCACCCGAGGAGGGGAAAACTTTCCTGGTGTACTCGGTATGTTCAGCGCAAAGAAGCAGAGAATAAAGTAGACCGCAAGACAACTGGGCCCTGCTAGCGCAGTTTCCAACTTATCCGTACGCTAGAAAGAATCGAGCTTAAGTCAATGATCAGGTGCTGGAAGAAATAAGAAACTCCCTTCCTAAAATTCATTAGAGGTTCGGATATTCGAGGTGGTGCACGGTGGAGCTAGTGCAAGCCTGCCGGCGTCAGCAGGGATTACCTGACGAAAATGCAACAACACAGAAATAGCCATTGTCGGCTGAATGAAAAGGCCAGAAGACTCGCTCACCTTAAAATAACAAAGGGACTTGGAGGCGCCGTCAATGCATGCATTCGTTATATCGACGAACGGGAGCTGCCTCCATTTAAAAAGGAGAGAGAAAAAATGGATATCAAATAAATCGTCTGATATCCCTTATTATAGTGAGGGGTAAAGCGACCCTATCTATCGTTTAACTCATGGCGTGCACGGCGGGTGATGTTGGCCGTTGCCATTCGTCTTAACATATTTCAGAGACTTTGGTTCACCCTTGGTCTTCTTAATCGAGGAAATTAAGGATTCTTTTGCCGCTGTTTAGCCCGGCCCACATCCTATATTGGGTCATCAACGTCTACACCATGGCTAGCAGTAGCGGCATCTGAGTTTGTGGGACTAGCCTTGGAACTGCTCATAATCCGGTACCGTCTAGTAAAACTTTTGTAGGCGGTGACATCTTTAGCGTTAGCCACTGAATGTACTGTTTGTTTCATCGGCTACAGGTAACAGTGGAACCACTGAAATCTTTCATGTGGCACTGTGGGTCAAGCCGGTTGGTCAATGCTTGTCGGGAGGAACACTGGCGAATCGATTATTTTCCTTAAATGAAGCTAAAACGAAATTTCCACTAAGCCGAAGCGTCTATAAACGTAAATATAAACGGGCCATAGTTAAAGAAAATACAACCTGTAACTAATTGATCACTGTCGTCTCGAGATGACGTTTAGCCAGAAAGTATGAGGGAACATCCGACGAAATTCTTTCACATTTCTGGTTCATAATCTATATCATCTGATAGTCCGGCTGTCACCGGACGATTATAACCCGATGTATATACCCTGATCGAGTACTTCTACCCCTACATTATGCACACGAGGACCTTACCCATGAGTGGCAAATCCAAGCTGCGAAAACTGGTACATGGTGTCCGCCTGCGTAGAACATGGCCACGGTCAGGATGCCACGACGCGACTACAGATGATTCTCACGTTGCGATTGCATGTAACGGTTGAAGAACTGGACTCAAATCTAGACATTTTTTGTCATTGCTTTCCAATCGATGCCAGCTAGGTGTAACCTAGCATGCACGCCGCAACAGCGTCTCGATTTGCTTGCCTCCTTCTCCAGAACGGGAATACACGAGTACGAGTCTTCCAAGCGAGACATGACACCTCCCACCTGACGAATATAGCCAAAAGCAAAAACAGCGTTCATGCAGTGTTATCTTGAGAAACTCACAGCTTTCGCCAATATATTCTGTGTTGGAACATTGCCAAGTTATTTCTAGCCTCCAGTTTTGAATATAGAAACAAGATATCTCGATTTTGAGGAAAATATAGCAGTGAGTGATTTACCGGAGTTTCTCCGCAAAGGCAAGGGATGAAAGTTTACAAGCCTGCGTCGATCAAAAAAGCTACCAAATGCAATCTAGCAGTCTCCCTGTGGGTCTTGTTCATGACTTGCAGCAGTCCTCATGACTAAAAAGCAGGGATAACAAGTGAAAAAATCGGACGTAGGAGGTGGGGATGCAGTCTCATCTCAGTCCGCCTCAACTAAACTCCGTAGGACTTGCCGTTGTCCTGTTGACCTGCTGTACGAGACGACTTCTAACCAAACGCCACTTAATATACACTGCCCAAGCTTATGACCATCAATGCATCGAATTATTTCATTATCGCCAAGCTACAGTGCAGTGATCGACTAGCTCGACTAATTCTTCACCGCCTAATTACTAACTAACACTGTTCCAAGGCAGGCGCCGCAAGTATCTGCTAGGAACTCACATTGACGCTAGTCCTGTACCCCATATAATCCCATCATCTTATAGCCAAGGACATGGCCCTCTGGGAGTCAATTCAATCCAATCTCCGTACTATTTCTTCGGCTGCCATTAATCCTGTATATTTTGCCTAGAAATTTCGATAAATTCAGGTGATAGTCCAACCGCATTTTCCGTGCAATCAGCCCCAATAAGTATTTAGACGGCGCTCTCTCAAAGATAATTTAGTTCGGTGCTCCCCTCTAAGAAAAAGAAAAGATAAAGGTCAAGCCGAAATTTTTAGAGTGGGTCATAGTTCAGGAAAACTGACAAAAAAAAGAAACAAGGTTTTGCTTCTGCACGTATCCGTGGTGCTCAGTCTGATAAATCTCCACTTTACTGTAACATTTTCTCAAATATTTTCTAAAATAAACCCAAAGCATTGAATCTCCGCCAATTTCCCCCGAGTTGGACTTGCAGGCAAGCTTCGCGCCATGACCATGTTCATATCGGACAGGTGCCACCCCCCTAAATAGTGCCGATGCTGTTTTCGTATTGCTGTTCCATAATCAATGTTTTTCTTTCTCTCTTCCAAAAGATTTAAACTTGGCCTGGCGAACCCCAAGAAACAGAATTACAAGGTTCAAATATAACTGAGGCTATAGGAAGTCGGGTAGACTTCATTTTTAAATATGCACCTGCCCATGTGGATTTTCGAGATAGAAACTTGTTTATCAGACGACCGGTGAAGAAGACATATTCGTTCAGCGATCACCGATCCATGGTCTATTCCTCTGCTTATAGGGTCGTTTATCTCACATGGACGTCAGACATCCCGCTTTAAATAATCTTATGCACCTTGAAAGTACCACACGGCTCAACAACATCACGTATGCCAGTTTCCGTGTCTTCTACGGAGTTGCAGACGTGCAACTGATATCATTTTATATTTTCGGCATACTATTTACAGAAACCTTGACATTTTGGATCACAAGAACCACGCAACAAATGTTATCTTCTCCTTCTTTCCTCTTTTCAATCCTCCGTCTGCGCCATTTAAATTCCGCAATATATATACATGACACGGCACGAGAATAGATCCATGGCACGAAAGACCAAGAGCATCGGGCACAGCTAGTTAAAGACATCAACAAATTGAACACTGCCTGGCTTGCCGCTTCTTAGTTTCCGGGACTAATGCATTCTCTCGATAAATTTCTCGCCCCTCATCTACAAACTCTCGGCATTCGATCCTCAGTCTGAGAAGACGACCACATTCCAGTTTATTCCGATGAATCGATTGCACCTTCCCATGGACTTACGCTTCTGGCCGATGGCGACAAGGGCAAGGTTTTATTACAAGATTACGCACTCATGTTGACTAAACGATGACAATTATGCATGATTTCAGCTCTGTCGGGCTCGATAAACCGTGGCTGTTGAGAGATATAAGCTCGCTTCAATGGAATATCGCACTAGGCCTGCCGGGATTGCCGGTTGGAGGAGCACACCAGCAAATTTTCTTGGATGGGGCAATTACTGAATTTTCGATTAGGGATCCGGAGTGGATGGAGCTGGTCTCGCTTTGAACGATTTCAATCCCCGCAAGAACATTAATGAGGAGTTAATAAACTTCACGAGTAGTATTGATGCTTCCTCCTAATAATTTGAGTATGAATGATATCTCTTGGAAATTTACCTTGATTAGCTGTGATACTAGCTAAGGGGGTCTCCATTGGAGTATTCCTGTGTCTATCCGTATAGCGGATGTTTTGTATCTCAAGACCAGTATATCGTAGATTTGTATCATACACTCCAACTTGATAGTCTGTTGGATTTTATATCTGTATGCCATGTATGATACCTTTTTTCCCAAACTCCCAATCTACGTAATTGAGCTGTCTGGTTACGAGATCAGAAATCAACGTGGACTAAGTCGGTAAACTTATGAAACCTATCGCTACATCATCGCTTGTATCCTCACCTATACAACTCTGCTTTGAACATCACCTTATTTGCATCAACTGCAACATCTCAATCTTGGAGGTTCGATCTGATTTACGCAACAAAGTTCAAGATTATCAATAATGACGCATGGAATTACCACTTAGCTTTCTAACATGCAATAGACACTGGAAACTCGGTACATTAAGTCTTATGATCGATCGGTTTAATTTAGCTAGACAGGACGCGCGCCCCAATCCATCAACTGTGTAGCTAATTTTTAAGAATCTTATATAGCTTTCTTCAAATTCCATTCAATCATGAATGGTAAAGGCACCAGCTTCGTCGTTTATCGATACAATCTTATAAAATTACACCGCTACAAGATATTCGAATAATCTCCTAATCGAAGACTGTCACTGGATCAAGAACTTCCATTTTTATATAACACTTCCGGATCCTCGAACTAAGTCTTATACACTGACCTGAAGGCCGGCTACATAGTTAAAGCTGATTCTCAAGTAGTTCATCAAAAAAAATCGAGTTTCCACACTCACATAACTAACCATTTTAAGCCAATAAGCATTGAGATTTATCTCCAGACAGAGTACCTATGCGTTAGAGTTAAAGTATAGATTTAATTGTACCATACAATATCAAGATTCACTACGGCTTGTTCTTACAACCAGAATGAGGCCTAGACGATTACAAGTAAATTTGAACGCTTTGTCACACAGAGGACATGCGCTATGGTACTCCACTAAGGAGAAACAAAAAACTGTTCCACAAATTTGCCCAAATAAATCATATTTTTTATACACACGGCGCCTCGGAGAAGTGACGCTAGTATCCAAGGTGAGCTTTGCCACTGTCAAACGAGCCTAGGTATATTTTTCTCTAAATCAAAGTACCAATTTCAGGCTCTCATGGTTGCTCGTGCTGAGCTATATTGATATAGACCGCCGAAAGTTGGATATTGAGTATTTCGCATATCAGACTCTCCCCCTTCAATCTCTTACCAGATATAACAGAGTATTTATGATGTATCGAAGATCTGAGTGCCGAGTCGACAGACGAATTTCGTACTTAGATGGCATCCCAGCGCACATATTTGAAGTCCGCAGGTACTAAACATCTTTCCAATTCCGCAAATGAGTAGATCCCGAACATCATACCCGCAAAAGCATTTCCGACCGGTGGTAATAGTGTCATTACTCGTGTCGAAACACTTGACAACCATGTGATATCCGGTTTTAGCCTCTTTGCTTTGTGGTCAGCATTATCCGCTTCGGATGGGAACGAGTAACCAAGTTGATATTCGAGAGGTAGAGCCTTGATATGTAGGAGAATGGGAGTATTGCCCTCGGGGAGCTGGTGCTGAAGCTCCTCAAATTGACCCTGACCATCCACGGCTTGCTTGATCGCAAGATACCGACCACCTGTAGAGGAGTCAAACCGGATACCGATACTCGAAAAGTTGTAACTGTTCCACCAAATCACGGTCCCTGCCTCGTAAGTCTTGCGATCGGGGTAAAACTCTAGTTCGGCTGTCCAGACAATATTGGCACGCGTCTGTCTCTGAAGTAACATGGTCGGGCATTCTGGAATGGTTAGATTATAAGGACCTCCATGTAAACGAAGGTAACCTGGCCGTGAGGTGAGACTGTATTCCTTCTTAATTGGTGTGTCTATTGTTAATGATTAGGGATTGGATCCAACCTCCAAGATTATTAAGGGATAAGTCGGACAAGCCACCTACGTTTATGATACCAGCCGAGCTGTAGCTTGCCCGTGTCGAATTCGTTGACCCAAGTTTCCGCATCACGGACGTGGTAAGCATCCGGAGCCTTCCCGAGAAGTGTAATTTTTTTGCCGGCGTTGAAGACTGGCCAATCGTTCTCCCAGCTCACCGGTACCAAGAAGCTTTCGCGACCTATGTCCATTAGATATCAATGTCAATGATGCAGTATGATATATGCCCGCATTCTACCGGTACTGTGTAAAATGATATACATACCATATTGTGATATTTCCCAGGTGACCTTTCCATCAGCTTCCTTCTTCCAAGGACGAACTCCAAGAAAAACACCCCACCAGTTACCAGCAGCATCTTCGATTAAATCCGCATGCCCAGTGTTTTGAACTTCATCTGACGTCGTGTTTCTCCAGAGTGGGTTTCGATCTCCCAGCTCCCAAGGCCCTAATGGACCTACACTGCTCCGAGAAACCCATTCCGTATGACCGTCCTCAGTTCCTCCTTCTGCTGTAAATAGATAGTAATAGTTGTTTTTTTTGATTATATGAGAACCTTCGGCCAATCCTGATGGTGCCACACGTATGACAGTCGGAGAAGTCAAAGACGTGCCCGTTTCCAAATCGATCTCGCAAAGGTGAATTGCAAAGTCTTTCTTCGTGCTTGCTGGATCCCTATCTACCAATCTATACGTCGTTGATAAATAAACCTTGCCATCATCATCCCAAAACAACTATAAATTGTAATTAAGGCCAATTAATAGGTTTCCTGGAAGCAATATCCGGATTTAGAGGGTCTTCTTATACATCTTGATCAAATCCCGGAAGGTCAAAGTAAACTGGATCCGACCAGCTGTTCTCATCCCATATGTTATCGGTCACGACATAGAAACCCCGCGGCCAGACCCTTTCCTAAACACAGGTCAGTTTTAAATCTCAATTTTCCCGGAGATATTAAAAAACACTCGCGACAAGGGTTCGTGCATACATTTTATAATTATAGAAACGGTTTAAACGCTCAAAAACTCAAAACTATGCAGGTGGTCAAAACATACGTTCTGCGCAGGACGGTATCTGTCCCACTTTGCAGTTGTCATGTAGAACTTTCCGTTCACGTATCGGATAGTTGGGGCCCAGATTCCGCCACCCGGCTCCACCGTCCGCATATCCAATTGACTGCGGCGTGTGAGCGCATGGCCGATCAGCTTCCAACTGATAAGATCCTTGCTTTGATATATTGATACTCCAGGGAAGTATTCAAAGGTCGATGTCGCGATAAAAAAGTCATTCGTCCTGGGATCCCTACAGATTGTTGGGTCCGGGTTGAAGCCCCTCAATATGGGGTTCTGGTAGGAACCCATTTCCGCCATTTTTTACGTTTTCGGAGCGACGGGAAGACGAAGCGGAAGAAAATTTCGATTTCTCGAAAATTTGTACTAACAATTTTATTGCACGTAGTACTTGGGGTTAAAATGTCAAATTTTAATCTTCCGAGCTGATATTTTATATAATTATATCAATCTTGAAGTCCGAAGCAAGTTTCAGGTTGAAAGCCTGAATACTTCCCGTCAGTTTAGCCTAAAGGCTAAACTCTGGCAACATCCAGCAAGAATGCGGGGAAGACGCTTCATTATCAATGACCAGAAAGACACTAAGCCCTAATCAAGTTTTGATAATCAGGCATATGAAGTTGAATTTGAGCATCATTTAGCCCATACCAAGAAGCCCTTCCATGGTGTGCAGTGTGGAGGTCGGAACATCTTTTGTCCAGAAGCGACCCAGCGAGACCAGAAGCGACTGTTCGGCTGTCGGAATGATTGGTGGATAAAACGACA
Source organism: Orbilia quercus (assembly GCA_036971405.1). Classification (NCBI taxonomy): domain Eukaryota; kingdom Fungi; phylum Ascomycota; class Orbiliomycetes; order Orbiliales; family Orbiliaceae; genus Orbilia; species Orbilia quercus. The sequence continues at coordinate 711,380 of JAJTUE010000003.1, read as the reverse complement.
TGCGTCAAACTTCCAACACAACGCAAAACAGACAACGTAAAATTAATTTCCGGGCTGCGGAAGTCGCTATTTCATATTTGCTTGGCTGTTACAATTATCTTTGCGCCGTTAAGGCCACAAGAAGTAACTGAAAGGCTCGGAAAATCTCATTTGAATGGTCTTATGTGGCTAGTGGAAGTCATTGACGGAATATTTAAGTGGGCGTTCTCTTTGGCGCCTGGTCCTGCGCTGTGTTGGACGGATGAATGGAGGGATCTGGAGATAGTCTTATCCAGATTATATCTCGATCCTCGACGGCCTATTAGGCCGCGTACGACGAAGCTAACTAAACAGTACTAGCAGCGAAATCATTCTCACGAGAGACATGTCCCTAAGTAGATATGTCAATGTCGACGACTCGCTGAGCGATTAACTTAGCTTGATAGTACTATAACCGGACTGGAACAACTTTCTTTGCTCAATTGCATTGGTGTTGGAATCAAATTCTACCCTAGGATCCCCGTAGATGTGATTTTAGCACACAAATGGTTAGTTAGAGCTTTGGTAGCGAGGCTGGAAACGAGACCAGTTAAAGCGCTGTGTACCTAGCACACCTATATATGCTCGATATGCATGTTACTTAACACTGCGTATATTCTCGAGATCGCGCGGCTTAGTGATGACTTAGATCTCAAGTCAAAAATCAGGTTAGCTGTATTTACGCAATTTATGTGGTAAATTTATATATGCATATACAATCTTTAGAACTTCACAGGTTTGAATAGATGCTTTTTACTAGTCTTCGGCAATCTTTCACGGCTATATATCAGAGGAGTTATGAATACTTCGTTGCAGGCTCAGAGTAGTGGTATCTTAAAACAAATTCTGGCATTTCAAGTTCCGTGGAAAACAGTTGACCAGCTTCACTGCATGCACTGGGGAAAAAGTAACTGAAGAAATAGCAAACTAAACTCGAGCTTACTAGCCAAACAATACCACCTTCACCGCCAACTTTAAGGAATCGACAAATTAATTGGCTAGATTCTCATTGGAGCCAGGAGTTGACGGCTTTGTGATACCACCATACTATTAGTTATATATCAAAGACGAATTGACTTCCTAGCAAATACCTATCTTTCCCATTTCACGTTGTATCTCTAGTTTATGTTATTGAAAGAAACACCATTGGTCACTACCCGCCTCGAGTTTATCCTGCAAAGCACATTTTGAATTGAACGTAAGACAAACACTAACACACGTGAGCTCGCGAGCCTTTAAATATAAATAAACCAGCTGCGGAGCTACTGTCTACGGTCGTCATGTATCGACTGGTTACCCTGATGTTCACTTCTTATGCCCGCAAAGAAGATTATGGCAGAGCTGCAACTCAACTTTTGGCAGCTAACTAACTGAGTAGGTATTTTCCACCATCTTAGCTAACTCTGGGGGCGAGAGGCCAAAACCCCCTCACCCCGACATACCAGCTTGTCTCGACGAGACCTGAACCCAGAAAATGAGGTACCGGTACAAAGAAGATGTACCAGAAAACTATTGACCTGGTCTAGGAGGTCCCAGAAAGCTGGTCTAGACTTGCATCTTGATGGTTGCATGGAGATCCATGGAGATCCCGGCATTATCATGACCTGATTCGAGTTCAAAATAGCAAGGTCTCAATGACCATTCATGCTAGTCGCCGCTCTTTCATGTTCGCAGGAGCCCCGGGCCCGAATCAGAAAGGCCATGTGCTATCGATGCTGAGACAAGGTAGACTTTTTGAGTATTATTGTCCCAATACCCAGTTCGAGCGGCAAACCTAGCCTGCATGCAAGTAGAGTGATCAGCCAGCTGAAAGGTCTGACCCCGCACACACGAGAAGATACAGCCAGTTGACTGTTGCATGGAGCTGTTTTCGTGCTCCATATCGTATTCGCTTCCTCCAAACTCAAGGTGGATTAATCCAATCACAGCCTTTCACAATCCCTGGCATATTGGCTTATGGTTCCGAGGAACAGGAGTAAATCCTGGCCTTATCAAGATAGAAACGGCATGCAAGTTCTCAAGCACGATTTTGCTAGAAATACACGGCCGGCCTTTTCGTTTTCTATTGGTCATAGATCGACCCGATCCGGATCCGTATCCTACCAAGTTGAAGTTCCTGTTGATTGTTATTCTTACACTCGCAGATTTCGTGAGGCAAACAGAACTGCTATAATCTACGATAAGGCATCGATGCATCAAGTAAATACCACATCTTATTACGTTATCCTAAAGAAGTTTCCTGGCAGGAGTCGTTTCACACAGGAATTTTCGATAGCCATGCCAACGATCCCGCAGACTCGTATCTGCACAACCTCAAACTCAACATATCTCATTACCTTATCAAATCTTTATTATCTAGAAACGCTGGTCAATCGGGAGTCGAGGCTCTTCCGATGACTTTTGTTCGTTCGGTGTTGAGATCCAGGATCAGCGATCAGATCAGATCTAGGTATTTTGACTTAAGCGGCGTAGAAGTTTTCAACGCGTGCCGTTCTTGTCTCGTAAACCAGACGTGGTGCACGAGGTGCTATTCCACTAAATATATTTGTCTCCTGGACTAGAACAGTATTGTTTCGGTAGTTTCCCTGACAGATTCAACGCATATACATCATATTACCATCCTATCAATCGGACGTCTAGCTCCAAAAATTGATAGCTAGAAACAATTAATAAATATATGCCTAAGTACTATCCGCCCAAGTTTCCAGCTACACTAGTCTCTATTTAGATCTTATATTTTGCATCTAAAAATCGAGCCCTACTGAAAATTTATATGACAACGATTGCTAAGATATTCGAGAAAGGAGGGTTCCCAACCTTCCTTCATCCACCAATTGCAAGAAAAATAGTAGTAAGGACTTATATATTGGCCTACTTAAGGAGTAAACGAAATCAAAAGCTTGGTTTTATGCAAAGAATTTTGTCCCGCATATTTGACTGCACAGTAAGTACTTAGTTACTTCTTATTGGACCGCATCTATATAGCCATGGCAAAAAAGCGGTAATGAACTTCGAGTTGGTCTGTGACTATTCATGCAGGCCTAACATGTACAAGCAGAAAATCGTCCGGCGGTCTCTTAAGATAATTCCTCTCTGAGATGTGACCTGCAATATTAGTCCTTTGATTTACCAGCAGCACGCAAAATAATCTGCCCTGACCGACAAAAAGGCTTGTCAGACTTGGTTTTCGTCGCAGTGGAGCCCCATATCTCACAACGAAATATTTAAAATTCGTTGATTGGCGGACTTAATATGTCCGTCCTGCCAATATGCAACAGACTCCGCAAAAATCGAAAGCCACACTTTGTCCTCACAAAAACTTTGCTTGGTGGTACAATTGACTAAGCTCTTACGTTTGTTAGCCCATTAAGGTTCTTACTGGCGCGCGCACTGTTTCCTCTTGTCCTCTTTTGTAAAATTTCAAGACAAGCTAAAACTCCGTTAATGTATGCGGCTGCGGGGTAGATCCCGAGACTGAGATGCGAACTCGCTTCGCTGTCGTCTGTCCTCCAACACAAACACAGTGAAATAAATTTCGTGAAATAGTATATATAATATCACCCAAAAGGGTAATTATACAAGAAACATTGCGAAGTTTGAAAATTGAATCCCAACTCAGAGGAAGGGAGCTGGAAATTGATATAAGCCACAGGTCCCTGCATCAAGATATCGTCCCAGAATCACGGTTTTGGAACCGATCTTGAGGTCTCTGCTGCGCAAAATGGCCCAGCCACTATAAAACCCTGATTCCCGGTATCGATAAACTATATGATAGAGATCTAGTCTAAGCTACTTCTCCAAAGTTCCAATTATATGCAACTTAAAACATGACTCAACTCCCATCCGTGCGCCTGGCGGAAAGCTTCGGATGTGATGGGGGACCTTGCGGTCCCATTACGGATAGTCGGCAGTACTAGATGCAACTAGAATGGAACTATTGAAAAATCGGGGATATGGCAGTTTTTACCATTAAACAGACACTCGAGGCCGATACAGGAGTCCCATTTTGGGACGTCTCGCAATTCGGAACCAAATTAGGATGGCGGTGCCGATATCAGTCAGGGTCAGGGGTCGTTCATGTACGCTCTGGAGATTACTATGGATCATAGATGCGCTATATATCACATATGTGCACGAAACTTGGGTCAGCGGTGCGATATTTTCTATCAGATTCTGGTATATCTAGTAGCTTGCTCTCCGAATTATAAAGTATCAGAAAAATATTTATATGCAAGTCGTCATATGATCGAAAATCAGTTTAATTGAGCCGCTGCCTTTCCAATATTCCAGGTCTTGCGGTATAGACTATTGTTAGGCTAAGGTAACCGTTTGATAATTTATATAAACCAACGATCTTAGATTTACTAGCAGATTTGTCATTATCGAACCATGTAAGATTAGAGCAGGAGTGATGTTCAAATTATCACCACATTCGAATTACCACCACATCGAATCACTCCTCGTAGTAAATTTATGCATGAGCTTTTCATTTCAATTGTCACTGATATTTATATCTTACACTCTACTTAAATCCTGCATTACCGTTATCATATATGTGCGTTGATCGTGTTGCATTTCCCTAACCAACGTCTCCCAGCACGGCTTAAATATCTCCATTCTCCAGCCATTGCCAAGTATAAATTAACAATTATGCCAAAATCCAAAGACTGGTTAAAAACTCACCCTGCGACATACCCGAAATAGGCGACAGTTTTTTCGCTTGTGATCAACCCCAATCCATTTGTCCCGTCGTTTTTTACAAGCTTCCATGCGTTTGACAAGCTTTGGACTATGGATAAAGTGGCTGGTTTTTCTATATTAAATCGCTTCAGATTGCTGCTAAGACAACTCTGAGCACGGGTTTTGGGTTTCCGCCAATAAAATATTAAACAGAGGGTAGGCGGTCAGAAGACCCGCCTTGGACGGAAGTGAGTCGCATTGCATGTGTGGTTGCTCTAAGTTGATCCTCCAGCAGATGTTGCACGAATGGGGATTAGTCTGCATTACGGAGTCAGTGCGTCCGATGAGTTTGATACCAACGAATCGTGAATCGATGATCGAGATAACAGGTCGCTGAGTGTAGCAAGGAGTACAGCTAGTTATTGGAAATAAAAAGCTTGGTAGGATCAGACGATCGATAAGAGTGCGTTGAGTATTAAACTTCATTATATATGAGAAACATGCATAATTAAGGATCACTATGGCAAGGACTCAAAAAAAAAAAAAAAGATACATCAAAAAATTAGGTATCTCGCAAAATATTCTATCTACTAGATCAAAACGCTACGGACATGTCTCGTAGTCAAGTCGATTAAACCTTCCTGTGAACCTCCTCGATAGTGAGATCCTGTCCCTTCTCGTCGGTGGCAATGTGATGATGATGGGTATCGACCAAGTTGGCACCCTTTTCGATATGGTTGACACCACCGAAAAGTTGATCCATCTCCTCGAGCTTCAAGTTCTTCGTCTCTGGAAGGAAGAACCAGGTGAACAGAGCAAGGACGATGTTGATACCGGCGAACATGTACATAGCCTTGAAGCCGATTTTGGAGAGAATGAGAGGCTAAAAGATAGAATTAGTAAATGAATTTTGGAATCAAAAAATCAGTGAGAATATTGGTACTTACGAAGATCTGGTTGACGATGAGATTTCCGACGTTTTGCATTTGCGAAGACATACCGACGGCCTGGGCTCTGACGTTCATGGAGAAAACTTCACCAGTCCAAATCCAGACGACGGCACCCCAAGATGGTTTGTAGAACAGAGCAAACATAAACATCATGACGACGATACCTGCACCAACTTGAGTCGTCTTGGCATCACCGGGGAGGGTTGGAGTAGCAACATAGATGGAAGCAGAGATTGCCATGCAGACAGCCATACCAACAGCACCGATGAAGAGAACCATTCTACGTCCCCAGCTGTCGACAGTGAAGGTAGCAGTAAGAGTGAACAGGATACCGCAAGTACCGTTGAGAGCGTTGATGAGCTGGATGGTATCATTGTCTGGGAAGACCTTCTTGTAGACGATGGTAGAGTAAGAGTTGAGGGAACCTTGGCCGGTAACTTGTTGACCGAAGTTGATAACGAAGGCAAGGAGGAGACGCTTTCGGAGGGACTTGTCCTTCCAGAGTGGGAGGTAGGAACCGTCGAGAGACTCCTTCTCGAATTGAATGGCCTGTTGGACTTGAGCGATTTCCTCCTCGATTTCCTCCTCAGAATCTCTGACGGAACGAAGAGCAGCACGGGCCTCATCGATTCTTCCCTTCTGGATAAACCAACGTGGGGTCTCAGGGCAGAACCAGATAAGAGTGATGATTATAATTGGAACCATGATCTGGAAGATGACAACCATCTGCCAATCCCAGGAGCCGAGCTTCTTCTTGTTCTTAGTGCAGGCATAGTTAATCCAGAAAGCGATGAAAGAGCCGACGGAGTAGAACATCTGCCAGAAAGACATGATCTTTCCACGAATGTCTGCTGGAGCCAATTCACCGATGTAGACGGGACCAGCGGGAAGAGCGATACCCTGACCAAAACCGATGATAGTTCGACCAGCCAAGAAACCACCAACACCGTGACCGGCAGGAGCGAAGCATTGGATGAAAGTAGAGGCAATGACGAGAACACAGCCGATAGTGATGGACATACGACGACCGAAGCGGTCAGAGATTGGGGCAGAGAAGAACCATCCGGCGGCGATACCACCACAGGTGTAGGCTGTGTTGATGGTACCAAGGAGGTTGGCGTCTGGGTTACCCCAGTGTTTCTTCCAGTTGTCGGAACCCTGGACGGCATTGAAGACGGAGGCGTCATAGCCGTAGAGCACCATAGTTGCGGCAGCGACCATAGAGATGTACCTGTTGGTTTCATTTTGCCTGTCAGCCGGTGTTCATATATCTGTTTGGATCACCATTCACTGCGTTGGCGTGGACTCAGTCCGCGTTGGGGATGTCGTTGTTCCCCTTAACATACACTCCAACTACAACCACTACAACAACCACCAGATATGAGAGAAGGAGCACCTACCAATTGTAAACTCTCTGTTTCGAAGGTTTAGTCACCATCTTGAACTATTATTGCTGGCGTCCAGCTGAACAAACTAAAGTCCGGTATGTGTTTTGGTGTTTCTGAACCTTTTCAAAAGGCTAACCTGCTTGAGATAGAGGGTCTGTGAAGGGCCTTTGGCTTTGTCGTTTGAAATATCCCTTGGAGGAGTCTGGGACTTCTACTCTGGCGAAAAGGAACGAGATCAGACCTGGAGTTTGGGGAAAACCTGGAGTTCTTATAGATTACTCCAGCTTAAGTTCAAGATGGCCTGGTCCAACGATCAGTGCGGGTTCCAGGTTCAATTCTCCCATAGCACACCACGAATCAGATCGACCGAGCTGTGACATGACAGGGACCCCAGGTTCCTCGGACGGAGGTTCCTTGCCATCATCTTCCTCGCTGCAAGCGACACCACTGTCGAAAGGAAAAAGGAAAAAAGAAAAAGAAAAGAGAGCACAGATCCACTAGGTATCTGAAGGTGGTCTTGAGGATATTTTCTATCTGGGGGGCTAAAATGGTTTGCATGCGAAGGTGCATGCACGGGCGAAAGAGAGGAAAAGTTCCCAAGCGAGGAAATTCCGAGCAAGCGGGAACTGGTGGCCTCCAAGTCCGCCCAATCGAAGTGGCCTCGAATACGAGTTAAGACAACTTCGAATTCTCATGCAGCGCTAGGAGTGGACGAGTGGAGAGCTAGCCCGATGGCCACTCCAGCCATGTGGTTAACTTTGACTACCAGGCTTCCTCCCATCTTTACTTTTTTTTTCGTTTCCATTCTATTTTTTTCGATCACGAATCCCCGCGTTGGAAACGTACCCAATGTAGTCTTCAACCATGTCTCACGATACTCCTCCACAGATAGGTTAAACCTTATCCACGGGGACTCCAGGTTTCCCACCTGCATGGGAGCACCAACGGTTCCAAGGAATCGCTGCCCTTCGACGCTTCTGATTGGCGGACCCGAAATCTTCCGCTGGGTAGTTGTGCATCATCCCCGCCGTATCCCTGTCCCACACTTATGCATATTCAAAATTCTCCACCGTCAACCGCGCCGTTGCTACATCTGTTCAGGTCGACAAAGTCCCTTCAAAGTGCTGGGCTCGAGAATTGCATCGATGCTCCTGTTGTTCTACCCATGCCGCTGGATTTTCAAATATGGAATACGTGCCTCATGCGTTATAATCCCTCTTCTGGTTGGCATCGGTGGAGGTGCCCTAGCTCAGAAACCCGTATTCAGACATGAATGCAATAGCAGTCGGTACTTTTGGTCAGTTAACAGGCTTCTCAACCGCAATCTCGAATCAATGTCATGAAGTTTATATTTATCGACAAAAACAGGCGCTCACGAAAACACATCTCGTGTTTACTGTCATGGATTTTATACATACCGCTCAACTTCAGTCCGAAGAAGGTAATGCATGCACCTTGCTACAGAACTTGGCGTAGATGTATCGACGTCCTAAAACTACACATCACGTGATCAACATTTCTCTATGAACAACGCAAATGCCTAGATTCTGGGCCTGTAGCGAAGAGGCTAAAGCATGCAAGCCCAAAGCCAAGTTGCAAAGGGCATATACCCGTTACTCCAACCTCGACAATCTGTTGATGGACTAGACTACGCCGTCTTCGCCTCCGCTCGGGGTCTGTTATTCCAGTCTTGGGATTTGCAAGGGACATTTTTCGCCTTAGAAAAAAAACTACCATGGCCTTCCGCTACCCTGGTTTGAAGCTGATCTCGACGGATCTAGGTCTAAGAAAGACCTGAAAATTCATCTTTCACCTGCGGCGGGACGATCCTAAGACTAGCCTTTGTTCCTCCCTCTAGTTTTCGTAGCATGGAGCTGGAGGGTCATGGGAACCATACTGGGCAAAATCCCCTCGAGAGCTCAACCGATCCAAAAGAGAGTTCAGACTTCAACGGAGAACCCCACTATTCGATTCGAAATTGTGGGGTATACTAGAGATGACTATCGTACGAATGAACAAAAGCGATCTCTGTCGTGCATCTCATTGCCATGGCCACTCAGCTGCACCAGTTGTAAATTGTAAATGGTACACCCAGCCTTTACGACGCAAGAGTAGAGGTACATCTCGTGCCATGTGCTACCTGTCTCACAGGAAGAGGGGGGTTGCTAAGCGGGATAGCCACGAATTTGAAATTAATTTGCGGCACTCTTACTCCGAAACATTATTATTAGTATTTATTCAACGAAAATAGGTGTTATTACACTGATATCCAGAGATCCAGACCCTATAATCTTGTGCGCCTTAGCATCTTATTTTCCCCCAAGTAATACCCCAAAATAGAGGGTATCAGGTGCGTAAAAGTGTGCAAAACATCTCGTGAGCTTCAGCGGTGCCGCCAAAATTTCTCCGGCGTGAGAAAACCAAGAAAGCAGAAAAGATGGTGGCTTTTCTAAACTTCCAAGAAGCGCGGGTTTGGCACTAAATATTTGCATTTGAGTCCAATAGCATGACAAGACTATCACGAAAACAGGTTGGCCAACGGAGATTATGCAAGATGAGAATCTATCCTGTGTGCCTTACTGGCTGGCACCCATTCAGACCCCCCTTCGCGCCAAGTTTAAAAGATTAATATTTATGTGACATGGCATCTGGGATTATACCCTCGATCGGGGAAGCGCTCCAGGAGCTGTAGATTACACCTTAACATTCAAACTTGCTCTCACCTCCGGAAAAACTTTTGCAATAAAATAGCAAAACCGGTGAGCATATTTGATCAAACAGTCGGGTTCTCTTTGCGATCCCGGAGCAGCAGAAAAGTTCCAGCGACGGGGGGTGACAGTTGGGTGATATCCACTTTTTTTTCTGTTGCAAAATTTACCAGCCAATTATTTATTATTGCTTACGCATATCGATACTCGCGTGTCGGTTTCATACGCAGCTCATACATACCGAAGATTGGTCTGTTGGAGAACAGGCTAAATGAAATTTCTGGCAGTCTTAAGATCTTGTCCTAATATCATTAATCATTTCGCGATATTCATTGACATTGTGGAGACGAGATATGATTCCGTAGAGAGGTCATGTAAATGTATAATCTTTACATTTGATCTGGTCGCCGTGATCTATTCTTGCGCATAATCGTCTCCAAGACGGCAGACCTCGTATTACTGGCTTTGGTTTTATTTTAGATCTCCGGATTAGTTCTCTCGCGAGCTCGACGGAGCGAGGTGAATCGAATATGAGACCAGGTTGGTTGATCGACGCGGGGAAAGACTGGCAGGGGGAAATACTTTGAGGCTTTCAAATGGTGTTGAACGGAGGAAATTAGATTTTTGTTTACCGTACTAACCTCGGGTCTACTAAGGCCTTTCCTTCAGAAACAGTCTCGTGGAAACAGTCTCGCGGATTTAAACCGTACTACCGTCTATTTCACGCCACATACGCACCTTCAATGGGATATTTAGATCGGACGCTTGAACGGTTTTCATTTGGCTAGCTGAGATCTGTATTCCCAAGAAGTTCTTCCATGTCAGGATTGAAACCTTCAAGATTGTCTATAACGGATTACGGTACAGCACGCGGTAACAATTAAAGAATAGTTTTCAAATCATCGCAGAATTTACCCATCGGACAACATCATACTTCAACGGCGGTCGGAGCGTACATTTCAACTTGTCGGATGCTTCGAATATTCTTGCAGTTCTCGAATGTCTAGCTACGGCTCTTAAATCCGAGTACTCATATCCTAGATTCTCATGATCAGATCAGAGTAACGCCCAAAATTTGGGTGTTATCGTCGAAGACCACAGGCGATGGAGCCTACTTTGATCCGAGTTTCTTCTCGGTCGGGGATCAGTCGAAGTCATGAGCACTCGGTGTCGGTTCCTCGACTTCAACAGCATACACCAAAGCAGCTATTTTCACTGATAGACTATCAAGTCTTTAGCTAGTAGCCAGAACGTTCATACCGTTCATATCGGTCTTCCGTTATTCTTTTGCCTGACGGGTGTTGATAAAATCATTCCGTTTGGATCGTGGAAACAACGAAAAAGCGCAATCCGGAATTTCGTGGCAACTCGTGTTGCATTTTGGGGGGTTTACGATACTGGCAAAAAATGAGCTGTCTCGAGTCATGAGTCCGGAAACTAGGAGAGATCTCATACATCGATATCGCGTATTCGTATATTCACTAAATCAATATAATATGTACCACCTTTTTGCCAATCTTATCGATTATAACGAAATACGGATTTACCGGCTACGTTTTCTGCACCTCGATAAGAAATTCTTTGAGATCTTCACTACAAAGACAAAACCCGACACAGAGTCCATTCCCAAACCAAATCAACGATAAGATAATTGCAAATCTGGATCACATTCGGTTTTCCCAAGGACATTATTTATCAAACTATTTCCATACCAAACAATCAGAACATGCAACGGCAGAACTGCCATATCATTCAAGAGGCGAAAAAATAAAAAATACAACAAAACTTCTGGAATTACTCAGCCTAAACACCCTTCTTTTCCTTCCAGGGTTACTGGGACCCCCGCCGCGGACTATCCCCCCGTAATCCATCCTCCTTCTCTTCATAAGTCGGCTTATCTGTTCCGTCTTCCAGATCGGAACCGCGTCTAGGACCAACTGCTTCTTCCGTCCCGTCTTCATCCGACATATCCCTGTTCTTCCGCTCCGGGCCGACTAGTGTCAAGAGCATAACGTATGCCTATCAAAAAAAAAAAAAAAAGCGAATTAAAAACACCGCAGATGCAAAGTTTATATTTATGCCAACGCTTTATCAGATTTTTGCAGTGGAGGGGAGGAGGGGGGTAAATTTATGGGGTCGTGAAAACTTACGAAAACTGCTCCCATGAAGATTGTTATCACCTTGCCGTAGTCATATCTTGCTGTTCCGGATGGTGTTGGCGATAGCGGCCAGTTCTCTCCGAGTCGCGCTTCGATGGTGCTGGATGCCGAGGAAACCAGGTTACCGAGCTGGTAAGAGGTGCCGACCACGAAGGTACGGAAAGCTCCTGGCGATAGCTCCATCAGGTGGATTGGGATGACTCCCCAAGCACCCTGGACTGCGAATTGTTCTGTATGAGAGAGTGGTCAGAATTTAATCTGCAGTTTTGTGATAACTTTCGTGAAGTTGATGTGAACGTACCGAAGAACGCTGCGGCCATGATGCTATTCGAGCGGAGGAATCCGTAGGGGTAGAGGAGCGCTCCCCCCAGTACGCACATGGCAACGATAGAACTGTTTAAAGGAAGGCAATGTTAGTCGGATACCTCACTGGCAGGTAAAGATCCTGTGTTCAACGTACAATCTGCGTCCGAATATCTGAGATGAATATCCCACGAGCGTACCGCCTGCCAACTCATAAGAACTAAGTTAGAAGATAACCATGCATTGTCCTGACTACTGTGACGCATCTCGTACCTGTCAAAGCGCCCAAGTTTGCAACCACTTGCGTGACGGTAACTCGATCGGCGCTGAAACTAAGTTGGTTCGTCAACATTGTCGGATACAAGTCCTGACTTCCGTGGGACTATATAAATATAAGATCAGTATTTTTGCTGAAGAAGATATTTATCTTCAAGATAGAGAAATGTTATGTAAGATCCATACCATAAAGTTGAACCCGGCCATCAAAAGGACAAGATAGATCAACATGAGCCAGTATTTTTTCAATGCGATCTTTCCTTCCTTGATGAAGACTTTCTCGACGCCCATATCCTGGCCTTGCTTTCGTAGTTCCATTCGTCTCTGGAATGCCTCGGTTTCCGGCAAGTAGTACCGGAATACAATGAGCAGAACGGGCGGGCAAGCTCTAATATCTTATATCAGCAACCACTCCATCAAACAACCTTTCTCTACACATATCCGTATATGCGACTATTCTAAATAGCCTCGTATTATAGATACGTATTATATACGGTGTAAAAACTCACCCAAACCAAAACAACGGCCTCCATCCGTGAGAAGTAGTATTGACCAACCCCCTAGCGAACACCACAGCGAGCAAATATCCAAATGCATACCCTTGTTGCAGCATCCCGCTAATGATTCCCCTCGCGGCAGGTGGTAAATCCTCCAACGCCGTCGCCGCAACGTTCCCGTACAACCCTCCCATGGCGATACCGAAACAAGCGCGAACGCCCAAGAATTGGTGAAAGGTGTTCACGAACCCCGTGGCGAGCTCGAAGATGATGAAGAGCACATTGTTGATGATGTAGGGCCATTTTCGGCCGTATCTGTCGGATGCGAGGCCGAAGGTTATGGCGCCGACGGAGCGGAGCATGAGCACGAGGGTTATGCCCCATGTTATGTCCGAGTTGTGTTTACCGAATTCTTCGGCGAGGTCGGTGATGACGAGGGAGACGGTGAAGAAGTCTATTTAATCAGATTATGAGGTGTTAGTTTCGCATCTCAATATTCCACTGATATATAGGTCTCTAGCCTAGATAAGCGTACCAAATGCATCCCTTCGTTCAGAATAACATTAGCAGTTGATATGATTAAAAATAAGTGATATAGAAAACTCACCAAGTCCAGCCCAAGAATGCGACCGCAAAATTCAACCAATTCGCTTTATTCAACGACGCCAAAACTTTGATAGGATTCGGCGCGGGATCGAACGTCGGCGCTAACGTCGTGAACCGCGTGCGAATATACTCACCAACACCCATTCCGAACGGCATCCTGACGGTTCCCTAACCTTTTAAATTAAAAAGTTGTCACTGAGATATGTATTCGCCGTGCAGAAAACGATGAGAGCAGATATTCTGCCACTGGAGCGTCCGATAAATGAGCAAGGGAGAAGACGATTTAAAAAACGAAAACACTCTCAAAATCAGATTTTATTGCCCACGAGATCCTCACGTTCGATTCATATAGGAAGGTGGCAGGCATGCAACACAGCACAAGCCAAAAAAAACCTGAAATTTAATATGCGGCCGCCGAAATAAAATAAAAATGTGACGTTACCCAAGGCCAGTCAGTCGAGCATACGAGAAAAATTTAATGGGGCCGAACAAGGTAAGGGCTCCCGCCTTGGTATCCTCTCTGGAATGTGAAAAAAATTTTCGAGCGCACCAGGGAATCAGAGGGGTACTTTATACCTGTCGCCAATTCACAGTGCTTGAATTCAAAGGGTCCCAGCGACCGCGTGAGGGATCATCTGAGTATGCTACTTCATTGCGCTGGACTTGGACTTGCTTAGTTTCTTCTCTGCCATAAGGCGATCTACAGTTCCCATTGCCTATTTTTCGTTATCTTCTTTTCCATGAAGCTCGAGAGATCACACATGCACACTCGAATTCACACTAACTTGTGCTCGGGGGTACTAGCTAGGGCCAATAGACAGACCCACGTTACCCCGTCTCGGACGATTTGCTCAATTCGGCCTCCCCACATCCCCAGATATTGGAAAAAAGGTATCCTGTGCATGCAGTGTGGAGTTTAACGATAGGATGGCCTTTGAAGAACTTAAAGCTCTGTGAGGTCGCTCTCTCTCTTCTTACGCGCACGCTATACTTGGAATTTCTGAAGAAAACAAAGAGCTACTGCGTCGGGTTGATGCCGGCGAAAACCTAGCAATCCTAAAAAATATCATATTTCACTTTAGAATCATATTGGAAAATCCCATACGATGTTTGGAATGTTGTCGCGAGTGCATAATATCTCAGCTGCAGCATGCGAATGTATCAGTCGAAATCACATTTTGAAGAAACTAGCATCGAAGAAATACCAGGATCAGAGTTTTTCCCCAGCCGGCCGTTGAAGTACTACCTCCATAAGAGACGAAATCCCAGCCAGGAAGCTGATTCATGCGTCTCCAGTTAAAATTCTGTAGATAAGCTGATTGAAAAACTCAATTCGCTGATTGAAGGTGGGTACCGGATGTGGCTCTCGATTCATTAACGTGTGTAAGTAAGCTCGCTAGACGTCACCGTGCTTGCGAGAAACAAGCTATTGTTGCGGGGAACAAGCTTTTGGCTTGGAAAAAGTGGCACTTGGCACTCGTCACACCCTGGAACCTTTTCGCGTTCGCAGACGGAAGACTTTTTCTTTCGGCGGAAGGGATGCAAGATGTTAAGTAATCGGGGAAGATATTGATGGGTTCTTTTCGTTCCTCTCTTATCTTCAGATACCTATGTTTCTGGTTATTGTAAGCCGGAATCATTTTGTTTCCACAGAATACAATATTGCTGTAATAACTGGGATGGTAACACAGAGCAGATTATATTTTGTATCTACTAGTTACTCTAGTGCTCGCATCAGACAGCCCGAGATAACGAATACATAGAAATCCAAATATTACCCTCATCGATTTTCTAAGACATGCATGCGACAGTCCAAACCAAGGCCTCCTCCATATTTATTCAAAAAACAACTCGAGTATCCTTCCACACTGGTTCCTACGACCTCGATTAATATTCGTATCTCGCTTCAGTCGTAACGAAGCCCAGCTTCCGGTTAGCCGACTGAGGATCGCAAACATTGCATGCACCATGTCCCATGTCGGCCCTCGATTTATTCAGTCTGATTGGCGGAGTTTGCATATTGAATTTCTTGGGTCGGCATCATCTTGCGGCAAGTGGAAAGATTGATACTGCGGTCGCAGAGTTGCAGGTTATTGCGACCGTAGGGCGCCGCTATTAGATGATACAGCAAACATCCTCTAAACACATTTCAAAAGTTGGAATTTTATGCTGATCTGTTATGCATCCCTGGTGCTATCTTAGTGGTTATTATTTACGTGGACGGTACGTCTTTATCTCACGTCTGAGAAGCCTTAGTGCGTTCAAATGCCAAAACTCCGCTTGCATAGATCTAATAGATACCCGAGTACACAGAAACTCCTGCTCCAACCAGTGTATATAAACATCCAAAGGTCATAAATCATATCAAAAATCTACACAAAAAACATCCAAAAGATATCCGGCTCGAGACTCCGCAAATATAAAGAGTACTACAGCATCATAGACCCGACCTTCTCAGCCATCTCATTGCCCCCATCCACCCAAACAACAATATTCCCCGGACAACCCTCCTCCCTCTCTTCCAACCCGCGGAAAAAACCCACAATCTCCTCATCCGAATACCTTTTACTAAAATGCATCAAAACCCACGTGGTTTCCGGATGCCGTCGAACGATCGGTTCCAAATCCGACCAGAGCGTGTGTTTGGTCTTGATCGCTTGCGCGCGATGACTCTCGTGGAGGAAACTACACTCGGTTATCACCACGGGACAGTGTGATATTCCTTTTTCCTTGTTACCCGTTAACCATTCCGGGGAATCGAGGAGGGAGGTATGGTCACCGTCGCCGAGGAAGGCGAAAATGGGGGAGTGGTGCTGGTAGGTGATTTCGACGCCTCGCTGGCGGAGGTTTTTCAGTTCGGGTCCGGCGAGGGGGCGGTAGCTTGGTCTTAGACGGTTGGTGACTTGGGTGAACAGGAAGCCGACTGAGGGGACGGTGTGGCTGCGCGGGAGGATGGAGACTATGATTGAGGGGTGGGTTTTGAGCGGGTACGTTCGGGAAGAAGATGAGGTGACGGGGACGATATTGTTGGTTGGGAGGAGGGTGTCCGCGGGATCTTCTTCGTCGTCGTTGTCGAGGTCCTCGTCTTCGGTGTTCGCGGTGGCATTACCGGGCGGGACGAGAGATTTGGCCTTCAGTTTGGAGATGCGGTTCGGAGAAGGGGTTTGGGCGCGAGAGACGGGCGTGCTGCGGGGGGCTAGCCGGTTGCCGGGTCCAATATTAGAGTTCCTGACACCTTTCTCGTCGAAGTTATGGTAGCTTTTCACCATAAAGCCCAAGTTGAGACTCTTGCTGCTGATGATGTAGTCGTCTAGGAATCTTGCCGTCTCGGCGGGGACGTAGATGTCCGGTGGGAGAATACGGCGACAGTATGTCAGGACGTTATACGAATGGTCCGAGTGACCGTGCGTGATGAATACATTTTGCGGCCGGGAGTCGTCGACTATAACGCCGGCGTCGAGGACGGTATTGAGGGAGGGGACGAGAAAGGAGGTGTGCCAGGCTGCTCGGGAGCGACCGACCAATTTATGCTGCTGGAACGGCCGGGGGAGGGTCCATTGGAGGGTTTGCGAACGGGTGGATTGGAGCAATGGGGTTGCGAAGGTGGGACCCGGACGTGGTGCCTTTTGGCTGGTCGCGGGCTCTGGGATACCATTGTTACCAGCTGAAGGCTGTTGTATCTGGTCCATCTCAGTCTGTTGAATTCAATGCGGCGAGTATATATTTTGCAAGTTGGAAGTTATCATGATATTAAAAACGATATGATAGTTTGCAGCTTTTTTTAATATTTTCTAGACCCAGCCCGCCCGTTCCTGTGGTTTAAGTACTCTTTGTCGCCAATATCAGAACAAGGCCGATTCCAGACGTGTTGTTGGTGTTGAAAGTCGGGACCCTGTCGCATGCGCCTTGCGGTCCAGAAAAGAGAAGCTAATCTGGCAGAAGAGTCACCTATGCGGGTGCATCCAGCCTTTTTTGGATCCGGATGAGTCAGGAGCGCGGCGTCTTGGGGCTAGTGAAGCGACTTTTTGTACCGAAGATGACCACAAGGAAGTGTTTGATCATATATTTATGTTGTGACGGGTATTGTTGTCCCTGTTTGAGACCTGCTTGGCATCCGAAAGATTGAATTGATGCCCGAGATGGAGGCAGAGCTGAGAGATCTAGAATGGACAGACTATCCCGACGTGGCTGGAATGTTAGCTTCAGCTCTGAATTTTATATTTATAGTAATTAAACCGCCGATGGACGCTCACGTTAATATTACTGCGCCGTAATATAGCGAAGGGGCGTAAATAATACAAATAAGCTAGAAATAAGGCAGAGGAGAGCTGTATCGATCCTGGCTATCGAGGGAATCGAAGCGAAGTTCTCCCAAATGCCGTGTTTCGTTTTTGTTGAAGCGAGGCCGACGCGAGATGAAGATATGAGGAGATTCGATGGTCCGAAAGAGGAAATTTGAGTGTGGTTTACTCTGGCACGCAACACTATTTCGACGACCCCGCAACACATCACATCTATTATTCACAGGTCTCGATTCCAGATATAATTGATTCAAGTACCTACTCAGGCACAGTGTATCAGAGATATACTTTTCATTTGCTGGTATTGTATCGAGTATCGTTTCCCGACATCCAACCACGTCTAGTCTATGCCATAGACCAAGTAGTGTTTATCCATATCAATCCCGGTTGAAACCACCTTAAGTTATCAACCTGGTTCGGTAGCACAAATATTACATACCAGAGACGCTGCCGTGCAATGTCGCACAAAAACGTTCCGCTCTTAAACCGGTCCAGAATTCCTTATCTTCGGTTCAGGAGACCTTTTCCCGCCAACAAACGCTAAGCCAGTACCAACATGAACCCCCCGTCTATAATAGCTTAACCACCTGGGTACATGCACACACCATGGATCGCACTCGGAATTCGGGGACTTCTAACCAACAGGTGCAAAAGCCGCAAAGTCAAGGCCCCATCCCGGCAAGAACACCCCGCGCGCGGTCTAGCTGTTTCGGCAGTTAGAGTTTGAATCCCTTTCCAAGCGAGCTCGGAAACCAGTCGCACTCGCATTCTTTCGTGTCACGCAGAAACTCCTCGGCTGGCATCAATGGGATTGAAAAAACCACAAGCGGACGAGAGCGATTCCTCATAGAGAAGCTAGTCCAGCAGTCGATCATGTATGCCCTGAATTAAGCCATCTACTGCCACCTTGGTGGATACTTACTGTAGGGATGTCGGAGCCAGAACAGATGCTAACTAAATGAATAGCTACCAGATGGACCATCCAACGGACTCCAATCAGATGAATTCTATTCCCTTACTTTATTCCCTGCAATGTCCCAAAAACCAGACATTGATTCACAAATGCTAGACTTCAGCATCAATCCTCATCCTGACCAGCTTACAGCATCTGAGATGCTTTCAAGGATCTTTGATGATTTAGATGCCGACGAAACAAATAATCTCCCCGACAATATCCTCAATCCACAGTTAATGCAATCGCAGTCCCACGTCAATACAATCCACCAAACGCTCACGCTTCAAGCCAATTCTCCAAATTTCATCATGCAACCAATCACACCCCCTGTCAACGCACTTCAAGCGACGTCTACAACCAGTACGCTATCTGTTCCTGAGATCGCGTCTAAAACATCAAACAAAACCTCACATGAAGACTCACCGTCCGACAATGCGTCACCTCACTGGGACATCGACATGGTCTACTTCACCCAGCCGTATTGCACCGGAGTCGACAATTCCATCTCTCTCAATACCCCCATCTCTCCCGCCGAATGGTTCGACCAACCGGCCCCCTCATCACCATCATCCGCCACACAAGTCCCCCACATCCTCGTCCCAGCCGACGACCTCGATCGCACCTATGTCTACAAACCACCCGTCTGGTACAGCGTCGCGGCGGACCTGATATCCTCCCATTTACCACCAATCTTCGACGAAGACCATCTCAACAAAGAAAAAACAACCGATCCAGAACGAGTAATGCAATTTGTCGACCGCTACCGTTGGACCAACGTCATGATATCCATCTACGCTGCAACCGAAGACTACGGTGCAATCGAAATGGTCGACGATGACGACGGACAGGTGTACTATCTACCTCCCGTCAGCGCTATCGCGGTCCAATGGGGCCCCGAAGTCGACACGGGACTCACGTGCGATGTCACCCCGTTACTAAAAGAACCCAATCTGCGATGCGCGAGTATCAAAGCCGCTATTATCGCCTTAAAGGTCAAAGACTGGAAGAAACTAGGATACGATCAGATCACGATACTCACGGACAACGTGCAATTGTGGCGGCTGGTCACGAATAAAGATCGATTGGGCATGGTCGATGCCGCGGAATTATTCTTCCTTACGCATCTGTGGGAACAGATCGATTCGCTTGACGAAAAAGGGGTTAAAGTTGTCTTCTGGAAAGTGGACGACGACGACTTGGATATGGTCATGGAACTGGCCGTGCACGCGCTCCTGCCTAAACGATTACTATCTAACGGGATGACGCTGATTTCGGACTCGGAGTTCAACAGCGAAGGGCTGATCTGGAAGTGGATCGGTGGGGAGTGGGAGAATACCGCACGGGTGGAGAAACCCTGGGGTTATCTAAGCGTTGTGGAGAACGAACGGGACCGCATGAGGAGGATCACCGTCGAAGAGATCGCGGGGGAGATCGCGCGGCCGCCCACGCCCACGCCGGGAGTTCCTGATATCTACGGACACGTGCCGAAACGTCCTAGGTTGACGAAATGGCATCGGGACGCCCTACGTCCGAGAGTTGTGAAGGACGATATCGAGAAGATCGGGCGGGATTGGACCGTCGGGGATCTGTTGAAGTATTCGAGTGCGGAGGTGGATGCGATGGTGGAAGAGGATATATTGAGCTTTATGAAGGAACGTTCGAGTTTGTCTAAAGTGAAGCCTACTTCGAGGAGGAAGCGCCATGAGCCCAGTTCGAAGTTTACCGGTGGGCCGGCCTCGTTTCTGGAGACGCTTCGGATGCAGATCAAGATGGATATTTTGGGCGAGGACCTGAGCAAATTTGGGATTGGAGGCAACCATGCGTACCACCACTGCAGCTCCAAGCATAAGTCATAACATCGGGTGTGATTCGACTGTATACTCGCTTCTCGAGCTTTGAATTCAATGTTTTTCAGTATAGAAATATAGATTAAGATATTTTAATTGAGAGAATTTTCACCACCGTCCATTATCATATTAAAATACAAATCGATCACTACATTTACACTCACAGGGTCTACAGGCATATCTTCCTCTATCCTAGTTAACGGCCATACTGCGGCGCCATAGAAACATCATCACGATCATTACAAACCATAACCGACGCCTGCGACGCTATCCCCGCCTCCTGCGACCCCATTGTCACTCCCCCCTGTTCGTACTTCTTGATCCGCACCAACCTCAACAGCACAGCTATCGCCGCAGTCAGCAAAAGAATGGCAGGCACGCCGATACCCACACCCACACCGAGCGCGATCTTATCGCTGCGGTTTAATCCGCTGCTACTGTAGTTTCGGTCCGGGTACACGGTGACGACGGGGATGAAGGTGGTTATCGGCGTTGTGATGGTCTCCAGCACACCGTCCGATCTGGTTATTGTGTATTTTCTTGTTTCGGTGTATTGGATTACTATGAAGATTGGCTCACATTATCTGCATGAGAATAGAATCCCTCCTCGGATCGAGATATATATCAAAAAATTAGACTCCTTGTAAATAGTCTTACCTGACGGGAATTGCGTGAGAATACTGTACACCGTCGACACCACAGTCTCCGTAGCCGCTATACTCCCAGACCTACCACCACCACCACCAAAATTCCCACGAGAAGGAGTCGCCGCACTACTAACCCCTACGGCAGTCGCAGTCCTCGACCACATCGACTTGGCAGCATCCAAATCGAACCCGCCACTACAAAGCGGCAACCCCTTCCCCACATCCGGCACACAAGTAGTAATAACATCCAACCCAATATTCAACTCCACCTGTCCCTTCGCATTAACCCACATACACATCGCCCCCGCAAACCCCACGTTCCCGATCTGCTTCAAGGCGAAACACATACACGCTTCCCTCCCACCGCCCACCCGGACGTTTTTCAGTCGAATACCCGTTGAGTCGAAGAACGCGAGGGTATCGGTGATATTTAGGAACGTGGCCATACCCGGGTCGCAATCGGGGATCCCCGCGTAGGGACGACGGTATTCTCCTATTTCGGAATTTCCGAGGTTACCGCAGATTGGTTCCCCGCCGATGGGTTGGTATGCTAAACCTTCCCAGCCGGTTATCGCGGCGCTGCCTTCGAGCGGGAGGGTGTAGAACTCTGCGATCGCATGGGAGAGTGTGGCGTAGTGGAGGGCTGGTTGGAAGAGGGTAGGCCATAGGTAGTGGTGTGCGAATGGGCTTGGTAGTAGCATTGTGGTAAGTTCGAGGTTTATATACGGTGTATGTACCTATAAGCTAGTGTACTGGTATACTTATACCGTGAAGAGTATGGGGTACTGATTAGAGAGAGAGGCAGCTAAGTTCTGGCGATTGCGATATTTTGATGATTACATACATCTATCCGCTCTTCGATCGGGTTTACGAACGGCCCCGGTCCGTTTCCAAATGCGCAATTTGAATCGAGCAAGGCTGCGAGATAATATTCGGGACTGGTATTACTTCTAGGCCGTGCTTTTCGCAAGTCGTACATGGGTATATAGTTTGCTTGGCGAGGTTGCATGCTGTGTGACACCTTGGCGGGGCTCCCCCTGATATTTTTAACATATAACGGTGTATAGACGCTGGGTTGTATTTGGATGCGAGGTTGGAATCGAAGGTGTTTCTGGAGTGCATTAAACTTGTGGTGTCAATCAATATATGGTATTGTTGCATGAGATCGATTCTATGGTGGATAGTTGAAAATATACCACACGGTTGATATTTATCTAACTATTAATCATCACTTATAGGAATTGTGGAGTTTTCAGGCGAATACGACAAGAAAGTCTTGGCTGCATCGCTATTATGATAAATATATTAACTTCTGCAAGCATTAATAGTTATTGCTCGCTGAGGAAGAAAATGAGGTCGTTGGTCGGAGCTGAGCCCGACGAGTTTTTTTTGCGTTGTTGAGTTGGTAGGCAGCTGTGTGTAACCGAAAAGGATATAGGCAGGTGCTAGCACCGCATATGCATGAATAGACTGCGGACCTAACTTGATAGCGAGCAATTCATCCATCAATACTACGAGTCTCGGGTCCACGTGGTTAAAGACGGAGGTTGATCTAGAGGTATATTACGTTATGGCGGATATCGCGGTCGCTGTCGGTTTAAATCTGTTTGGGTTTTATAGTTATGGATCAGATACGGGTTAAAAAATGCTTAGAAGCAAAGCTCAGTTGATCAATTGGTCAAATTGAAAGGACTTTTTTATATGCTGAAGTGAAATTGTGGTTCGCAAGACTTTCATTCGAATGATTCTTCTTTCGAACTAGATTAGCTTAGCTTTCTCCTGGGTCGACCCCGTCTCGTCCAAGTCTACGAAGTAAGTCCATCTTACACAATATTTTCTTACGTGCCAGAATTACGTGGTAATGAAGGGAAGAGGAATTGAAGCCACTTTCGGATAGGAAGAGTGAAGGACTCAATACTAACCGAAAATGGCAGACTGATTGGCGACTCCGTTTAACTTTGGCGTCAAAGGGAAAAAGAAGCGATTCGGTCGACTCGATTGAGGATATGCATGCACTGCGCATGCTATTACTGTGTGTCCACGTAACGCGCTCGTATTTTTATATATTTTCTTTTCAAGCGTACGGCGCGGTTCCTGGTCGCGAGTAGGGAAATATGCAATGAAAAATATGAAACTGGGGAAGAATGGCCCTGTGCCTCGTCTTTCCGCAAGGCCGGGTCGCCTAGGGGATTAATTTGGACGATTCCCATTATAAAGTCGGTGCAAGCACGATAGATGGGCTATCGGGCGGGCCACGATGCTATTTCCGCAGATCAATGGGTAGGGTGATCTGATAGTTTGATTCAGAGCGGGACCTTGCAGGAAAGATATGAGGCGCCGTTGAAAGCCGGGTAGGTGCAATTTACAATTTACGAGGTTATCAGATGTAGCTTTCTGAGCATGACATATTGTTACGACGAGGTATCGACTGCGATGTTGGCATGTCGATAAAGTACTAACATATTAAATGACTAGGACACATAATATATTCCCAACTAAGTTGCGAAGGCGTAGACGCGACGACAACATGTAAGAGAACAATATGCAATATTGTATCTGAGAGCTTGCCAATTTCGGACAGAGTGCAAAAGATGGGCGACAAGGGGTGGAATGCAGTTATAGGGGAATGTCATTCGGTGGCGTCGAGTTCACGTCGGACCTTTTTCAGCTGCCAAGCCAATTTCAATGGCACAAGCTTCTGCGAGAATGCAATGCTGGCTCGGCCTGGAACTTCTGCGGAGACGTCGTGGCCTTTCGGGTAAAGCGAACGTAGACAAAAAAGATTCTTCGCTGGTTTGCTTGAAAGTGGAAAGTGTCGAGAGAGAGAGAGAGTGTGTGTGTGTGAGGCAATGGTCAAACATAGCTTTGAGTTTGATACAGCCGCCCACCAAACATCTCCCACTAAATATAACTACTTCCTTGAACACTTCTTAAGAAGTCCTTTGTATCGGTATTGATACGTGTTTGAATTATCCAACCGAGCGATAGTTAATAGGTACTTGGGCATGCGCATGGTCGGTCGGTCGGTCAGTAATCAACTGCGCTGGCCATTCCAACACTTCGAAATAATTAATTAATTCCACCCCACGAGACTATCCTCCTCGCCTCCTTTACCCCAATTTTGCCTCTCACAACTATCCACCAATAATTAACCTATACTTCTACTCAACTATAATACGGCTGCTGCTTCTCTTCGGAGCATCCACTCCTTTGCATCATCTTTCGCATCTTCAACTTCTCCATCGATATCGCACTCCGGCAATCTGATTCGACCCCGGCCTCAGCCAGCCAAGCCCTTCTCTTTCTCCTCGCCGGCACCTTCTCCTTTTTTACACCAATCCCAAGCATCTCCGCTGGAGACGAGGCCAAGCATCCCGACAGAGCAGCGATATTCCCAACCGTCCTTTTCCAGCAGGACATCTGCGTCGGATCCCGCTGCCGGCCTGCTGCCTCTTCCTTGCGCAATCACTAGTTAGACCTCCTTATCTGTCGTTTGATTCTATCGAATCTCCGGGAGCTCTTTAAAAGTGCTGGTCTTGCCGTTCTCTCACTCATTCTATACCTCACTTCTCTTTTCCAGCTTTCGACACAGTTCAGACAAGCTGTGATCACCCCTTCCACGTGCCAGTCACGGCCACCATGCTCCACCGTCGGATTGTCATGGTGCTCCTTGCTTGCGTCGTCCTTCCCTTCGTCCTCATCAGCTTGAGCCGTTTCAGCAGCGCGGCCGGCTCGTCAACCGTCGATAACCATGTCAACGACGCCATAAAACACTCAAACCCTCCGCCGTCACCTCAAAAACCACCGACGCCCAATACCAACACCAAGACCAGCAATCCAAAGCAGGAATGGTCCGATATTCAATTCAGCAAGGGCAACAATGGCAAGCCTGAAGCCAAGGAGTCCGTTACACCGTCCTTTCCTTCACCTTCTGCTGCACCTCCTCCGACCACCGACCTGTCCATTCCAACCGACGACATTGTCGCCCAAGTCCGAAACGAAACTCTCGGGTTCGGTGCCATTCTCTTAATCTCGCTCAAGACCAGGACGGACAGACAGGATGCCGTCTCGTTGATCGCCAGTCAGGCCGGCCTCAAAATCACCCACATCATCGATGCCGTCAGAGGAGAGGACATTCACCAGAAGGCATACCCTTATGGAACCGCTCGAACCGAGCTCCCTCTGCCGTACCTGGGCAGCTGGAGGTCGCACATGAATGCTTTCAAGTACATTATCGACAATAGAATCGAAACCGCATTGCTTCTGGAAGATGATATCGATTGGTACGCGACTCTCCACACCTACCTCTGCGTTTCTATTTACTGTGTCGTGTGACCCCTTACTAAACACTTTCAAACCAGGGATATCTACGTGAAAGACCAGATGACCGCTCTCTCGCGAGCTCTACGAAACAGCCCTCTCCGAAAGCCGCTCACCACCGATGAACTCAATCGCGCACCGTACGGTCTCGATTGGGATGTTATGCACCTTGGAACTTCCAAGAACCTCATGGCACCTCCTCCGTTCAACAAGCTCTTCCACCATTACGATGACGAATACACCACTCCGCGATCGATGACCCAACGAAAAACCCCTTGCGGCGACCGCGACTTCTTCTGCTGGAACGATATCATTAAGCAAACCAAATCCGGTGACAAACAACGTGTCATCTTCCCATCCTACGAACCCGTCGGTCTCGTCTCCCTCGCCATCAGCTACAGGGGTGCGCAGAAACTGCTGTACGATCTCTCGTGGAAGGGACTGGACACCTCCATGGACTTTGGCGTCCGTGACGGCTGCCGACGCGGGTTCTTGAAGGGTTGGTCTGTTACGCCTCCGCTCATGTCTTCCTGGAGGGTTAAAGGCGCCGGGGACTCCGATCTGAGGAACGGAGGTAAGGGATCGCCTGGTGTCGGTGTCGGTAACATGCAAGGCGAGGGTGTCGGGTTGGGATGGAGTGCCAGACAGGCCTTGCAATCGCAAATTGACGACGGTCATGACTACTGGAAGGATGGAACGATCGGGTGGTTTGGAAACACGGAGGCCCCAACGCCGGATAATGACTACGTTCGTGTGCCGCCCGCGGAACACCACCTGGCGGATCATGAGAAGAACAAGGCGAACAGAAAGGTACCTACCACGAATGATGACGAGGACGCCCAGAAAACGGTTGACGACAAACCTGTCAAGGGCGCAGCAAAGCCCACCGGGGATAATAAGCAGGACCCAACTCCCGTCAGAGGTGTCGAGAAGCCCTCTGAGACTGAGAAGAAGACTTCCAAAGAATCCTTCCAACCATTGGCGGATGACCAGGAGCCACCGAAAGAAACCCCCGCCCCAAAGAAAGACACACCAAGGACACCAAAGGAGGAAGGGCCGAAGGGAAAGCAGCCAAGCAAAGCAGCTTCGAAAGAGGATGAGCTGGCTGACGAAGTACCGAAGGAGCAGGAACCAGCAAAGGAAGAACCCAAACCGGATCAAGAAAAGCCCGCCACCGATAACGCCCCGCCAGATAAAGAAGATGACAGCTTCGCGAAGAATCGCAGGCGGTAGTCTTTCTATATATATATGCGTTTTTTTCTTCCCTTTTCGCAAATCCGGTTTCTTATCTAGTTTCCTTCGCATCTTAGACTGCTGTCCTCTAAGCACATTACGAATACCGCATACCCCGATGCCGTTACGCCCTTTTCCTTAATGGTTTTGTCCCCGTTTGTTATTTGTCTAATCGATATTTTTGACAGAGCGAAAAGCACCAGCTAGTATAATTTTCGGCGTCTCTTGTGCAGATTGCATGATCAGCGACACGAACAATCTTTACAGCAATGAGCTTGTCTTTTTTGGTTGTTTTACCTTCCTGGCCTTCCAGCTTTGTTCCTTTAGCACTTTTAATATCCATTTCCTTTCTTCTATCCATATTCATGATTACCTTTTTTTTTTTTTTTTTTGTTTTTTTGTTTTTTTAAGCTTGGAGATAGAGAGGGGAGTTTAGGCACGATTAAAAGCCTTTGATGTATTCTTTTTTATTCAAACCATGTACATACTTAACTATATGCATACTTTTGTCGAGGTATCATGCCATCTGAATCATTTGTTTAGCCTTTGAGGTCTGGTTTTCTTATATAATCAAGTGCCCAATCGGCGCCTTCTCCTTTTGGGGCATCGGTTCGAGCTTTGGCGGGGCAAGACAGCCCACCTTCAATATTAAAATATTTTGTTGCCGCCCCGCCAAAGTTAACCTCAACCTCCAAAACACCAGACAACAGCTTCAAACATCATCATACGGCATATAGACATTCATTCACCTTCAAACTTCACGATGCCGTCGGCCACCCTACCCTCCGCTCTCCCGCTCGAAGTCGCACTCCTCGCTTCATCCCCGCTTCCCGAATCACCACTCCCATCCCTAACAGAGCATCTCACAGCTCTCTCCAGCGGCGACTACCAAAAGATCCTTACATCCCCTCTCGCATCATCGCTACTACTCAATTCTGAATCCAACACTAGCATCGGTCCTCATAACCTACTGGCGAGCTATCCGTCCCTCATATCCACTGCGATATCCCAATCCGCTGCCCATCCGCTCGAGTTACTCGTCGTCGGCATCGCAGCTCTCAATGCCTACCTACAAGCTACGACTACAGGCCCTCCGCTCCTCCTCAAGGAAGCATCCTTGCTCCCGCCGTCTGTCAGGTCCGATAAATCGGCAGTCAAGTCGCTGAAGGAGTCGCTTATTCGACAGTTGGCTGTTGACGGCGAGGCAGCCTACCATCTATTACCATATCCCGTGACATTTACACTAGCAAAAACCATCCTGAACAACTCCTTGCTACACGAGGGAAACGATTTAACTTTGGCTGCATGGTGGCGCGTTAGAGTCAATTTCGCACATCAGAGGATACTCAGGGAAACAGTGGGTGCTCTCCACGAGAGCATATACAAGGATCTGGATACCCTCGAAGCGCTCCTCTTCCCAGCCGATTCGACAACCGGTAACAGCGAACTGCAAACCGAATCCCTACAGTCACTCTACCTGATCGAGCGGTCTACGATCTACAGTTTCTACGGGGACGATAAAAGGGTCACGGGGGACCTGGAGAGAGCAACGGCCATAACAGGCGTGCAATACGCCCTGACAGGAAGACTGGGCAAACGCACAAAATACCAAATAGACGATATTTCACAGCTGGTTGTTCTCGCGCTCTCAAAGGAGCAGTACACGAAGGGATCACTCGGCGTGACTATTCCAACCACAGAAACAAACCCGGACGCTGCATCTGCGGAAACTGCAGGTCTAGAGAATAGACCGAAACCCAAGCAGCTCGATTTGAACGATGATACCCTACTAGAAGCCATCTCGTTCACCCCCGTCACAGCGAGTATAATCGCTGAATCCAACCTTCCGGAGTCATTGAGCTCCTTAGACCCCTCGAACCAACCGACTTTACACCCGCTGGACTCCATCATACTTCTCCACCTCGCCCAGTCTATAAAAAACACAAACCCATCGGACGGTCTAACGAGAGAACAGATGGCGCCG
The DNA here is from genome assembly GCA_036971405.1 of Orbilia quercus. Lineage (NCBI taxonomy): Eukaryota > Fungi > Ascomycota > Orbiliomycetes > Orbiliales > Orbiliaceae > Orbilia > Orbilia quercus. The sequence goes on along the minus strand of JAJTUE010000003.1, from coordinate 682,508 downwards.
TACGCAGAACGTGTACTGCAGCACGCTACAAATTGGAGTATCCACACGCACGGACTACTCGTCAGATCACGTCTGGAAGCTTACAGATCGCGAACGGTGGAGCGAAGTCTGCTGCAGTTACAGGTTGTCGTGGATCAGATTATCGCCGCTACGGCGAGCGCGGATAACGAAGGCGGGGTTGTGACTTTCTTGCCTAAACCGAAAGATGAGGAGAGTGCGGGTGTAACGGAGCGGTTGGAGTTTGCGTACCCGCTCGGATTACCGACACGGTGGGAGGTAGAAGCCGAACTGGCGGCCCGGTGGGTCAATATGGGTGGGTTGAGGACCGCGATGGGGATTTATGAGCGATTGGGGATGTGGGCTGAGGTCGCTTTGTGCTGGGCTGCGGTCGAGAAGGAAGATAAGGCTATCGGGGTGGTGAGGAAATTACTGTTCGAAGGGGAGATGCCGCGTGCGGAGTTCGAAGAGGATATTGTGGAGAATGACGACGACGATAAGGAGATTATCATCACCGATGATGAGGAGGTGGAACCCGTGGAGAGGAATCCGCTACCGGCAGAGGCGCCACGGTTGTGGTGTATTCTCGGGGATTTGGAGAAGAATCCAGAGCATTATCGGAAAGCGTGGGAGGTTTCGGGACATAGGTATGCGAGGGCGCAGAGGAGTCTCGGGCTTTATCACTTGAAAAGGGGGGAGTATAAGGAGGCCATTGAGGCCTACCGGTTATCGCTCAAGATGAACGCGTTGAACGCGGCCACTTGGTTCCAGTTGGGTTGCGCGTACCTCGAAACAGCGGACTGGGCTGGTGCGGCGGAGGCGTTCGGACGGGTAGTCGGAATTGACGACCAAGATGCCGAGGCGTGGAGTAATCTTGCCGCTGCGCTGCTGAGACGGGGTAATGTGGGCACAGAGGGGGCTAATAAGAAGGAACTCGTACTGGACGACGATGAGGAAGCAGACGAGAGTGAGGGGGTCTCAAACAAAGCCGATGAGAAGAATGAGAGTAAAGAGCAGGCGTTGAAAGCATTAAAAAGGGCGGTGATGCTCAAAAATGACAGCTGGAAGATGTGGGAGAACGTGCTGGTTATCGCCATGTCGATGCGGCCGCCCAATTGGTCCGAGGTGCAGGTTGCCCTGCGGCGGATTATCGACATCAGAAGAGAAAAAGAAGGAGAGAAAGGTGTCGATGTTGAAATTTTGCGCATGCTGGCACAGCATGTTATCAAAACGTACGAGAAGGATGCGATCGGTCTACCTAGTATCACGGTTGACCTGGTGGACAAAAAAGTCGTCCCGTTGATCACAGGAGACGATAGGCTTTGGGGTATTGTGAAGCGGCTGGCGGAGTGGAGGGGTAAATATGGAACTGCGCTCGAGGCACAGGAGAAGTCGTTCAGAGTGGTCATTCAGCGATATGATGTGAGAACGGACAAGAAAAGCTGGGAGGAACTGGTGGAGAGTACCTTTGAGACGGTTGATGCGTACAAGACTCTCGGGCCGATGGAGCGGACGGAGGGGCTGGGTGCTGGGAGTGGAGAGATGGTGATGAAGGATTGGAGGTTTAAAGCGAGGAGTTTGGTGAGGGGGGTGATGGGCAAGGGGAAGAAAGCTGGCTGGGAGGAAGACGAGGCTGTATGGAGTAAACTCGAAGAGCTTACGGAGGAACTGAAAGCCTAGTTCGATCTACTGGGTTTGAAAATTAGAACATGTATACTGTTGTGATATGACAGATTATATAGCTCGAAAATTGAATAAAAAGGGTGTATATATATATCCTTATATATCAGATTAAAAACCCCAAAAGTAATGAAGGTTATACCAAGGCAACGCCTGCTACAATATATTTAAAATATAGATTCTATATATTAGCATGCCGGCCCAAGCAGCTTGTTCACTAGCAAAAATGTCTCTTTGCTTGCTAACTTTTTAGTGAACAGCATGCCTGATGGTCGAGCATGTCAATGCATAGAATTTATACTTTGACATATATATCTGGGCAAGAGTTGTCTAACAATTTTGTGTTTTAATTTTGTAATTATATGTGGAGACATATATTGGGTAAATGTGAAATTGCATTCTCACACTTTTGTCCAATTTTGCGCGCCGTAGATTCTCGTCGTATCAATTAGTATACTACTATGATGATCAATCAAGATGTTCAAAGTTGAACCTGTGCTGTAAAGTTATACATGACTGAGACTTCGTCCCGGACTAGTCTCGTAGCCAGACGCCAGGTCTCGGACCAGACAAGCCTAGGTAGCTGAATAGTTACTGGGACTAGGAGTTGGATTGAATCTTACATTAATTGAATCGAGAGCCCCAATTCTGCTTCCTGCTGGGTACTCGGGTAACGAATCTTTTAAGATACAAGACAACCGACGCGAAGGATACGTTCCGCCACCCACAGGGAAGCAAGCTCTTGTGTTGTGGGCGTACAACGTGAGGTGTAGTTTGCGTTGACCTGTTGTATTTTTCTTGTACCATCATAGCCTAAGCTTCAACGAATATATATAGACCCAATTTTGTTAGTTTTATTCTTCTTTGAGCATCTTTGCGGCAAGCCAGATGTATTTCTGACCTATCCCACTGATTTCCAGCTCATCTTACAAACATTCAATGAAGCTCCAAGCCATCCATGCCACAGAGTGCCAAAGTATTGCTGTAACCGCTCACATTTGCATTTGAAGACGTGATCAGATTTTCTAAAAACAAATATCAGATGAACGAAGACAATGCTATTGTAAGATACTGGGAGGCTGAGACAGCCCGGGCTTTCGGGCTTGCTTCCCAAACCAAAATTTTGAAGTTGGAAAAAACAACTCTCCAAAGTATCCCGGTGGGAAGGCTTCTGGCCCCGGATAGAGCCTGGGATGGGTACCACCTATGTTGGATGTATCCCCACCAACAAAAACCCGTCAGTACAACTGTTCTATTCTAATATAGGTATATTCTGAGAGAGAAAATTCCGACACATTGGCCATCGGGCTTTATGGTGCGTAGTGAGCACAAAGAGGGGAAGTTGGCACGTGCGCACCGCACGTTTACTGTTTATCACCGTAAACAGAAACCATGGAATGTTCCAAGCTACGCAGCAGATTCGATATCCCGATCTTGATATATACCGAAATTCTCGATAGGATCGTGTTCACAAGTCCTAATCCTGCAACAGATTACAACAGAATCCTGGGGTGGTTATTCCAAATCCGTCGCCACTCGCTAACTGTTCAGATACACAGCCAACCCAGTTCAGCTCATTGCATAGCACCCACGCAGACAGAAAAACATTGCAACTTGCAAACCAACCGCGTTGAAACGCGCGCAGCTGCGCACGGCAGGTCCTACCTGCGGTAATATCTATGTGCGCGTCTATACCAACCAGCCAACGTCAGCTTTGCAACGCTCAGATGACAAGAAGCGATTACCGAATGCATCGATATTGCATCCTTGCCAACGTTGGTATTTTGGAGGAAAATCTCCAAACCATCGGTGGGAAGGGTATGGCTACACCAACCTAAGTTGTTAATAACACACTATATCACCATCTAGGATTCCTTGGCGAGCTAATTAGGTACGGTTGGCTTCGCCCTTGTTCTACTTCTATCTACTTCAGAGGTCGGATAAAAGATCCGAGACCTGGGAGATCGTTTCAAGTGTCGTTAATGTTGGCGGATAGCAGAATTCAGAGACCCATGGTTGTTTGCATGCGCATGTTTTCACGACTGGTGGGTGCGAATCCGCGGAAACAGAAAAAAATTAATTTGTGATGGGTATTTGCATATCAGCGGATATCAATGGGAACGGTAATTTATTCCTTCCGAGACAGGATCGGATCTACTCGGTATCTCGCATTGGAGATTCTGCGAGAATTCGTTCGAATTATTGACAGGCCGAATATTATTACTTACTGATGAGTGAAATATTTTCGTATTTTGTCTCAATTAAGATATCTGGTTGAAGGCACAACCGTTCAACAAGGGGCGAGTCTGGGGGTGAGAGCAACTGCTATTTCGATTCATGACGTGCGCGTGCCTGGAATATCGAAACAACCATCATCAACGGCCGGAATGAACCGTGGGCCAATCCGTCCCTTGTGAATCACCTATATTTCCCCCCAACAAAGACGTAGAATATTATAAAACTGTGTAATCTTTTTTAAAAAAGCCTCAATGTACAGCCAGGTACAGAGCAATAACGAGCGAAGGGAAACAAAACAAAAGCCCCATGCAAATAGGTCCAAACTAAAAGAAGATGTGCAGGTAACACTAAAAATTAGCCGCCAGTTCCAGGGAAGTACTTGGAGATACGAAATTGAAACTTTGAGATGTTATAGATGGTACGCACCGCCTTCCACAGATATTCCATTCAGCACAGGAAAAGCACAGACTGGATACCAAGATTATTGGTGCCTATTTGAGTGGCAGGTGCGTGTGTATACGCAATTCACAAGAACTAAAATTTAAGTGTGATATGTTTCCAAAAACTTTCAGTTCCCTTCAACGATCTAGATTTCCTCGAGTAATGCGAACGTTCAAACGAAGAATTTCCTAGGTCACTATATCTCTGGAATATTGCGAAAAATACACTCTTAGGTGCGTCTTCCACAATAATGCATACGGTCCGATACTATGATATATAAGGAGAAAATAGAGCTGAATACCGCCAGCTTCAGAATGCTCCAGTTATGCCGAGATGTTGTCGGGTTAGCAGATCTTAAATGTTTGATTCGATCTCGCTCTTGGGTATCTCCCGGATCAAACGTCCGGTGCCATAAACGATAAACCTAAAAGCCTGAAAAATACTTTACTTGTGCAATTGCTTCCCAGGTAATTTTTACAACATCTTAAAGAAGCATTGGTAATCCTGAATTAGCATTAAATGCTTGGCTCTGACACTCGAACCCTTTAGCACAACAAGACGCCAAAACCGAAGACATCGACCAGCCTAGCCCAGTTCCCCGAAAGACGATATAGATGTCGTAAGACTTCCTGGAACTATCGGGGAAGGTAGACGAAATTAGATGTAGTAGATCTGAGCTAATCAAAATCAAAGGTCCGAGCCGATAGATGACATCTCGCTTGGTTTAAATCTAAGATTTTGGCCAAGTGAATTTTCTGGTTGTCGCAACACGCCGAATCAGGCAATGGCGACAAGCCCCCCGACTTTTCCCTTCCAGATTTAAATCTATCTTCATGGCAAGATACTGTATCTTACCGTTTTGTAACTACCGAGTGTGTCTTGTGAGCCAGTGTCGCACCTCTTAAACATCAAACCACATTTATTTTTCTCCAGATATAACCTCGTCTTATATAATCTATATTAGCTTTTAGAGTTAACCGTCAAAACTCACTTCGAATAACCGAATTAAATGGGCGGGAACGTTTTGCTTCTTCGAGGAAAAGACAATTAATCGTTCATGCCATCAAACTCAGCTAACTCTGAAATCAGGTTTGAGCTCAGGTCCTGCAGGCTGACAGCCATTGCCGCTGTATGACTTTGCGATTTCGGCTCACCCCACTGTCAGGGAAGTTCGTTCAGCTTTGAGATGTAAAAAATAAAAAAATAAAAATAAAAAACTTGACATGGACGGGTAGAGGAAGGAAATGAAACAATAAACGATCAATATGTCGCTCACTCCTAGGGAAAGAAAATTTCATAACTTCAGCCCCATGCTTTGTTCAGACTGATTTCCCTATTCCAAACGGGCCGACTTGGTCGAGGTAAGAATCTTGATACGATGGCAAAAGTTTAAGCGCCCTGCTATTAACCTTGAAGCTTAAGCGATTCTCGACTCGAACCGACCCGAGGGGATTATGCTTATTCAGGGGGTATTTGGAGAAAATCATGATTTCGTCGCTGCGGTGCATCGTTTTCTTTCCTTATCCACGTGGTGACAAATCAGTCCATGTACAGGGTTATTGACTTGTCCGTGACGGAATCGATACTACTTGCATAGGAGACTGCAGGCTTTCTGAGGATTTGAACTCTCTTCGAGAAAAATTTAAACATTCAGCTGCTGGGAAAACCCTTCCACATTTTCGGAGCAAGCAGTTAGCGGTATGACGCTACAATATTTGCGCTTCGTTGTCATTTCATGGCTTATCAGTCAATTGGAAAGTTTGGGAAATCCATGAAGTGGAAAATGGGAGATCCCGTGTATTGCTGTTACTGATGTACTCGAGAAGGATATAGATAGGTACGGTTCATTACGTAAAGGATCCACGAATTTTCAAAGTTCGAAGTCAGACTCGAATGCAGGCATCCCATGGTGTTGCGTCGTTTGAGGTCGAGTTGGCATTCAATTGCTAGGTCAAGAAGGAAATCCTTGACACCAATTTCTTACAACCCGGTCCTGACCTGGACCATTGCTCTGGGTCAGCTCTAGCACCGAGCGAGTGTTGGTGAAATGCTAAAACGTCAGGATAATTAGATATAAAATGCCAGGCAGAAAGACTAAACTATCTAGGAGAAGAATAAGTACAGTATAAATGAGAATGAAGGCTAAATAAAAGCTATTTTAAAACAATAAATAAATAAATCGATACAATCATGGAAAACCCAGTATACGCCCTGATCACCATGCAGCCAGCCGACCGATACCAACTTCGTAAAAACCTTTTTTTGCGATAGCCATGAATTCATAAAGTTTGAAAGCTAATACCCGAATCCAGCACTCTTTTGGGATTGAGGGTGAGTTTCTACAGCCCTTCTCGATCCATTTCTTCCACCCCTCAACCTTTCCACCCCCTCCACAAATGTAGCAAGTGGAGGAAGGGACGGGGAGGACTCGGATCTTGGTATCGCAAATTCGTATTCCATCCGTTCTTCGTACGGACTTAACCCTTCTGCTGGCCGTACTTGCGGCGACATTCGATCGAATGGTGGGCTGTTTCGTTCATGGTGTTGATGCATCTTTCGGGCCTTTTCCTTTTTCCAGTCGCCTCGGTTCGAAACATGGTCCTTAAGTAACCTCTCGACTACGTCGGGTCGGATCTCGAGAACTCGTCGGTCAGGGTCCGCCAGGCGTGATAAAACTTCGTTGCTTAGATCTATTTTCCAGCGAGGTGTGATTTCCGTCCAACGTTTATCGATGAATCCGTACTCGCGACCTAGTTCTTTGTAGACTTCTCTAACAACGGCCTATACTCGCAAGGTATCACTTTGATTAGAAACATTATATTTATAATTAGGAGCAAGAAGTAGGATAAGATGAGCTTGTGTTCTCCTAATCGATTGTTCCGAGACTAGTTGTGGAGGCGGAATTTTAATCGATCGAAAGGTTAATTTGTCGTACCTGAATATTAATCCATCTGTCTTGAGGACTGGGTAAATCTGGATTCTCCTCTCCGAAAAGGTCTCTAAGAAGGTCATCCTTGCGTTTCCTAGCAGGCGCCTTTCGTCGGTTTTGTGCCTCCATTGCACACAATTTATTAAGTTCGTATCAAATCGTATCGAAAAATGTATTCGTATGTATATATAGGTGCGTGCACGTGGTGAAAAAACGTAGCAAAATGCCGATTGTATATTTTTATCTATATATGAATATACTAAGGAGTGTAAAGAATCGGCAAGAGCCGCAGTCGGAAGGAAGGGTGTTCGACAGGGTTGCGGAAATGAATCGCGATTAAACCGTAAATTGGGAGCAAAAAAGCAGGACTCGTGGCAGGTAGTAAGTTTTTAAGTTTTGCAAGGAAAGTGCAGTCTGAAAAAGACCGTCCTACGGACAAGAGAATTAATATGAATGCCTCTTCATTCGAGCCTTGATTTGGATACCTGAAAATCGTTTAACTCGGAATCTTGGGGAGGAGGGGGACTAGGAGTACTTGAGCTCGCATAAGATCAGGTGGGATCGCATGTGGACCCAACCAAGATCTCGAGGAGGAACCCAAGATCTAGCCCTGCATCCTTGCTCTTCTTTAGAATTCCTCCCCTCCTTAAACTTCTCCTCCAAGCAAACTTGTTCATCGTGTGATACAATGCGGGTGTGGGCAATTTCAGCAGTGCAGTAACAGCAGAGAGTCGAGCTAACTTCATGAGCAACCCCTGCATGCCTTAGAGCGTTTAATCCAATTGGCTCCGATTTTGGTGTCAACATCGCGATTTTGCGAAGATCTTGGGAGCGGTTTGACGAAGAGAAAGAAGAAGCGGCAACTAGCGGGATAACCCTTGGCAGACCCATGCGGCGCGATGTAGTGTCGCCCCACAGAGGATTCGAAACAACCAGTCACCTTGATCATGTACCCAATAATTGTTTCCAAGATCCCACCAACTTCCTCACACGGTACGTGCTCTCCCGGGTGACGGGAAGGTTAAAGGTCAACACCACAGGTTGCAGAGGTTGTGGTTGCCCAGAGATCGAACAGAACGGCCCAATCATCATCGGGCTGGAAAACCTTTCGCTTCCGAGACACCAAAATTTTAGTGTCAACCGCAGTGGGAAAAGTATTTGTGATGGCGGGCTAGTTGAGAAAAGAGTTGATATAATCTGGATTCGATCACTTACACGTCCCTACATGCTACACAGCAAGGATTGGAACTGTTGCGCAATTGACGAAATATAGAAATATCATGCATCTGAATTAATTCGCAAGCGCACCTCCCAGTTCCCTGGACCAAGCACACCGAAGTCGTAGATGCTGGCACATTTTGGGTATGATCGTAAGAAACAACTGCTCATTTGTTGATATGTTCAAAAATATCCGCTCGGTCGCGGGACTTCATAGATCATAGCGAGAATAATTACGGATACCGCCGTACGGAACACTTTCAAGACAATTGCGCCGCTGCAATTCTAAGACCCTACGATCCAGAAAGCCATAAATTAATAGTATCGATGGAATTAAGCTTAAGTTTCTTTTTATCTTTATTTTTCGTTTGCCGCACAAATGACACAAAAGCAAGCAGCCCTCCCTCCCGAAACCATTCGGTCTGGTTAAGCAGATCTAGGTGGGTATAACAGGGTACTCATATAATATCAGATCGCACTCAATATTAACACGTATCCTGCAGATTCATTGTGCCCTGATCCCAGCATGGCTGCCCGGCAGAGCGGTCTGGATTTCGACCTGGTAGAACTTTTGGATCCCCCACCCCTTCCGCTGCATAAATATGAAAATTTGCTCCAGCACGTTACGTCGGCTTCGCTCGAGTTTCGGTAAGCCTTTAAGATAGTGAAGCAATCGTTAGCTATTGGCTTATACAACCTGTCTCGTTTTCAGCCAAAACGTCATACTTAATTTGAGTCGGGCAAGACCAATTTCAAGTACGGCAAATGTCGACGGGTTTCAGTTGAAAATGCAGGCCCCGATGTGAATGACTCGGACAAGGATAATTAACGTCTACGAGTTTCGCCCTTTCGGATTATGCGTCGTTTGAAGGCTTCCATTTTTCTTTTACCGTGAAAATAATTCCGACATCGCCAGCAGAACAAGTTTAAATCTAATACCGCTGCCATCTTCGCAGGTCAATCCGTAAGCCCCCACGACGCCGCCAGAATCCTCCAACGCCAAATCTCTCCACTTCCGAAAGCAGATTCGATCCCGTTCCGTCTTGTGCTTGCCTTTTCGGGATATTTGTTCGGACTGTCTCTGCATCGCCTAAAACAAAATCGATCGGAATCAGATTTAGTAAGACTTTTACATCGGCTCCAGGCCCCACCTGGTCATTATTACCTTGTTGGTGCCAGCCAACTCCCCGTTTCGATCTTGCCGAAGCGAAAGTTTAACTTAATACTTAATACCAACCATCTCGTCAAAGGTCCCCTCAATGCGCCACGTCTGCCACGAATATATTAGTATTCAGTCTAGTCCACTTAGTTCAGTTGAAGATTTGTTCGTCCTCAAGACTAGTTCGTCTGATATCGCGATGCGACTCCAGCTGCAACGGAATCAACCCGTCGGCCCGCGGAACGAGATCTTAGACTTGCATACTAGCTCTTGAAGTTTCGTTACTAAATCATCAGAAACAAGACATCAGCTGCTTTCTCGACCCACAAAAAATTTGATTCAACTCCTTACTTTACTTTTCGGTTTCTTCATCGAATAAGCGTTTTTCTTCAAAGACATCTATAGACGCGATAGCAATGGTGTGCAGAAAATGTTAGGGTGGCGTTCTTGGCTCCATTCCAACCCCTCGAACGAGAACAGCACACCAAATCCGCCAGAAAGCTTTAAATTTTTATAGAAACTCGTATTTGGTGGTCCCAGAGTTCCGTGAAAATACTTTTCAAACGGTAGAGAATGCAGAAAATCAATCGGCTAATTATTAATATATTGTTGAGTGGAATAGCATACGCTCTGGTTCATTCGTGAGAAATGCAATTAAGACTTGACCCAAACCGAAGGCTGACATTTAAGAGTGTAACGCCCAAAAAACGCCATGACTATAGCATACATGAGATAGTGGCAACGATGGAGGGATTCCAAAGGGAGGATTAGCAACAAGCAGTAAGTCTCTGCGAATTGTACGATTATGGGGCCGGGCAGACTGGATTTGAAGCTTTCAGTTTCAAGAAAATTATTCAAACATCACCGCTTCATCAATGCGCGCATGTGTCCGCGTCCTCTTGGATCTGAAGTTTTGCGAATCCGAAAACGCCGAATTATTGATCCATGTGAAACCATGCATGCAAAAACCCCCCGCATATCCCAGTCGACAATCGTCGCGTCGGGTGGATGATAACCCATGTCGATTATTTTACACACATACCAAAGAACGAGACTTGATGCAGAATCGATAACAGGTTAACTGATACCCCGTGCATGCCAAGAGAAATATTCGAGACTGGATATCCTGGGCGACGGACGGCCGGGCTTACAAGAGCGGGATATCCCCAATTTTTCCAATCAAATATACACGACTCAAGCGCCAACTGTTCGTGTATCGGTGATCGGAACGTATTTTTAAAGATTCGCCATCTAGCCGAACCGCTCCCGCTCTCTCGCGAGCTGCCGCATGGAGCAAATAAATCGTCTCAAAAACCGACCCGCGTGAAGCCATCGAAAAAAATAATGCAAAGTGAGTACAGTTGCGGTATTGATCAGGTAGGAAAAATCCGAGGTTTCGGATTTTCGGCTGTTCAGACAAATGATTCGCGAGTGCAGAAACAAGCTTCCTGGTATCTTACGGTCAGTCGGTCGGATCTTACAGGCTACTTTGGCGAAAAAACGACTACACTATACCGATTTGATATATTTCGCTGCAGATTGATCATGAGAACAGTGGATTCGTTTTGCCGTGCATATGCTGGCTGATGATCTTTAGATCCAGAATGATACCACGGCTTGCGCAATTGCATTGGAACCTGTCTGATTCACGAGACAAATTGAATCTAAAAGAACTGGATATCATTTGTTTTCGTTTCTGGACCCGTAAAGATTCACAGTGAGATGACTCGGTGAGAATATCTATCAAATAAAACACCTATGAAACACTTTGAATGCGACTTTGTACATACTATGTTATTTAAATAGCCCATATAATACAATCACTGGCACCGATATATTTCATTACGGCCATTTTGGCCTCAGTTCAATTGAGATATATATTCGCATGTAAGCCTCATTAACTAGCCCACTTATTTCATAAATACCACCAAAGACGACGCACAAAGTAAGCTATCTACCACATCTTCGACCCTCCATTTCCTTTTCTTATATTGTCTCGTATCATTCCCCGAGATGAACTAACCAGCTCATTCCCTCAAGAAGATCGAGAAACCAATACACAGAATACACATTTAAAATATCTAAACTCGCATATAGACAGACCCTGGTTCTTCCTATAAACCGATATATCCATGCTCGCATATCTGTTGCATTGCCAATCTCTGCATCATATACCAGGCTATACGCTTCGAAACCAATATAAAATACTGTTTAAAGAAACAAACACGGGTTCGCGTATCGTTGCATTAATCTAGTTCTTCTTCGTCCAGAGTTTATTCCAGATACAAGTTTAAGGGAGTACGTATCAAACCACACTCGATCGTGAACAGTACATCACATTCTATATTTCCCCGCCTCTTAAACCTAGAGTGCTACATATACAGCTTACCTTTTTATATATTATCGGCCTATCTTCTGTTATCGAACCAATTACGTCATGTCGAGTGATAATTAACATCAGACATCCTCGAGATATATACGTGATGCATATACACAGAATAGAATTAAATAAATACCTCGAGCTTACCACCCCGTTAAATCATCATGAGTTCGGTGAAACCCCTTTCTTCTTATCACTCCCTATCCCCAATACACCTGATACACGAATCTAGGATATCAAAAAACATATTTACGTCGCTCGATACCTTAAGCTTCTGGTAAATATAAATATACCCCTTCGAGATCTCTCCTAGTTACGCTATATCCACACACACATACTAACAACAATACAGTACTATATCCTACAAACAACCTCAAAAAATATTACAATAATGCACACCCTCCTTCTCCTCATCCCCCTAATCACAATAATCACCTCCCTCGCTCTCCCACCTTGGTTCCGCCTCTCGACCCTCCATCCACCAACACTACCTCATAACCAATCCACCATCCCTTCCACCTCCACAACCACCTCCACAGACAAAACCACCTCTCACCCCCTCTATACACACGGCAAACGCAACCCCCTTCCGCCCCTCCAAGCCCTCGACATCCACGCGAACGGTAACCCTCCCGATCCTGCTCCACAAGCAGGAGTAACGATCCCGCCGTCCATTTCCCAGTTTATAGATAAAATCGTACCCGTACCACCCGTACCACCCGTAACAACTGATAGCAGCGATGATGATACGCTACGTCGCCCGCTGGTGAAGCCGGATGGTGCGGGGTTTAAGAAGAATATTATCCGGTTGTGAACGCAATATCGGTATCCGGACCCGGTCGAGATTATAGAGTATGTAAAACGTTTCTTCGTGGTTGTCATTCGGTGAAATTTGTGGATTTAGACTGGATGTCTGCTGTTGAAACGGATATATTCACTCGTGTGGTATTTTGCACGGATGTCATTATATCGTTGTTATTGTCAACTAGTAGTACTGGCGTCTGGCCTCGAGGCTAGTCAACTGGTATATATAACATGCTAGGAATTTTAAAAAGTGTCCGATTACAGACTGGCTAGGAATCCCCACATGGGGATAATATGGATATAACATCAATTCAGCGACGACACCGGCTACGAAAACTGCCTGTGAGTTAAAAGAAACGCTGTACAGTAGGATAGCATGTACACCATCCCGAGACCGCCATATAAAACCATCCGAACTACAAAATATCACCAGATCAGATCTACTTGCAAATATATCTACGAAGCAAACCAAACGTGAAAAAAACAGCTATCCATTCATCCCACATGCCCACTCCTAAGCTTAAGAAAACCACATATAATATACACCAAGAATCAACGTACCACAACCACACCGTACGATTCCCATATCGATTCAATTCCGCCCCTTAAAAAATCAAAAAAGTCTGTATAGTACATATAGTACACTCCCCTTCTCTCCCGCTCGACGTACAATTCACTAAGCACAAGGTACATATATAAAAAGAGCAGGTATTAAATATCAAAAAAAAAAAAAAAAAGTAACAAAGCAAAGTGAACAAAACAAAACAAATGAGTGCGTAGGGTTCGAGTACGGGCGAGTGAGATAGAATATGGGGAAAGGAAATATAAAAGGTGTGTGCTCCGCTTTTCGCTGTTCGAGCTTTTCTAAGATACAAGATAGTTCTGGTGTTTCAGAACGTCGAAAGGACGTAGCCAGAACAGATAGTGTGAAAGGGGTAGATGTTAGTAATACAAGAAGGTAGGCGTTGCATGCAAAGTGTCATGCAGCCTTAAAGGAGAGTAGTGCAGATAGGTAGGCTAATATTGCGCTCGGTTGTACAGAGAGAACAAAAGGGAAGGGGACGGTCCGAGAAAAAAGATACAAAGAACGGAAAAGCAAAGAACGCCGCTCAGTCGCTAATGCTGATCGAAGAAAACACCCAAATAGAAGAAAGTATTTTTATCCGAAGCGAAAAACCGGTGAAGTAAGGACTATTAGGGCTGATAATGGGAAACGATGGGTTCGTAGAATCGCGATTCGGGTCGTTCGTGGGTGGAGAAAGAAGCATTCGATCGATCGTGATGAGGAGTAAGAAGATATCGATTATTCCAGGCGCCTCCGTTTCTAAAAGGGCGGGGTTGGAGACGATTCCTTACGGGGACGCTTCATGCCGGCGAGCAGTGCGTCGAGCTCAGCAAAGTTGTCGTCGTTGGAGGCGAATCGAAGATGACGTTTGGAGACAACATGCTATATATCATATTAGTTGTGGAAGTGAAGAAATTTGAGTGAACGTGACATACCTCTTCAAAATCGTCGTATTTGTCGCGGCAATTCTCGCAATACCCAGCCTGGGGCTGTTTCTTCTCCTTGACGACCATCTCGCTTCGACTACGCTTGAGACTTTTGCGTTCGGCCTTCGCTTCCACGATGGCGTCTTCGTCAACGACCTGTAATGAAACAGTCGCGTTGGTTTGTCTGATGCTGCCATTGGTCTTCTCGAAAACAAGGCGGTTGAGTCGCTGGACGTCACGGCTGGTGCCGGCTTTGGGCCCGATGACGGCAGTGTTTGATGAAATGGCTTGTGAAACCACAGCGGAAGTGGGACCGGTGGCTTGAAGACCAGATGCGACCGGTTCGTAACCGGCAACGACAAGGTGGTTCTGTCTCGCACGTTGCACTTCCCGTAGTTTATCCAAGCGGCCTTCGGTCTTCTTGACAGCAGTTGCTGCGGCAGCGGTGGCCAGATCCCTGTCGACCTTGTTCTCAATGCTAGTGAGAGGCTTTCGCTGGTTGGGTTTCGTGGTGGGCTCCTCCTTGAGGAGGGTGGTTTTAGCCTTGAGTGACTGTTGTCGCGGTGGAGGCTCCATCAATGTCTTTGCCTTGACGCGAGCGGCTTCTTTCTCCTTCAATTTGGCCTTCGCCTCCGCTGCCTTCTCGGCTTCCTCTCGCATGTATGCGCGCTTGGTATCAGGGTCGAGGACGAAGGGACAACGACCTTCTCGGTTGGATCGGAACTGGGGCCAATCGCCTTCTTCGGGCTGTCTGACGTTTTGGAATTCACGGATGATGAATGGTTTGTAACGGCCGGTCGCGTCACCGACCATGATGTAAGGACCCTTGAACGTGTACATTTCCTTGGAGACATCTTGTGATGTTCGATGTTTATCCTGACGGAGCAATCTCTCGAGGGTTTCTTCTTCTCTTCTTAATTCTTCGGCGGTGAGAATGGTTGACTTTCTGACGACGGGGACGTCGAACTGTTTGAGCTTCGAACGAAGCATCTTCTCGGGTGAGGGAGCGTCGTCCTCGATCTTTTCCTGGAGTGTACTGATCATTCGCTCTATTTTTTCAGTCGTCCAGATCTTAAGGTCGTGGAGGCGAGCGACAACGAGAACATCTTTTTGGTCGTCAAAGATATTTCTAGATGAGATGTCAGTGATAGGCACAAAGAAGATATGACAAGGCGGCGGGCGTACATCTTGGGGAAGCCAGGGTCTCTGGATACTTTCCCTGATACGCCGAGCAGCCTTGGGTTGATGGTCCCACTAGCAGCGGAGGCGTGACCTTTGGGGGCTTCGGGAGGGATATCATTTCGAGATGTGATGATGTGGGTGACTTTTTCGGGGGTGAACTTGTCGACGACAATCTGCGTGAAAAAAAAAAAAGTTAGCAAAGGATTCGGCGAAGTCAGAGAAAGGAGGTCTTACCGATTTGAAATAGCCGAGTTCGATCCTGAGACGGGCTCTGACATCCTCGGACATGGAATCATCGAGGTAGAAGGTCAGAGTGGGAAAGACTCGGAAATAGTGACGCTGCCATTGACGGATGGCTTCGTTGTTCTCGGCAACGGCCTGTTGAAGGTGTCGGTCCCTTATGACGGCGACTTTCTGAGACTGGCTCTGAACAACCCTTCGATCTTTGGGACGATTGTCGGGTCTGTCGTTCGGACGACGGGTGACGATGGGACCCTTGCTTTTGGAGATGCGAGGGACCTGAGAATCGCGTCGAGTATTTATGGTGGTTGTAGTGGTAGTAGCATCCTGTCGGCTGGGTGTTCTTGGGATGAGATGAAGTTTCGAAGGAGTGAGGAGACGGTTTTCCTTTTGGTCGGCTACTGGACGGTATGCATCTTCAATATGGGCCTTTTTGGCGGGAGGTGGTCCGAGGTTATCGCGAGAGGTTTTTGCTGGACGTTTTGCTGGAATAGCGGTGGTGAGGGAGGAGTACTGAGGGATTGCATGATTCTGGATGTTGGATAGCGGAACGCGACGAGACATCGAAGGCGGCGGAGGGACAGGAGAGACGGGGATCGAAAGCATTGAGGTAAATACGGCGAGTCGGGAATAGAGCGAATATTCCTGATGAGAAGTGTGATTTAAGTGTTCATCGAGGGTAGATGGTGATGTTGAATGAGGAGGAGAGGTAGGATGAGAGATAGGAAGAGAGATGGGGAGCGTGGAGAAGCGGAATGAAAACAGACGAGCGGAGGAAAAGAAGAATCGCGAGATTGGAGTGAGAGAGAGCCAAAACAACAAAGGCCCACCAATTCAAATCCAATCAAATCAAATACAAGCCACAGCGAAGAGATGAAGATAACTGAAGATACGAGATGTAGTGCAGCAGTACATGCATGTAGTATATAGAGTACCTGGAAAAGGACGAGGGCGGGTTATTAAGAAACAAACGGCTGGTAGTATAATAATAATATTTTTGTTTGTCTGTGAGAGAGTGGTGGTTGGGGTTTACCAACAAATAAACAGACAATTTCGGCGGGCAGAACAACTACGCGCCATCCCTGCCCCGAACAACCAGCCAATCCAATCTGAAAAGGGTATTCCATTGCGGGGCCACTTTATTTTGTATATATCTTATCTGATTGTTTGTGGACGATACTCTATTATCTTAATTAATATTGAAGATATACACTAAGAGGAGATAATAATATACACTAAGGGGAGATAATAATATATCTCGAATGCAATTATATATCATTCTCTATACGAATGACAAACAACAGTTTATTTATATTGTAACCACGGGGATTGGAGCTGAAAGAGGGTTGTAATCGATGTTTAAATTGTCTCAGTCTGTGTTTGATCGCGTGCTGTGATCGTCACACCAGCCACTCCACGTGCCAGTCTGTGGCTGTGCTTCTTTATATTTTATCAACACCAACACAACACAACACTACACTATCTTGATCTCAATCTCCGACGAACGACGACAACGACGACAGCATACTGACGCACTTGATAATTAATTTGTATTCCAAATCTGACCCACGGAGTTTCGCGCGGAGATGCCTGTTAACCGTACCAGTTACTTCTATTTCATATTGTCACACAACTAACAATGGGTACCGCTACCTTTACCCTCGGAGTGGAGTCCAGGGTAAATCTGCAACAGCAGGGGCCTGCTACCGTCCACTTTATCCGCTGTCGATGGCTGCTATCAATTCGGGACTTTTACGGTGCACCCAGTCAGCGCTGCAGCCTCTTTGTATCGCAAAGGATGCACTCCCGCTGACCGCCGTGCAGCCCATCATATCTATATCACTATGTAACGACATCTTATATCGACATTTAACTATCTATCTTCTTTCAAACTTACAATCAGAGCTGGATTCTTCCTCAAATCCCTCATATATTACAAACTATAGTAATATAGTGATATAGTGATATAGTGATATAGTGATATAGTGATATAAGATGGCTCAGCTCCACCGTCGCATCTCCCTCTCCGACATCGAGGCTCCTGGAGACACCATCATCTCCTACCCTCCCGCTCCCTCCCAACCCCCAAAATACCTCGAATACAAACCCGGCGGCCGCGACGAGTTCTTCAAAGACCTCGAAGCCTACCAAGCCGCCGCCCAAATCCACTCCCAGCACCAAACCGCTATCGCCATCGCCACCTCCCCCGTCACCCCGGAAGCCCTCGCTCCTTCCTACGACAGCATAGGCGACATCGCCCTCCCCACCATCCACGAGACCAAAGTCTTCAAGAAACGCCTCCTGAAGACCCTCCGCGCCATCCGCGAATTCATCGAAATCCGCCGCAGAACACCCAAATGGTCCAACTGCTTCGGTATCTCCGAGAAATTCCGAATCGTCGTCGCACTCATCCTGCTCGTCGGATTGGTCGCAGGTATAGCCTGCATGGTGGTAATGTACCGTCAAATCGCCGGCCTACTCGCCCTCGCCATCTTTCTCGTCGTCCACGTCGCCAGCAGCTTCTTCCTGTTCAGAAATCACATTTTGAAACAACGGCTCGTCGAGTCCCTGCAGGTCGGTTTGGCTAAAGTTGAAAGATTCGAACGCATCGACGACGTAACTTTCGCCCGGATGAAAAAGGGAATCGATGCGACGCTGAGTCCCATGTTTTGGATCGATAGCGAGAGGAGGATGGAGGAGGCTATTCCGGATTCCGCGCGAGTCGTGCTGCCCCCGCCTATCCACGTGGACATTCCCCCGCCGCCGGAGCACCATCTGACCGAAACCGTAGCCGAGTCGAGCACCGCTCCGGCTGCGAACGAGACCGGTCATCTAACGTTAGAGATCCCCCAGACTACGGGGAATGGAATCGAAACTGCGCCGATTACTGCCAGGTAGTAACTATCAATATCGCCCAGGCGAATTCCAGAAAGCGTCATGATTTCGACGGACGAACAGGGTATGGCATGTGTGGAGCGTGCGCATCGAGTTTCGGAGTATTTAGGTTTCGCCTTTTAAGCTTTGCTTGTCTGTTTTATTTTTATTTTTTATATTACGAGTATTGTCAGTCTCAAGTTGTGGAGTACATGTGTTAATAATGACATCCGCGGCCGCGAGGAACAAAATATAACCACACCGTGAAATTTGAAGAAACCCCGCTATATGACTGCGTGGTCTCTCCGTCTACGGCTTCACAAACACCGTAAACCGATTAGTCCATTTAACTCTAAATACAAAATACATATAATTCTCACATTGGCTTAGAATATATCAAGATTCAAAGTTTAGGTTACGCGTTGCGGCGACAAGCTCAATACATTCACTAAGCTCAAGTGGGGCGTCTCGACCGAATCGACCAAACATCTCAAAGCTCATTCGCTCAAATCCACCGATATAAATCATGTCCCTCCCATTCGTAGACGTCTCCCCGTTCTTACAAAAGGGCACACCACCCTCCGACCTCAAACGCCAATCCGCAAAACAGCTCTACGACGCCTGTCACGACGTCGGATTCTTCTACCTGAAGGGCCACGGCATTCCCAAAGAAACATGCGAAGAGGTGCTCGATACCGTCCGTCGGTGGATGTTGACCGCGACGAAGGACGAAAAAGCGACGATTGCCCGGAGGGACGCAGGTGTTGGTGATGGGGACGGGGCGAGGGGGTATCAGCGTGTAGGCGAGAATGTGACGATGGGGAAGAGTGTAATACACCGTATTCAATTTTTGAAATCTTGTATAGATCTAACGGTCGATATAATATATTATAGGACTTTCACGAGGTAACACCAATTCATATTATCATTATCTATTTCTCACGATATTAATATCGCAGAACAGGCAATAGACTTATACGCAACCCACCCAAACACACCCAAAACACCACCCTACACCACCCTCCACGGCCGAAACCTCTACCCGTCCCCCTCCTTCGAACACATCTTCACATCCTACATCGACTCCATCCTCCTCCTCGGCGCCGCCCTAATGCGCTGCATGGCCACCGCCCTCTCCCTCCCAGAAGACCATTTCGACCCATTTATCAACCCATCATTCTGGGTCTGTCGCGCGATCGGATACCCGCCGCTCACTGAAGAAGCGGTGAAGAATAATCCCGGCGGGGTATCCTGCGGCGCGCACTCGGATTACGGATGCTGGACGTTCCTGCTGGCCGATGATACGAAAGGTGCGTTGAAGGTTAGGGATAAAAACGGGACGGGGTGGGTGGCGGCCGATCCGATCGAGGGGTTGTATGTGGTTAATGTGGGGGATATGTTGATGCAGTGGACGAACGGGCTGTTCAAGAGTACCGTTCACCAAGGTATCTTACATTTTATCCTGTGTAACGTATTTATATCAGCGCTGACATGGGTATTGTTACTTCTAGTCGTGCATCTGGGGAGTAATTATCGGTAAGTGCATTATATTCCCTATTCAGTGAATACTTCTTAAGATCAATTATTGATGCGAAACCCCGAGTCTAACGGTGTAGAGTATCGGTTCCGGTGTTTTTCGAGCCGGCGTGGGATGCCAGAATCGGGCCTTTGCAAACGTGCATCAACAGAACGGGCGGGAGGGCGCTGTACGCCGAAGTCCAGTACGGGGAGTACCTGCTGGGCAAAGTGGCCGGTAATTTCTACACCGACAACGACCGCAAATGAGAGCGTTCAACTGGAGCACGAATCTTCATTCTGTATTGCTAAAGATCAACATGTGAAAGGTGTGCTATTATATCGATTTCCCTGGTCCTTTTTCGTACGATGCATATGCGGGCTGGAAGGGGGTGTCCCGTGGCAGCGGGTTCTTGTTCTTGTCATTCGGTGTTTTTTGGGTGCAATGACGTTGTTTGTTTTGTCGAATCGAGCCAAGCTAAGCTAAGCTCCACCCCGTCCCGCGACATTACACTCCAGTCCATTCGAGAGAGAGCATTAAAGAGACCACTCAACCATCTATCACTACAACCCCTTTCGCATTCATCAAGCTTTATTTAAATCTTTATTTAAGATCGAGCGTTCGAAGCCATGCATCATCAGCATATAGCATGATATGATATTCGCATCATCATCACGATGAACATGAACACCCTCTCCGTCGCCGGTATACCATCAAACCCAAACATAAATAATTAAATATATACTGACATATTGATGTATCTAACAGCAGCGACAACCCCGACCGTCCTCTCCGTCGGCCTCTCCCACTACCTCACCAAAGCCAAACGTCGCGGCAAACCAACCTACCACCTAGGTTACAACCAAGGTCTCCAACTCGTCCGCCGTTTCCTCGTCTACGCATCCCACCGTACAGTCGAAGAACTCCAAGCCTTCACATCCCAATACGTCCCCGTACCGGCATGGGTCCACGTCGAAGAAGCCACCATCTCAGATACCTTTCTCGACGAAGCTGCATCCCATCTCGTCGCGCAACTGGGACCCGATGGCGTCGAGCGGGTCGGTGGGAAACGGTGGTGGAGATGGCGAGTCAAGGAGTTGAAGGCGGAGTGGATCGAGATGCGGAAACATTATTACGAGCGAACGAGGCACAAGGATTGGGCGCCCAGGACTATTCTGTACATTCATGGTGGTGCGTTCTCTCTTTCTCTTTCTCTCTCTCTCTCTCTCTCTCACACACACAATATCGATGGATTAGATACATGTGCTAATTGTTAATAGGTGGTAGGTGAATCGGATTATGTGAATAGTGGATATGCTCGCTAACAGCTGGATCGGTACCATCACGCTAGCTTATTTCTTCGGGTGTGTATTTATTGATTGCCCCGTATTCTTAAATTGGGTTATTAACAGGTGTAGTTCTGTGGATGAACACAGGTACCAGTTACAGCGACACGCGAGAAAGATGAAAGCCAGAGTATTCGCTCGTAAGTTACAAGTACTATAATTCAAAGCTTATACTGACAGTACTACAGCTAGATACCGATTAGCGCCGCAGGTATGATATCCACCGAGTAGCATACGGAGCACGGCTAATATTATCCGTGAACGGTGTAGTTTCCTTTCCCATGTGAGTACCCACTTCTATCATTTACAGATAATCAAGCTAATTGAACGGCAGGTGGTATGTCGGCATCGATACAAAATTAAAAATGAATCTAACGTGCCGTAGGTCTCCAGGATATGCTCGCAGCGTACCTCTACCTCCTATCCGTGCAACCGGCCAAAACTATCATCATCTCCGGAGATTCTGCTGGCGGTGGAGCCGTGGCCGCGTTATTATGCATCCTTAGGGATCAGGGTATCCCTCTCCCCGCTGGATCCATCCTGATCAGTCCATGGGTTGGTACGTACCGCTCTCAAGAACTATGCCTGCATGCAACAAAACGACAACGAAGTCAGCTAACTTGTTAGACCTCACGCACTCCTTCCCGTCCGTCATATCCGACAATTCAGGTGACTACATCCCCGCCCACGGCTTCCTCCACAAATCCAGTCCCGCCTGGCCGCCACCAACGGACGAAGACATCGAAAAGGCGATCGATGAAAGTAAAACCCCACCGAAAGACCAGTCCCCGCCCCGCTCACCGTCGTTCCGAACAAACCTCAAAGACCAAATCAAAGGAATCTCAACATCGAAGGACTTGAAGGATGAAGTGCAGGGGTTCGAGGTAGTCCCGCCGTCACCAGGTTCGGACCGCCGCGTCAGTGCTGCCGCGGTACCCCAGAAAGGCGTCATCTCGATCTTGATCGAAGGTCATGAAGTCCGCATCAAAGACCAGATCCAGCTGTACACCACCAACGAGCTGTTGAGTCATCCTCTCGTCTCGCCGGTTTTGCAAGGAAGCCTGGGGGGTCTGCCTCCCATGATGATTCTCGTCGGTGGATCTGAAGTCCTGCGTGACGAGCAGTTATATTTCGCGCACAAGGCGGCCAATCCGAGGAAATACCCGCCGCCGAGTCATGTTGCTACTCCGCAGCAGCTGTTGGCGCTGAACAAGTGGAGACAGGGGACTGATGTTGTTCTCCAAGTCTTCGATGATTGCTGTAAGAATTTCACCTACGGAACTCGATCGTAACATCATTGCTAACTCGATATAGGCCACGTTACTCCGACACTCTCGTTCACCAAACCGGCGAAATACATGTACCGCTCCATCGCCAAATTCGGAGACTGGCTGTTCGCCCGTGAGGCTCTGCGGACCAGAGCAGCGTTCACCGCTAGTATTCCGGACACCGTACCCGCCGAGAACCCAAAAGTCAGCACAATCCTCGAACCGGGCGAGGAACTCTTCTCCGTCGACGGCACGCGAATCGTACAAGGCGACACAATATCCCTCTCCAGTTCTTCCAGCACTTCTTCTTCTTCCGACGATGAAGAAAACCTCCCATCAACCCCCGGCAGCCATATCGCGCGGCGATTAAACAACGGAGTGGCAGCGTACGATATCCCGAGTTTTCTGAACCATATGGTCCGACAGCGGGTTGATCGGAAGGGGAACGTTTATCCGTTACCCCCTGTATCGGAATTACCGTGTATGCAGTTACCGATGGAGGAGATCGGATGTATTAAACCGGAGCCCGTGCGGCGATGGATGGAAGGGAAGAAGATGTGGGATGGGAAGTACGCTAAGGCGAAGAAACGGGTTCAGGCGAAACGGGCGGGGGAGATCGCCGAGGGGGGTTATATTGGGTTTGAGGATGATGGGAGCGGGGTTGTTGAGCGGCCGCCGCCGAGTGCGCTTGCTGGGAGGTAATACACCTTCTTTAATTATTATTTATTTATTTTACTTATTTGATGGATGCTAATGTGCTTTTTTATAGGAGGAAGAAGAAGGGAGAGGTTGTGCCGGGGAGGGGCTTTAAGCCTAGTTATGGGTTGAAGCTGTGGAGTATGATCGGATCGAAGCAGGATGCGAAGACGGTGAGTCGATATATTAAATTTTACAAACGGTTATGGGAAAGCTGGGATGCTGATATTTTATATAGATCGCGATAGAAACCAAAAAGGAAGAAAAAGTCGCCGAACAAGCAACCACAGGCGGGTTAGATACTATTAGGGAGGAACATCCACCGGCGCTGTCTAGTTCGTCCAGCGAGGAAACGCTAGATCAGATGCCCCCCGTGAAGAAGACGCAGAGTCAGATTGATAGATTGGAGGCTATCGCTAATGTGCCGGATGCGGTGCTTGTGGATGCGCCGTTGGCGACTGTGGGTGTTACGGCGCCGTATAATCGGTTGGGGAGGGGGGAGGATGATATCGATGCACGTGATGTTGTGGATGGGGTGGAGAAGGTTGATATCGGTGGTGATACGGAGACGGTTGATAAGGGGAAGGCGGTGGTAGAGGCGACGGGTTAGACGTATTTTTGCTATTTTAGAGGAGCATATTTGTTTGATAAACCGTAGAGTACACACACTAAATCTATACAGTCTATACAATCTCGGTACTTGGTATACAGTCCATAGATCTAGAAAATTGAAATAGCGTAAAGAATTTGTGATGCGACTCTATAGGGATATATCCTCAATCGATGCGCGCGAAATGTCACCATGACGTCGGCAACACACGCTCGCCATATAAAACCAATTCGATGCCGCACATTCGCATCTCAACTGCATCTCCACCAATTCAAATCGTATTATCTAGGGAAATTCCAAGTAGCTATAAAACAATGCTGCTATCCAAACACCTACCCCGCCAATTCAAACCTTTCGTCCCACTTCTCCAACGCCGACCCTACTCATCCCGGATGGACGGCGCTACAATCTCCAAAATCACAGCGAAGGAAAAAGAACTCACGGGCCGCGATGCACCCGTCAAACGGGGACCGACGGCTCGAGCGCAACGGCACGCGGGGGAGCCGATTGCTTCGCGGGTATTACACGATATAACCGAGGGTGAGAAATCGATAACGTCGGGGGAAAGAGTTAAAGGTGGGCCGACGGCAGCGGCGCAAAGGGAGCTCGCGAAGGTAATACTAGCTTACCCTTTTCTATCTTTGCAGCTCTACTGTGGGACAATAGTTCTAGAGTTATGAGTTATATAGTTGCATCTAGAATTGTCGGTTATATATTTGTTTAATATTGCTAATAGTAAACACAGGCGATAAACACGGGCGAAATAACCCCCCCGTCAAAAGGCGGTCCGGAACCAAATACCCCCTCGAAAATCTCCACTACAACGCTATGGCCGCAAGAAATGAAAACTACAAAAGATCCGATACTCGATTCCCATACTATTTCCAACATCCACGCCGCGGAACAGAAATTCACGGAGGATTACGAGAGTTTGGGTGTTACCCCACTCGGAGCGATAAATGACGGCCCGACGGTTGCTGCGGAACGACATCGCGGGGAGAGGATCGGATCGCGGGTTTTGCATGATATTACGGAGGGGGAGAAGCATGTTACTGGGTTGAAGGGGGCGGTTAGGGGGGGACCGACGAGTGTGGCGCAGAGTATTGTGGGGAAGAGTCGGAGTGGGAGGGGGTAATTATATTATTTTGTTATTATTAAGTGGGTGGAGTGGGTAGAGTGTGTTTTAGTGGTGGGTGTATATAGAAGAAATGTGAAGAATGTTCATTGCAGATGTATATATAAAAGATGTCTTGATATGGATCGCGGGAGTTCTTAATGAGGTGGGAAAGTGTGTTGTCGATGTGGTAAAATGCACAGCGTATGATTGGTCCCGCACGTTTTCCTCGGTGGAACCGAAATATAAAAAATTCCAAATTCGCTTTTTCTTAAAAATCCAGAACCAACCAGCTCGTTACGTTACCAATCGATCTCGACGTCGGATATCGCCACCTTTCTCGCATTCGTATATAAAGACCTACTTGCACATCTCCATCTCGAAGTTCGACTTACGATTCACTCCTCATCGAATTCAATATGGCGCAAACTACAGGAGCAGTATCAGCTCCTCCCACGAATCCGAACGTCCCACTGACGCCCTCGCAAACCCCACATTTCGAAAATGGCATGACGATTCTGCTGCACACCTGGCCCGCGTTATCGCTCTGCGTGGAGAATGAATTCGGCGGGCCCGATTCGGCGGATAAACGGGATTGGCTGTGCGGTGCTGTCGCGGATTTGTTCACCTGTACGTTTCATCACACATACTAAAGACTTCTAAAAAATTACAGAAGGATAAGAAATAGAGGAGCTTCTTAGAAAAAAAGCTAATTTTTTTTATTTCGTTTATAACAGCGGACCCCCAAACCGACGCCGAAGACCTCGAATCCTTCCTCCTCCAGATCCTCGAAGACGAATTCGAAACAAACATAGAAGACGACTCCGCCTACGCCGTCTCGCAACGAATACTCCTCCTACGACGACAATGCGCTACAGACGACTTTTCCAGCGTAGCGGCGTTACAGCAGTTCTGGGAGACACACGGGAAGAATAAACCCAAAGTACAAGTTGTACGGGATCCCGAAGATGATGATGAAGATGATGACGATGATGGGGATATGGAAATGGATGAGGCGCCGCAGTTGGTCGCTGTGAAGGAGCGGGTGGAGAAGGTTGTTGATGAGGATGGGTTTGAGCTTGTGCAGAAGAACGGGAGGAAGGGTGGGAGGTAGTGTATCCGCTGTTTGGTATATGTGACGAAGTTTGGGATGAGGGACTGGGCGTTATGCATTTGTTGGAGTTATGGTATTTTAAAAGTTATGGTGTAGATTTCATTGCGAGCGGCTAGAATTATCCGTGAATATTAGGATTCGAAGACCTGCGGCAGGTTTTGAAAGTATTCTTCGCATCTTTAAGAAAAACTTGATTAAGTCTATAGATCTAATTAAAAGCTATATATAATGAAATGACAAAAGGTAGTAAGAAACTGCGACCGTCTATTAACGAAATATCCCCCAACCGCAAGTCTAACTATAACCCATTCTGACAAGTATACGCCAATCCAAATATAATATTATCGAACCCGAAGCAGAATTGCTCCCAAAACCCATGTATCCGTCTATACGCAACACCCGTCTACTCTAATCAATCAAGTGTCCGGCGTCCGTGTATCCAAAAATGCGAAATCAAAATCTAATAAGCAAGAACCGGCGCATCCATACTCAACTGCTCAGCAGCCTCCGGTACCAAACTAACACTCTGATAAAACGACGCCGGTTGCTTCTTCTCAATCATCTCGAGAAGATACGTAGCTCTAATAACCAGCGCTATAAAAAAAAAATCAACCAGTTAGCAAACGTTAACCACCCAATCAAATCAAACAATCCCTGGTATATCGACTTACATTCATACTCAACATTATACTCCACCGTAGGCTCCTCATCCGTCAACCCCCTAACCAACCCATTAACCGCCGGTCCGACGATTTTCTTCCCTCCAACGTTGAGATTCAACCCTACATCCTCTCCCATCCCGACCCACACGACCCCCTTTTCATCCCCAGCAGCAGCACGGTCCAACCAGTCCCGTCGGACGCGGAACCAGTTTTCGAAAACGGGGATCATGCTACCCTGTTTTACTAAACTGGCGGAAGCGCACACTTGGGTGAATAAATCGCCGGAATCGATGGTGACGATCGTGGACGCTCGAGTGGGTGAGATACCCTGCGGACAGGATGCGTCGAAGGGCGTTGGGGTGTAGTGTACGTATAGTTTTGTTAGAGGGTTGAATTCATCGTCGAGGGATTGCGATTGCAGGGATTTGAGTTTTGCTGAGGTGGGGTTGGAGGCGTCCGTGTGGGTGCCCGTGTACTCGCAGTGGTTGTACGGGTGGTTGTCTGTTAAACAAGATTAGTTAATTAATGATGCTCATATGGTATTAAAGCAGGATATATGGTGTATTTGACGGCATACATTGGTCGTCTGCGGCGTAGCACTCGAAAACGAGCCTGTAACCCTCGACGTGCAGGGCGTGCCGCAGACGGCGGTTGATGATGTATGTGGCGACGTCGTGGATGTATTTCGAGGTTCTGGATGCGATTACTAGAGATCTCGTGGGCATTAAAGAGAGGATTTCCTCGATGAGCTGTAGTTTTATGATATCGAATACAGTTAGTTTAGACGTTTGTGTGTGATGGTGTGAATCGGGAAGGTCACACAAACCTCGCGAGGCAAATCCTCGAAGCACAATTTAGGCTCTTCGATCTCGATTGCGTGTGGCATTGTTGGTAGGAACGAAGATGTAAGAATGATAAAATGTCTATTTGAGTAATTGTATGAAGTATGTATGCTATGTGTATTGCGAGACCGGCAACCGCAGTTCAGAAGCCTTCGATATATATATTCCGGCCCGTCAATTCGCTATCGGAACCGATAGGAGCACGCCGAACGGAAGGAAACAGGTGCGAGTGAGGTGATCAACCGAAACAGGATAGCTCTAGCTACCGTTTCAACAGGTAAAGGACACCCGCAAACAATTACTACTAAGGTCGTATTGAATGAAAAAACTTTTTTCAGACAGTATGTACTGACTATTCCGTGATCAGAGTAGGTCTGAGGTGAATATTGGACCTTTAAGTAACCCGCTCTGCTGTCGCTGTCAGTGAGGTCGTCCGGTAAATTAAATCATGTCGAGAGAGCGCCGTTGGATCGCGCCAAGGTACGTACCCGGTCGGTGTCTACTTTGGGGGTCTACTACGTGCCTGGCGTGCATGCTGTAGAAAGTTAACGTGAAAAAAGAACGAGGCTCAGCCTTCTTTGCTTCTTTAATATTATTGCATGGCAGTATTATATTATAGCGACCTTGCGGCGCAGGGAATATCTCTGTCCGACCGGCGACTCGACGAGCTTAGCTTCGTAGGAGCAAGCGACCCCCAATTGTGATTGACAGAGTTAACGGCGCACGCCAGAAACAACGGACGACCGCTAACCATTCGAATATTCCTCACATTCACGCACGCCAGAACGCTCCCCAACGGTAGTCCCATGTCGATTTACAAGCTCAGGCCAGGGTGACGTCTGGCTGTGGATGCCGGTAACGTTAGTGGGTCCCCCCCCCTTCGAACTGATCATGCAGCCTATCGCACTCGGACACAGCTGAACATGAACAAATGGCTTGAATTCACATTCACACCTCCATTATCCAAAACTAGGTGTTTCGAGGAAAGAAGATTGAGAAAGCCCGGCCGGCCACAGCGACAACTTTTGCTAACTGGAACAAGCCACCGTTATAGTGATCCCGGTATAGACACTCCCCGGCAGTTTTATACGCCCTATAGCACACGGACTATAACTCCATTCTGGAGGGACATCCTTGCACCGCACGCCACAAACCCGACAGAAACGATCCAAAGATATTTGTGATTCGAAGAGTAAAAAATGACAATATGCTCAACTTGCTATACTATGGGGTTCGATTATCATGATGGGTATTCAATTTAGTAGGTCCTTCCCGTTTGGATTGCGGTGGGGATGTTCCGGTAGACGTACGTGGACTCAATTGAAACCGCAATTGATGTTCCGAGACATCGTCGTGGGAAGAATAGTAATTTAGCTCGGGTGCTGCGAGTTCCCGGGCTGGGTTGGATGATTTCGAGACTTGTATGGTCTATGCGATTGTTGGGAATGAATGAATCAACTACCTGTATCTTGCCATCCATAGCAGCAGAAACTTGAATTGAGGTTTCAAGATCGGTCGATACTAGGATTTCGAGTCAAGGATATTTTGCCATACGAAGATTCCATCCATTTATTTTTACATTTATTTTCTAATTCCTCTTTTTCTTCTTTCGAATTCAAAGATTACTAACTGCGTAACTAGCTACATGATGAATAGAATAGTATATATCTTATTATTCAATTACCTGTGCCTTTTCCGTCCGAGATTCGTATATATCATGTTACGGCATGAGTGAATGTCGAATTAAACGGCTGTTAACGGTATGTTAACAGTACAAAGGCTACCTACACAAGCCGAAAAATCGCGATATATAAACGGCGATCGATCACTAGGCTACGACCGATTGAAAAAATTAAAAGAAACATTACGCGACCACGATAAAAAGGCGACTTCTATTACTTCACTAAGCTAGCACATGCCGAGTTTTCCCCAGCGCTGCAGCGCTAATACCAAGCCAAACAGCCTAAGCCGGTAAAAATTAACAAAAGCTAGGTTAGGTAGCTACTAAAGTAGCTGATGGAATCGAATGCAAGTCGTGCTAAAAAATGACATAATTGTACAGATGGTACAGCCCCCCTAACCCCCGTTGCGTAACGAAGAAAACGTATTTAATGTAGAATTGGAAGAAAAAAGGGTGAAAAAAATGAGGATGAAAAAAAAGGAACACACTAGTGGTGGTAAACGTAGCGACTCCGTGATTAGTTAGTTACTTAGCTGTTGCATTCCGAGTAGACAGAAAGAAAAGAAAAAAAAATTGCGGCTAGCTAACTCTCTCTCTCTCGTTCCCATTAATCAAATAAAGCCTGACCAAACGGCTAAAAAAGAGAATAACTAATCACAATCAAGGTCCGCCAAGTTAGAATGTATAGGAAGAATTCAATACACCCATCACTCCTCGACTACACTCTAATCCTCCATAGGAAAAACAACAAAAGAGTAATAAGAAAAGAAAAAAATGCGGAAGTAAAAAGATCACATTCGTCTCCCGTGCTCTCTCTCATGATACTGCTGCACCAGCTGGATCAACTGCTCCGGATTCCCGGCCGACTCCGGATTCTTCTCCATAATCTCCTTCAGCAGCGCCTGATCCGCAGGTCCCAGCTTGAGAATCCTCATCAGTTCGTCCAGAACATAATTAGTGTTTTGAACGACGTTCCGGGGCAGCGTGACCGGCGAGCGGTGCTGGAGTCCTGGTGCGTTATACTGCTGGTCTAATTGTAGCGCCGCAGGTGGTGGTTGGTACCCACCGACTGGTGTGGGCGATTGCTGGTAGCCTGCGCCATAGGCCGAGTTCATCTGAGGTGGCTGCCATCCTTGCTGATTCGGCGCGACGGTGATGGGTGTATGCGTGGCTCTTGATGGCGGGACGGGCGTGAACGCTACCGTCGCCGTGGTAGGTGTGTGGCTTTCCGTAAAAGGCTCCAGGGACCTGTTGAACACGATGCACAGTAACAGGGTATCCTTTTCTCGCGGATGCGCGGGAAACTGTGTGTTAAGCATATGCTTTGGCATCACGTCTTCCTTTCCGACGGCGACAACGTAAACATCCTTCGCGGGTGCCCAGGTGATATTTCCAACGACACCGGACCTTTGACGTTCCCTAAAGTGGGAATACAGTTTGTCGAATGCGGATGACGCATCCGAACGGGAGGAGGACGATGGGTGCAAAGTGAAGACAACAACGTCGCTGGATCGAGAATTGAAGCGCAGCTGATGAAGGTACTCGTTCGCGCGGTCGACGGATATGCGCCCGGTGATTTCGATCGAGCTGCCGATAACAGTGTCCCACGAAACCTTTGACGAGATATCCGGTCCGGCGACGTGGATTGCTTGCGCGTCCAGATCCGAAACACCTCGCATCAGCAGTTTTCCTTTCCAGATGACGCCTTCCTCCGTCTCATCCATGTAGTCCTTTGGAGAGTACGGCGGTGTTTCGGACCCGGCCCCGGGGCTTCCGTCGTTTTGCAGGAGCATGTCGATATCGCGATCCAGCTGGGTGTTATTTCCGTTGGCAGGATGTGCGGTAAGCGGCGTGATAGGCGGTCGGGGAATACTCTGTCTGTGTCCCGCGTCCGTGGACTCGACGTTCGACCAAACGTTCTGGATGTCAAAGCCACTCGTTCTGCGATGATGCCCTGATCCCGGAGTTTGTTTGGAGGTATCGATCTTTAGGGCTTTGGATGGGGTATCCGCGGGTTCTTGGCGTCCTGAAGGCGATGGTGACCTCGGGCGATCTGTCATGTCATGGTCTTCCGCTCCAGGACTCGGAGGCGCAGATCGCTCATCGTCCGATTTCTCCGCCGGCGGCTCGTATCTAGATCCGATGAAGCCTGTGGTGTTATCTGCAACCATACCCGTATCCTCGCCGACAATCTCCTCACCCTTGTGGGTTCGTCTGATGCGAGGACCCGCGGCTTCTGTCGTCAGAATACTTTGCTTCTCGCTTTCTTTCTCCGCCTCTTGAACGATATGCTTCATGTCCTCTGTGGCCATCTGGTCGCCTGTCATATCGCTAAATTCCTTCGTGCCGATCTTTTTCATCAGCAGGCTGCTCAGTAGCGGCTCGTTCTTCTTAAGATTGAACAAGATCGAACGGAACTTTTGTCTGTATTCGTCGTTAGGTTCACCGGCGCTCTGGGATGACAGGAGTATGTAGGTGTAGTGTTCGATTTCAATCGCGAGTCTTGTCGCAAATTCCGTCTTCGATGTTTCGTCTTCAGGGAGCTTCTCAATCGGTTTGAGCGAGCTTTCCAAGAACTTTCTGAGGGTCTCGACACCCTTTCGCCTCGTGTCGCTCTTCATTTCATCGACCGCAGCCACTTGGTCCAATTGATTTTCGGCCATCTTGGGCTTCTTTGTTGGCGGTGGTTTTGACGTTGTGGATAACCGTCGACCGGATCTTGTCTTGGCGCCTTTGGCTTGAGTGGGCGATTGCGGGATGGAGACCGAGGCTCTGCGAGAAGGAGATTGCTCCTGAAGACCGTTAGTACCATATTGTCCGTTGTTGAATACTGGGGACCTACATTTCCATCCAATGATTCCTCTTCGACACTCTCTTCGGCCTTCCTCTTCAGATTAGACGTGGATGCGACGGAAGACCGTCTTCTGTGGCCCTCTGCAGGCAGGGCAGGCTTTTCAAATGCATCATCTTCTACTTCTTCCTCTTTCATCACTACATCCTGGGGTTCTTCGGATTTTAAGGCAGGATCCAGTACCTCTTCTAAATCCTGGACGACAGTGTCTTGCGCGGGTTGCTCTGACTCTGTTTCCCTTTCGGCCTCTGTGGTCGCGGTAGGAGCCGGACTTTCCGTCTTCGTATCCCCGTATTCTTTCTCGTCTCCTTCGTCTCTTTCATCCCTGTCGTCCCTATCGTCTCCTTGGTCATCGGGTGCCGGTGTCTCGGGTGCCTCGGACGACTCTCCCTTCTTCTTCTTGGATGCACCGACACTCTTTCTTGACCCTTTTCTTCCTCTTCGCTCCCACGGCTTTTCACCTCGGGCCATCTTATCCAACAATTCCTTATGCAACTCGGGTTTACACTGCTCGCAATAGTACTCTGCAGGTGTATTCTTGGTCGGGATTTGCATGCACGAACTGTGCTGCCAGGCATTGCAGTTGTCACACTGGATCATTTGGCGCCCCCCTTCGTCCGATACCGCGCCGCAGACGCAGCGGATGATCTCGCCATCTTCAGAGTTATCTTCGGTTGTAGCGGTGGGGGCAGGCGAGGTGCCATTATCTTTCTCCTTCTTCTTCTTGGCCTTAGAAGAGCGCGTGGATGTCTTTGTGTTCGATTTCTTCGGGGCCGCAACGGGAGTAGGAGTGGGAGCGAGTTTTTTCGCCGGCGCGGGAGGTTCTTCGTTCAATTCGGCATTGCGAGTGTGCTGTCCCTTTGTGCTGCGGCCGCTTCGGCGAGGTTCGGGTGTACCGCTTTCTTCTCCTGTGTAGAATCCGGCCATGTTAGCTATCATCCGTCAAGTATGTGTCTTGTGAAGCAGGTAGGATGTCATAGGGAAGGGGTGATGCAGTTCGGGCTTCTGTGAGAATCAGCTGAGTGTAACTATCGTACACCTGACACGACACTCAAGGCTACCACGGCTCTGCTTATAGAATAATGACGATAATGGATAGATGAGGGTGAATCCGGGGACGCGGTACTCCATGACATCATGGAAGATTCACGCCCAGACCACGTTCTCTCTCTCTCTCTCTCTCTCTCTCTCTCTTTTAAATAGATATAGTGGTGTAGATATACAGCTTGTCAGAGTATGGGCATAGGAGTATGGGCATAGATGAGGCGTCCATCCGGTAGCAGTAGTAGTAATAATAGTAGTATCAAAGGGAATGTTCACTCTGCTTACCAGCCATGACAAATGGTTCAACGATAATATCAAAATCAGTACAGCAATACAGAACTTTACTCGGTCGAGATCTTGTCCTCGCTGCCAGAGGCAGAAGGCGTGGAAATGCTCAAAAAGTGTACTCTCTCTCAACAGAAACGCTGCAAACAGACAGGCATCAAGGAGAGCTGCAATTTATTTCCCTCCCAGATTCAAATGAAAAAGTTGCGACCTTGACGTCGGTTGAGTGGGGTGACAGCAGTCGCTGGTTGGTACGGCGTATGAGCGAGAGTCTCTTCGAAGAGCAGAGTGTAGCCTGGGTAGGATTGCTGCTGGTGCAACGGGTATGTCGGATTGATGGCGCGTCGAGGCGATACGCGATCAAAGTTTGTCAGCGGGGTGAAAAAGGCTTCTGATCGCGCGACCAGTTCGAGAGCCTCAGATGGCAGAGAACGTAGGAATTCTGTATCGCTTTGTTAGTATTGAGGATAGCAGAGCGGTCTCTTGCTATGGATGAGGAATGAGCGGGGTGTAACGGTGGTAGTGGTGTTGGTGGAACGGGGTGGCGATGGTGGAGACAATGATGTTGATGTTGATGGTGTTGACGGGAGAAATTGCAATTGGAGACGGTTGGTGGTTTTTAATACGGGCAAAATTTGGGCGGCATGAAATCAATCGACCCGACCAAACAGTGATGAGCGCCAAGACCAGTCCCACTTTTGTTAGGGCTGGAATGTACCCACAGGTTACCCACAGCACGGGTATAATTCATCACTAGCAAGAGAAAATATCTTGAATGGAAAGGCATCGAATTAATAGATTTTATCAGAGAAGACCTGAACAAGAATCTTCCTATTGTTATTACTCTAGAAATGTGTATATATTTCACGTAGATCATCTAGTTGCCTAGGAATCACGACGATCTTCTATGTCACGTTTCTAATTTCTCCCTATAACAATGTTGTATTGTGGCGGTGCAGCTCTACCAGCCACAGCGTCACACAGCATCCCAGCGCCATCAGATTGATCAGGAATGCAGCATCCTTCAACGGAATAATCTCAATCGCAACTTCCAACCTCCTCCTCCTCTTCTCCTTCCTCCATCTACATCTCCTCTACAATGTCAACCACTGATCCCCGCAAACTGCTCGCCGCTGCCCGGAAATCCCGCCGAATAACATCTCCCTACGCATCATACTCCCTCGCCGGCGCCCTCTTCTGCAACATCTGCTCGAACACGCCAATAAAATCCGAATCCCTCTGGGACGCCCACGTCGCCTCACCGCAGCATAGAGCCAACGTCGCGCGAAAAGGCGGCATAGTCGGCACCGGAGCTGCAGTCAAAAGTAACAAACGACCCACCGAGAGTCCATCAGAAGAATATACGCGAAACGGAGACGCCGCCGCCGCCTCCCAACCCACCTCGTCGAAACGATTGAAGACCGCACGGGCAGATGTGAAGAATCTAGCGCTACCCGTTGGTTTCTTCGACGAGGAGGATGATGATGACGATGGGATTGTGAGTACAGGGGAGGTTATCGAGCCGGACGATACAGTCCCCGCTCCTGCTACAGCGGACAAGTCCGTCAATTCGAAACTACCTGCCGATTTTTTCTCATCCGTGACCGATTCTACCTCGAAACCACCGGATACCCGACAGGACGACGATCTGGACGACGAATGGGCTGCTTTTCAGGCTGATATAGCGCAGACGGAGGAGGAAGTAGCTGCGGAACCTGCAGATCAGGCTCCGGTATCACATACGATCTCAGCACCGGCTCTTTCAGCGGAGGAAATCCAGCTGCAGCAATTGGAAAAGGAGGAGACGGATATTCTGAAGTCACGGGACGCGAAAACAATAGCTGAAGAGGAAATGGAGGATGCACGTGCGGCAATGGCCGAATTCTTCGATGAACAGTATTCCTTGGAAGAGAGGGTTCAGAGGTTAAAACAACGTAGAGAGATGCTGAGACAGAACACGGCGAGCGTTGGCGGAGGAGGCCAGGAAGCAGGACAGATGCGACTCGATAGATCAAATTCCCTTCGAAGCGTCACAATGACCGATGCTGCCACCCAAGATGCTACCATGGGAGACAAACCCGAGGAAGAAGACGAGGAAGAAGACTACGAAGACGACGACGATATGTTTTTCAGGCGGCGGTAGCAATTACACGTGCTGGCGAGCTAAACCGGCTCCCCAGCTGCTTATTAGGCTTCTTTTACTTTTTGACAGGATGTGTACGATATATATACCCGGGTACTACCACTATAATGTTCTTGTTTTACAGACCGATAAAATTTTTAATACGATCGAGTTTTCGGTCTTAGCCGGATATAGAAGGCTAAGAAGCATGCCAAACGAAGAGAACAAAAAGAAAAAACCTATGCCGTATAGATACTAAAATCACAATAAATGGAAATCTATTCCGCCTTGCTCTTCACAAGTTTACCAAACAAACCCTTTAATTTACCCTTCAAGTCCATTCTCTGCACTTCATCAACGGCCACGAACCGTCTAACGAGAAGATTAAAGATGCTTCCGAAAGCCAATGCCATGATTGTACTTGTGAATATGATCACGTTGTACGGCATGCTGAAGTCCGGAGTGGGCAGGGAAAGCAGCAGACTCGTCGTTCTAATCGAAGTCGCCGGAACGAGCTGTTTGTCCGAGGCGCGACGGTGCTCAGGGATAGTTATTATCGCGGATCTAAACGACGTTAACTATCGTCCATCAACACGGGGAGTAATGTTATACATACGCAACGTCGAATCCTCTGTTGGCATCCGGGGGGTACTCTGTATACCTCAACACTGCCTTCTCGAAGTCATACGTAACAATCACCACCGAATTCGGTGGAACGACAAGCTTCGCTTCTAGCTGAGTGCCGCGTTTCCTATCCAACGCTGGTCTGTAATACAAATCAGAGATGACACCCCCATCACTCCCATCTAGAGGGGGCGGCAGTAGTTCTGCCTTGAGAGTATGCAGATACGGCTTCATGAACCACGGCAGGGATTCGAGATACACCACCTCGATAGAATCTTTAGACGAGGGATTCCTCAGTACGGTTTTAACACCGCCGTGTTCCTGTCCGTGCCCGCTGAACGAACGCTCAGCGTAAAGAAGCGGTTCCTCGCGGATCGGTTGCGTCGGCGGCTCTTGTTTCGGGAGGATAACATCGAACGCCTGGTTTTCACACAAGACGTAGCACCGTTTTCCGTCTTCGGAGGGCGGTTCTATACCATCCGTGGATTGAATAAGCCGATCCTTCGGAGCTGCGACGCACACGTGTGGAGTTTCCGGCTGTTTGACGGCGAACGGACAGCTGCCGGATATACTTCGCCCGAAGAGGTTGGAAAGAGACCAGGGGAAATCGAAGCTGTTATCTAACGGGTAACAGTATTCGTCTGAGGCGTACGGTTTTGTAGTATCGCAAATTAACTCGTGCTGGTCCCGCGGACGTGGAACGGGGCTGTCGTTTCTCTGCAGACTACGGGATATATCTAGCACCATGTCGATGTTTTGCTGGATTTCGATATCGCAGTTGCCAGTGATCGGAGAGCATATAGGGCGTACATCTATCGACATGGACTGGAAGGATGCATCGAACAGCTTATGACCGTCGAGTAGAGTTGATATGCCGGATTTACCTTTACACGGTAGAAGTTTGAGAAACGGTGTCAAGTTTTCGGTACAGACGGGTTCCTTTGGTAATGTGCCATGGAGTAGGAACAGACGGGTGGTATTCGTCGTAGGATAGTCCCCAGACGGAGAGAAGGACATGACAGGTCGTATAGTACGGGTCGAATCGATGAAGTTTAAGGATGCGCAGAACAGACCGGACAGCGCATTGTTCAACGATGTCCACCGTGCTTCCGCCCTAAAATACCCCAGTTGCAATTAGCATACTGCGCACGTCTGATACCGACATAGAGGAAGGTCATACTCTATATCATCATCCGCTTCAACCCACGCCCAGACTTCGACACCGGTACCACCGGCATTCTGTCCGTTACCCGGCTGCGCACCCCACAGCTCCGAATCCCATCTTCCCAGCGCGAAGCGTAGATGTAACTCCCGCGTATGAGTATACTGTAAGATCTGCCCCAGACTTCGGGGAAACAATTCGAACAACTGCTTGTTGAACGCGTGGATCGGACCGTGGCTTTGAAAGTTGAAGGAGGCGAGGAGGAACTGGCCGGACAGGGGTTGTAGGAGGAGGTTCTCGTCGTAGGTGTCCGCGTGCGTGGTGCTACCGGCGAGGCAGAGGGCCAGCGCGATCGTTGTAAGACATCGTGAGAGGAGTGATAGCGGTGAGTGGGGCAGCCATCGGTGGCTGTATGAGACTTTTGGAGTCATGAGCGGATCTCATTGCTGGCTTTGTCGCCGGCACATTTGTCGTCAATTCGGATTGAGTTGAATTACAAGCAGAGGCGCGACTCGCGAGATGTGGCCTGGGGCAACGCAAAAAATACAACAAGGGATGCTACCGATTACGAAAGTATAGTGGAAGAGGTCTAGTTTCGCAGATAATTATTATCAAGATTCATTAAAAATCCGGTAAAACCCGGTAGCATCAGAGCTCGATCATATACAAATAGGAACAAATCTACTATAGTATAGAAGAGGCCATCACATAGTACGTTTAGTAAATAAGCGCAATATGGTTTGGCAATATGGTTTGGGTCCATACACCCTCATCGGATCATTGTCTCGAATTCCTTCCTGCGTTGACTTAGACTAGTCTCGTTTCCAGCCTTTTCACCGACACTAGACTATCGTAGATTCGCAAGAATCCAATCCTTCACAACGAAAACATCAGCTCCTACAGATGGCCGACTACCAATTGATACCGGGCAACCGGTGTCACCGTTACTGATAACACCAACAGCGGTCAACCCGAGTGGGTCGGTTATCGGACCTCCACTATCTCCATTGCAAGGGGATACCCCTAGCTCAGCAATGCAAAACATTCGGGCGGTGATCGGGTTTAAGTCTTCCCAACGGGCTATACAGGCCTCCTGAGAAATAAACATAGACGTTACTTTCTGCAACTCCACTGACAAATTCGAGCTCGACGAATCTGTTTTACCCCAACCAAGAATCGGAGCAGGCTGGTCCGTCCGTGTGGCAGTCGGCTAGAGAGGTAAAAGAGCGGGGACGATAAGGCCCCCTAGGAGTAGATCTCCATTAGTATGGATGAGGGCGTAGTTGGAGCCAATCGTATTTGTGTTCCAGTTAGGGTGTTTGATTAATTGGGTCGCATAGAACTTGGTGCCCTCCGTCCGATTGCGACTACCCACGTGTACTTTTATAGAAGAGGCAGATTCGCCATCAGTAGTGAGCGACGGTTAGAATTGTGCGCGGACGAATGATTGTTCCTCCACATATGTGGGAGTCGCCAAACAATCCGGAGGACTAGACACTGACTATGAAGCTGAAATCGAGAGCATTGGCGTCGGGCGAACCGCCAATGATGGCGTGGACGGAGGTGATGAGAGATAGCCCGAGAAGCCAAGAGAGTAGATAATTCTGCAAACTTTGTTGAGAAGGCATTGTTTTATATTATGATCTCAAAGACCTTTTACGTTTTAAGAAGGTTTGCTGATAATTAAGGTCGAAACCAAGAGGTTCTGGTACAGATTATTTATAATTTTCTTATGAAGCGCAATCTGAAAAAATACAATAATTTGAAATGAATTGTTTAGCTAGGGACGATATCTCCTAGCCGCTTAGAAATAAGAGAGCAATAATCAAGATCCCGAAGTAAATATTTTATATTGAATGCGTGCACTAGAACCGCGAGCTTGAGTGGTACTTGGATGCTTGTTCTATCGAAGAGAAGATCGACAAATATTCGATATATTCGCCCTTCCTTGTACAGATGCGGATAGGATGACATAAGGATTGTTCTCCGCCAAGCTCGTAGGGTTGCTCGCAGGGTTGCATCCCCGAGACTAGAATTGTTCAAAAGATCGCTTGCGACTATTCCAGCTTGGTATCAATCCACCTATCGATCCCCCACAATCTGTTTTGGGTATAATAAAAAGCTCATGTGAGATCAACCGCCTCGCCTTGTAAACAACACATAAACAGGTAACGACTTTGTCATATCCAGGAGTCCTGGTCTCGTGTAACCTCCCCAAATTTTCCATCCAACTCACACTCTTGCTTTTACCTTCTCATCAATCAATCTCGGTTCTTATCTCCGGTTTCCATCGCCATATTATGTAAAATCACCAAGCTGTTGGGGGTAGGAGAATGACTAAGTTGTATATCATTAAACCAGAAATCCGTGCAGAAACAGTGGCGCGAGAAGCCCATCCGTGTCTAGTCCCCAACATGAACATCAAGATCACGCTGACGAACAATTTTCAAGCCTTGGCCCTGTCCTTACACTGAATATGATCTTAAATTCACAGACAGAAACCGTGGTCAAACTCTTCTAGGGAACGGGCCTGATGCTGACTGGAAAGTTCAGAAGCAGATCTTAAATCAAAGGATACAAGACTGGGCTCTCATTCAGACAATGATGGATTTGGTTCACCCAAGGCCAGAGAAGAAATGGGTGATCGGGAACCGCGGAGAAGACGAAGCGTTCCCGAAGACTCTACGTTTCATCCGATTACAAGAAGAGTTACCCGAAGTGAAGGTAGCCACCCTCACCTTACGACTCCCAAACATTCAGACACCCAGAAATTCGAATATGCCGACCACGACGTCGGATCCCACAAATGTGTTAGAAGAAGAATCTCCCTCTCAAATGCCATGCTGCAGCAATTGCCAACAAAAACTAAAATTCTGAACAACAATACGATGCGGATCCCGTGGTACGATTTATTGGCGACCTCAGCCCCTACGACCGTCGGCAATACTATGAATACAAACAACGGAACTTAGACAGGTTTGAAAAGCTCTACGAAGCACCCAACCTCAGGCCTCTTGCATTCAGCACTGCTGATCATTCCGTGCAAATCGCAACAGATGGAAATATATTATATATTGTCTTCGTGGATTTGGAGTCGGCCGCTGTTCCCGTTGGGAAGTCCTGGGATCGCGCTCTCGAGATTCTAGACGGGATAGATTACTCTTTGTCCCCACCCTACCGGATCGAAAGTACCGGGGGCGTGTGGCATCCGTTATGCAAGGAAGAGAAGGCTTTCTTCTACCCACCAGACACAACCGCCCCTGAAGAAAGACTGAAACAACAGGAGGAACTGCGTCAGCTTATGGCGAGGATGGATAGCTGGGGATACTAAGAATTCAAAGAATTCAAAGAATCCGAAGAATCCGAATACGCAGGCGTAAATCAAAAAGTTCTTTTCTTTCCTTTTCTGTTCTTTTTACTTATCCGATTACGTATATAATCGGAGCATCGGGCTGGCATCGCGTGAAAGGACTACCTCGTTATAACTCTCTAATTCCTAATTATGTCAATCCTAAGACCTAAGTTGGCTATCTTATTAACTAAGTAAAATTGATTTGACAAGCCTTTAGAAACGGCCCTTTTTCTTTGGCCTATATTGCAACAGGTCATTATAGTACAGGATACTAAAGGATTAACTTGAAATTCTGCTGCCGCAGAATTAGAAGCCCGACCGACTACCTTAGGACCAGTACCCAGACCAGTCCAGCAAGTATAAATCTAGATATTCTTGATTATTTACTACACGTATACAGCAAAACCAATTGTTTATTTTGGATATCAGTTTAACATTATCTCCTTTTTTTAAAAAAAAAAAAATTTTTTTATTATAAAAAGAAACATTTTCGAGATTTTGTATATCAAAACCAGAGTCGCCCGTTCAAATTGGACTCTCCTTAGTAGTCGGGCATAGGGTATATTCGACAAGGATACCTGAATTAAAAGCATGGTGACACAAACATTTTGTTGCTCGGGTGTGTGTATGCGTGTATACTTGTCAGAGCAAACGAAAATCCGACAGCCTTCCATTGCATATTACTTTATGGCCAATCGGAGAGCCCTGTAAGGTTTAACTATGCTACCATTGTCCAATCATAGTGTGCCCCGCATAATCGAATGTCTATATACACTGCTGTACAGTAATGTAGGCAATATCAGGCAACATGAAATTACTGAGGGACTGCTGTGCACTTACACTTGTTATTATGCTGTCTCGTGGCAGTCATCTACCCGCCAAATTAAATTTCCATCTTTTAGTAGCCTCATGTTTTACTTGATACATCAACCTTTTCCTCAGGCTCATCACCAACCTTCACAAAGAACTTTAGTGAAATCATTAAAAAAGACATCTCTATAGTAAGTGTTCTTCTAAATAATAGGACTATAAAACCAAAGCCTTATCTCCTTCGCTCAGGACCAATTTCGCTAATTATAAAATATACCTGGAAGTTTCGACCTCTTTCCAATGAGCATCCTTTGAAGCCATCCTCGAAACCACGAGCACAAGAATTCGATCACCTAGAAGTCGCTGCTGGCTACTTTCTAGCTCCTTGCTGAGCCTAGAAGCCTCTTTGCAATAGATATTTCGATACACTATCAATAATATTCTCGAATCTATCTCTTCTCATCCATCTCAACCTTGCATCCCAGCCTGACCAACAATACATCCCGTTGATTCCTACAGCAAACCATCTTGCTAAAACACTACACAACGCCGATAATTCTTTATGTTCGCCTAAGAATATGTCTACACAACTTCGGATCTGCTTCGAATGGCGGTCAGGAAGGTGCAAACGAGGGTCAAAATGCAAATTCGCCCACGATGAGACCTTAGTCGAACCATGTACGGATTTCCGCCGACCCCAAGGTTGCGGATGGGGCCCCAAGTGCAAACGTGGGCATCATACCAGCCAACCACAGGCTCCAGTATCGCATAGCCGCCAGTCAAGTGTTTCTCAAGCGTCCGCTTCCGCTATCACCAAGACACGAGATTCGGCTTCTGCAACTCCAGCTCCACCAAACCTTCTCCAGAGCTGGAGGAGGGTATGTCGAATGCGTCAGTTCTCAGCTGTTCAGATGAGAACTTTCCTAGATGGTGCTCTATCACTTATCCAGTCAAAGGAAATCGAAAACGTACAGCAAGTGATCAAAGGCCTTGCAGAACGCGAAAACCTTGAGCATATCCGACAGCTGCTCGAATCCGACTTTATCTACGATGGTGCAAACCCTTCATTTAGCTTTATCATTCACATGATTCCGTTTATCCGTATCATCACCGACCCTGAATTCCGAGGCTCTATTGTTGTTGAAGTGTATGCTGGGACAGTTTTCAACGCCATCTACGGACCCCAAGGCACTCGTGGTATCAAGTTTTTTGAACGTACCCTCCTGCATGCTAGAACTCTCATGAGCAATGACCCAGACCTGTTCACCGAAACACTTCCTATGATTGTTTCCGCTCTTGCGAGTACAATCAATTTAAACTCCAGCGCTATCATACAAGACGGGATAAAGCAGGTTTCTCGAGAAGCATTAGCTCTCGCGAATGAACAGAATCTACTCCTAAATCCTCAATTAAGAAAACTTCATCAAGACTTCAAAATTATCAACGAACAACTTGATCTTGGAGAGAAAATACCTTCGCTAATCCCTGAAAAAGTTTCCGGAAACGGTCCTAACGCTGGTTGGATCACGGGAGGTGGCCATGGAGTCGCCCATGCCAACCTTCATCCCGCCGTACAGGCAACTACAAGATTACCGGGTACACGTTCGCCTCTTGGGCCAAGACACGATAACGATCACGAATCCATCACTGATATCCGCATTCTCCCTACCGCTGAGGAAATTCGGAGTGTTGAGTCCGAGTATCTCCCTAAGCTGGGCGGGGAAGCTCTCTATCTTGACAGAAGCCGGAGACTTCTCGACAGTCAGTTCCGTATTTTGCGAGAGGATAATATTGGATCTCTTCGTGAATCGCTTCGACAGATAATCGAAAACCGCGCCAACTTGGATAAACTCACGAGATCAAAACGGAAAAAGTACGATGGAGTAAAGAGGCTTTCGACAACTGCTGGTGTCTCGGTATCTCTCCACCAAAATGTGAAGGTTGAGGATATCAGGTTTAGTCCCTCTCAAGGCCTCAAAGTTGTGATTACCTTCGATCAGCCGATTCGAATGAGAAAGGCGAGCGAACGAAGGGATTGGTGGGGGAATGATAATATTCTCGAATTTAATACTCTTGTCTGCCTTATGAATGAGGTTAACGAAGCTACATTCTTTACAGTCTGTGATCGATTTGTCACTCGGAACGACATCAGGGCTAAAAAGGAATGGGGCCAAGATGAAGAAGAGGAAGGAGGTCGGGGGACTTATAAACCAAAGGGCCCAATAATCACCTTGTCTGAGGATCCCTACAGAGCTGCGATTGTCCTGTCTTTCGCAGAGACTGTTCGAGAAAAGGACATTCAGTGGTTGTACAGACTTTCTACTTCCACCAACTACTCCAAAATCGATCTCATCGAGTTTCCGAGAACCCTGCTGGCATCGTTCCGACCAATTCTCCAAGGTCTGCAAAATCGAATCAAGAAAACACAGGCGATTCCATTCATCGACTGGCTT
The DNA here is from genome assembly GCA_036971405.1 of Orbilia quercus. NCBI lineage: Eukaryota > Fungi > Ascomycota > Orbiliomycetes > Orbiliales > Orbiliaceae > Orbilia > Orbilia quercus. The sequence goes on along the minus strand of JAJTUE010000003.1, from coordinate 638,323 downwards.
GCTCCAGATCCGTCAGCAGATTTCCAACAAGATGAAAATAACAACTCCAAGGTTTCTGTTCAGCCTCCTCTGTATGCTCTCAAACCTGGGTTTTCTTTTGATCTGGAACCGATCTTTACGGAACGAACCCACCAGCCGCTACTGCTATTGCCGGACTCGTCTGACTTCAATCTTAAAGAACTACTCCAAAACACTACTTTGGATGATGGCCAGGCCTTATCGTTGGTGAACGCTCTCTCGCGTGAAGTTGCCTTGATTCAGGGACCGCCTGGAACGGGGAAAAGTTTTGTAGGCGCAAAACTGGTCAAGGTCTTGCTTGCGAATAAAGCGAAGGCATCATTAGGACCTATTATTTGCGTGTAAGTATCAACTCAAGCCTACCCTTGAAGTTATATACCCCTAACCCTGGAGCTAAATTCTGATAGTTGTTACACAAACCATGCACTCGATCAATTTTTGGAACACCTCTTGAACATCGATATCACGAATATCATCCGACTAGGGTCAAGATCAAAGTCTGAGCGTCTTGAACCTTTCTTGCTCCGAAATATTTCTAAGGCCGCCGAAAATACCAAAGTGGAAAAGAATGAGATGTGGAGATATAGAGATGAAATGAGAGAACTTGCTAATGATGCTACCGAGTACTGTAAAACTCTCGCCAATGCACGCTCAGAGAGCACGCTTCGATCTCACCTTGAGAAGAACTATCCTCACATCTTCAGGAAATTATTCCGCGAAAATAAAGACGAAGACGGATTCATTTTACAACAGGGTCCAGCGAAGAAACGATTCAACGCGTGGAAGAAATTTGCTCGTTATGGTACAATTGAGAGACCAGTGCGATCAATCGTCAATTCTTTGAGGGACCCGTGGAGCTTGAACATGGCGGAACGTCATGCGGTTCTCAAATTTTGGGAAGATGAGATTGTTGAAAATGCCACGGTTGGGCTCTCCAGCGTCACAGAGGATCACAGCGAAGCAAAGGAAAACCTAGACTCTGTAAAAAGGGAATGGGATAAAAGAGCTCTCGAGAGTACAGATATAATAGGAGTGACAACAACCAGTTTGGCTCTTCACGCCGATTTGTTGGAAAGAATTAAAGCGAAAGTCCTTTTTTGCGAAGAAGCAGGGGGTAAGTGAAGAAAAGAAGGAACATTTTTCCACATTTTACGTAGCAATAAAAACTAATCTTGATATCAATAGAAATCCTGGAGGCGCACACGATAACGACCTTGATACCATCTATCGAACATATGATTTTGATTGGTGACCACGAGCAGCTCCGACCTCATATCGCCAACTTCGATCTTTCTGTGGAGAGTAAAAAAGGCCAATCATACAACCTCGACGTTTCCCTCTTTGAGAGGCTGGTCCAACAACCGTATGGAAACCGAGCTCTAACATTCCCGATATCGAGCTTAAACACTCAACGACGAATGCACCCCAGCATTGCAGATTTGATACGAATCGAAACGTATCCGAGTCTCGTCGACAGTATCCCAGAGTACCCGCCTATTACAGGAATGAAGAAACGGCTCTTCTGGATGGATCATAAACACCAAGACTCCAAAGGTGATGCGCTACAAGTGTCGACATCTTATGGTAACGAGTTTGAACAAGAAATGGTTATTGGTCTTGTAACTCATTTACTCCACCAAAGTGTTTTCAAGGAAAGGCAGATTGCGGTTTTAACTCCGTATCTGGGTCAAATGTCCAAGCTCCGACGGCTACTCTCAAACTCTTTCGAAATTGTTATAGGAAGCAGAGATCAAGAGGCTTTGGAAGCGGAGGGTTTTGATGATGAGGATCAAGCAGCTGGCAAATCAGCACCGGAGTCTAGAAGGCCGCAGGCAGCACAGGACGTTGTTAAAAAATCGAGTTTAGCTTCGGCGGTCAGAATTGCAACCATAGACAACTTTCAGGTAAGTTGGAGCCTTGACCACCAATGAAGATAGATGCTTATATGAAACGTTTCTGAATTTAGGGCGAAGAAGCTGAGGTTGTTATAATTTCGTTCGTACGAAGTAACAATGAAGGCAGATGTGGGTTCCTGAAAACCAGCAACCGTATCAACGTTCTGTTGAGGTAAGCCCTACTGAATCTCTATAATAGCGATCTGATATTATGAAACCTGACAATGAACAGTCGAGCCAAATGGGGGATGTATATCATTGGCAATGCAGAAACCGCGGGCTCTGTTACAATGTGGTCCAACGTCATCCACCACATGAACATCAACGGCTGTCTCGGGAACGCCTTCGAATTAGAGTGTGAACGCCACAAGAATACCGTGATACATGTTTCATCAGGAGAGGACTTTCAGACTTACGCCCCGGAAGGAGGCTGCAGCTTAAGATGTGAATGGCGACTGGCTTGTGGACATGCGTGTGTCAAAAAATGCCACTCGACGGCGCTTCACGAAATTTCTGCCTGTATTGAGCCGTGTCCTAAGGCACTTATTGGGTGCGACCACTTCTGCGCTTCGAAATGCGGAGTACCATGTGCGCCCTGCAAGGTTCCGATCAATAATGTGCCCCTAAAGTGTGGTCATATTGCCCCAGAAATGTCCTGCACGCAGTATCAAAAGGTCGACGAATACTTCTGCAGAACAGAAGTGGAAAAGACGGTGGCAGCTTGCGGGCATAAAGCCAATGTTGCATGCGGTCTTGATGTTGATCACAGTAAGTATCGCTGTTATACGGCATGCGGTGCTTATCTTTCATGTGGACACAACTGTCTACGCCGCTGTGCAGACTGTCGAAGCCAATCCGAAGGTTTCCAGGGAAAAACCAACGGTTTTCATGGCAAATGCTTACATCGATGCACACGTCCCTTCAATACCTGCTCTCATTCTTGCGAAAAACTCTGCCACGAAGGGTCCGACTGTGGGCTTTGCGAAAAGGACTGTGAGATTCGGTGCGCACATTCGAAATGCAAAAGCAAGTGCAGGAATCCATGTCCACCTTGCGCAGAAAACTGCAAGCTTGGATGCGAGCACCAAAAATGTCTTATGCCATGCGGTGCCTCATGCAACATTTTGCCTTGTGATCAACACTGTCCAAAGACACTAGAGTGTGGCCATCCATGCCCGTCAATCTGTGGTGAGAAATGCCCCGAATCAACCCACTGTCGTCTGTGTGCTTCAGACGATATTCTAGACTTTGAGGTCGATATGTTGATGTTCGAGAAATACCGAGATTCGGAGGACGAGCCGATAATATTTTTGGATTGTGGCCATTTCTATACTGTTGGAACTTTGGACGGCATTGCGGGTATGAGGGATATGTTCGAATTCGAATCTCCGGAAAGTTGGAAAGTTACCAAAAAGTATCTATACGAAAAAAAGGAGCCAGAACTCCCTCGATGCCCCAACTGCAGACAGGCAATCACAACGACCGTGAGATACAATGAAGTCGTCAAAAAATCTCAACTACAGAATGCCATTCGACAATTTTCCTCAGCTTCCCAAGGTCGCTTGATGGCATTGATAAATGATATTAATGTGGTGCAAGATATGCTAGAAAAGTCAAGAGCGACGTTTACCGCATCGGATCAGAGAGCGTAAGTATGAACCTGGGTGGCTGGATTTGATCCTTTCTAACAGATTCTATTTAGTATGGAAACACGGTATAGAGGACTCCAAAACCTCTTTCCGGGTATCAGAAACTATCGCAAGCAAGTCTTGGAAGAAGAGCAACCATACCACCGTGTCTACGAACTCGCTACATTCGCATGCCGAAAGCACAATCTAACATCTGACACTCACAACCCTTCTGTGGTTCAGTATCTTTTTGCGATCGAAGGGGCATACCAAGAGCTCCGATTAGCATCTTTACTGGCCTGCGATATGGACATTTTGGCAACAAGCTCAACCGCTTCGACACAAATGAAAGAAAAAATATCGCGCCAAGTCGCAAAGTTGGTTTCTACAATGCCGTTAAATTGTGCTAATCTGATAGATGAATGCAAACGCCGGATGTATCAACGTTCGGAAGTGCAGACTCGTATCTTGAAGGCTCGGTTTGCTATCTTAGTCATCAAAACCAAGGATTATCTAAAGGATGATAAAGACAAGAGTCTATCTGAAGCTGATATTACAAAGTCGAGAAAGGATATACGTGAAGATTTGGAAGAATGTTTACAAATTTGCGACAGAGTTCAGGATATTTCCAATTTGAGAGGTGATGTAGAGGAAACTCTTCGCAATGTAAAGGATATGACATTCTACTCTACTGTGTCCGACAAAGAAATGAAAGAAGTCTATGCCGTTATGAGCAGACAATTTGGAGGGACGGGTCACTGGTATGTTTGCCCGAATGGTCATCACGTAAGTATCCCCTAAGATTCGTGCAATTCTGCAAGTATGGGTAGATTCGAGAGCTAACGGAATCTTCGCACCCAGTTCACTATTGGAGAATGCGGAATGGCAATGCAACTAGGAAAATGCAACGAATGCGGCGCTCAGATAGGTGGTCAGCACCACAGATCAGTGGAGGGAGTGACTGCAGCCACAGATCTTGAAGTCAGGATGGCGGGTGTGAGATTATGAGTGGTACGCCCGTATTATACTGGCTATAATCTTGCAAGGATTGAACAAACTGGAACCCTTGAATGGTGATAAATTTACATTGGGTGTGGACCTGATTCTAAATTTTATTGAGAGAATTTGAAAGATCGTGCGTGATCTATGAACTCTTTTATTGGTACCATATCAGCGATAAGAATATTATTAAGGGTATCTATATCGAAAAGTTCCTGTACTAGCTAAATATCAAGTGAAATTCATTGCAAAGCTTCCTCTGTAAGCAATAAAAGCAAAAGAAAACGCCACTGAAAATTCAAAGACCAATGCTAAACTCCAAAAGTAAATGCAAATCGTGGTATCGTTAAAATCGCCAGTCGATAGAATGAATGAGACTTGGGGAAAAAAGAAAGGGTCAAGTATATATCTAATTCTACGAGGGTCTTTGAAGTAGAACACTTTTCTCTATTCGATCGTTTTCTCCGTTAAGCCGCCTTCTGTAGTAGTAACTCCTGGCGTGCTCCAGACTGTTGCTCGCAGATCTGGATCGTTGTATGCCGCAACGGCAAGAACAAAGTAAACCATGAGTAAGAACATACCCTTGAGCCAGTTACTCTTTCCATCACGGACGAAATTACCAACAACAAGAACAGCAAGCATAAGGGATAGGGCAACGAAAAGCTCAAAATTGAGATCCATGTCTCGTTTAATAACGAAACCTGCAAGAACAACAAATGGAGAGACAAGAAGGGCGGTTTGAATAGTTGCACCAAGGCAATGGGACATGGCCAAATCAAGTTGATCTATGATAATTTGTTAGTGCTAAGTTTTAATCGTGAAGACATAAGAAAGGAAACTTACTATCCCAAGCTTGATTGAGAGCAGTTAAATGTTCAGCCGCCTTCTCCACAAGTGGCACCAAAATCAGGCCCATGAACAACTCAGAGACTCCTTGCTGTTCGACAATGAAGGGAATCTCGCGAATAAGGAAGTAGGCGCAAAAGCAGACGCAGGTCAATCCGATGACGCATAGGAAAAGAGCTTCAAGGACGGAAAGCTTGTTTCGATATTGCTTTTTACCAACATAGACACTCTCAGCTCGCTCGAGTACGTGATGGAAGCCAGTGCTATGCGTGTGTAGCTGGAAGAAAAGGAAGCTGAGAAAATTAAGTGCGTTAGCATAAACTCTTATCAAGTTCAATATCGGACAGTAAACATACCAGAGATAAGAGATGAGCAGACCAATGCTGACGACTCGACTAACACGTATCACTCGAACTTCTGCCCTGTGTTCCGTAATATCTCGACGGATATGAATGGTCTGGAAGAACAAACTCGGTGAGATCATTCCAACAGCACTGACCAATAATGCGGCGCTGGACATGTCGGCGATATATCCGGAAATTCTTTGTTCACGATACTGTTGTATTTTCACGATTAGTATTCGTTTCAATCTCCTGTCGGAACATGAGATGTATACTCACAGCAACACCTCCAGCTAAAAAGCAGAGACCAGTGACCAGCAGCAGGTTTGCAAACATGGAACCCAAAAGAGCGGCACGTATAACGTTGATTTCGTCTCGATACAGCAGGATTAGACATATGATAATTTCAACAATAGCGCCCGTAAAGATTTCCACGGCGGCACCGACGGTCTATAGATACTATGTTAGTCATATTTCATTCAGGTCAGGCATTGGTTTACTCACCTTGGGTAAATGATGTAATAGTTCTCCGCTTCCAAAGGACAACAAATTTCCACTTGGAATCATGGCTATAAAATTGAATACGAAGACAGCGAGAGGGTTGGTTTCTCTGGCCTGGTACCATAATATGATACCGCAAGGAATGGCCGGGAACAAGAGGTTCGCATAAGAGCTGAGCTTCGATGTGCTCCTGGCTGTGATAACCACCATGCTGATAGGGTTAAACCGTAAAGCATTTGGAATAGATGCAGCAATTCGTTGGAAGTGGTTCTCATCGGCCTGATGCTGCTTGGATGCTGTACGCCAGAAGGAATTCTCGAATTCCGGCTCGTTGGGAAATTCTGTGCGGGTTGGTGAGACGTCTGCTCCGGGCGACACCAGTGTCGACCTTCGCCAAGCCTTCTCAGGCGGGTTGACGGAACCCGTCTCGATATCCTTTTCGCTAGGCATGTCGGTGTGTTATTTTTTGTTTTATCGGTAAAAGAAAGCTTAGGATGTCAGGAGATTTAGTAGCTGAAGCGGAGAAATGTTTTATAGAATGCAAAGATGTCTTGTCCAAAACTTGGCATGATGGGCACAAATGGAGTTTATAAAATATCTTTTTGCACAGGCCTAGAAGATGGTTCGATCTACAACGGAGGGGGTATAAAAATACGGGCTATTAAAGAAGTAAGGGACTTGGCTTTGTCTCGTTTCCAGACCTTTCCCTTGGAGGCGTGGGCGAAGCTTGAATCTAGGGAGACGTTTGCGAGACTAGATAGTCGAATCGAACCGTTCCAGACTGGGGAGTTTAAGCTTGAATGTGAGGCACCTAACCTCATGCGTTCTCAATTCGCATTGAGCCATGCAGTTTTATTTTTCAAAGGGTTGTCTAAATTGAATGTGAAAATCTCTCAAGCAGTGATAAAAGTTACAGAGGGGCATTAAATTACATCTTGGGAGCCTAAATGTTAGATCCAAGATACACTGTCGGGAACCAAGAAAGCTTGTTTAGTGGAGTCTCAAAGAATCCTGTAAAGAAAGTTACACAAAGCCAGACGAAAAGCTTGTTAATTGATGACGATAGCCTCTGCGGCAGGAAATCACCAGGTCTTGGCCTGCGGCAAACATCGAAACATGGCTCTGCGGATAACCGGCAAGCTCATATCATCACCAGCCCCATCTGTCTGAAGGGATAAACAATTTGATTCATGCGGCGGTTCTCCTGCACTCGAATCACGCCAAGGTTACGTGTCCCCGTTTCGAGTAATTGTCTAAAAATGGTAGTGCGTTTCAAGACGCAGGACAGAAGAGCCGATACCCGAAACGCATATCAAATAGAGATAGCTCGCTCGTCAGGCGAACTGGGAAAGAGGAAAGGACATATCAAAAGTTGCTATGCCTTCCCTGAACACTCTGACAAAATGCTTTTTCACCAGGGAGAGCGCTTAAAAGATCACAGAATTCGTGGCCATGGCTTCCACGTCGCTTGTGTGCTCTCCGAAGGATAAATACTGGGCATGCAAAACACTCTATGTGGAGAAATTGGCTCGAGGCTTGACAAAATATAGTTTAGTCAACAACACACAAAATGCAACAGGGCATGGGCGCAAGGCAACATCAGGTTATGCGAGGTCCACATGGCGATAGCTTTGGCTTTCACTCGGTTTCTGCCTTGAGCGCCTGGATTTGATGCTAACTTGAATCGCCCTATCGAAATAATCGCGACGGCTATGATAGATATTTACATTCCCCGCGTCCTAGTCTCTTACTCTTGTCGACCTAATCCTAGCTTGGATCGATTCTCATCGTATATTTGCCTCTGCGCTTTCCTCCATGCCGCACACCCGCACCTAACTCTTACACGAATGGGAAGTTTTATCCGTTTCCAGAGACATCAGTCTTTAATGCTCTTACTCTTGATTCTTCGTTATCCATTCTGGGGCTGATGGATCCGGTCCTTTTTCGAGGCCTCCGATTGTATCCAGAACACTATACGTCGGCTGGTGCCAACAGACATACCAATTTCCCAGTCTATTTACCATTTTCGGAATACTCCAAGCATCAATCCTGTTACTCAGATCCCGTGGATCCAAATCCGCTACAATTTCATCGAATGCCGGTGTATTCGTGTGTTTCCCAGCAAATTCGAGCCACTTGGCCATCTTTTTGATCTCTTGCATGAGAAGCCTCAACACCATCATCCATTTTTTGAGAAATACGTCTCGAGCACCCGGATCGATTGTGACCTGGTCGGTTGCAGGATTGATCGAGCCGTCAAATACGTATAATGCTAGGCTGCGGATATTTTGGCTTGCAGAGTTACCAGTTGGAAACTGGTTTCCCGGAATTTTTTCGATCGAATCTCCAATTAATTTTTCTAGCCAAAATCTTGCCATCTTAACATCACTTGCTATTGTGGCAAGCTGATTTTCTATACGCTCCAGAGATTTAATTTCTGAACAGCCCCATTTTTCATTTCTTTCTGCTTTCACTATATCAACTTCTCCGTCCGGGCAATTCGGCTCTTGTTTCAGGTTTTCAACTGCCACCTTCAGTCTTTTATCAGCTGTGTCAAATGCTTTTGCGAGAGAGTCTAAGGATCTGCTATAATGCTCGGCCGAAGATACGTTGTCGCCAATACCACCAAGAGGGCACCAGGTGTGTTGTACTCCCTTTAGTCTGTCTATAATCTCCGAGGCTGTCGTAAACCCTGACCAGTTGCGGGCCACATAGTCCCACCAGTAAGGGGAGGTTTTAAATGTCACCTTCTTCGCCTCAACATGTGTTGGAGTTTGTATCAACGCGTAGACGAAGAAGCTGAAATAGAATGAAACGGAAGGAAGTCTCATAGCTGCGTATACTTATTGCATTGTCTAGGTTTTGAGACAGGGGCGGCAGGTTCCATTGTAAACAGAAAATTCTTGACCAACTTCAATTTTTAAAAAGGTTTCCTATTTGAGGTAAAATTTTCCCTTCTAAGATCTATAGCAAATAGACTCAGTTATTGTGTGAGACATTTAACGTGGGAAATATACAATGTTGTGGCTAAATTGAATACTTAGACAATTATAATTAATCGTAAATTCAACAATAATAAAAAAGAAAGTAGATCAATATTTGAACAAAATATAAAGCTAGGCCAAGACCGCATTCTGCTTTCGAAATATATCTGTTTGGCCTCCCCCTTCCGCTTGGTTTATATCTCGATCCCCACTATAATCCGATTGCTACGGTTCCTCCTGCTACGTAGAAGAGTACTACCCTGCCCCGGGCGGTATTTGCTGTAAGTAATCTGACTTCGGACCCGGGGGGTCTTCTGGCAACATTAATTTCTTTACCCAAACCGGTCTAGGATGGCCAGGTGGTTGTCCCAAAACTCCAGACAGAATATCTAGCATGTTGTGTATTGGTTTCTGCCAGCATTCGTACCAGTCTACCACCTGTTCTACAACCCAAGCATACCCAGTATCATAATTCCCTGTTGGTTCCCAACTTGCGACCAAAGCGTCGAAAGCCTCGTTGCTGATCCAATCCTCAACATCCGGAATTATCTCATCCACGTATCTCTTCTCCTCGCGGAGAGCAAACTGCGTCGAAAGAAGTAAACTAGTCCAGCTATTCCGTTCACCGCTATCATAATCGACCACTCGTACTCTTCGTCCGTTCGGTCCCGGAGGCAAAGTAATATATACGGCGTTTTCGAACTGACCTGCTAACCTATAGATAATCGTCTGTGGGGTGGTATTGGGAGGTCTGTAGCGAGGGCTTGCTAAACGATTAATTATGTTCGAGACTGCCGTCATCCTTCTCCGAGTCCCAGAGACGTTGTTGACAATATCAGTCATAATATCCGCTATTATTTCCAAATCTCTCATCTGTCTGCAACCCCATTTGTCTAGCTCATCTCTTGTTCGAGGGGAGTAATCAAGTGTCAGGGGCGATTCCGGTTCGGACTCTTCGTCAACCCAGTCTTCTCCCGCTTCCTCTAGCTCTATACTATTCGTATCTTGAGCCACCGTTGTGTCTTGGACTACAGCTGATCCTTGGTTCATCGCTTCGAGTTCTAATTGCATGTTGGCGGCGTCAGTGGGCGACTCGACATAACCTGGCCCCCTTTTAGACGCTGGGATCGATGGTACCCACTCCGGGCACGTACCGCTTAATCGCTCTCTTAGTTCCCAGCGTGCAGTATCAAATACTTCCAAGGCACTGGTTAGGGCATCGAGGAGATAACTTAGAGATTTGTGGTAATTTGCTGGATTTATAAAATCATCACCTTCGCCACCTATAGGGCAAACATTTTTCCGGAGATCCTTGAGATAATCAACATTATTTCCTAAAGCGCTTAGGGTCCGCGTTTCGGTTACGAGATACTGTTCCCAAGATGAACTTGGAACTCGAAGAATAACTGCTTTTGTGACATTTGTGTATACTAAAGCTTGGAGAAATACTAAAAAGATACTGATATAAGAGCAATAGTAGTTTGCGCATGGCATTTTCATCTTGAATCTAACGATTTTATAATCAGGATTTATATTCGAGACTCAAGACACCAAATGTGAAGGTTAAAGCTATTGTGCCACGCGATTTATATATAACCTTGAAAGGAAAGAGACAATTGCCTTGGATATCCTCTCAAGTAAACATGAAAGCCCTCATCATGTGACTTTCATTGAATATGTCATAATTGAGTCAATTCTAGCTCAATGCAGATGAGCTCAAAGAGCGTTGCGAGAAGACGAAGTAATCTGCAAGAACATAGTGTAAAATTAAGAAATCTCTAAAGCAGACAGTAATATGAATTAATATGGAATTGATCTGGGTAGTCGATAGTTCTGAAGTTCTATGCATCAAACTCCTACATACTACCGTTACCGCTGCCAAAAAACGAGCGCACGCGATCCCACAAGGATCTGGTGGCCGGTGGGATATCTTGCCTTAGATCAATTTCCCTGACACTTTGCGGAAGTACTTTGCGCCGCATCCTTCCAGGTTCCCTTCTAGAAGGTTCTGGTCGGACAGGCTGTAGCATCACTGGATCTTGGACCACGGGCTCTTGTCGAGCTGAAGCTAGTGACATTATCTGATCGCGTCCCTCCAAAGCCGCCGCCAATTCGTTGATGGCCTGTGACCCGTCGTTTAAAAGCGCACGTAGCCTCTCTCTTTCAGCAAGTAGGCTCTCTCTTTCTTTCTCAAGATCCTTTGTCCTCGCTTCAAGCCTCGCCAAATCTTGGGATTGTGCTGCTTCTAAATCTTCTTTTGTATATGTAGTTTTCCAAATATATGTTGGTGGGCCTGGACTAGGAAGAGGCCCTAGTAAATTGGTGGACCAGACTATGATGTCGGAAAGTGGGTTTTTCCAGCAAATAAAAAGATTTTGATATCGTAGAAATATCAATCGGAAAGAGAATTCGGGCTGGACATGAGTATTCCCAAAACCTATCCGGCCAGGATCTTGCCATCCCCGCAGGAGTTCTATTGCAGCATCGGTATTCAGCCAGGCTCCAGCATAGTTTATCATCCCCGTAGACCATGTTTTGTATGCTTCAATTCCGTCATGCATTTTCCGCCACTTGTCAATAAATATTTGCTTGCCATTTGCTGGTATTGTAATCTCGTCTCGCCCACCATCATACTTTGCGGAATAAATGTCGAGGGCAACCTGCGCTACGTTTTCAACTGGCGTACGAGTAGTCGGATACCGATATCCCGTCTGTTGGTTGATTGTAGTTTTCCACCGGTCGAAATCTGTAAAGAATAGCGGGAGAGTTTCGACCACTGCGTCCATAGCTTTCAGTATAGTTTGTGCCTGCTCGAGGCTCGTAAATCCAAACCTGGCGAGCTCTGCCTTCCCTTCTGGACTGTTCTCGGCCATCAGATCCACCGCTAGACTAAGCTTAGCTACGCCGTTGATAAAAGCGTCGAGCAGGTATCTCGCCGAAGTTTTGTATTTCTCTGGAGGATCCGTTTGGTCGCCAAGACGGCAATTGTTATTCGCTGCCTCTGTTAATTTATCGAATGCTCGTGCGATTCCGGAAAATATTTTCTTCTCCTGATTTAAATGGTCTTGAAAGTAGGGGATCCGAGGAAGTACTACATCTTGTGGTCCTGGTTCTGTTATAACGACCGGGTCGGGTGCGTATACGCTTATGAATTGTATCAGTGCACATATTGATGTGCTCAAGACGCGGATTCGAAAGTATGGAACTTTCATTGTGCATCGAGTATCTTAATTCTTTATTTGGCGTGCACGTGTAGGACAATCTTTAATCTGAATTCACTGGTGTAATGCACAACTCCTGAAGAAATTGAACAAATTGAAAGGACGGCGGCGGCTGTTCGTATCTCATGCACAGCTAGACATTCGTAGCTATTATAAAAAATACGTCCAAGCTTAAGGTTATCTCGTCTCAATTAACTTTCAAGTGTGCGGCGTTTAGACCCAATTTGAGAAAATACCGTTCCAATACATTCATAGTTTCTTCAACTGCGCCATCTCCGTCCACTGGGGCTCGCCAGGCTCTGGAACTTGGCTCAACAGATTCGCCGAATAGTCTATCAAGTCGAATACCGGGTATTGCCAGCACTGAAACCACTTTCGAAGCCGATACCACAGAACGACGTAAGAAAACGGATCGAACGTCGCCGCAGTCGTTCGGCTACCCGGGTCCTTCCAGCCCTTTAGCAATTCCGCTGCAGCGTCGCTTTTCAGATACTTGAAAACATATGCTTCCACCCGTTTGACCCATTTTGTGTCGGTTGTGATCACCTGATACATGTATCGCCACTTATCAAGAAATTTTTGTTGTCCGTCGGGTGGTAGTACGATGATTTGGTTCTCCGGGCCCCATTCCGCAGAGTTTAATTCAAGGCTTAGATGCCATAGATTGCTACCTGGATCTTCAGTACGAGGGTAGATACGCCCGGGCATCTCCTCGATATCCCACGAGAACCCCTTATACTTGGCTGCGGCTTTGTGCAAGACGCCCAGTGATTGTCCCATAGCTTTAAAGACCCTTTCCGCCATGTCGATGTCCGTGAAGCCGAATCTTGCCAGTTCTGCTTTCCCCTCCGGTGTATCTTCTTGCATTAATTCGTAGGCTATCTGGAAACGCTGCTGGGCCACGGCCAAGGCATCTATGAGGTAGTATAAGGAATATTTATTGTCATCGGGAGAAACAAATGTCAAAAGACTACCGACGGGACATCTTTCGATTGTTAGGTGGAGCGAGTCGACAGCGGTTGCGATTGTATGCAGGGCCTTTCCGTTAGTGTAGATATAGTCTTCCCAGTAGGGTGAAACGGCGAGCTCTGTAGCTACGATGTCTGACATGACTGTCGAATCCGCATCTTCGGATTCAGTGTCTGACGCATATACATCCTGTAGGCGCAGCGATAACCAGAGTATCAACAGCCGAGTAACAATTTTAGGTCCCATTTGGTTTGATAAAGTGGTAGATACCTTTGGCCATGATTTAGTGGCATGGCCATGATTTTCATGCACCTAATGGTCAACCTTTTAAGTTTTGCGGCGATTGGGGCGAGTTTGAGGGACATCTTCGTGTCGCAGAACTGAGATTCTAAACCCCAAAATCAAATCGACCCCAAGCGAAACTTCATTTATTCACTGTATACAAGCTATATTGAGTTATAGCCAGGAACCCGGTATGGGTTGGATTTAAGTCGCAGCCCCAATATGCAATATGATCTAATATCACCAAGTAATATAAGGTTTCCCACAGTTAGTGAATTAAATTTACTTCTAGCGTACCAGCACCAAAAACCTAGCTTCCGTCAAAGTATTTTCTTTGCTAGATTTATATTTATGTTATTCTGCATTACGACCCTTCTTATATGGCGATAATATCTGACAGGTTTGGTTGGTGCACGTATGACATATCATATATTGAATTATTCGAGAAATGTATATATAATATAAAGCGAAAATCTTCCTGATCAGGAAATATAAAAATATACTTCAGGGCACAGGAAGATGCCCCCGACCTGAAAACTTTAAATATCCATCGGCGAAGATCGACCAATAATAGACCACCGCAAACAGCCCGTAGATACCACAGTCGATCTCACTGTAAGGAGAAACACACCAGCAGGTCAAAGCTCTGAATCATAAATGGAAGAATTTTCCTAAATTCTTCTACTTGAATAAATTTCCCACATCTACCTAGCCTAGTAGTCGTTCGTTTTCCTACCCCCCGAAATAAACATTCTCACCATCAGAACAAAAAGAAGCTATATACCTCAATACCCCTCCCGCACAGGCCTCGATCTAGGAACCAGAGTTAGAATACCGATACTAAGCGGAGAAAAGGTAAGTTGTCAATTCAAGGGCCTTCTTCCAGGGCATAGTGCTCGGTCCCCGACCTTCCAAGTTCTAACTACCACCGATCTAGACTCGAGTGTTATCGCATCCGTTCGAAGCAAATATACCTCTCTTCCTCTCGAATAACAATACAAAAGAAGCAAGCACCGATTTTCAAAGAACCAAGATAAGCAATAATGTCCGCCATTCAGAACCTCCTCAACCCCATCTTCGGCAAGGGCAAGAATAAGGAGAAGAAAAAGTCCGAGAATCCTGAAAATTGCAACTGCGTATCCGGTGGCGCGTGTACCTGCGGCCCATCCTGCGCTTGCAACAAGGCCAAAAACTGCGGCTGCAAGAATAAAGCAGTATGTTCGTGTGGCGACAAATGTAACTGTGGACAGATCCAAGACTGCGGGTGCAAGTCCGGCGAGGGGGTGTGCAGGTGCGGGGACGGCTGTACTTGTGGAGAAAGACAGAACTGCGGGTGCTTGGACGGGGAGAGGTGCAAGTGTGGGGATGACTGCCACTGTGAGGCCGAGGTGAAAGTCGCTGGGGTCTCTAGCACAACTAGTCCTTCTGGCTGTAACTGCAAGTCCGGTGTAGAGTGCAAGTGTGGATCTGCGTGCAAGTGTGGGCAGCAGTTGTAGATTTGAGACTCGATCGATCAGAAGGTTGGCTTCGTACACTCCATGCACTATCTAAGTACTGCGCGGATAGACGGCAGTATGGCGTACGAAAGTTTTCCTTCTCCGAATGGCATTTTCAATCTTTTCAAACCGCAAATTGCTGAAGATTGATCAAGTACATATCTTCCTAGTTAGTATGGGGTCCAAAGGGCGTTGAAGGTTTCTATTCTTTCAGAAGCTTGTTGTGAAAAGATTCAACAGATCGGCGTTAATTAAAAGTTTATTCTTTGGACAAGTTCATATCATGGATTTAATTACAGCTAATAGTTCAATCGGAAATCACTCTTCTCTGGGAAAGGGTCCAATGAATGTTACTTCGCTGATCGGGTCTCTGTTAACTGCATGCTAAAATTCTAAACATCTTTCATTTAATAGAAGCTAAAGATAGGCCGCAAGTGATAGAATGAGAATAAATGGTAATAAGAAAATGGTATATTTAACTCACATTAAACGCCAAACAGAAATGCTGCAAAAATCGTGCCACCCAAAATATAAATGCACAAGAAATGCCGAAGAGAACAAGTCACCGAAATTATGCAAATCAGATGAATGAAATCAAATTAGAATTCAGGAAGGGTATACGGGTATAGAGTTTAGGCCGCTTAATCGAAACCGCGCCGTCGCTCCTTGCTCGCATCGATTTCGGCCTTCCTACTTTCCACGATCTTCTTAAACTCGGAAACCTCGTTATCCTTTACAGGATAGGTATGTTCCTGAGCCGGGTATTTTCCAGCCTTAACCTCGTCTAAAAACCCTGTTAGCAGATGTCCTAGGATAAAGTACCAAGAAAAGAAAATATATACCTTTAAATTCATTTATCGCCTTTTTGCTAACCTCAAACACATCCGCATACTTTTTCACAAACTTGGGTAGAAACCTCCCTGTCGGGAAATTACCCAGCATGTCAATCTGCACGAGAACTTGTCCGCTGGTACCCTCGCCCGCACCGATACCGATAGTGGGAATATCCAACGCCTCGGTAACTATCCTCGCCACATCAGCGGGGACGGCTTCCAAAACAACACCCCAGGCACCGGCATCTTGAACGGCCAATGCATCGCTTAGCAGTTTTGACGCCGAAGCCGCGGTTTTGGATTGTACTACGAAGCCACCGAGACTACCCTGCCTCTGCGGGGTGAGTCCGATGTGCGCTATAACGGGAATTCCCATTGTGGTGATGGTTTTGATTGTTGGGGCGATTTCTTTGCCGCCTTCGATCTTAACGCTGGTGGCGCGGCCCTTTTGGACGAGAGAGATTGAAGATTGCAGTGCCTGCTGCGGGGAGAGTTCGTATGAGCCCATGGGAAGGTCTGCGACGAGGAAGGCGGAGCGAACTCCACGTGCGACGGCGCGAGAGTGGTGTAGCATGTCCTGGGGGTATCTTTAGTATTATCTGGTTTGATAAGACAATTCCATGAGTAGGGTACTTACTTCTAGCGTGATTTGGTTTGTATCCTAATTCAATAATTATTTATATTAGTATTGGAGAGGTTTACAAGAGAAGCTTGAGTAAAATACTAACCTCCATCCCGAGTCCAACCATAGCCAGACTATCGCCGACAAGGACACAGTCGATTCCCGCCTGATCGGCTAGAAGACCGCTAGGAAAGTCATGGGCCGTGAGCATGGTAATCTTCTCGCCCTTTTCATACATCTTCCGCAGAGTGTTTATGGTCACTTTTTTCCTCGTCGACAGGTCCGAGAAGGACATTGGTGCATGCGAGGAAGCATTCTGCGTTGTGGTGTGGAATTTTGCCACTGTCTGTGGCTGATGCGTAAAGAGAAGAGTGGCTGGTGAAAGGAAGTGGCTAGTGAGCGGGCAGATGGGGGCAATGATGAGAGGAGCAGCCAGCAGTTGGCGGTGAAGAGTTTTCCTCAGCGGCCGGGCTGCCGTGCGACTGGCCACCGCTGCAAGGGACATTTGTATGGAATGTGTTGCTGCGGGGTGATATAATAATAATCCTTGTTGGGGACAGCTAGTTCTCAGATATCAGCTGTTTAAAAAAGGATTCAAGAAAAGAGTCCAGAAATTCTTAAAGAAAGACTTGGTTGCAAAGGATATAAAAATGAAAGACGGTGAGAAATTTAACCGAGCGAAACGGATCCTCGTCCAAGGATCGAATGTAGCTTTACAAATGTGAATTCAAAAAAGAGAGAGAGAAAATTTTTTATAACGGTCGAGTGACCTGCATTTGTAAGGTTGTCGCAGGAAAGACCGAAACCCCCAAAGGTTTAAACGGTTCGATCGGTCGGCGTTTGTTGAAATAGTTATATTAATTGGTAAGCTGGTGTGATCCTGGCCGGCCGAGGGAACGCTCGAATCCTCATGTATTGCCGCCGCCTATCCGGCAGGCGAAATTCACCCTTTAGTCTTTTGTTAATGGCAGTTTTTAGTTGAGTGCCGGAGATGAGCTCTGGGTCTAGTTGGGAATGAGCCTCGGTCCAGCGGTGGCCGCCTGTGAGTCGGTTTTTTCAACTGAAACCGGCCGACTCGCTCCGGTCGAAATAGCTTGGATCCATGGTTCTGTGGATTGTGCTATTTTTTGGCTCGGTCTGTTGCATTTTTATATGCGCAACGCAGTTTTCGCAGTTTTGTTGATCTAACTTTTTACAGCTACGCGAAGAGGATCTAAATCATATGCCGAATTTATTTAAGTATGTCACTGATAAGCAGCAATAGACGCGTGCGCTAGTAACTACTGTACCTCGAATACCCTACTACAAAACTAAGCATTCACTCGACAGGATCTGTATATTTTCGTTGGTCACGGCCAAGCGAATTCGGGGTCCGCGTTGAGGTATTGCTTCTTTACCAACATACTTCAATATGGATCGGACATTTACAAAGCCGAAGTACCTGCAAATCCTCTAAGAACCTCATAAGATGCTTTTTTTTTTGGTTCTGTGAATGCTCAACTTAAAACCATTAATTCAGGCTATCGAATCTATGGATAACAGCTAGATATACAACATCTCGGAGCTTCGGGAGGCGCAAACTGCACACGAAGTTTTCGCTCCTTTATTAGACTAAATTAACCTGTCCATGTTCCTATTGTTTCCTAGATTCATTTACACGTATTCCAAAGAATAATCACTTTTCTTAAGCTGTTTTCTCGCGGAAGCAGCCTACCATCCAATGCTTCCCACCTTGGTGATGAAGTCACGTCAGAACATTCGAGTTACACAAATATTATGTCATCTACCCACGCACATGCATACTACACGCATAGTTCAAAGGCAGCATAGAAATTAAAGGAACTGAATAGAAAGAAAACCTCATGAAGCAGCATTCACGCGAGATTATGGCTCTAGATCTGGCATGCGTTACAGCGGATATATAATATCGACATATCAGTTTTCTATCCCCCCCTCTCTATTTCTCCCAATTAATTAATTAATTAAGTACTTACAGACCACCTCGCTTTCGAACACCATCCGGCATCATCCATTCGCCAATCAAAACGCGATATACCTTTTGCATCCCGGCATCTATGCGGTCGGGTCGACGAGTCTTATTCGGACACGGTTCCTACGTGGCGACATCCAATGAACGTTCGGGAGATGGCATGGGCTCGCCTAGGTGGGCCGACAAGGCACTGGTTCGCGACGTTTTGCAACCTGCGTAGATCGAAGCTCACGGAAGGTCTTTTAGGATGATACAGCTTGAATTTCATTTTTTTTTTTTTTTTTTTTTAATTCAATTAGATAGACAGGTTATGCGTTCGAGTTACAATGTTAAGGCAAAAGAGGATTTCTGGTAATTCCTGGAAATAAGTCGGAATTTGCCTTTCATGTTTGCGACGTAAGGGGTAACGATTATGAATCCTACGTCTACGTGTATCGGGATATTCGAACAGCCAGCTAGTTTCCGAGACGATCGGACGGAAGACGAGCTATCACATTTGACGCAATTGTCCAAGATACAACCCAGCCGTCGCCGCCGCAGATCTGATAGAAGTAAGCGGAGCTGCGCTGTACAATGTAAAGTCTCAATCAATTGAATTGGAGGTAATTGCGACCGTGATCGAGGCGAGGGGGGAACCGGTTATCCTCGCTTGAGTGACAGGAGTGAATGTTAACCTAGGCTGCGTAGCTTGAGCTTGAGCCTGAGCTTGGAGCATTTCTCGGGTTAAAACACCGAGACGCCGAGCAGGAGGTTAGCGTGTCGCGAACCAAGCATCGCAAAGTTTTGCTATTAGGTAACACTTATTCCGGTATAGTAGAGGAAAGCTAAGGATCCTGCGCTCAGAGTTTTGGCCAAACTCGAGCCGGTTGGCTCAGCTGGCATTGAATTATATCCATAATATCCACAATGCTATTGCCAGATAGCTAGCACCGTCGCGTAGCTATAATATAGGCCACGATACCAGAATCGGAGCTGGATAGTCAGGGGTTTAATTCTCAACACATATGCCTCGAGCTGGAAGTGTCGGATTCGAGGGATAGGGAAATGGAAGATATCTGGATGTCAATGCGGAATGTAGCATGTATATGTATCCGTGTAACCGAGTTCACACGGTCCTCGAAACGTCAATTGGATCGGATTTTGAGTATCGGCGGGTGTCGCGGTTTTTCATTCTGGAGGTCAATTGATAGCTGTCGGCATGTCTCCTGGCGAAGCTAACCACACAGGTAGGTTAGCTCAAAGCTCAGGATTAGCTGCGGGAGCAATGAAGGGTCCACGATCTTACGCGTCGATGTAGTATACGGCTGCGACTGCTTTGTTTGCCGTCTGGAGGGTAAATGAGTTTGGTTGTCTCACGACTGTCCGCATTCTGCATGCATTTACCAACAACATTCTATTGGAGCTTTTCGGGGCAAAGATGTTTCGAAGGAGTAAATGTCTCGAAGCTCAGGATGTGAATGAAAACCGCAGCATAAGCCCTACATGAATCACACGACATGAAAGTGGGGAGAGACAGATCGGTTGACAGATGCAGCAATTATCACGTCGTGGATATTTGGTTTGGACTTATTTGGTTTGACTTCGCTTGCACAGCGCAACGTCAAATGATCAGAAAAGGTACATATAGCCTTCTAGCATGGGAAATCTACCAACCACCAATCTTCTATCTGAGATGTGACCAATGACGATATTCTTATTATCTTATATGGGGAACTGGCTATACCTTTGGGCGGTTGCGTCGCAGTACTTTGACTGTGGGGATTTTTGTGTGACGAGAAGGAACACAGACCGCAGCAGTTGTATTCTGCTCCGAGCGGAACTCTCGGCACCCTGACAGTTCTTGGAATTTTGCGGGGAAGCCGAAAATAAAAGAATCTTGGATACAAAGCATTTAGCGGTGATCAAACGGTAGATTTTCCAACCGGTCGTGATGTCGGATCGATATCAGCTTAAAGAAGGTTAGCTTTGGTGAATGAAGATACCAGCGGCGTCATTGCATCATTGCTATCATCGTCATACCGCCTGAGATGCCGTGCAATGATCTCTCATACCCCCACACACGCGAGCTCAATGAATGGAAGATTGACCACGCTTCCAATACCACAGCTAGATGGCTAGTAGCGCTTTTGGGGGGGTTTTAACTTTTTATTCAATTTTTTCGATTTTTATTTTTGAGGGTGTGGTGGGAATGCTGGATTGCCAGCGAAATCAGGACACCGAACCACGAACCAAGGGAAGAGAAATAATCAAGAATGGAAAATATCCGCCGACAAACAGCAAATGTCGACATACTGCATGCATAGGTTAGGCAAACCCTCTAGCAGTTCTCTCATGGAAAACCTTTTTGTTTTATTTTGCTCGGTTTGTGTGCGAGGGTTGACGGTATCCAGCCAATAGGACGGAAGGGAGGGATGTATACATGTAGGCGATACATCATATCATATCACGACGCGTCTTATAGGCGGCATGGTGGCGAGATGCTGGTGACATGTTCAACAGCTGAAGATCCAATACGGAGTTTTCCTTCATAACCTTCGGTGCGGTTCGCATACTTACATGTACATATGTGCACATAATTTAACCCTGATATTTTCAAAATTAGAAATATTTCACTTCATGTGCACGGAGCTAGCTGTATAACTGTGCTGTAGGCAGATATCACTCACTTTTTTGATAGTACTTACATGTATTCCGTACTTTTGTTGACAATTGTGACAATTGTAATATCTTGTGATAGTTGTCCGTAAAAGATTCGAGGAATGGGGTCGGGGTCGTTTATACTGCTTAGGTGGACACGAATCCGGGTTTATAAATTTTCTCCGGAATTTCGAAACCTAATTGGTATATCGATTCTGCACGGCGCGATGGTATTGGAATTGATTGCGGAAATCGGGAAGTCTGGGGCTGCGAGGGGCGGGCGAGTGGAGCAGCCACGTATGAAAGCTAAACCGGTCGAATTGAGTTTTAGGTAGCACAGACGTCTGGAAGGGGCAATTGCAAGCTCGCAGAATTATAATACTACCTGACGTCGAAATAATACGAATTTAATGCCTCATTTTCCGAGAAATAATGTAGTTTTCATAATTTTCTTAAATATTCCTTAGCGGTCCTGCCAATACATTTCTCAATTTCAATTTCAATTCAATTGCAATTGATATTTGTCCATGATGTACTGTCAGGGAGGGCGGACTGTGGCATGGGTCCAGTTCTTTCGCCCGTTTGATTCTTGTGTTGTTTCTATTTTGGCTAGCGGCTTCGTGCCCTTCCCGCTCCCGCTTATTGGAAGCGAGATCTGGAACACACTCTTTCACGCTTTCGCAGTCGAATTCCGCTCCCTTTGCTCCAGCGCCGGCTATGAGCTTGAAGCTTCACGAATGTTGGTTCCGTGATAATATGATGATGATTATGATGACGATGACGACGACGACGGCTTCGAAGGGGTACACGGCATCGTTGTTGTGTACCGTCTTCCAACATTCCGAGCTCAGGACCAACATACTATCACCTCTTCCCGCCCCGTCTAGATTCATGAACACGGATGCTTTGGGTAAAGCAATGGTCACACCGAGGCTTGACGTATCGGCTGGGACGTCGGTATCTGGAGGTACCGATATCCTCTCGACTCCGAAATACTGTTTACCTCCTGCTGCTGCCTCTGCCTTTGCTCTCCGCAGCTGCCGTCGAGGCAGGTCATCCTGCAGGGAAGCAAGATTAAGGCACTAAGCTATCGTGCTCCCTCACTCATCGACCAGCTGGCAGCTGGCAAGAGGGGAGTTCCATCCCGATGATCTGATTGTTCGAATAGATTGAAAGCATTGAAATTTGATGATGATATCAAGACGATTCGGGCATCGGAACACGGACCAAGCGTGTTAGGTCAGGGCGAAAGAGCCCGCCTTCAAATCATCGGGTTTGAACACGAAGAAGGCGTCGCGATGATCTCTCTCTGTCTCGCCCAGCTCCCTTAGTAATTGGAATTATTACGGTCAGAGTGCAGGACGGACAGCTAGCCAGCTGCCTCTGGAGATGACCCCTGCTCTCGAGTTCATGCAAATGCAAATGTAACGGAGCCACTGGGTCTCATTAAAAGAGGAAAAGTCAAACCACCGCCAGCCAATGATATCGAAGCCCGACCCTTTTCTTGTTCACCTGACACTTTTTGTCCAAGATGCGGAAAAAGGTGGGAAAACATGCTGATTACCCAGAAATACCAAGTTCACAGGCAAGTCTAAGCTTGGGCTCGCCTCACTTTTTTTCGGGCTCTTGTATGAACCCTTTTTTTTTTTTTTTTTTTCCTGCTGACCGGATTTTCCACAATTAGCTTTTTTCCCGTCAGGCTTCCCAGGCTTCCAGGTACCAGCACTCTTCAACTATTAGCAGGCCGCCACGTCGTTCAGTAAATGGAATCGGGCCTATAGGATCACGATCAGCGAACCACGCATCGAGACAGCATCCGGTCCCTGGATTGTGTTGCATCCCACGGGAGACCTGATGCCCTCATCAAGAATGAAGCATGATAGAATTGCCCCTTGAGACCATAAACGATGATATTCGTGAACTGCTGGTTTATCCGAATTGCCTGCATGGGCTTAGGGTCTCTTCCCATGACTGCAGCACTGAGGTATCCGAGGATATCAAACCGGCTACACCATTACTAATTAAAGTATTTTTTTTCGCGCCAATTCCATTAAGCCAAAATTTGTGCAGAAAAGCAAGAGGGGAAAAAAAAAGAGCAAAATGCTCATGGGCCTTCTTCCATTGTTAGAAGACATGACAGCAGTGATTATGCTGTAGTGGCAACTAACCATTGGATCGCGAGGACGAAATGAATGCAATTGCCTGGGTACGGATTGGGCTGATATGTTGTGCGATATCCTGGTAGAGCGAGAGAGCTTCTATAGCGCATGGCTATACGGAGCACTACGGCTATCTGAGAAGAAGTACCTGTGTACTGAGCTGAGAGAACGGATATCTCGAATGACCCTCAATCGCGCTACGCACCCCAAATGGGAATGAAACATGGCATCGTGAATCGGGAAAGCTGGAGAACCAAAACTCATGCTTAGTCCCGCCCTTTTCGCTTGGTCGAGATTGGAGCTGGCGATCAAGGTACATTACATCCGGGCGAATACACGCCCCCTGTCAGTCCACTTTGAGGAGAGATACATGCGATAGTCCAAGCTTGTGTGTGTGGATTGTTCCCCCACAAAATACCAAGCTGGACTATTCCTGGCTTGGTCACCCTTGGTGCGCTCCTCAAAAAAGCTAACCTCACTTTTCCGAAATTGGGTGGTTGCTACATGTCGACAGCACAACGACCGCTCAGCTAGCCAACATCGCCCATGGGAACAAGTGACCTCTCTGCTAGCGGGAGAACAAGGCGTGTACTGAGTGAGAGACTGAGTGAGCGAGTACGGGCGAGAGAAAGGTGGGCGAGTCAAGACGAAGAGCAAGTACCTGCTATCGCTCCCCCCCCAGCGCACACTTTATGCAGCACTATGTGTACAATCTGTGTCGGTTGAAGCTACTGACTGACTGACTGACAGGTAGGACCGGCCACACAGCTCGAGTTTCTTCTTCTCTCCCAGTTCTTTTCGCCGTCTCTCCACATTTTCCTGCTGTTCCCGCGCAGAAGCAGCAGTATACGCCCACCACCCACACCATTTCCCTCTTTCCAGGCGAGCAGTCTTTCTCTCACCTTTCTTCTCCTCTTCTCTCCTCTCTCCCTCTCTTTTTCTTCCCGCTCGCTTCACCAACAGCTGGTGTTGTCTTGGATCATACATACAGAAGTTAATATCCGCTATCAAGAACAGCCCTTTTCACCGTTTTTGGATTTTGGATAGCCTCGTTACCTCTCCTCCGCTTCTGATGAAAGAAAAACTACAGAAAAAGAATAAAACCGCCCTCGCTTAGTGATCCCTACGAAGGCAGCGGTTTTTCTCGAATTTACTGGACGACGATTACCCTCTCTTTCCGATCGAATATTTGTTGGCAAAGACCCATTCGAAGAAAAAGTGCGGAGAAGTTACAGCAAGCTCGCTATAACCAGGCCTCCCTCCTCTCACTCCTCATTCTTCTCCTCCCTCCCTCCCTCCATTCCCTCATCTTCTTCTCCCTCATCCCCACCAAAACAACTGCCTTTTATATTCGCAACTTCCCTCTTCCCGACAACTCTCACTCGCTATCCCGGATCTCCTACCTCGAGTGCGTGTGCGTGTGTTGTTGGTCCGTTCTAGCTCTTCCAAAGCCTCGAAAAAAAACAGAAAGATGTCTGGTCAATAGGTTTTGATATTGTAGCATCATACCCATTCCTTTCCACGCTCTTTCTGTATACCCCCGTGTGTGCGTCTCTCTATATATATTTGCATATACCCTTCGCCGTTTCTCTGTCTTCCTTCTCTTTCCAACACCCACCGTTTTTCTCGCTGGCAGGGAAAAAATAGTAAAAGTTGCTTGAGCTTTGACTTGACCAGGGACAGAACTGAAATCAGCAGGGGAACACTATCGATTGGAGAGGAAACATCCAACAACGTTATTCACTTTCGTTAACCTAATATCATTATTATCAACCCGAAATCCCTATCATTCTTACTATCACCGCAAAGATGATGAGCGCCAAAGTAGCAACCGTTGAGGACTACGACTCCCAGGTCCAGGAGGTCGTTCCTGCGTCGAGAATCCAGGCATTCAAGAAGCGACAATCCGGGCTGGCTTCAGTCACCAACTATTCCGATGCTGGCACTGTCGACTCGGGATATTCGTCCAATTCTGCACCGAATGGTCAAGAGCATGACGACGTATTCGCTGAAAACGACAGCCCATCCCGACACACTCCTCAGAGCGATCTTTCCGACTCCAATATCTCTGAACGAACTCCAGTCAACCGCCCGCTCGGTCTCGATTCGGATCGCCAGTCGAGAACGTCGAACTCTCACCGAGCCTCTGGGAAATACGCTTTTGTTCCGGGTCTCAATCGCATCGAACGCATCGAACGACCGTTGAGTAGATCCGCTAGCAAAAGCGAAAGAACCGGCAGGGCTTCTCCTGCTATCCGACCGGTAGACGCTGATGAATGTGACTGTCCTCACTGCGCTAAGGCTACCTCCAGTGCCCAACCCTCCCCCTCGATCCCACCACCAGATGTTGGCATGGAATCGAACTGGGCTTTGGACATGTCCAACAGCCTCCCCTCTTACCATCCCGATTCGTTGGATTATAACACTGGGAATCTTTCTAGCTCTCCTGGTAAAACCCGCCTAGGTAGAGAGAACAATGGATTCTTCGAGACCTTCCCAACAACATCCTCGAACGCAAGTGGCAACGGCCGACCTTCCAGCCTGCTCTCCAGCTCGAACCCACTTGCGAGATTGAGCACATCCTACGAGTATACCGCTTCTCCCAGCACATATACGCCCCATTCGGCTGTCAACCCGATATTATCACCTCCGCCCTACCTTGGTGTTGAAGACTCTTGGATGCCTCCCTCAACACCTACTTCTTTACGCGGAAGGGAAAATGCTACTGACTACCTATCCTCATACGATGCCAATGATTACTTGTACGGGAACGGCACGGGAGCTCTCTCTGCGAACGGCGGTAGCCACAATGGCTACGATCTTCCACCCCGATCTGCGTCCGTGCAACCCACCGGTTTGAGAAATAGACCCCGTAGCAGCACTTACCACGTTGACTACCCGATGGGTCCCCCAACTCGCAGGAATCCAAAGGCACCTATACCAAAGAGAATTCACTCGACTAGTTATGACGGTCGCTACGACACGTCGCTCCAGTATCCCGGCTATGACACGAACTATGATACTTCTGCTGCTATTGGAGCCGGTGAAGACTTCCACGCTCCCGCTCCCCCAATCAATCGTCGTCTCAGCCGTGCAGGGCCCGGCGCTCTTCCCCCATTGGATATCACTCGCGCTACGTCTGTTCCTCCAGCTGACAACTATGTCGCTGGCCTTGAAAGAGCGCGTCGCATGACGAGCATCACTCCACAGCCCTTAGCGATTGCCAACAGAGAAAGAAACAGACGAGGAAGCAACGCATCTTCCGGCCTTTCCTCATCCGCATCGAGAAGAGCCCATGAGGCCGCTCGCTTGGCTGAAATGATCGATTCCGTCAAGATTGAACCGAGACCCGATCTCGCTCTCACCAAGCGAGACTCCACGGGCAGCAACGCCTTGGTCAAACATGGCTACAACCCCGGCGAATACGATTATGCTGCCGACGGAAGTTACGGCGGCTACGATTACCCTTATGATAGCAGTGGTATGGAACTAGCTCCTTACCACCATGAAGACTATGAGCAAGACGCACTGGTACTGAGTGGACACAGCGAGGCGTTTTCATCCAACAGATATGGCTTACCACCAAAGCTACACTACGCCGGCCAGGATCCCTTACACCGTTCCTTACGTCTAAACTCCGACAGACGAAGAAGTATGCACAGACGATTGAGCGATTACCAACACGGAGGCGATCCTTATGCGCATGCTAACGATCTGGAAGAGCTCCGTAACTTGACGAAGAGCCGAAACTCTGGGCTCGATAGACGGTTACCTCCCAATCCAGCTTACATTGAGGATGGTTTCTAATTCTCGTCGCCGGTAGCGTTATCCTTTCGAGGAATATCCTTTCTAATCTGCCAAATATGTTGCATTTACTATTTGAACTTCTTTCTTCTTCCTAGCAAAGTTTTTTCGAGCTCTCTCCACCATCCTCGTCTTCATCACTATATCACCACCAACACTATCATCCCATAATTTTTAAGCGCATCGATCTCATCCCTAGTTGGTGATTTCCCTCTCTGGACACTTGAAATTAATATTTGCGACAAACTCCATATATTTTCCTTTGTTTTTTTATATCTTTTTCATCTTCTATTCGCCTCTATATATATATCTATGACGGTTAATGTCTTTTTTGTGAAAGGGAGTGGGTTTTAAGTATAATGGTGTTTTTATTTTGGAGCGGAGTTTCAAAGCGAAAACGAAGATGGCCTTTTCGCTTCCGTCGCACACTTCTGAAGGGTTTCTGGTTTATGATTTTGATTTTCAAGAACACTACTATTTCATTCTATATTTTGCTTTCCTTTGGTTTAATCTGAGTTTTTCTTCTTGTCTTTTCCGCCGTTTTATCTGGTGTGGTTGTTTCTGCTGCTATTTAATGTTGATTTCATATTTCGACCTATCCTTCCTACAGAAGATTAACTTCTCACATAAACCATCTTCTTTTGCATTCTCTGTATTTTCTTCCTTTTTTGATTACTAAAACAATCTTGTGGCTTCTCTCTCTGTCATAATCGAAGTACCTGCGTTGATGAGGACTAGTGATGGGATACACCTAGCAGCTACTCAAAGCATTGGAGGACCAGGCTGATATGATATTGGGGGCTGACCTTACCACAGTCGGCAGAGTTTTTTTAAGGTAGATTCCTTCTCTCTTTAACAAAAATTGCAATTTTCCTCTGGGATGGTATCCTGAATATTCAATTATTATTATCTTTTGCTACTTGCAGCCTTCATCTTTCTCAGTGTCCATCCCCCTCTCGCTCCCTCTCTTTCCTTTCCTCCATCTTGTTTTCATACGTGAATGTCTTCAAAAGATTCTTGATTTTGCTTGCGTGCTTGGTGATACTCGTGTGTGATGCAAACCCTTAAGTGGTAGGGGCTATTCTCATACTGTTTGAACGACTCCTTTCCCTCGTGCTATTAACGATATCTTGCAGTTTTGCTCTGTTCTTTTCCTTCTTTTCCTTCTTTCCTTCTTCGTCTCAAAAAAATTCCGTACCCGCACTGACTTTTTGCTGAAAAAGCTGTGTTCCTGTCGATACCAGTAATGCTTACTACTACGTTTTTGTTTTCTGACCACCATGAATTTTGCACTTTACACTGTGTTCAGCTTCTCGTGTTTTCGCATTCGAGCTGTCTGATATGTGTTTTCTTTTTTGTCTCTTGCTTGAAAATTTTGTTTTGCTTGATCCCCTCTTGTGCTTTTTCAACTTTTGCTCTGTTCGTGCGACAGGACTGTGAATTGTTCCTGAATAAGCGCGATTTGCTTCAACTTTCGTCTTCCGGCCATTTCCTTACAACCTCTCCTGATTCGGATACCCATCTCTCTTAGTGCGATGCAGTTGCTAGGTCTGAGTGAACCTGCCACCAGGCTGCTCTCATTGCCGGAGTTACGATGGGTCCCCCTCTCTGATTTCCTAATTACGAAATTTAAACCCCTAACCACCATTCGCCTCGCTTTTACTCTCCGTTTTGCTAGTATATACGAGTCCACTTTTTGTAGCTTACCCGCTCTGCGTCGCGGCCTCAGCTTGCTCTCTCTTTCTCTCTCTCTCTACGTACCTCTATCTCCCGATGTGATCGTTTAACGGCCGTTTAAGTTTATTCTGCGTGCGCTGTGTTCGACTATATATTCAACGTCTTATATATACTTTTTTTTCACTCTTAACTCTTCTAGCCATTCTTTATCATTAGCTGATCCTAATAATACTATTATTTGGTTTCCCGTTCGACTCGTATATAGTTTCATTTCTCTTCGTGTGTCCTATTTTTTAATACATTGTTGTTTGTATATCCCCTTTTCCTCGTCAACTCGATTTGGTTATGTAAGACTGGGTTGGATTGTACGAGATGCTTAAGTTTTCTGCTAAATTTAAAGCCTCTTTTATCGTGATGACATTATTTTGCTATTGCACGATGTACATTCGAATACCCTATCTCTTCTTTTCCTTGTAAGCGGAATTTGCTTTGGCTTCGACTATTAATCGTGACGATGGGGAGTCTGTATATGGTAGCTTTATAACATTTGTTCCCGTTTGAATGTATATTTTTGGGGCGATGTTGCCATTAAACCCCCAGGATCGTGCCTGAAGTATATAAATCCCACACGAGAGAATGTAGAAACATGCATAGAGATACTATTGATTGTATAGTAAGTCTCGCTGTATGTACAATTGTGGATATATACAACGCCTTCCCGGTGAGGCGGGTATCATTATGCTGCCAGTCTTCAAGCTCCAAAAATGGATACCCGGATTTCTTCGATGCAACGAAGAACAGCATTCTCCAGCTTAAAACCCGACAGGATTGATCCGCTGCGATACTCTCGTCCACTTTGGGAGCTCTAGAAATCCAGGCATCATTCAGTTAGCGCTAGACATTAAAAGCTCGCCCCCACACATTCCTCGGCGAGGTCGAACGCCACAAATATGACCCCGCCAATACGGAGGAGTGGGAAAGGAGAAGGAAAGAGAGAAAAGCGTACTGTGAATTCCCTTCCGGTATCCCTTGTGCTTCTTATCGAAGATCGTGTACTTGTCCTTCGGTGACATCTCGGCCTCGGTGGGCATCTCGGCTTTCCAGGTCTCGACGGCTCTTGATATCATTCCATGCTCGGCGAGGGCATTGGATATCGTGTCGACGACTCGGTCGACGCGGCGTAGACGCTGTCTTTGGCGATATTTTTGGAAACGGGAGAGGCGCCATGGGATTTTCCTGGGGGGTTGTGGGTTAGCCTGACTGCTGGATTGATAGTAGAGGGGTATTGGAAGTGCAATTACCATAGTAAACCACCCATAAGGGCGTTCGTGGGACGGAACGCACCGAACATTGTGGATTGGTCGTTCGGTGAAGTTGGTGATGTTACGGGAGAAGCATGGGCGGTCGTGTGTTGAATCTCAAGTTTTGGCGCGCTAAATTTTCCCAATCTCGTAACTAGAAATTTTCCTTGGTGATATAAAATTTAACCTCCAACACCGAACTCGACACACCAAACGAACATCAGGTTTTCAAATACGCCGACGATATACAGCCTTCCGGATCGCTCCATCTTCTTACAAAAATTTCTAATGAACTCGCTGTGATGCCAATGGCACAGGCACAGGCGCTCAACCTCTGCCAGAGTTTATGCGACGGTTCGAGGGAAGACTGGTGAAGTCTTCCAGGACGTGCTCATACCACCCTGCCGCTCGGCTTCCGCTACAGCTCGCACGCTGCATCTCAACAATCGAGCACAATGCATTGTATCTGGGCAACACCCGTGCGTCAATTGCCTCGTACCGGTTGCATAGATTCGACGAGAGGCAATTGAAGGTGCAAGCTCGCCGTAATGAGGACTACCGAGGCCCACGAGGCCCGTATTGGTTCCACCCGGAGAACTGGCTTAAGAAAGAACCGAGAGATGTGATATATGGCGATGATAGGGATTTCGATGATCTGCCACCGGAGCCGCCGAAGAGGGAATGGTGGATGGATGCGCAGTACCCGGCCGGCAGGATCAAGAAGGCCGAGACTACACCAAAGGCCCCACGACCGGTCGAAACCCCACCATCCGAACTACCACGCCCAAGAAATTACCTCTCGAACCGACGGATCACGAGTGAGGAAGTCCACGCGCGGCTCTTTGGTAAAAACACCCAGCAGTTCGAAGACTTTATGAGAGAATCCCGGGTGGAGCAAAGTTCCACGCTTGGAAAGCTGCTCGTCGATGCGCCGGAAATACGGGCGCACTACGAGTATTGGCTACAGCTGCTCAGATTCCGCGCTAGAATTCACGGCGAGAATGGAGTTAAGGATGTATGGATCGGAATTTCGATGAGGAAGATAACACTGCCCGTGAACAGCCCACTTGCCGATGAGATCTGGGGGTTCTTTTTCAGAGTCGCACGAGAAGACGAAGAGTTCTTAAATAGGCTTTATAGATATCATCTCCACAAGTACTGGAACAAGGGAAGACGGAGATGGAAGCTCCTATACGAGGAAATTGTCGGTTCGTTTCTCCCCAGGGACCCCTCAAAGGCCCTCTGGTGGCACCAGCGGCTCATCGACGATTTCCCTCCGAATAATCCTCAAATTTTCTTCAAAACGCACGTTAGCAACCCACAGAATTTGCCGGCATTGTTGCAAATCTTCTCATCGAAGATTTTTGGAGGATTATATGGGACGATTATACCTGCCGTCTGCGAACAAGAGCGGTACGAAAAGGCCATTCAGTTCCACAGAATGTTGTTCAGAAAAGGCGATTATCCGGTAGACTCGCATCCCACGGGCCGTCTTCTCGAGTATTATGCATTCCACAAGCCTCTGAAGGAGCTTGAGGATATCCTGCGCGATTTTCATGGCAAAGGTATCAAAATCGTGCAGTCAACAGCAATCGCGATGCTCAAAGCTCGGTACAGAACTCGCGCTATCATGGAGTTATTCTGCAGTCTCTATGCGTCAAAGTCGATATCGAATGAGTGTTTCACCGACAAGTTTTGGGCATTTCTGCTCACTTATCAGCAATTCACAGAAGTGGAGGTTGAAACTTATATGAAAAGGCTAGAGTCGGTTCATATTGGGAATTTGACCATCAAGGAGTTTATTAAACGGAGTAAAACTGTTGCAGCCTTCGTTCGGGGTATTTCTCTCTTGCATAGACGACAGATTGAAGCGGACGAAGGAGTTTACAAAAAATACCTCGAGGTGAGGGCGCGATATCATCCCGAGGAGGCCTTGGAGGAATCCCTCCCCATCGAAGGTTTACAGATATCAAGGGCCAACGCGCTCCTCCAAGGCTACCTGAGTACGTATCGCTGGAAATTCTTTAATCACGTCTACATAAAACTCCGACGTAGGAACCCCATGACGTGGAATTTGTTCCTGAGACGATTATTCATGACACGACAGCTCAAGGCCGGTCTGGAGCTCATGGAGGAAATGCGGGCGTTATCGATCCCTATCAGATCATCCGCCCAACGGGAGCTCCTTCGTGCAATGTTGCTGCCGCGACGTCCTACACATCGTCCGATTACTCAGAGTTCCGCAGCGCGCAAAACCAAGGATCTGCACATGACGACAAATTACCTGCGGACGCTGGTACATAACGGCGATGAAGTGGATCCGGCCTTGTGGAGAGAGATCTTGAAACGTTACGGAAAATTCAAGAAGCTCAAGGATCTGGGAAAATTGTGCCGGTGGCTCGTTGAATGGTACGACCCTCGGACGGCTGCGTCACGGCAATCAAGGACCCCTATAAAATTCACAGACGTGGGACGGATTGCCTCGCTGGGCTACGACAGCCCCGAAATAGCCGCTTGGACTGAGCCGCCGAGAGCATATCGCAAAAGTCCACGGAATCCCCTGCGAATCCTCTTTCCGACAACTACCATCCGGTCGCTGGTCGAGTGGGGGTTCATCTCGATGCAGCGGGCGTGGTATCTGGACCTGGTCCGGAGAGAGGGAAGCATAAGGTTCAAAGCACGGTATTCTCGCAGCGCCTGGGGAATCAGACTCGTAAAGGAGCTGCAGGAGAGAGGAGTATGGGTGGATAAGAGGAGTGTTGCGCGCGCAGTCAGGGTGCGATTGAGAGCTCTCGAAGGAAGCAAGCATCTTTGGGAGAGTTTTGATCTGAATATGAGTAAACACGAGCCAATAAATTTGGGTACAATAGCGGCGATCGCACAAGCAGCCTGGGGGGAGGAATTATTTCCGAAGGGAAGTTGGAATACAGAACGAGGCCTTATGAAGATGCTGAAGGCTCCTGTCAAGAAGCTTGTTCTTCATCGGCCGCGAATCCGACCGGATGTTGTCTGGATTCCATCTGAACATCAGACACAACAACAGTCAAATTCTCTGGCACCTGTGGAGACGGTCATCGAATAAGCGAACTTTGGAGGCTCAAACCGGTGCCCGATGCTTTTCTGACGCAGCAGGATATTAATAACGACGCTATCGACAAACTGCACTATTTTCTTATCAACAAAACTTGGAAGAAACTCCCAAAGCAAAAGAAGATTATTTTATTTTTCCCTTATTATTTTATTTGCTTTGTGTCGGCTGGTTGCACCGCGCTATGCGGAGTTTGACAATCCCGTGTACTTGCCCCACCTCTGCAGCTGCAAAGACGGAATTGGATTCACTTGACAAGACAACTTTTTTTTCGTTTCTAATCAAAGATTGGAGAAGACTCCGCGTCGGAACTCTTAGCAAACGCACAGGCTCGCCCCTCCTTCGCTCGAAAAGAGATCTCGATGAAAGGATATCTTCTTACCAACCTGCCGGATGTTCCGCCCTATTCGGGGGCGGTGACCCTGTCATCTGCATCTGATATTTCTCGTGGTGGTGCAATACCCATGGCGAGGTGTGCCTGCTGATCAAGACAAACTCCAGGAAAGACTACACCAAGGTCTATCAGATGGGGTTACCATCGCGGCCTTTCGAACAGGCTTCACAGCAATAATCACCCCTTTCCCCGCTTTCTATGACGTTAAACCGAGTGTGAGGTCGTCAGTTGTTTTAGTCCACTCGAACTTCGATAAACACGAAAGGCAGAAGGAAATTACGATAAACAGAGGATATCTCGATCCACTCTTCGCGCAAACCTCGAAAAGGTTTTGGAAATACCTGCGAAGAAATATCTCACCTTACCACACCGTAGAGATCCGGCCTTACGCGATTGCTATCTTTCTGGTGTCCGGTGGCTTACTCTCGGAGCTCTGTTACTCTGTTCGTCCATCCGCCCGCCCTACATGAACAGACCTGCCGACGTGCCTACCTGCCGGACGGCGTGACCGTCGACTTTCTCAGCTGGCGGGTTGGTAGGAAGTAGGTATTCGCAGATTATATAAGGCTCCAAGCGAACCTTTTTTCGGGGAGCTGCATAATTTCCAGACTTCGGGGCAACTTGCATAACGGAACCTCAGCTCTTGTTGGGCAGCATACATACATACACCCAGGTCATCCTTTTGTTTTTCTGCTCATGCGCCTGCAGGTCGCATTTTTGTCTCCCGGTGGTATCCTCTCGCTATATATACATGTATGTATAAAAATCTGAACAACATCGGATAGTTCTTCTTCTTTCCATAAGAATAACAAAGAATCGAACAAAAGGGCATCGATCGGTATACTGACGCATATAATTTCTTTTGGGTAGCCTTATTACTCACCTTACCTACGTTGTCCCCGTACGTGTCCTGAAGGATCGATCTTATAAATCCTTAGGACACCTGCCTCGCCTCCTAGGAATATATATATCCTTTGTCCCCCTCCCTGGCGGGATGCTCCCAAGCCGTCGGTCCATTCGTTTACATTTATTACCTTTGAATTAAATTTCTCTTTTAACTTATACGATCCTTTACCCCCCAACACTTCCTATTTACCATCTCGATGCGTATCAAGAATATCTTCCCGGAGATCCATCCACGGCAGCAGAAGATCAAAAAGGACAAGAAAGTGGTGACTGAAATAAGAAGAGAGGATGATACGCAGACTCCCAGGACACCCGTGCTATCGGCACAACGGCCGAGGCGGATGTCGGATTTCATCAAGTCGCCGTATCTGAGATCGTTCTCCCCCAGCTCAAAATCAAGATCCTCGTCACAAAAGCAGAAGCTTCCATCCGTTGCCGAAGAAGAGGAGCAGGCGTTCAACTACCAGATGGCGCTACTAGAAGACCCACCAGAATGGGACCTGGATGCGGGTATCGGGTCCAGAGACTTCGAGTCCCCGTCTCTAACCCCACCTGCGATCATGACTTCAAGAGCCTCTTCCCCCTCACATATCGAAAAGGTCGCGGAAACTTCAAAGAAGCAGTTCCAAAAGCTGGCAAGTAAACTACATTATCTCCAAGATGCACCTTCATCACCCACATCATCAGACGACGGCGACCACCACCACCACGATGACCGTCGCCTGAGTAAATCGGAACCAGACCTGTCAAAACTAGCAGCAGGAAAGGGCAACGCAGGCAGTCTCTCCCAGAAACAACAAGAATCGTCCTCTTCATCCTCCTCCCGCGGCCGCAGCCGTACAACCAAACACGACGACGAAGACCGCCCCCGCCGGTCCCGATCCGGTCCGCCATCGTGGAGAATGCCCCCGCAAAGCCTCCGGCGGAGCATGCCACACGTCCGCGAAGCCTCGCCGCTACCCAGTTTCCCCATCGGGCCCGTAGATCTCAAGTATCACGAATCGTCGGTTATGGCGCGGGCAATGTGGAAGCACGGCGAGGTACGGTATGAAGACCAGTGGGGGCGGCGACTGGTGCCCATCGGACGACACAACTCGTTCATGTTTGAGCTGTGGCCTGTTTCTGAGATTACCGAGGAGTAGCAACAGAGTAGCGCGACCGATGTATGTGGGGAGTAGAGTATTTCGTTCTCGTGCTCGGTTGTTTTACTTTTTTAGCGAGGGCTGTGATCGATCCTGGTCACACTAGCTATCGTCATTCTAACTCGGGTCTGTCTATTTGTGGGTATTCGCCAGCCGCTTTTGATTTCAGTTTTACGTTTTGCTTTTGAAGTCTTGCATGCAGGTCCGGTTTGATTATTCGGAACGGTCTGTCCTTCCCGCTCGCCGTGTACAGTTGGGCGTACGATACGTACTGTCTCTCTCTCTCTCTCTCTCTCTCTTCTTCTTTCTTCTTCTCTTTTAATCTTTGCTGCATCTATATACGTACATACATACCTTGCTTACTTGCATTTGCATTTGATTTTGTTGCATCTTCGACGTCTTTTGCATATCATATGGCGTTTGGTGGGTTACTTTATACTTCTCTTCTTCTTTCCACTTTATTATTCTGTTTCCACATTTGAGGGGGTTTATCTTTATCTTCGGTTGCATTTCGGTCGTTCGTTTCTATTTTAGTTTTATTATATCATTATAATAATCAATTCCTTCTTCTTTAATCCAAATATATTAATATAATAAGCATTTGAAATCAACTTTGATAAAATTTACTAAATTGCAACATCTAAGCTCGATAATGGACTCTATGATACAAAGACCAGTCTAGCGCAATAAAAATATAGGTAGTAGAATCGATAACAGGTTGCGGAATCGGATTATATGTGAACACCGCGAATACTCCGTTCAGGGAATCTTCCATCTCTTTTGCTATCTCTTGATGGAGACATTCGATTCTTCTTGGGTTAAAACCTTAGGGTGGTGTCGGACCTCTATCAGCTCAAATACAAGAATGGATTGTGCGGTAATAAGTCCTCTCGTATATTGGTTGCGAAGACCACTCGCGTCGTACAAAGGACGAGGGATCGGTATTCCTCTGAACGAGGGGTTTGATTCTAAAGGGAGATCGTGAGTTGGAATCCGACCCAGAAGCCGGATTCGGGAGGTGTACTTATGTTGGGAATCCCTTTTAGTTTTTTCAAAGAAAAGCTCTGTGAAGTTCTTTTGCATGTTGTTGACATTTTGATGGTATGCTTGGGTGGAAAGCACAGGGGTTTTCCAGAGCTGACGACCATTTGAAACTGTTGGTGATGTTTTGATTGTTCCTATAAAGATTGTGCTAGTTCGTGTAGCTGGTCAGGTCCCTCTATCTACTGCCAGGATTGGTATCCTCGAAGCTAAGAGTCTGGTTTCTGTAAAGCATCCTCAACTAGCAACTGATGTGAGGGTGGACCTCGTGCCAACGTTGCAAAAGATCTGGTCTTTGTGCCAAAAGTAGTCGTTTGGGCAGAGAGCTGTTTATAAGACCTCTCGCGATTGAAATCTTGATTGATGCGTGATGAATGTACCCGCTTGAAGCGGGTGTATTAAACTGTCGATAAGGATGGGTGTGTAATCACCTCTTCCGGATGAGACCTGTTGTGGTTATGATGCTGAGTAGGAGCTGGTGATGATGGTGATAGTGGTGGTGGTAATGATGATGATAGTGTCTATGTCAAAGTAGGTTGGAGGCAAGGTTGAAATCCAATTCGAGTCAAGTTGCAGTCTTGTAACAGGTTGTTTACATGTTTACGAAAGTGTTTATCTTGTAGAAGATCTACAGAGCTCAGACATGATGCTCAAAATGCAACAATCACAATGAAAAGCCATATTAACAACCTCGTAACCACGCCAATATTGAACTAGCAATAACAAAATACTGAGAAATGGACACACTCATAATTGACAATAATATGATGCGGTAGAACTTGGATCCGACTAATTGTACG
The DNA here is from genome assembly GCA_036971405.1 of Orbilia quercus. Taxonomy (NCBI): domain Eukaryota; kingdom Fungi; phylum Ascomycota; class Orbiliomycetes; order Orbiliales; family Orbiliaceae; genus Orbilia; species Orbilia quercus. The sequence continues at coordinate 600,749 of JAJTUE010000003.1, read as the reverse complement.
TTTCCTATTTTACAAAGTGTTGCCTAGCTGCCTAGGACCGTTGACCCCTAGGACGAACATGTCACTAGCATCGACGCCATATGCATACTACCTGAAGCTAGAGGGAGCACTTACCGAAAAGCAGCTGAGAATTAAAAATATTATGCAGAGAAATAGAGGAAAAAAGAATAAAAATCCCAGTTCCTCGGATTGGGAAACGGTATTCCTTTCGGGTGTGCTGCATGCATACTAAATTGCATGCCACATTTGGATTCGCTTATACGGGCTGAACACGATTCGGAGGTGGCCGTGGATATATTTATTCTGTTTTATATTTTTGACTGTGGAGCCATAGGAACGAACCATGTTGCGACTTGCGATGTTGCATGAGGTCTGAAAGCGGTGCGAAGATGCTCGAAACCGCTGGATTGGATGCATATATCAGATCATGTCATTATTCTAGCGACAGCACGTCAAGCTTCGAGATGGATGATTTCTGGATCTGTACTTGGTAGAAAGACGACCGTTTATTGGACGCTAGTATTATGGACACTTCTAGGTGCCCGTATAGCTATGACTAGGATATGAAATAAAAGAAAATCGTAAAATCTATGTTACAGGAAGCGAATGTGGTGAATGCTCGGATTTCTTGCCCTCAGCGAGTGTGAAATATTTGGATCGTAGACTTCATAACTATAACCAGCTGTTGATGCATGACAAACGAAAGAAAGATATATACCGATAAGAAAAAATGAGACTGGGAAATAACTTCTGTAATGGGAAGATCGGACTGTAACGATGTTTGCCGACGGGGAAAGTAGAAGATCGTTACCAGGAACGAAACGAAGAAAATATTATGAAGATCGATAAATGCAAAATCAGGGCCACGCTGAACGATCAACTCGTATTTTTATATTATATTATTTTATTTTCGAAGCAGTGTTACGACCTTGAACGACCTCGGGGAGCACCAATCTTGGAAGTCAAGTGGAAGCCACCGAACAGCCAGTCGTTGGTGTGTCGGCCGACGTGGGTGATGCTGGCAACTCGGGTGGATTGATTGATCATCTCGATGTTTGGAGGTGGTGATTGTGACGACGTCCGAGAGCGAGAACGGGACCGCGAGCGGGAAGCGGATGTGTCGACGGTCAGGTGAGTGACCTTGGTCTTCTTGTGAGAGATCATTTTGGCCGAGGCGACGGAAGTGTCGATGCTCAGCGGGGCACGTTTGTGCGAGGAGCGGCTGCTGGAGCGAGACGAGGCCGATGTGTTGAGGCGTGTGTTGTTGTTGCCGAAGCTGGTAGGATTGGGCTCCGGCAGGTTGAGGATTGGGACGGTGCTGCTGGTGGAGGTACCTGAGGAGGTACGGCGGAGGACTCTGTCAAAGAAGGAAGCGGTGCGAGGAGAAGTGGAGATGGCAATCTCGGGAGCTTGAGGTCTGGCAGGTTCCATAGATTTATTATTCTTTTGATTGTTGATAGAGTAATTGGGCAATTGAGGAATATGGAGTAGAGAATATATAGATCGATGAGTGCAGAGGTAAGTAAGTCTTTATATAATTTAATAGACGTCGATGCAATGGAGGAGAATGAAGATGGCGATATCAATTCAGCCTCAGAGATGGGGGACCAGCCAGTCTTCTTATACACCCGACCGACATCGAAGAACGGCACAGCTGCTCTCTGACTAACAAATAGTAATATATAAATATAATATCGTCGACCAGGCTGCCTGGATTCGACTAATGCCTGCCTGCATATTCCGTATGTCCACTTTCAACTTACGACAGGGTTTCCTTCTGCGGGAATGTTCCGATTCGAATTAATATTTCCCACACCTTTTCCTCTTACTCATCCAGACGATGTTCAGATCAGGTATCACTCACTATAGGCAGACGCTCAGGACAAGTACACAACAGCCCTACCGCGCTAGCACCGTTTGACGAAATGCGACCTTTTCCGAACCCACTGCTTTCTCTTGGCTCGTTTTTTCCGCCCAGGATATTGCAGTCAGCCTTGCAGTCGAAGGGGACTTTTTGCTGTCTGCTTTCTCTATTCTTTTCACACCGTGGACCGGAATTTGGGATCGTAGGGAAAATTCTATTTTTGAACCGAACTACCCTTATCATGCTAGCGTCTGCTTGCCGGTCTACCGAATGGCGTCGCCGAAAGCTTTCGTATCGTCATGTGGAAAAACAATGGACGGTTACTTTATCCTTCTTTCCCTGTTTCGTTTTGGTTTATTCGGCTCACTCCTGCGAAATACTTTTGTCGAAACATGCATCAACTAACGTTTTCTGGGAACGATGACAATTCGAGACCCCGTGCTCAGTTCGAATTCGTACGATCGTTCGTTCATTTGAATTGGGATTCTTTTCGCGAGAGCGGTTGAAGTCGACAACAAGAATAAGGCCTTCAAATGATAGCCCGCCCTGACTTCTACCTAGAATTGTTTCCCCCCAGATAATCTAGGGCGGACGAGCTGCTGCGCACTCAATTTAATCCCGACCGATACGAATATTGATGAATCCTCGAATTCCTATCTTCCACAACTATCACAAGGCTGACCGCCGTTTCCTAGACGGTCAGGACGGTGAACCCTAGTCCTCGGGCCCGAAAGAATTTTTTTTAAACGATGCACAGTGCGAGCCAAACATATTCGTGCGCGTACCCCTAGTTTCGGATGATAGAGACATACATCTGTATGTGACTATAATATCACGCAGCGATAGCGGTAGCTAGCAAACAAGAAATATTAATACAATTCGAACATAGGACTGCTGTTCTTTTCTAACTTCTGCACGCCAATGTTTACGAGAAAAATCATCGGACAACCCTACATGCACTCTCCTTCTTTTCGTACATTTTCAATGTTTTGGGAGAAGTAAGCAACCCAATCCATCCCCCTCCTTGTCCGTCTACGTAATCTCATCTGCAGCCCTTTTTATTCTTTCTTTCCTATTAGTGGTGGGCCGAAAACCTCGAAGCGAGCATGCATTCAAAGATAGCGTAGAGCAAAACACACCATTGGACAGTAGCACTCAAGTGAGCCTTACAGCTTACCATTTCTGCTGCCTGGATTAGGAAAATCTGTCCTCCCTCGTGCATCGAAAGTGGTTCTTCTAGAAGGGCCAAGATAAATCAATGTAATGTACATGCACAGCGAGTTTCAGTGTGGGAAGGAAAATAGTACACATGAACCCCTGCGGTGCTGGCAAACTTGATTACGTGGGATAAATACCGTCTACCGAAGTTACGAGGTATTGTATTGCAGTTAGTGAATCTTTTGCCGTTTGGAGGTTCCGACTGGACTGTATGTACTGGATCAACTCTACTTCTCGTACTACAGTTTTTCTTGTTCGCTTTGCCACTGGAGGGAGCTAAAAGCTGATTAACCTTCTTTCGGTCGGAACTTGCGGGTGCGCGGTAAGTAGATTGTAGATTACGGGTTTTATTAGACCTTGCAGCCTGGAGACGCCGATATCATTTTGATTTGCTGTTCTAGGTTCTTTTTTCTTTTTCCCTTCCCTTTTGATCAGCCGTAGATTAGAATATTGGATCGATCTTGATATCATTGGTATGGGATGTGTTTTGGTTTGCTGATGTGACGCCATATGCAACTGTGACTACATGCTTCTCACTTTTGACCATCCCGTCCTTTTTGTCTTCTACTGTATTTCACCGAATGGGAGGGCACAGACGCGTCATATGAAGATAACTAGGTCTGGCGTAGACGTCTATACTCGTGGTCTGAACTTTTCTCGTAAGCGAAATCAAAACAACTTTTGAGTACGGACGGCGAAGCTATGTATATGAAGCTAGCGATAACCTCGAACGGAAGTCTTAGTCTCATAGCTATCAACGCAAAGCTCTTACGTGATATCTACCAGAACATGAGTTCCGTAACTGCAGAATATTTTTCTAGAAACGAACCCGTTTCGTTTCGGTTTCATTGGGCCTCGCCGCCAACTATGAAAATAAAATGTTGAGCTTGAGAGCTGCTCAAGTCTCTGGCACGGCACGCAGTCGCCGGGTAAATTTATAAATTTAAAGCACGCAGAGCTAGCTTCCCATCTCTTGGCTCTGGATCCTGACGCGCCCTGAGTTGAATTTTAACCCCGCACAGGCAACTGCATCGTCGGACTGTCGCCGTGCGTGAGTCTTCACTAAATACCGATCGAAAATGAGGCTGAAATATCATGCTGCGTTGATATATTATTTTCAATCCATATTATACAGCCTAGTATGATCCTTCGTTTATTATTACTATTCTCTGAAATTAAAGGCGAATCGAGCAGCCAGCGTAGGATACGTGTCGTGCGAGCAATTCCTTAAACCAAACGTGTTTGTAGGATTTTTTTTGTACCGTGCGGATGCAAAATGTCGTGGGACTATTCGTGGCGATGTGGAACTGGAAAAAATAAAATAAAAACGAAATAAAAAGGTAAATTTCTTGTAGTAGTGATGATATAACTGGGCAGACATCGGGTTGATATGATAGCGTTTTTGGAGGCAGCTGTCTGAGGTTGCACGAAAAAGTTTAGACCGCGAGATGCGCTGCGTTGTTCGAGGCTGTGTAACCTGTCACACAGAGTTAAGCTCTGGCATTCAGTGGCCGAAAAGGGTAATGTCCAGATGGGCCACTCATTTGAAAACTATGTACTTAAGTAGCTAGCTAGTTGTGGTGTTTTTGAATCGTTAATCGGATGAGATCAATTTTATAATTTTATAATTTCTAGGAGACTGTATCGTTGAATTCGTGAAATACTTCCTGCAGCCTGATGTGATGATACCTGAATTCGAGCACTGTCGGCGGTAGATCACCAGTAGGAGCTTATCGTTATCATGAGTGTATCTAGGATTTGATATTGCGTACCGCAGCTGTACACCAGCTATAGCTTCTGCGGCTTTTCATTTGATGTAATTCACTAGATATATACCAAACGCCGGGTGCCGGAATATCTGTGTTATCCCGCCCCCGGTCCGTGCGATCGTACGGCAGCAGATGCCCTAGCCTCTGCTGTGGAACAAGAAATGCATACATATTTCCACCCGTCTTCTGTTATACACGGGTTTTGGAGGATATACCTAGAGCCGTTAATGGGCGTACTCAGTTTCGTAAATTAGCAGATTATGCACTTCTCTTCTATGGGGAGAGAGGATTGAGGATCGATGGGATCCTGGTATACAACCGAGTGATTTGAACAAACTTTCGGGAGGAAAAAGAAATAAGTATGCATATATGCTGTTATAGAAGTGGTACTCGGGTGTTTCCTAGGTCATGTTCGTAGAAATATTTGCTTTCCTTTGTGTAATACTGCTAGATGAGGTGGTGATATAAAATGCAACATTTAGCAGTTTTGCAGTATCTGATATTGATCTCCAACGGACGTTTCGGAATTTTATTTCTTTGAGTAATACGAAAGGGGAATTTCCGTTCGGTATATAAAGCATATTATAATATCGTATAAACTCGCAGTTAACAAGCTCGTCTAATCTAATTTTGTAGTCTGGGATATTTATTTCCTAAATCTAAACGATCGATTCGGACCAGGAGTAACTAGAAGATGGTCGAAATAGTTTACTCTTAGATCAGAACAGCACTATAATGTCCACTACCCGAACATCTCTCTTCGCCGCCTCACCTGTCGCATCTACCACCGCTCCGTTATATACAGTGTATACCTACGCAGCGCAATCGGCCTCCACAACTCGCACGACAGATAACACCATCGGCACGATTATCGGTGTGATATTTGGTGTTATCGGGTTTATTCTCGTGCTGTGTCTGTTCACCTGCTGCTGCGGGGTGTGTCGGATGCGACCTGTTTCGACGAATGATTTGGAGAGTGGTGGGGGTAGTATTATTGTTGATTTACCGGGGCGTGGGCACGGGTGTGGCGGGGGAAGAGCAGGGTGTAATAGTCCTATGAGGGGGGAAAAGCAGACGGTGATGTTTGAGGCGAGGGAGGATACGAGGGAGAGGAGTGTGGATGGTACGCGGTTTGGAAGGTTTCACGGTGGGATGGGGAATGGGACGTTTAATAGGCCACCACCACCACCACCACCACCACATCTTGGGCCACTGGGACCTGGGTTTAGGTCGCCAGTACCGCCTTTACAATTTCCGGTCGATGATGCGCCGAGCAGCTATGCGGGGAGCAGCACGGATACGAGTTCGTCGACGGTACCGCCGGCGGGAGGGTATCCTGCTGGATTCGCACACGGACCAGCGATACGATCAGCGGCACACGGCCCACTGTTGAATGGGAATATTATCCACGGACGACCTATCGATGTTGTGACGCGAGAGGAATTCGACGGTACTCTCGGGCGGGTTGTGAAATCTCAAGCGGAGGGGTTTCAGCAGATGGATAACGAATTGCGAAATGTCGAGGAAGGGTTGCAGACTATAGGGGAGGAGCTGGCTGGTGAACGGCATGAGAGACAGGTCGACAGTCAGAGGTCGCAGGTTAGAGATGCTCATTTGAGACGGGATATTATCGATTTGAAGGAGCGGACGAGGAATCTGGAGCAGGATTCGAGGGATATGCTGTTCCTCGCGGCGACGAACGGACCACGGCCGCCCGCTCCAGCTCCTGTTATTATCAATAATAACTGCAACCATCGGCCCGAGTCGCGGAATAGTCGGGGAGGGAGCAGTGTGAGCTCCAACAGCAGTTCTACTCCTGGTGGAGGGCTTCCACCGTGGTCGCCCGGTCCACTGCCTCCAGGACCAGGACCTGATGGTATCTGGTCGCCGAGCTCCAGTCAGACGAGATTCGTGACTAAGATCGGACAAGAATCGCCGCCGTCGACTCCTCCGCTATCACCAGAGACAGATCTGCACAGCGGGCCTCAGGGTCCACACGGACCCCTGTGGATGGACTATCCTGCTCACGGCTCATCAGAAGTGACCGATGCAGGAAGTAACAGCTCTGGGTTTGCGACTGCGTCGGAGGAACCATCGCCACGCACTGGGCCTGCTCGCGGTCGCAGACCATCGATAGAATTTCATCAATCGCCAATACCGCCACCTGTGTCAGTGCCGCCTGGAATACGGATCCAACATGGCCGTCAGATCAACCGACCTGTAACGCCGAATGGAGTTTCACCGCAAATGCCAGAGCTGCGGTTCAGTTCGAGGCGGAGAGGATTCCATCAACCATTTAACCCGAGTATGCCAGCTGCGGAAATCATCGAGCCCGATTCGCCACTTCCACATGTACGAAACGGACCGGGACCCCATTTTGGACCGAATAATCAAGTACCCAGAGATGGGTTTACAGATCCACGGATAATGCCGGGTTTCGACGGCGGGATGCGACCACCTCGGGATCCACACATGGAGGATGTAGGTAACCGACGCAGGCCAGGAAGGAGAATGAGTAGTCCCCCTGTCGGTATGGCGGGTCCTAGAGTTATGCGCGATATGGGAGGGCGACGTGGGTCGGCGGGGAGCATGCATGTGCGGTTTGTGCCAAACGACGACTTTCAGCAACATCCCGCGCCTGTGTTTAATGAAGATGGTAGAAGGATTAGAAGGAGTAGTCTGAACCCCGACATGATACCACCGGTGCAGCGGCAGAGAACTTGGGAGGATGGAGGGAGGAGGGGCAGTTTTAGTGGGCCTTCGCTGACGAGGAGGCCCCGAGGACCGGATGGCTTTGATGTGGATGAGGAATCTGGATATGATCCGAGTAGAATGCGGCCACCTAGGAGAAGTTCGTCGGTTGTTGTGGAGCCGCCTTACGCTATGGATGAGGAGAGGGAGAGGTATTTGGGGAGAGTAAGCAGGCTGGGCGAGATGGATACTATTGAGTCGCAGGGAAGTGAAACGGATGCGAACAGAGGAGTTGGGAGGGATGGAAGGCTGAGATATGATCGGTATAGAGACTACAGGAGGGCTTGATTGACTAAATGGAATGTATATAAGCGGACAAATTAATGATGAATGTTCAGTATCAGGTAGGATGTAAATAGAAATAAAGATGAAGCGGTTATTATGATTTATCAAAGTCGAGAAATGTGCGTTGCTGGGCAAAATGCAACATCAATTTACTGCTGGGACGGACTCGACCCTGATATTAATACCTAATAGGTAATCCAGTGACTACAATCACAGAATTAAGGGCAGTCTCGCCGGGATAAGCTTAAGGATCAATTGATCAATTACTAAAACGTTTTTCCAAGTTATTATTATTTGTAAAGCGTAAGTCTTAGCAAGCCCTTATAAACACTTGATTAGAGCCGCAGGTCGAAATTTCTTCCAACATGCCTCTTCCCTGTATTTAGAACTTCTTTGATGACAATTGAATACAAGGTCTTCTGAATCCAATATTGGGCTGTTCCTCCGCTCACCCGTCTCGTTTGCTTTAAAGTCGTTCGCAGTATCCGCGAGAGCTTCCAATTGCTGCAACGAAGGTTTGGTCGCTGCTTTTAGGGCGAAAAGGAGAAAATACTCGGTGTGTTCGAACGTTCATTCTCAGTGATTTCGTGATCGCCGTTTTGTAGTTCTTTTTTCTCTCTGAGAGTTTCTCCGAAAACTGCAGGCGAGCCAACTTCAATCTGACACTTCTGATATTTGACCTGGTAGCCTATGTAGTCTGGATACGCCGGTAGTCCGACCGTGAGGAATAACGTAGGTTTTGAGAAGTCTTCCCTCGGATAGTTGTCTTTCAATCTCTATCTTCTTTTGGATATGGAAACGCCTGTACGTGCGGAACAACCCCCTTCTTTCTTGGGAAGAACCTGAGAGCTGGGATTGCTCCCTAAGCCCTTGTAGATGGTATCTATCGACTGTACAGCCAGAATATCGCGGACGACTTTCCAACTCTCCGGCTTGGAGAGTCCAACAAGGCGGGGCTTGATAGTTGTGCTCTTCGGCTCGGAACGATCAAGTTTGCGAAGTCTAGGCTGTCATTTCGGAAATACTGAAGATGTCCAGAGTGGTTTTCGAGCCTTTTTTGGAGGCATGATGTTGAGACTTGAACTGCGTGTACGTCTTAGTACATTTTATTGATTTGAGTTCGGTAAGGTTTTGACGTTGAAGTTCGCGAATTTGGACGCGGTTGTATTTTGTGATATCGGTTGATACGGATGCTGTGATATGGTATAGAGATATATGTGTAGATGGAATGGTCCTTGTTTTTTTATTGGGAGGGTTTGTGTACATACACCGTGTAGCGGATGATATATTTATGAGTTGACATCCCAAGCTTAAGATCAGCTCGACGAGATAACATACGATAGTCGTAGCAGACATGCTGTGTTGTGTGGTTTGGTGGGCTCGGGCTGGTCCCGTGACCAGGCCTCTAAACTCGAGACGCCTGGCCGGCGGGTCTTGGCGCGCATACGTCAACCGCATCCCAGCCAACGAAGTAGTCGTCTCTGTTCTCGCTCAGATGTCTCAACAACCTCCTCCACTCTAAGCTCGCTACTCCTGTCCTTATAAAACTGACCTGGCCGCATCATCTTATTCTCGTATTTTCTTCACATCCGGACGTCACGACGAAAAGGGGACCTGGGTGCCTCATTTAGCTTGCTGCCTTACCCCTCCAACCCGCCTATCGCAGACCTCGCTTCTGCTGTCGCCAGCCGCCGCGGCATCACGAACCCAGCCATGTGGGAAGACAACAACCCTCTCTCCTACGGCTCGTCGCCGCCGACCTCACCGTACGATCATATCCAAACTCCCTTCGGCCATCGACCTTCGTCTCCGAGCGCTGCTTCGTCAGAGAACGACGAGGTACCCGATTTCACGACCAAGCTTAGAGACTCGGGAGACGAGGCGGAGGCACCGGACACCGCTCCTGGGAAGACCGTTAACGATACGGATTCGGATATTGATGAAGAGGAAGAAAATTACTATGGCGGCAGGCGGAAGAAAGGGGGATACACTAGTCGAATAGAGCAGATTCTGTGGGAGACGAAGGAGATGGAGATTTTCATTATCGATGCTGGGAAGAATGTAGACGGCAGTGGGGGTAATTTTATCGTCTATACGATTAGAACGGGGGTATAGAATAAAGTCTAGATTTTGCATCAATGGGAGACTTGTAGCTGACGGCTTGGGAAATAGGATCTCGAAGTGCGACGACGATATTCGGAATTTGCGTCTCTACGGGCAAACCTGGTGCTCCTGCATCCCACGCTTATCATCCCACCGATACCGGAGAAGCACTCCATGTCGGACTACGTAGCCGCACCGACCAGAGCGAAGGAAGACCAAGGGATTATAGAACACCGACGGCGCATGTTGGGTGTCTTTCTTAATCGGTGCGCGAGGATGAAACAGATACGCAAGGATACGGTGTTTATGCGGTTCCTGGACCCGAATGCTAGCTGGGTATGTACTATGCCGACGTCTTCTCTGGAATGATGCTAACAAACACTACTCAGAGCGAGGTTTTGCATTCACCACCGATCAACGGACTGCCAAAGCACCCGCTCAGAGCACCACCTATCGACCCTTCACGCCCGTCTCCAGCTCACCAATACCTCCCGATCCCACCATCCAACGCTAGGCTAAAGAACATTCCATCCCCGCCACTGTCACCGGACCACAGCGGACCCACGGACTTTACACACACGAGAAGCTTACCTTCCACCACGGGCACGATGACAGAATCGGAACTCGACCCATACTTGATATCATACGAAGCGAACACTCGCGCCTACGAAACATTACTCACATCCGGGGTAGAAAAGGTGAACAGAAGAATGCTTAATAGGCTTTCTAATCTCTCCACCGACCTGGCAGAACTCGGAGCACGGTATAACGCGTTTTCGTTATCTGAGCCCGCTCCGACGCTGGGACCTGCGATCGAGAAAGTCGGACAGGCGGTCGATGCTACGTATATTCACACGGAGGAACTGGCGGCGGGCTTGGCGAGCGGGTTTACTGAACCGATCAGAGAGAGCGCGCAGTTTGCCGGTGTGGTTCGTAGCGTGTTGAAGTACAGGATGATGAAGCGGGTGCAGGCAGAGATCACGCAGGATGAGCTTGCAAAGGCGAAAATGAAGCTCGAGCAGTTGGAGAAGAGTGAGTTGGAAGCGAGAAGGATCGAACACTATCTTGCTGGAAGCGGGATGCCAGCAGCAGGAGCAGGAGCAGCCCAAGAATCAAGTCCTAGGAGGAACTCGGAGGGCTCGGTGCAGCCGCAGCAGCAAAGCGGCAGCAGACCGACTAGTTCTGGGGATTCGGATACGGGAAGCGTGGATAGCGATTTCCCGCCGACGCACGCGAGTCCGATGCCGCCGCCGATTTCCACGTCTCCGATACCATACCCTCAGTCGATGACGGGACAGACGGGCGCGGGTTCCTCACCGCAGCACCGTAAGGCGAGCTCATTTTCGAATCCGTTAGCGTATCCTGTTTCGAAGATTTTTGGGAAGTTGACGCATGCGGTTTCGGGGATCGTGGACGCCGATCCGGAGACCACAAGGAGGAATAATATCGGGAAGACGAGGGAGACGTTGGTGCAGTTGGAAGCGGCGTTGCAGGTTGCAGGGAGGGACGTGGAAGAGGCTGGGAAGAGTGTTTTGGCGGATTTGCACAGGTTTCAGGCCGAGAAGGAGACCGATATGAGGAAACTTATGGTGAGTTTTTTTTATATATTTTTCATCTAGTGAGGTTTTTCACTAATTTGAGGTTATAGATCAATTTTGCGAAATGCCAAATCGAATGGGCAAAGAAGAATGTGGAGTCGTGGGAGGAGGCGAAATCCGAGGTTGATAAGATTACAGTGAGATAGGTAAGGCGGTCTATTTTTTCTATCGAAGAAAACTAGGGGGTGGTCCTATTTTAGTCTCGAAGAATATACGGACGTCTACGGCATGATTTGGTGTTGTGACGTTTTCAAGCGATCTCGAGAAAGCTGCGTGTGAATAAAGTTTATTTTTGGTGAAAGCAAACCATTGTAATGTAATGAAGCGATAATGGAACGGAAGGCCTTGAAAGCTTAATGCCAGCTTATTTTCATAATTTATATTCATAATTCATAGGTTTTCACTCCTATATATAAGTACTGTGTTATAGAAATTAGGATGACGATATCATGGCTGTTAATGTTCGGGTCGGGTATGCTATCCGGTTGAGATATCTAGATCCTCCGCCGATAAGATCCTGCTCGACGGGTTGCTTTTTTTAGATGTCGCGAGGGCTGGCCAAGAGAAAGTCGAGCACGGCGCACTTTGTTCGGTGAAGGATAGCAGCGGGAGAGCGAGAATATGACAAATGCGCTTTTAACAGAGTAGCGAAAACTGGCTGTGGATCAACCTCTGCAGATGAGAAAGACGCACAGCTAGAGCAGCCCCAGCGTAAGCGGGAAACGACCTGAAAGTCATGACTCTTAAACTCGTGCCTTGGTTGATGTGGTGAGAAATAGTCAGTTGGAGGGAGCTGGTGGCTTCGGCGGGCAGGTACCCTGGCAGCCTTAGCTGGGCTTGCAGCAAGGCCTCTGGCAGCCAGAGCATCCCATCTGGTGGGACAAACAGTAACTTTGTGATGTACATTTTGCTTTGATGGGGGACAAAGAAGTACGGCGTGAACCCCGTGATTTATTGGTGTTCTGTGCTCGCACGTTACCGCTCCTTGCGGCCCATGCCAGGGCTTAGCTTGTCTGGCTTGCTTGCTGCTAGAACCCTCAGGTACCTGTGTGCCCTTACGAACGAGTGAAATGAGTGAGTGCTGGGGAGCTAAACTGGGGGAGAGAGAAAAAGTGTGAGCCTTATTCGCTAGCGGTGATACACGTACTTACTTACATGCCTCGTACTGTACCTGATATATAATCCGTAATCCCTCCTTCGATGTTCCATTTGAAAAAGCTCTTTGGATCCTGACACTGTTAGACCTACCTGCCGTTTTTTATTTTGCACAGGTTTCCTTCCCTCTCTCTCTCTCTCTCGTCGATTTAGGTTCGAAAAGCAGCGGGAGGGAGCTTAGTATCGGCCAAGTAATCATTTTTCTGCTTCTCATATTTTTGTTAAGGTTGAGCTGGGAGCCGAGAAGCTGATTCGCGGCTGGGCGTTTGTGGATATATAGATTCCAGCTAGGACCGTACCACGTATATACCGACCGACGAACAGTCTCCCCGCGATAGATACCTAGATATACCCGCCCGTTCGGCCGGACGACGACGAATAACAGGCAGTTTCGGCGGACTCTGCTCGTTTGGATTAGCAGCTATCGATAAAGCTGATCCTGGTTGGACACCTCTCCACGACTGGTGCTACAAGCAGACCGACAGACCGACAGACAGCTGCGGTCAGCGTTAGGTAAGAAACTGTTCTTTGTGCGGTATTGAAGCGTCAATTATTGTATTGAAGTCAGAGAAATTTTAGATGGCGGGATGTATTTTGAGAGAGCATTGATTGTGTATTGGGTTCAGCTTTGAAGCTGTTCTGTGTTGAAGAGCGCTCTCCAAAGCATCCTCCACTCTCCTCACTTCTTCTCCCTCCTCCTCTAAAACATCATCTCTTCATCTTCATCATCATCTTCATCATTATACCATCTTGACCCCTTCTTCTTGCTTCAGCTCCATCTTGCCTAGAATCGTCCAAATGCTTCATCCCATCTACAGAGTACCTTCACACAGTTACCTGTCCCGCTAACGAGAGCGACCTGTACCGAACAGACAAACGCCTGTGCTAGCCCCACCGACGCCTACCATTCTTATTCCGAGCTCAGGTCCCCCCTACCTACCTACCAGTTCTGCCTAAAAAATTCCACAACACCGGAAACGACCCACCTCGAGCCACAAAAAAATATAAAAAATTAGACATCGCAGCTGCCTGCATCTCACTGCCGGGTAGCTCACGTTGAAATAGTATTCAAAACGTCTTCCGCACTGAGGAAACGGAAACTGTTCGAAGGCGGAAACGAGGAAGACGTCGCACCTTCCCCGAGGAGCCAGACCCCAAATCCTCCGACTGAGTTTCGTTCGTCCACCCCAAACCTCGTCGAGCCATCGACGGCGACCCAGTCCTCGAATTTTTCCTCAATTGCCCCGTCCACCTACGAGGGAACCCACCACTCCCGCAGGCACCGATCCTCCTCACCCTTTGTCAAGTCCTCTTCTTCTCTCCAGGACTCCTCCTCTTACCCGTCCTTTGACTCTGCTTCTTCCTTCGCCTACGCTCGGTCCGACGACGGCATCGCCACCTCTCCGGGATACATTCCTTCTCCTCAGCCGTCACAGATGGTCGAATCGCAGGCAGCCACCCCGCAGACGAGCCAGCTCGATGCACTGGAAACCCCAGCAAGCGTACTTGAAGATGTCGTTGTGAACGGAGCGGAAACGAAACCTCCAACTGACGGCCAAGACGAGGAACCTCAACCTGGTACGATTTTTTCCCTATTTTTTATTTGAGTAGTCGAGATAGGTTTAAAGAACAGGAACCAAAAATATTCTGAAGCGGGCTAACCATTTTTCCTCTGGGTATTTTTGTAGAACCTATCAAGATGGAGGTCGACGAGACCGAGAGCAAACCGTCAGTGGAGTCCGAAACCGCTCTACGACGAAGCCCATCTATCGATATGATCACTTCGCCCCCTCCAATCCAGGTCGAAGAACCTTCCGAGCCCATAAAGGAGGAGGAAGAACCTCTGGACGACATGATTGAGAGACTCCAAGCCATAAGCGACGCCATGCCCGTGGAAGGAAAGAAGTACTATCTCCTAGAAGGCAAATGGTGGAGACGCTTTCTCGCACAGTTATCGGATTTCGAACCCTCAAAAGAAGATGACTTTGATATCAGCAAACCCGTCCCTCCCCTCGATACCTCGGCGCTCATTGATCACATCGAAATGCTACCGAACGGGAAGACCTTTCCCGTCCTCAAGGAAGATCTGCAGATGATTTTTGACTTTGATATCGTACCGCAAGAGGTCTGGGAAGAGCTCGTGCAAAGGTACGGCGTCAACGAAAAGTCGCCAGCATTACCTAGAGAAGCTTTCAACACAGCGGATCGCGACGCAACCTCGACGAACATCATGGTGGACCTCAATCCACCCATCTTTTCGGTTTACCTTCTGGCTCCATCCGGCAACACCGCAACATTCACACAGCTAAAAGAGAGCGCCCAGAACAAGGCCCCAAGGAAGATACTCATGGGCAAAAGCTCTGGGTTCCAAGAACTCCTCCTTGAGATCAAAGCACAGCTCGGACTCGAGTCGCGTGATAAAATCCGTCTGTGGAGGTTCAAACCTACGGCCGCACCACCGACGACCGCCAAAATCGACATCAACACCTTTTTGGACCTCGAATACGGTACCAACCGGGAGCCAATTGACTTGCCCGATAATACCAAACAGCTTATGCTGGGTCAATATAACGGTACTATGACTCTGGTTGAAGCCGGTATCACCCAAGAAAAATACTTTATCGTTGAAGTTGAAGAAGAAGGGGAATGGCCGTCCGAGCGTGTTAGTAAGGCACTCAGGCTCAGCGGAGCGGATAACCTCCCCGTCCGTGTGACTAAGGGCACACAGGTCACACAGAGCGTTTCCTCTGCGAAAGCCGGTGCCAATAAAGCTCGCGGACCCGTTACAAGATCGACCGCCTCCCCGACACCCACAACTACTAGGAACGTCATGACAAGACGGGACGGAAGACCCGCTGGTGCTGTCGGATTCACGAATCTGGGAAATACCTGTTATATGAATTCCGCACTTCAATGCATAAAATCTGTGGAAGAGCTTTCTAGATATTTTGTTGGTAAGTTTGATTCTCAAACCGGAAAGTTTCATGTGACTGGCTAACAATGTTGACTGCAGAGGGCCTTCATAAGAGAGAACTGAACGTTAGGAACCCAATCGGCTCCAATGGCAGGATTGCCACTATGTACGCCCAGTTAATGCAGTCAGTCTACGGCCCCACTGCCGGTGGTACCGTCGCACCCCGTGAGTTCAAGGCTGCGGTTGGAAAACATAACACCATATTCAGCGGCTACGGTCAACAGGACTCTCAGGAGTTTGTAAGCTACTTACTGGATATCCTACACGAAGACCTCAACCGGATCCACAATAAGCCCACTGTGGAGTTTCCTGACAGCACGGACGAAATGATCGGCAACGAAGCTGCTATTGCCAAGCTAGCCGAAGAGAACTGGGAGTTATATCGCAAGAGAAATGACAGCGTTATCATTGATCTATTCGCTGGCATGTACAAGAGCACGGTCACTTGCCCCATCTGCGAGAAGACGTCTATCAAGTTTGATCCCTGGCTCAGTTGTCAACTTCCACTTCCTATGGAGAACCTGTGGTCGAAGTCCGTCACTTTCGTGCCCTCTGCTAGCTCGCTCACATCCTACGAGCGCCTCGTCACCATTCATGTCGAGATGGAGAAATATGCTACAATCAAACAGCTCAAAGAGTTCGTTGCCAAGCGATTAGGTCTCGAGACCAAGAAGATGGTTGTGTCTGAAGTTTTCAGGAATAAGTTCTACAAACATCACGAAGACAACAAGTCCGTTTCGGAAGCGATCATGCCTAATGATCAGATCTACGTTTACGAAGTGGAAGACATCCCCACCAACTTCCCAGCAGCAAAGCGAAAGAAACCCATGACAATGACGGGACGGCTTACTATGTCGACCATGTTCGCTTCATGGGATGATGACGAGTCAGAGGATGACTTTGATAAGACTGAAGCACAAGTCCTGCTCGTCCCAGTTTTCAATCGCTTGTTCAAGGATAACCGGAGGATGGGAGCCGATTTGTTTGGCATTCCGTCGTTCATCGTCCTCAACCGCAAAGAACAGAAAGACCCTGACGCCATTCTCAGAAAGCTCGTATCAAACATACAGAAGTTCACTACTAGTGACATGTACTCGCCTGATTTGAGTCCCAAGCGTCCCGGGGCCCAGAAGACCGGATCGAACGGTTCTGAGCCCAATGTTCTGGAGGAAGAGGGCGAGGTGGTTGACATGCCTGCCTCGAAGATTGAGAGTGATACCGATACCGGAACCGAAGACTTTGTCGATGTCAAGATGGGTGACGCGGAGTCCGAGCTGAATGTCGAGATGAGCGCTACCCCCGCCACCACACAGAGCGATTCAACCCCGCAAGTTCTCGACCACTGGCGTTCTCTTTTCACAACAAAGATTATGCCGCGTAAGGGCCAGGTGGTTCTGCCGACTGCGTGGAACGGTATTGATATCAGTCTTGAGTTGTTGAAGACGAGAATTGTTGTCCCTCCGAAAGAGCCCGAGCCAACTAAGAAGGTGAATGGTGGCAAATATCTCCATTCACCTCCTGCCAGCGACGAGAGTGATGCCGACGCCGAGAGCGATAACACGGGCGTTAGTGATATGCTGAATGCTAGCGATGAAGATGTTTCAGAGCCTGCTGCTCTTGCAAAGTCGAGTTCGACATTTGCACCGGTCTCTTCTTCCAATTTTTATGGAAACGGGGTGACTAGGAATCTTACCGTCCCTAAGAAGGAATCGTCCCGCAAAAACGAAAAGCGACCTGCCACGCCAACATTTATTCAAAACCCTCTGGTTAAGCTCGGAGAAGGTCTTGTCTGCGACTGGAACCAAGACGCATTTGACGCCGTGTTCGGCGGAAGGTCCGGCGACTCGTTCCGTGGTTCGTCTTATTTCGACGCGGCGGAAGAATTTGTTGACGAGGAACTCATGAAAAAGCGCAAGACGCGCGAAGCTCGTCGTCGACGTGGGGTTCACATCGATGACTGCTTCGATGAGTTTGGTCGTGAAGAGATTCTCAACGACGACAACCAATGGTACTGCCCGAGATGTAAAGAACACCGGAATGCGAAGAAGTCCATGCAGATTTGGCGTGTTCCGGATATCATCGCTTTGCAATTCAAGAGATTCTCTAGCACTAGGAGCTTTAGAGATAAAATTGATGCGGCGATTGAGTTCCCCATTGAAGGGTTGGATCTCTCGAACAGAGTGTTGGAGTCGGACGGGAAGGGACTGGTGTACGATTTGATCGCGGTCGACAATCACTTTGGAGGGTTGGGCGGTGGTCACTACACTGCCAATGCGAGGAACTGGGTAGACAATAAATGGTACTACTTTGATGATTCTAGCGCCAGACAGACACCTGCGACAAGTATTAATGGTAGTGCCGCATATCTTGTGTTCTATCGGCGACGATCTTCTGGTATCCTTGGTGGAGAGAAGATTGAAGAATTACTCGCGAAATCGATGACTCGCTCGCTCGAAGATCCAGATGAGGAGTCCCCAAACGGCTCTGGGTCCCCAAACGGGGACCCGTCATCTTTTTCTGGCACGCGCTACTCTTCGGGATCGCAACAAGCATCATCCTTGCAGGGTTATTCAACGGGGGAAGGTCAACGTTCATCTGGGATTGGTGGGGTGCAGTCGTCGATAAGACTGCCGAGTTCAGGCACAAATAGGTCCGCCGCCTCCGCGGGCTCTTCAACTTTTGCTGGCCGAACCACACCTCCCCCTGAAGAAAAAGTATATCAATCATTTCAAATCACACCTGACGACACCGGTTCTTACTATGTGAACAATCCTTCGAGGCCGCCAGTAACATCGACAACGCTGTTCGGATCGCCTTCAACCGAAACCTCGGGTTACAGATCGAATACCCTTGGTGCGCATCATGATTTCGGAGCGCAGAGATATCAGTATGACAGCTACAAGATGGATGAGGGCTTAGAAGCGGACGACGATGACGACGTAGACCTCATTGGCTCGGACTCGCCGCCGAATGGCATGTTTCAAGATTCCGATGACGATGATATACAAGGACTCATCTACGGACCCGCACCGATGAGCATCATGTCCTCCGAGTACTACGATTACGACTCCGATAGTATTCCCGGAGCCGGCAAGTTCTCTCTAGCGCCGCATTATTCAATAATCTCCAGGGATAGCCCGAACGTTGAAAGATACGAACAGGTCCGCGCCGAACTAGCCAGTTCGCTCAGTCTGGGATCGTACGCGATGACTTTGGTCAATAGGAAATCGACTGTGGTTAACAAACCCTGCGTACTTATTGTTACCAACCAGCAGGGCGTCCATGACGAAATCAAAGCGATATGCGAGGGCATGGGGTTGGAAGTCGAGTTTGTGGAAGGAGAGCCCAGCTTCAACTATGATGTTCCTGAGGGATACTCCGCCACCAGCGCTTTGAGCAGTGCTAATGACGTCGGGACGCTGATCGGACCTGCGGACGCGCCTGGAAAATTCTCGGCTGTCGCGTTGTACGTCAAGGACAAAGCCGATACAGGGCCGAACCCGGCAATCTACGCTCTTACGACGGCGAGTGCCTTCGCGGCGCGAGATCCCGAAAAGGAGACCAACATTCCGCCCAGATCTCTTACAACTTTGTTACCCGAAGGTAGCTTGGTCACGCAACCACCGGGTGGTGACGCCGATCTGAACGCCTTTGGAACTTTGACGGCGATGCACGAACTGGACATTGTGGATATGGTTGGCGAAGCTAACGCCTGCTCGATGTTTAATTACGCGCTTGTAAAGGTGAATAAGGACAAGGCTGGTGAAAACACAATCATGTCGAGAGGGGTCAAGCGGCCGATTTTAGGATGCGGAGGAGTCGGCGAGGTACGCGAGAAGATGAAGATTGTGGTGGTAGCTGAGGGTGGGCAGAAGGAAGCCAAGTACAGCACCTTGGTTGTGGACGTGCATGATACCGGAAGATTCCCTGGTCGGCCGTTCCAGATGTACGCACTTATAGGAGAAGGGACGAATCTGACGACGCCGGGGACTTTGGGATCGTTATGTTGCGCTGCGGCTAGTGTTGGGTTCAAGGGGAGCGGGATGGTCGGCGGCAGGGCTAAGATGGAGGGTGGATATGGGAACGGGAGCTCTGTTTTGCATTTCGTGATGTCTGTGGATTGGATCTTTGAGCGGGTGAGGGAGAAGTGGGGTGTGGAGTTGGAGGTGATTTAGAGGAGCTATTGTTTAAGAAAGATACAGTTTTTCTTTCTTTACCTTTATATTTTCCATATTATTATCCTGTTTATAGAAAACGTATGCGGTGTATGTACATGACGACTGTGATGCATATGGCCCTGGTGGGGGTTTTCCTTTTGTTTGCTTTCGTTCATCTTTTAACTTTTCCTGTTTAATGATAATACGAATGGTTCTGTTTATAATAGTTTCTCTTCGGGGATTCGATCGAATTGCTTGATTTCTTCCTTGCTGCTAAGTTTATATTGTGCATGGGACTGCACATACGGGAATAGAGGGTAGAGGGATTCTCTTGTGTCTTCTATTTCTCTCTCGTTCGTTACGTATATATATTTATAGCGATGGCGCGAAGGGTTATAGAGGCTTTGAAGACGAGACTCGTCAACGCACAAAATGCAACATTCTTTCCATAACTATTAATATATGATAAACGATCACCCGCTGCTCGTTCGCTCATGTAAAACAAAATAAATACCAGAGCTTCTTGTATTTTTATGGATATATTTAAATGGGGTTCCTGTATTCCCTCAGCCTGTTTCTTTTACCTTCTTTCACCTATCCCCTCTTTACGGGGG
Source organism: Orbilia quercus (assembly GCA_036971405.1). Classification (NCBI taxonomy): domain Eukaryota; kingdom Fungi; phylum Ascomycota; class Orbiliomycetes; order Orbiliales; family Orbiliaceae; genus Orbilia; species Orbilia quercus. The sequence goes on along the minus strand of JAJTUE010000003.1, from coordinate 580,261 downwards.
AAGTCGTACCTCCCACACACCCCCTCCTCGTAGTCAATACATTCCGTCCATATATAAAGCACAGCGGTGTACTCCCTACCGCCCATCGAGGGCATTATCATCAGAAATGAGCATAATCCAAATCGGCAATACCTCCATGCCCCGATGGCAATTTGTCGGCCTAGTGGTTATGTTTAGCATTCTCCTCGGCTGCCCGATATTCATCTGCTGCGCCTACCACCGCCGCAAAGAGCGCGATCGCTTAAGCTTTGAAGTCTGTCGCGCGCTATCCCGCTGCGATCCTTACCGTTCCGCCCGTCAGGTAACCGGACGGGACCATTACATGCTCCCGTTCCCGGACGAGGTCAGGATGCCACCTCGACCGAATAGACGGAATACAGCGTCGGGATCGAGTACGGTCCCTCTACTCAGTTTGACGCCTGGGAATTCACGCCAGCAGTCGAGGAATATATCCCCCCTGGAGGCTAGGCTTGTTACTATGGGACAACAGTCGCAGCATCGGGATACCGAGTCCTACCGGGAGCGGGAGAGGGAGCGCTTGGGACTCTGGCGTGATGATGCGGCTGTGAATAATGCGAATTTCGCGGAGAGACGCGGGACGGCGACGTCGGTTGCTTATCCGGAGACCGCGCACAGGGGGCCTCGCGGACGAAACGGTGGGACGTATGGGACGCTGGGACATGTGATGCATAGTACTTATACTGCTGCGCAACGGGCGTACCGTGGTCGTCATCGGTTGAATTTCTGGAGCGGGTGGATGGCACCCTGGTTGAGGAATGAGCCTGCTTTGCGGGTTATCGATGAGGAGAGCGTGGGGAGTAATAGAGCGAAGATTAGGGGGGGTAATGATAAGCGGTCTTTGGATACTACGCGTACGGAGACGTCATCGTTGGGAGCGTCGAGGGTGGATGTTACGAGGATTATTACGGGGGGGAGCGATATGGTGGGCAGCGTGGGGACTGTTGAGACTACTACTACGTCTGGGTTTAGTATGAGGGGTACTCCGCCGACGTTTGAGAAGGTGGATGCTAGTGCTGGGTATAATCCGAGCATGGCGAGAAGTCTGACGAGGCGGTTGTTAAAGTTTGGGTTCGAGGCGAAGGATGGGATTGCTCCGCCGGTCAATACGAATGCTCCGAATTCTAGGCAGGTCAGTGGGGCTTGGAAGGGTAGACTTGAGCTGAAGAAGCGGGCTATCGAACGGAAACGGTCTGGGGTTGATGGGAAGCGCTTGTTTAGTCTTCAGAAGAAGAATTTGGAAACCGAGAAGGATTATTATGATGAGGGGGGTGAGGAATACGGTTATGACGAAGAGGACGAGCAGGGGAATATCGAACATGAAGGCTCAGATAGCCCGGACAAGACTTCGATCAGAGATTTTGCACACGCTTTCGGTCAGGATATCGTCGGCAGCGAGTATAAGGAGCCGGTTTCTACCACCGGAACGGTTCGAGTTCATGTTATCGACGACGACGAAGACCGAGGCCAGATCGCTAGCACTCCTGAACAAACTGGTTCCACTATCGTGATTCCGACAAAGCCCGATCACAAGACGGTTTCTAACGAAAATACTCCAACCGCTTTCGTTACTCCCTTGGTTGCTGACAGGTCGGTCTCCACTGGAACTATTCGTGGCAGAAAAGCATCAAGAGATCCGAATGATACCCCGAACAGCCAGAGAAAGAGAATGGCGAGAAACACGCCCAAGAATACGGTTGGTCGGATCGCTTTGGAGAAAGAGATCGCGAGGAAATTGACCGAGAGTTTGAGTAAAGAAAACATCAACGAAGGCGCTAATACCGGAGGGTTTGAGGATATTACGGAGGAATTGCTGGGAAGCTCGGATTGATTATAACTGGGTGTCTCTTTTATTACTTTGGTCATTGGGTATACGGTTGGTGGGAGTACTGGGCTGGATTTTTGGTATTGCTCTTCTTTTTCATTCTACGCCGTGTTCTATTGCGCTTTGTATGGGTTTCTTTTTTATACGGTGTTGCTTGTTTGCTGTATTCCTAAACTTTGTCCTGGGGTTTTGTTTTATTGGGGAAATTATGAGTAGTCAGAGTGCTCTCATTGAGCAGGTTCACTTTTCAAAGTCAGGCATTGGGATTATATTAAAATACTGCTCATACTAATCTGTACACTCCTTATATTCGAAACCAGAAATCGATTATGTTTGGTACGAGATTACACCTGTTATGGATAGAAACTTTAGCCATAGTTTTCCTAACGGGTTTCCGAGGAGAAAGAATCAATGGTCCCGGCGCGGCGGGTCGAAATTCGAAATGGGCAAGTTCGAGAGCTTCGTTGTCGGGGATTAATTCTAACACCATCTCGTTCTTTAAAGTGGCCCATGCGGCCGTCTTGGGATGGAGGTTCGATACTTTAGAAATTAGAGGTTATTTATAAGTTAGCTTTATGTATGCTTGTTTGTAGTAATTTCACGGATGTGAGAAATAAGATGTTAATATAATACTTACGTATAAAGCCCTGGTCGTGCCGCAGACGGTCGTATAACCCATTCGTTTGTTTCCGGGGTATTATCGTCCCGGACGATGCAGACCTGCCCGTCGACGGAACTGACGGTGCCGAACCAGATGTTTCTTATTGTCCAGGTATTATTATTATAATCTATCTTTGATATTGGTGGTTCTGTTGGGGTTGTAGGCGAGATTCCCACTATACGTATGGATTGATTAGCAACATCTATTCAATTTATATCTGTTTAATACGTTACGTACGATACAATCTCGATCGTGCAGACAAATATCTGATGTTGGATAATTCTTGAGAAATCGTAAGTTTGTGAGGAGGTCTTGTTCGTAATGTGAAATATTGCTTTTGGGGCGGTTTTGGAGGGTGATGATCGTGGAGGAGGATGTTGTAGCGGCCTGGGGTTAGTGGTATTTTTGGTATATTATATTATATTGATTATAGTGCCAAGGTATTCAGGTATAAGGGTATTGATGTTATATGCGAGGAAAAACTTTTGATAAAATTTAAGAGAGTTTAGGTGAGCGCTTTCGTAGAAGTAGAATAATTAATACTATAACGCATGTTTTGAAATCGAGTGTAAGGCTAAATTAAACACGATTGATGAGCAAGTTTTCTGGTAGCCCAAATAGCTTCAAGCAGTTCAAAAGTTAGTTTTTACTCGAGATATCATTGAGAATAACTGGTTATCAATTCTTATATATACTGAGGTCTGCTTATTGTATGAATTTTCTCTCTTGGAATTCCTGATTAGTTCTGCCAGTTGCAAGGCCACTTACTACACCGTATGCACACCAGATTCGTAATAGCAGATGCGTTGGCGGAGGCAAAATTTCAGCCGGGCTTAATACGAGCATCGTATGATAAGATAATTATCATGCAGGGACTTCCGATTATGAATGAATGAAACCGGTATAGTGGATCAGAAGTATCTACCAAGTGACGGGATTTAATCTTGTGCATTATATACTTTATCAGGACGCGTAAAAACATTAGACATAGAAGACGGTATACATAATGTTCGAGATCCGTAACTCAAGATACAAAACAAGTGAAAACGTGAACGATAGCGTGGTATAAGCGAAAACATGCTAGGCTGGATAGTTTTAAATGAGAAATTCTTGTACGATAAAATAATATAACAAATGATTCAACCGCTGACGCCAATGAGAAGGAGAAAACCCAAGATCCTGGTAAAGAAGATGTAGTCCCCAATCCGTGATCTCGGAATAATACCACGCTAGCCAAAAACACAAATGCAGGGTTAGGGGTGCTTGTCCCAGGAATGCATAAACACATGCAAGTACATCAAAGTCAAAAGTCGACTTTTCTTACGAACGAACTTATCGTTGTCCGTTCAGCGCCTTCTTGACTCTTGAAACGACAGTCTCGTTACCACTGTCACCTTCGCTGTCGCTGCTCAAGCTACCTCTGCTCTCCTTTCGATAGCTCCGAGGTGGGGCGACACGTCGATCCGCGGTCTGTGGTTGTTTTCCGCGCTGCTTACCCATAACGATCTGGCCGGTTGGAACGGGAGAACTTAATCTCTTGGGTTCAAGGCCGACGCTGAGTGGGTGGTGGTACACCTTTGTTCCGAGATCACCGCGAGCGGACTCTCTGAAACGTGTGGAGACGTTGGTGCTAACACCGTCATCGGAGTCGGAGTCGGAGTCGGTGGTACAGCAGGAGCAGTCGGATGCGCAGTCGCTGTCAGAGGTGTCGGTGCTGGCAGTCTGGTAGGTACCAGCGGAGTGTTTGCGGCCGTTGCGTGTCGATGAAGAATATTGGGATTTGTGCTTGGAACCTGAGGGTCTGGTTGGGTCACCAACTGGGTATGAGTATCGTTTTGTGCCCTTAGATCCGGATGCTGCCAAGTTCTTCGCTGGGGATTTATAAGCTGGACTGGGACGAGATATGGATTCAGAGTACGCAGTGAAGGCGGCGTCGTCCTCGGCTTCGAAGGACAGGCGAGTTTCGGTTTCATCTGCGATTGTGGAGAGTTCAGGCTGGGCAGCTACTCTCTGAGAAGATTGGCGTTTTGGTGCAGCTGAACGAGAAGAGTCGGATCGCTTGGATTTCGCGGTAGACCGACGAGGGCCGACTGGGGCGGACCTTTTGGACGAGCTTTCGGTTTGCGAGTAAGTGTAGGCGTAACGAGATGATTGACGGCCAGCGCCCTTGAATGATTTCCCTCGCTTTTGAATCGGGGCTTCCGAAACGATATCAGATTCACTTATGACAGATGGAGCTTGAACAGGATAAGGATTGTAGGACCTCATGCGAGCCGGTTCCTCGTCAGCGTATGATTCGAGGTCAGGGTCGCGTTCCGTGCCACTAGGAGACCTATCGCGCTTCCTCCATCGTGAGAACATGCTAAAAGTAGACTTGATGCTTCTCTTGCTGTTATTGCGTTTCGGTTTGCCAGCCCATTTCGCCTTGGGGGTTTCGCGACCACCAGCTTGGGACTGCTTCTCGGTGTGCGTGTAGTCACTGGTGCCTTCGGTCTGGTAGGTGAGGTCGGTGACGACAGTATCCGGAGCCCGGGTGCTACCCGAGGAGATCGTCTTGCCATCTGGACCTTTGCGACGCATCACCGACGACTTGTAGTCATCCCAGTCTTCTTCTTTCCAGACAAAGCCGCCTTGTTTGAAAAAGAACCACCAGACAGAAGCAGCCATCGCGCCACCGAGGATGGCGAATATAGCGATAATGCCTTTTGAAAAGTTAGTTGGCTTGACGTAGCCGGCTCGTTTTTCGAGACTGTTATTCATCGCAGTTTCCACTGAAGTGGCCCACAGCGCATCCGCCGAGCGAGTGTAGAGATTCAGAACAACATCTTTGATCTCGGATACCGAGGGCAGCGATGCTGTTGGCGCCATTATTCGTAGTGTTCACGCAACGAGCATGCGCTCTGGTTAAGCCTAGATACTATCAGTTGTTTAAAAGGGTAGAGGTAACCTTAACAAATCTATTTCTTAGATCCAGTCGGCGCTCAGCAGCGAAACAGTCTTGTCTTGTGATGGCTGGTTCAGAAAAATGCCTACGACGGACCGGACAAGTTAGCTCAACTCCTCTCCTGCGTCGCTGGTCGGATATCTATCTGTACCAAGGCTTTCCAGATTTCGACAATATTAGCGGTCTGTGCTGGTGATAGAAGTTTCGTTACGGATCAGTTACTGAGTACAGAGTTCGTGAGTTTCGTGATGTTATGATACTATGATGTTAAAGATGAATTTCGGCAGGTGATTGTGTGAAGTTGGAGACTGCTGCGAGGCGTATGAACAGCACAAATGAAGCTGGAAAAGTGGATGTGTTGGCATTTGTTTACACAGCTGGCGTTGTCATGATGTTGGCAGAGCAACGCTTGAATCAGCACCTCTTGGCGGCATGATCAGCACAACACATTCCTCCGTTCCAACTTCCCCCACAACAACCAATCACAACCAGGTTAATCTTCTCCATGTATCATTTGGTCCCTGTCACGAATGCTCATCACATCACCACGGTACGACTCCGGCCCAAGCTGTCACCACTCGGAGTTATTCAATATATGTCCCTCGACGGCACAGCGGGCGTTATATCCCAGTTAACCTATATGTACGTTAACGTGCGTTTCTATACATTTGCCTACTGCTCACCTTAAGTACCGTGTCGCGAGATTATTGATTGGACAATCAGACGAATTGCAAGAAAACACCAGCAACGTGTTCAAACAGCTATGGTATGCTTGACTGGCGCGTCAGTAATACAAGCAGAAAGTCGCGATACATTCTTGCGAATGGCAAATCGGGATTGCAGGCCGGGATCCTACCCTGCTGCATCTCATTCAGAGCCTCAATAAGCCCTTAAAAGTTGGATTATATACCAAGCATTTTGATATCGATGCCGTGCCACCAATGTGCAACCATGGGGCTTTTCCAATGGAGTTCGCCAGGTGTTCGAACGTTCTGCCGAACTGTGCCGTCCATTTCATCCTTATTAGCCTCTATCATAGTCACTAACAGTGAACTAGGTTGGCTAGCACTCACAGTGTCGAATATGTAGCGTCCAGACGTCATGCAAGACGGGTCGAATGCAGACAAGAATGATGAGCATGACTGTAGGCGCTTGAGAATCTGTGATCAACATTCGGCGTCATTTACTATACCTGTGTCAAAGTATCGAGACGACGACCGAAGAACTTCGCAACAGATGAAAATATCAATTGAAACTGGTATATCATCGCGTGAAACCTGTCTATTTGCAGAGACAGCACACATACTCTGAAATTCGTAGTCGCTGTTAAAAAGCACTGTCTATCACAAACTCCCGGGCCTAAAAATAAGAGTGCTCCACTCGTTTTAAAAGTCTAAAGAAGAAGTAACGATACCAATCCCCAATATCATGAAGTAACAAATGTTAGTAAAAGCCCATTATTGTTGTTGTTCCTAAATACGGCAGTCAGCTAGCCATTGCGCAAGCTTCGGCGCTTAAGCTGGGCGGTCTGGTGGAGTGGGCCTGCAGCAGCCCAGCTGAGGCGGCCCAATCAGCGAAATGGCCGCGAGCCGCTTCGACACCTCCACCTGCAAGCCAAGCTCGACGCAGCCAATCAAACCCTCCACAGACCAAAGAAGGTTGTTCCTAGACGGGAAGCCCCACCGAAAACCTTCTTTCGAGTGTCTCTCATCCGTCGAGCGGTATCGTCGAATCGTTTCTCTCAATCACTGACAAGCAAGATCCTTTGGACCCAACGCTTCGGACCGGCCGGTTTTTTTTGTAAGCCCTGCCAGAAACCCTACCAGCGGTGCTTGATATCGTATGATCCAGTCATAGGACCTTGGTCTCACAAACGAAACTTCTGAGCTAAACCCCGTCTGGTACCAGCCGCGATAACTTGTTTCATGCACACGGCTCAACAACGAAAAATTTCCACATTAGGGAAACGTTCGACACAAAAATAGCAAAGCACACTCAAAAAAAAAAAGAAGGAAGAATCTATATCTGCCCTCCTGATATAGGGAAATCCTCCTGGGTTTAGTCGAAGGCAAAGGCTTGCATGAAGTGGGGAAAGTTATCGCAACGGGACTAAGCTCAGTTATAATGCGCATATGAGAAAAAAGTGACCGGGTACCTAAGACATGACTGGAGTGATAAGTATCTCTGCTATCAAGAATTAGACGGATCCGTTCACATGCATCTACCCTGGACGAACCACCATGTCCAAGCATCTAGATCAAGTTGGGAGAGCCAGGCCAGGCGTGTCAGAAAATAGTATAATACGTCTCAACCATCACCGGTTTGTCAATCTTTTAGTTTCTCTAATATATCCAGCCAGGCGTCGCATTGCAACCCTGTTTTACCTCTAGATCAACTCTTACTTTAGAGTTTGCATCTACAGTTATATTGCTTGTTTTATCTTTTAAATTCTGTCTTTAATTTTTATTTTATTTTCTCGGCTTTTGAATTGTTATCTGTTGGAGTTGCGAACTATCTTTTCACTAACGATAGTTGAACGTCTGACCGCAGGTTTCTTGTTGGAAAAAAAGGCCGGCCGACTATTGGTTCCTCTATAGAACAACTGTTCTCGGTGTTATATATGTGGATTCAAACTTCACATATACTCCAAACTTAGCCATACGTTGTCTGCTCACTTGCTTTGCATATTTACTCTGCCACTGCTGTTTTACTTGTTATATAACATTTCGTTCGATTGTTCTATTCTATTGATCAATATTCACCTCGTGGCTACGAGGTTACATCGTCGTCAAGTTGGAGTAATTAGCGTCAAGCAATCCGGCTTCCCGACGTCTGGTTTACGAGACATATTTTGCTTACATTAGTAAGTCGATTCTGGCATTTAGATACAGAGCTGGAGGGATAAATACCTCGTGCACCGACTTGGAGATATCTAGGTAAGTAACTACATCGCGTAAATAAAATCATTTCAAAGATTGAATTATAAACCAAATTAACACAGCCACAGTCTTTTCTAGATTTCTTTATACATATATCTGTAACTCTCTTCGATACGTCATATCCTCCAAGCCAAATTTCTAATGTCGTGCCTCCCACTTTCTTGCTGCGGCCGTCGAAATCGACGGGAGATGAAAATATCCGGCCCGTTAGATGGCTCCCCGCGGACTCTCCCCGCCCCGCGTCTATCACAGCTCCCTCTCGATATCGACTCCAAATCCCCTCCTATCGGTTACCCTAGCGCGGAATTCAACCCCTCCGCCGTGCGTAAACGTAACCTAAAAACCGCACCATTCCCACCACCGATCAGCGGCAGCGTTCCACCTCGAACCCCGCAAACGGCCACACTATTCGACACCGACGACCTGCGTTTCTCATACGACAAACCGTCGTCCGAGTTCTCTCCCAGCACCCCAGCAATCATAGATCTCGACACCACCCCACGGATCTATAAGCTCTTCGGGTTCATGTCTCCTCCACCCACAAAGGTAACCTTCACCCAGGCGGTCCTCGAGCCCGTGAAGAAAGAGAAACAAGGGGGCAATATGAGTCTCGTCCATCGAGTCTCCAAGCGTCTCAGTCGATGGGGTGGTAATCACAATAACAGGAACTACACCCATCTTCCAGCCGTGGAGAAGGGAAGAGAAAAACAATACCATCCAGAACCGCATCCGCCTATTCCGATCAGATTCTTGAATACACCCGTTAGTCCGTGTCCTTCGTCTCCGGCCTCACCACCGATGGGATATTCGTCGCCTCCTCCTTCGGCGATGAGTGGGATCGGACAGTGTTTGACCACTAGGACGCCGGGGGGTAGTAGGAAGCCCGTGACTATGGTGCAGCAGTTGTCGTTGACTGTACCGACGGTTATACCGAATAGGAACAGTGAGCCGACGCCTATTGAGGCTAGTCCTCTTTGCGACTCGTGGAGGCATACGACGAGTGGGATTGAAGGTATGAGTGATAAGCATCAGGCGTGGATGTTGTGAGTTGGTTGGGTTTTTATGCAGCAAAGTTAAAGGGTGGTGTTTATTTATCGGACGTTCATTACGGCTAGTTGTTAGTTTCATTTGTTCATAGAAGTACGTTCTTTAGAGCCATGGGGTTTCTTTTTGTTTTTTTCGGGTTTTTTTCTTATGGTGTTCGGGAGGTGTATTTGTTTAGTACTATCGTTCCCGGATACCCTCAGGGCAGAAGTTTTCATTCTTTCTGAAAAGGTTTTGAAGCGGGATACATCGATGTATGATTTGTTTAATCTGAGTTTTGGAGTTTTGGATATTAAATATATATATATTTGAGTCTCTTTTTAGAATAGACCGAGAAGTGTGTTATAGAAGTCAATATTGGACTTTTGTTTTATTTTATACTAGTCTTCGTGAATAAGAGATGTCAGTTCGAGACATCATTGATTTGGTTTGCATGTTTGGAGGTCGGCTCGCGATACCAGTGAGTGCGAGTTAGCTTCTAGCTTCCACCAACCGTCCGAGACCGCCATCGAGTAAAGTAAATATAACATGATTTATTACCGCATGTCATGGAGTAAAGCAGTCGCTCCTTTAAACATAAATAGAAGCTCGCAAACCCCAGAGAAAAGACAAATGATATAGAAAAACCGGCCTCAACGAAATTGCAGACACCATATCAAAGACAAGCCCCCAATATTTCCGCGTATTCCTCCTCCTCTGGTTCCAACGCCGCCAATTTTGCTGCATGGTCGGTCAGGCAATTCCACTCCCTCTGAATCCTCCAAAACTCCACCTGAGCGCCCCTTTTCTGGTACTGTCTCAACTCTGCTAGCAGTACATTCCACAAATCACAGTTGGCAACCGGTCGACCTTATGATGTCTTCCAGCCTCTGGTGGCCCAGGTTCGAACCCATTTCGTGGCACCCAAGCAGACGTACTCCGAATCCGTTGCGATGACAATCTTCTGCTGACCTTCACCCCACCAGACGCGGAATTGCAATGCAGCGATTGCGGCGCACAGTTCAGCCCGGTTAGAAGTTTGCGCGGCAGGAAGTTTTGTGGGACCGTTGTTTTCGAGACGGAACGAAACGATACCGTGCGTGTAGCCGGCGAAGGGCACGGGACCCGCGGGGCGAAAGCGAAATACGCAACCGACTGGCCGTTGCTCAGACAGGCTCCATCGGTGTAGATTAGGATGTGGTTGTTGTGTTTTGTGTGGACGAAGCGGTGGTGGACGGTGCCGAAGCGATCGAAGGTAACGCCCGGAGGGAAGAGGATCTAAGGAGCGGCCCCGGCGGGAGAAGGAGTGAACGGTTCGACTTTGGGGATTATCGACGGGTCGTCGTCTGGATACAAGTATGGATCGTCTGAAATAGGTGGAGTTGAACTCGAATAAATGATTTTGGGCTGGTATCACCGGACCCGGAATGGGACATAGGTTCAGAGTCCATCTTGTTTCGGTCGTGAGGGTAGATGGTATTCATCTGTAGCTTTCGAGGGAGATGAGGAGAGGAGAGGAGATGAGAGGAGATGAGATGGATATGGGTGTTGAAGGAAGTTGGCAATAAGTAGTCTGCCAAGCTTGTACTTGCACGCACCTGTGTTGCTTCTCAGCTGGAACCTACATCTATCTTTGAATGCCTACAGGAGGCTTTTGTACTTGATATCGCGGGCATATCTTTTTTTCCCCTTATAAGTCAAGATGCATCTATATGCATTATATGCAGCATCTTTCATCTCGTTGATGAATGCTATCAGACTGCCTTAAGTACGGAGGGAGATACTCATCTACTGTAGCCGGTGATTTCTAGTATGAATCATATTACAACACCGTCCCGTGTTGCATTGCACCATGATCACGTAGTCTTGCATAAGAATTGCTCTGGCCGTTCCAATTTATATTGATTGATTAGGATATACTACTTGGGTGTTAACTTTTATTTAATGGAATGTCTTTCCATGTTATTATTACACTTTTTCTGAGAATTGTCGACGTTTTACTCCTTATCCTCCTCCTCTCCGATCAAAATATCAATCTTGCCACTGATAGTGTTGACCGATCCGCTGCTCTTTCCAACCCCCTTGACAACCTTCCAGAATCGTCCACCAGGGCTAGACTTCTTCTTATCAACCTGGGTACCCTTGCCGGCGACGAGAATGTGTCCGCTGGTAGTCTTGAGCTTCAGATCCCCCTGCCAGTCCTCCGGGTAGGTGATTTCAACATCGCCACTAACACTGTTGTGCTTGGAGTACAAAGGACGCGGGTTGAGCTTGCTGATAAAGTTGATTTTATGCTGTCCGCTGACGCTGGAGGTCTTGAGGTATCCGATTTCCTCTTTAAGGTCGGCGGAGACGATGTCGGCGTTGATGTTGCCGCTGGTGGTTTCGAGGTCGAGGAGGTGGTTCAGGGGGAATTCTCCGTTGATGCTGCCCGAGACGGCTTTGATGCGTAGGTTTTTGATGTCGAGGGCGTTCTTGTTGGCGGCTTTGCCGTAGTTTGCGATCGAGCCGGAGACGGCGGAGATGTCGGTGGAGTTGATCTTGGTGGTGACGGTGTCTTTGATCCAGATTGGGAGGTCGATGGTGCGAACTATGAGTTCTTCGAGTTCGTAGTCCTTCGATTTCGGGAGGACGAGGAAGATCGTGGCGTTGACCGTCTGGCGGGAGATGGAGACCGGGTCCAGCTTGAAGACGATACCGTCGAAGCTCGGTTCAACGGTGATATCAGCGCGGGTCTCTGGGTCCGAGAGATCGAATTTGAAGTGGGCGGAGATATGTTCGGCCTTGTCGCAGGAGTGAACGATCAGGTTGCCAATGACGTTGGTGCGAGTTGGCAGATGGAAGGACTCCTGCTTGATCCTGAAATTTCTGAGGTCCGGTGAGAAGGTGTAGTGTTCCATGGGGATATCCATATGATGTTCCATGTCCATATCAGGCGGTGGAGCCATATGCCTCTCTGGGATTTGCATCTTGGGACCGGCCGGATGAGATCTCTGAATAGCTGGTTAGTCTTGCAAGGTTTGATGCTCAGCAGTAAACCAATACACTTACGTTGCATCCGTGACGCATAACATGGAAGACCGGCGCGAGAGTGCACCAGACCATGAACACGGCAGCGGCGGTGAAGAGAGCCCTGACTATGCGGCGCCACAAAGGACGCTTCGGCTTGGGTCGCTGGAGCTCCACGGTGTCCAGGTAGACGGTTTCCGTCTGAGGAAGCTTTTCGTCGGTGTATCTCTCCATTTGGAAGTCGATATATCAATGTTCGATCAATAAGGGATTTCGTAAGTTGTATCCGAGATATCCTTTGATGATGATGATGATGATGATAGTGGTGGTGCTGATGGAAGGTGATGAGGCAGATGAGTCGATGTGCAGAGGTTGCGTTGTTATATACGTTGGAGGGGGCGATCGGGTACGTCATAGAAATGACGCGGCCAGGCCAGTCGTCGCAATGAAGAATCCAATCTACACAATCGACATCTCCCATCCTCCGTCTTCATCCAGCCCCGTTCGATACAACTTTTCGGATTCCATTTCCCCCGCCCCGCTTCCCCATTCATTTGTGTTCGTCAGATGTTCGCGGAAGAATGCGTGTATGATTCTGGGGTCGTCGTCGTCAAGTTCGGTTTAGCGGCAGTCGGATTCTCGCGATATCGATGACAGGAAATGGCACTGAGAATGTGAAAACTTTTCGAAACACCACGAATTCATTCCGCATGCTATTGCAAACAGTCGACACTATATATCACGTCCAATGCCGAGTCTGAGGAATTTGTCGACGTGCTACACCCGAAATACCGCATGCATGTGTTGCAGGTTGTGATACAGAACTGGATTCACCCAGAACTGCCAGGACTGGCCCCGGCCCGCAGAAAGCTGCAGGGTGTCAGGCCGGTTGACGGCAGTTCCTCTGTTTGTCTCAGATACGTGCCCGCTGTCCAGCAGCAAACTGCTCTTTCAGCAGAGCCTCGGCGTCGTCTTGGCGCTTGTTTCGGGCGTTGTCTGTCGCCTCAACCGAGCTATCCTGTCTAGGAAACTACTTCGGCATCATATGCAGCTTGAATATCCAAACATATCTCCATCCAATTTCACGTCTATGCTCTCAGAAACATGGTACATATTCTGTTTCGTCCAAGATTCCTGGCATTCGAGAAGGAAAAAATTTTGTGGACCGGACTTCTCTATCAGATCATGCGATACTTACTGAGATTGCATTGACAACGTGCTGCTCGTTAGAGCTATCTTTTTGGAAGCTGACAGACAGACAGACCAGGTTCCGCAGGTCTGAAGTGATCCCAGTCTACATTACTAACTCCGTTGCTGTTTCTTGATCCTCGGAAACCGCCGCTCTCTGGGAATCAGGAATCTTCTTCCTCACTCCTTTACATTAGAATAATTCAACCTACATTCTCAGATACTAGCCATTAATGCTCGTAGCTATAAAATGCTGGCACGCTAGACGGTATCAAGACCAACGTTATTCGGAGGCTACGTCGACAGAGAACTTTTCCTCTCGCATTTCTAATCAATGCACGGCTACGAAAGCCTCATTCTCTCGGTCAGTCCAAGCGGGTAATATACCAGGCAGACAACTGAGATCCTGCAGCTTGAACCCAAGTCATGATGTACTGCACTCCACAAACATCGTAGACAATTGCAACCTGGGTTCGCAAACACACCGGTCTCGGCTCAAAGCTTGTCCGGATCTCACAGGAGGCCTTGGAAGCTTCTCACAAGAAAAAGTAACTCTTGGGAGCTTGGCTTTTTTGTTTATTTCTTTCTTCGACCTTCGACCCAATCACCAGTTCACGTTCGAGATCATGGGCTGGGAAAGTTTTGGAATATCGAAGGTTATCGCAGGGTTGCCGACCATCAATAGGAAGGGCTGATATGTTTCCCCACGTTTCTTGCCCAAAAGCGTGAACCAACGGCGACTTTTTCAATCGAACTTTCTTCGTTCCAGGGCACTTGCAGCGACCTCTACGATCCAAAAGAGTAGCTCTGCCGCTCGTCAGTGTTGTATCGAGAACGCCTCGTATGTCGACTTTCTTGGCCTTTTGACTATCAAGTGATTATGTTCTATGGCATGCTCGATTCTGAGTCTCTCATTCCTCGGTGAAAAAAGATCGATCTGTGTGAGTTAACGCCACATGTAATCGGGTGTCCAATTGGGTGTCTAAGTGGGGAACATGAAGGTAAGCTTAATTACGGAGACGCCATTTTGACTTGTGTAACTCGCATGTTAGTACAAAAAGAGCTAGAATAGAAGACCGAACAAACCATTTTCCAAGCAGGAAATATAATAAAGTAGGGGCGTGGGATGCATGATTCGATTCGGACCTGCATTTTAGCTTCCATATCGAAAGCGAAAGCGAGAAAAGAGACATCCTGGAACCGACCAATCGCCTGCTTCCATCTCCGCACGCGCAACCAGCTCCCCTGCGAACTGTCAAGACAAGACATCGAGGCCTTCAGTACCAAGACCGCTGATTCTCGTTTTTCTCTCTCGTTCATCTCCCAGTCTCTTTCATGCTTGCCATCACGTTCGAGAGCAATTGCAGTTGCCTAAACTGGCCCCATCTGCTCTTGCCCGGTTCAGTCAACTAGCGAGCCTCGTCCAATAATGCACCAACAACCCAATCCCGCATTATATTGCAGCGTTATCTGCAGATACTATCGTTGTTCGACCTGATGGGATCTTTCCCGTTCGCGTTCCCGGTCCTGCATTGGAAGTGACTTCCGGGAAGGAAAGGCAGGCGACTACGCTATACGGGTCGAGTCTCGATTCCTACCTTCTGGCGATCCTGTGCCCGTCACTGTTTTGTTTGTCTCACTTCACAGCGCCGCGGCCAGGACTACACCATGCCATTACACCGCAGGCTGTACTCACCTCCGATGGGATCATACCAAGGTCTGCCAATGCCAATTGACGAACCTTTTCTGGCTCGGTCCCATCGGCAGGTCGAAGAAGGAAGGCTGCGAGGTCGCTCGAAAAGATATATAAGATACAGCATTCCCGCCCAGAGGTTCGTTTTTTTAGTTTCTCTTTCGTAGATCAATCGCGACAGCGACTGTCCTTCTTTACCATCAAAAGAAAAGCTCACGGGGTTTCGGTCTTCTCATTTAGTATCTTTAATTCTATAATACACTAATCGTACAAGATGGTTGTGCTATCCAAGCCAATCGCGGCCGTCGCGATCTTTATCAGCGTCGTCTCCGCTCAATCCTTCCAACGTCTGGGTTCTTGCCCCGATCTCGGATGTATTCTCCCTCCGGATCAGTAAGCTCTGCTCTCAATTGAGATTACTCGGTCGTAACAAATGCTAACATTATCTCTTCTATAGGGCTGACTTCCTCGCCGGCCAGAGGTTCGATATCCGTCTCGAGATTCATGCCCCAGTCAATGGAAGCGAAGCTACCGGAAACCCCAACCCTGATGAGAACTTTGAGTTCACCATTGAGCGAGTTGGTGGCCACCGCGGTATCCTCTCGGGTTCCAAATGGTTCAAGGTTGCTGAGCCAAAGCTCGAGAAGTGGTCCTTCGGATGGTATGAGGACTATTTTGCACGAGATGCAAAGGCCCCATCCCTCGTCAACGTCGCATCCAAGGCTTACCGAAAGGTTTATCTTGACGAGGCCGGCGAGTACAAGGCAACCCTCAAGTACAATGGCAAAACCACCGTTGCTACCTGGAACGTCCGTGATCTCGAAGAGGAGAGAAAGACCAGAAACGTCCTCTTCTTCATTGGAGACGGAATGACCACCAACATGATCACTGCTGCTCGTCTCATCGGTCACAAGTCTAAGAACGGTGTCTACCAGTCCAAGATGGCCATGGACACCTTTCCCGTTCTCGGCCACGCCATGACACACTCCATTGACAGCTTTATCACAGACTCGGCCAACTCCGCTACAGCTCTGTACACCGGTCACAAGTCCACTGTCAACGCCCTTGGTGTCTACGTCGACTCCAGCCCCAACGTCTTTGACGATCCAAAGGTCGAGACGATTGCTGAGCTCTTCTGGCGTGTCTACCGCGGTCACGTTGGTATCGTCAGCACTGCTGCCGTTGCCGACGCTACCCCAGCTGCCTTGACCTCCCACACCCGTGACCGTGGTCAAGCCCCGTACTGTGTCGATTCCTTCCTCCACGGAACCCCCAACTACACCTGGGTTGACTGGAGCGGTCCTGATGTTCTCTTCGGTGGTGGTGCCGAACAATTCTACAGCCCAGCCCTCGGTGGAAAGACCTATCAAAACAAGGATTACTACCAGGAATTCGGAAAGGCTGGATACGGAGTTTACTTGAACAAGACCTCCCTCCTCAATGCCCCCAACAATGAGCGCGCCCTCGGTATCTTCTCCGTCTCCCACATGTCCAAGTGGCTCGACCGCAATGTCTACAAGGACAACCTCAAGGCCCAGGCCAACCACCCATCCGGCAACAAGGGTGACGCCGAGGACCAGCCCGGTCTTAAGGAGATGACCCTCAAGGCTATCGACATCCTCCATACCCGCTCCAAGGCCGACCCTCGTCACTCCTCCCAAGGTTGGTTCCTCATGTCCGAGGCCGCCTCCATCGACAAGATGATGCACGTCCTCGACTACGACCGTGCCCTCGGTGAGCTCCTCGAGCTCGACGACACCATCCGCGCCTCCATCGATAAGCTCAAGGAACTTGGTGAATTCTCCAACACCCTCATCGTCGTCACCGCTGACCACGGCCACGGTTTCGACGTCATGGGATCTGTTGATACCAAATACCTTCTCGCCCAGAACGAAGACCGCAAGAAGCGCTCCGCCGTCGGTGTCTACGAACAATCCGGTCTCTCCGGCTATATCAACTCCGGTGACCTTCACTACTCTGATGGATCCCACTTCCCAAGCAACTGGACCCCCCGATACGCTCTCTTCGCCGGTCTTGCCACTTCCCCGGATAAGCGTGAGAACTACAAGCTCCACGAGAGCGGCCCGCGTCTGCCGGCTGTCCCCACCCCCGGAAAGGCCAGCAGCGACTACTATGCCAACGATAAGGACTCCATCGGCGGCTTTGTCACCAACGGAACTCTCCCCACCGATCAGGCGCAGGGTGTGCATTCCCTGACTGACGTTCCCGTCTTCGCTATGGGACCTTGCCAGGAGATATTTGGCGGTGTGCAGAACAATATTGATATCTTTTTCAATATTGCCAACTGTCTCGGTCTTAGCAGGACAGCGCACGGAAAGGGTCAGGATCCTATTGGAAACTAAATTTTTTTGTAATTTTTTGTTTTATAATATGTGATGATTGACATGGTTTTGATTTTGGTGTTTGTGCACTTTCTCTCTCACTTGATTGATGAGAATGGTTGTGATCTTATACCTTCGCTTTTGCTTTTGCTTTTTTTTTTTTTGGTTGATAGGGTGGAGAGGATGCTATCTCCGCTGATGTATATATATAATATCTAACAAAATATATTCGATTACAATTTACTATTTGATTTCTAAGTGAGATTCATATTTGACAGATGAGTCGAACGTTAACGGCTCGTAAAGTCGTACAAGGATGGATTTAGATCACCTGAAATTCTGTATAGGTCTACGCAACTCGTGCGTGGACGGTACGCTGGATCGATCACGTTGGGGCACGTTGAGGTTTTAAATCGGGAACCCTCCTCGACAGCGTTCTAGCTTGGACCTCGCTTATTTCGCCGGCTCGCCCGAATACGATTCAGTTGTTTCTATAAGTTCACTGCGACGAGCAACGCGGCCCACCAGAAACGCATTCTACATAAGAAACGCAATTAAAGAAACAAGAAGCCCCGCGATCTGGAACAACTAACAATCGGTATAAGCAAATATTTCTACTCGAATGACAGCAAAACATGGGAACAATTGATCCCCGAAAGACGGTCCTGATTACCGGGTATATATTTCATCGATTCTTAACCCTTTCTTTGACTTGGAAAGTTTTAGGGTTTTCGCGAGTTTTGCAACTAACATGTGAGATTGGATTTCAGTGCTGGAGTTGGCGGTATCGGCGGATGTTTGGCCGAGGAGTTTCATCGGAAAGGTAGGCTATTTCAGTATTTTCTTGTTAGATAAAGGAGGATAGCGTGAGAGGTGTATACCGGCGATGACCTTGTAAGACCAGTATATACGGGCTGGAGGGGTCTTTTTGGAAGCCTTTATTTGGTGCAAGCGGGCCTCGGTTGCACAGAGATCGAAAGTAGAAATACAACAGCGTCAACGCAATCTCTCTTATGCTATGTTCAAGCCGTTTCTTCCGATTATAGTCGTATTAAGAGACGGTTGCATATTCTTTTAACTAGACGGGTTGGGAAGAGCGGTATTATATACAAAATTGAGAAATCTTTGCACTTGGTGAAGTGAGGCTGGGTACGAGACCAGGTCTAACATTCTTTTTATTTTTGATAGGATACCGTGTCTTCGCCACCGCTCGCCGCCAGGGACCCCTCGAGCCGTTACAAAAGCACGGCATCGAACTGCTTTCTCTGGATGTCACGAAGCTCGAATCTATCGCTGAGTGTAAACGACAAGTTGAGGCGTTGACGGGTGGTAGATTGGATGTTTTGGTGAATAACGCGTGCGTATAACATACTCCCCATGCATCCATCTACGTCATTCGCATCACAATACCCAGTAAGATAAAATAACTAACTGACTACCTATAAATTGGTTGTTTTTGTTGTTTTTTAAACAGAGGAAGAAACTACACCATGCCAGCCCTTGACCTGGATATCGCCGAAGTGAGGGATATGTTTGAAATCAACGTTTACGGGGTGATGATTACCACGCAGGCCTTCGCGCCGTTGTTGATTAAAACTCAGGGGAAAATTGTGATGATTGGGAGTTTGGCCGGGGTCATGCCGTACGCTTTCGGGAGCGCGTACGGGGCTTCGAAGGCGGCGTTGCACGCTTATACTAATACGTTGAGGGTTGAGATGAAGGCTTTTGGGGTGGAGGTCATCAATGTATTTTTGGATTCTCTTTCTCTCTCTCTCATATACACACACACTCTCTCTATCCTACACATACTCTCTTTCTATGCCTTTTATTAGAGAGGGTAAGGTGGTTTTCTAATATGCTTGGTGGATAGGTTATTACCGGGGGTGTGGCGTCGCAATTGGCGAGGGTGGATAGACAGTTACCTGCTGGTTCGTATACCTTTCTCTCACCGAAAATACAGATAAGTTGAAGTTATGGAGGTGTGAGAGTGATGGAAAGATATTTGCTAATATGTAAGATCTGGGTGGGTATAAACAGATTCATATTACCTCCCCATCAAAGAATTCTTTGCCAAGAGGGTCGGATACTCGCAGCGTATGTAGCCCATTTACTCACTTGGTACCGATGGATAGAGTATTAATAGGCGAAACGGAACAGAAAATTCGATACCGCCGGAACAATATGCGAGAAATGTTGTGGCGCAGGTGGTGAAGACGCGGACGAGTCCGTGGATTTATGAGGGGTATTTCGCTTGGAGGTGTTGGGTTTTGGATACGTTTTTTCCGAAGTGGATATTCGTGAGTTTAATCCTTTTTATTATTAAATTTGAGCTTTCAGGGGTAATTAAGCTAATTGGGTACATTGTAGGATTCATTCATGATGAAGTCTTTTGGAATTACAAAGTTGAAGAAGATGTGGGAGGATACAGGGAAGCGGGCGTGAAGGAAATACAGTGTTGATTCAACATTTCGTGTATGTATGTTCTGTCGGGTGAATAGGACAGAAGGAAACATACATACATCATCAACAGTTGTCTCTTTTTCATAAAAGGTTCGTAACAGGGCGTCACGGGTCGTAGCGGTTCATGAGAGTACGTAATAGGGCGTAAAATGCCACGAGACAAGTAAAACACATTAATAAAAAAACAAAGAAAGTCCATCAGATAAAGAAAGGAAAAGGCTATGGTAATAAAATTCCGAAAATCATACTTAGTAAGAAGAGTGCGAGCGCCCAATACCAGATCGATGAGCCCTGGAAGATCCGACACCCCCCATACTCCCAGCATACTGACTACTACTGCCACTGGGGGAAAGCATACCCTCATGATCGAGGAACGGATTGGCCGATTGTCGGTTCACACCGCTACTTTGGATAGAAGGAGTCGTATTTGTGTGGAGATCGTGCTTGGCTTCCTCGGGAATGTACTCTTCGAAAAGATGTTCGCAGTGGTTGACCACGTACGAGATAGTGTCCTGGTAGTGCGTTTCCAAAAAGGAGATGACACGTGCGGAGAGGAGGTCTGCCGGGGAGATCTCGACGCGGTAGCGCATGATGTTTCTTACGTGGAGGGTGCGCATGAATTCTGGAAGGACGGCTTTACGGGTATTTAAGAGGCTGCTGTGGCGGATGCAGAGCCACATTAGGAGACGCTTTGTGATGACGCTGAGGTGGTCTGTGGTTTCCGGGTCGCGAGGGTGGAAGATTTGGGAGATGTGGGTTGGAGGGGTGGTGTAGTAGGTGAAGAGGAGGTTGATGGCTAAAGTGGTGGCGGAGATTTGGTCGTGCATGGGCCCAGCTAGGTAAGGGTATTTGGAGATTGTGATGAGGTATTCGGTGTGCGGGTCCTCCCAGTTACGGTCGAGGTAGGTGTCGAGCGGGGAGAGTTTGGGGTTGTACATTGTGTGTTTGGATTTGGAGTTGGAGATGAGAGCTCTGAAGACTAGTTTGGTGGTTATGAGGAAGCGGATGTCTGGGGTGGGGAAGAGAGTGTGGTAGAGTTCCGTTTGCTCGGCCGGGGTGAGGGAGGTGTCGGCGGTAGTGTGCTCTTGGGTCCAGTGGGGGGACCTGTTCTTTTTCTCTTGGGCTGTGATGAGACCGGTTCGCTGGCTGCGGGGGGTGAAGCCTCCCGAGTAAGAATCCGAGACGGAAAAGTGATCCCACCATGGTTTGGTGTGCGGGTTGGGGATGTACTCTTCGTGGTACTCGATCCACCACAGCTCTGTGGTCTCTTGGTAGCGATTTTTGAGGGCGTCTATAGTTTTGTCTTGGATTTCGTCGAAGGGGTAGTCGACACGGCATCCCAGATTCTTAAGACACCAGCTGTGGTAGTGTGGTGGGTAGAGGAGGTGAGTGCGCCAGAGTAGTTCGATGGCAATTGTGGGAAGAAGTGGCTTGGTGGGATATTTGGCCTTCAATTTCATAAACTTCTCGTACTTGATACCCGAGCCTCGAGGGAGAGGGTTCTGAGGGGGGAATTCGATCTTTGTAAGTGACGTGAATGATTTGAACTTGTGAAGAGCCCTCGGAACTCGACTCTGAGAAGATTGCACTTCTATATCGCTACCTTTGGCGGACTCGTAAAGCTTTTGGATATCGACAGCGAAATCACGAAGATTCGCAATGGAAGCTGAAAAGTCGACTGAGGAGATGTGGTTGAGTGACTTTCTGTAGCGAGATACGAGGTTCTCCCAGAAGGTACCGTATTCGGCTTCCATAATCCGAGGATGCAGATTCGTTGACGGTAGGTTCTTGTCAATAACTCGGACTTGGATGAGGAGTTCTTCCCAATCGTCTTCTGTGCCGGTGTTTTGCTTGAGCAGCTCCATCAATTCCGCCCAGCCGTTGCCATCGATGGACTGTCGGATCACTGTATCGATGGCATACTTTCCAAGATGCGGTCCGAGAGTGTTCGCACCGAGAAGTTCGGGGAATGTACGGTGCTTCCCGTCTGGAGTGCGAAAGTTATCGAGTGCTTTGTAGAGACATACCAGGTCGTCACGGAGGTACATCCACTTGAGGGTGAGCAGACTGTTAAAGCAGCCGCAGTGTCGGCAGAGGACCCTCTCGCCTTCGAGGAACGAAAACCACGTTTCGCCTCGGTCCTTGGTGAAATAGAGATTGCGGTTGCAACGGGTGCAAAGCATTCGCTCCGGAATCTCATCGAGTAGGTGGGTGTGGCTGTCCGAGATGGGCGAGCCCTCGGGCCAATGAAGATAGTCGGCTGCAGGATAGCGGCCGTTGAGAGGCTCAAAGTCAAAGTTCTTTGGTTTGTACGGTCCGTCTAGCTTGGGTGCAAGATTGGGCATGGTACGATGCTTCCTCTGAGCGTCTCGTAAAGTTCTGCTGGGCTTTTGCTTGGCAGTGTAGCTCTCAAGCAGACGACCTAAGTGGAATGGGAGATGCGATATGGGAGAAGGGTTCTCGAATCGAACGGCACCGTGGAGTCGGTTGACTATTCTGGTGATATCATCCATATAACTGCTTGGTGAGAGCATGTGGCAGTATTGAAGGATGGCGAGGTCACTGTCACCGTTAATATATGTTTAATATATGTTTAATAATGTTGAATACAACAAGGATATTTGAAGCTTACACATATGGCAAAGGCATCAGTTCTATTGCTCTCTTGAGATTTGAAATCGTATTTCCAGATCTGAGAAAGTAATCCAGCTGCATCTGCTGCATTTGAAGATGAACCCCATATTTGGCTTCGGTATATCTGATGACATGGGTGAGCAATCGACGCTCACTGCGCTCGGAGGCGGCGAGTATCAGATTGTTTTCGTTATTTGTGAACCAAGCACGCTCGAAGGTGAGAGGAGCCCGTTTGGCAACATTATCTAGAGCTGGCGAGAGGTGCTGCAGGATCATATCACAGTGTTCCTAATGGAATTAGTATAATAATACATATATTATTGTATTGGTGAAAAGCTATTTTGATACTCACTCGAACTGCTTTGACATCGAATCGAATCGGCTGGCCTGGATGATACTTGAAGCCGGCATCGCTCACAAAAGGGAAACTAGTGAGTTCCTGCTGGATCTCGGGAGATGATTCTCTGTGGAGGAATTGTAAATGCATCATTTCGATAATGAAATTAATTAAAGATGGGAATGTAATAGGGAATGAAGAAAGGGACGACGTTAAGAAGGAAGGTTGATGAACGCTTGCTGAGTGGACGATGGGAGATGGTGTTTGATGGATGACAGAGTGGTGTAGTTATATTCCACTGTCGATACACACAAAACAACAAAGCCAACCAGTGTACAGGCCCAACTGTGTGCAGTCTTGTCACCAGGCTGTGTGGGTATATAAACATAACTCTTCCATTAAATTCGTAAAACAGGATATCGGTAAAAGGCAATCAATGCTATCGACTGAGAAGCGAAAAAGTACCAAACAAGTCCTGCTATCTTACATATACATGCACATAAGAATAATAATAAAAATCCATACCCAAGAATAAACCGAAAGAAAAAAGTCCAAAATGGCTCCCAGACCCAAAACCAATCCAATGAAACTCGTCGCAATGATGAACACCGTGAAAATACCGTTACTGAAAAATAATATGTTATTTTCAAAGTCTCCCAGTCTATTTCTTATCTCATCTTCCTAACTAGCGTCTTCATCGCGACTCTGAATTGCGGCATCACACTCTTCAAAAACACTAGCAAGGCGAACCAGAAAGCGAACAGGGTCTCCTTCTTGGTCAGGGTGTCGAGATGCTTGAGAATGGTACCGCAGACCAGCACCCGCATCGACTTTTTCCCGCTCTCGCGCATACCCCTCTTCATGTGTCGGGCGAGGAACACTCGTGCGTACACGCGGAGGGGCTTCATAACGCGCGAAAAGATCCATGGGACGATAAAGGCCGTGAGTATGTATTTCCCAGCGGTTCCCTAGTCGCACCACCCCGTTAGCAGAAGTAAAAAAAACAGGTATTCCCCAAATGTTCTAGGCGGTCTGAATGTCATGCGAGACGAAAAGTAAAGGGTATAGTGTGCGCAGGTGGCTGAAGAAGACTTACGAAGACCTGACCGTTCCCGGCTCTTCCTTTGCCCTTCTTGTTCCCGCCAATGCCGAACTCTCGCAGAAGACCCGCAACTTCGTCCATGGTGATTGGTGATTTTCGGATACGATGATGCCTGTTCGTGCAGGTTATTGTTTTTTTGTTTTTTTTGCGAAGGATAAGTGCGAGACGGGAGTGTGAGTGTCCTCGCGACCACCTAAATGCGCGCGAAATTGACTTGTTGTGTTTTGTTGGAAATGCGCCGCTCGGTGTCGGCAGGACGAATGTATCTCGAATCGCGCGATACGTGTGCGATAGTGCGCCGTGGGGTAGATGTGACCGGGTGAGGTTCAAGCGGAGTGGTGATGATAACAGAATCAGAATCAGAAGAGGAGAAGTGTCAGCGAGGTGCGAATAGCCGCAGCCTCGGTCTTGGCCTTGGCTTCGTGATTCTCTTAATAAGGAATTCCTCGCGCTCGCCGAAAAGGGGAGGCTGGTGACAACACATCAATCCGCACTGATTGGTGTTTACGGAGGGCACTCGAAGAAGCTGAGAATTAATGAAGGCATTCCGAACTGATACTACCGTGAATGTAGAAGATAATCTGCGACGAGGTCCAGAATGTTTCTTACAAGGGAATATATCTCTGTTTTATAAAACCGTTAACGCATGTAATATAATGGCCGTTCCAGGGAGCATTCCATAAGAACAATACTATTCCAGTTGCCAAGATGTTGAATATATCTACTATTGGATACCAATTGGACGGGTATAATATATATTATACTCCAAAAACAAGAATATCGTCGACCGCTTCCCGTCGAGGTTGCTATCCGTCGGCTCTTTCCGCGTCGATGCCGCTGCATCACCATGACGTCTGTGCGGCCGTTAATCTGTTGTATAAATTGCGTTGTCGACGTCAGCAGCGAAGTTAAGATCAATCCCGAGATATGATTCTCACCAGGACCATTCGAATTCTATCAAGAACGCATCTCGCAAGATCGAAGCAATTCACCTGTTCCGTCTCACAAATAACTATCATAAGATCAATTCATCAAACGTTAACTCGACCCATCATGTCTTCTGACAGCAAGCAAGGGTTTGGCGGTGGAATTCCACCTCATAAGCAGGAGCTCCCTGGGTATTTCACTTGAAAGCACATTGGCCTGATTGAGAGCATTTACTAATGTTCTATAAATCATTCTAGGAGCCAGAAGGATATGCCTCGTATGCAGATAGTCCTCCCGTAATCTTGATCGAGTGCAATGTTGATATCATCTAGACCCCCAGCCTGAGGTCAGCCGCCTCGAAGGACCCGGTGGCAAGCTTTACGAGTATTGGGTATGTCCACTGAACTTATATCAAACAAAACCGATATCTGACTCGAATGCAGGGCGTCGGCAAGCTTGGCGGCAAGAAAGCCCTGATCACTGGCGGCGAGTTAGTTCTTCCATTTTGGAC
Source organism: Orbilia quercus (assembly GCA_036971405.1). NCBI lineage: Eukaryota > Fungi > Ascomycota > Orbiliomycetes > Orbiliales > Orbiliaceae > Orbilia > Orbilia quercus. The sequence goes on along the minus strand of JAJTUE010000003.1, from coordinate 554,648 downwards.
CCTCTAAACAAAATCATATTCTGATTATATATATCAAGTTCCGGCATCGGCCGTTCCGTCGCGGTTCTCATGGCCCGCGAAGGCGCCGATGTGAGCATCGTCTACCTCTCCGAAGAAAAGCAAGACGCGGAAGAAACCAAAACCCTCGTTGAGAAGGAAAAACGCAAATGCCTGCTCATCCCGTTCGACCTCACGAATTGGAAGGATTGTAAAAGGATCGTGGATAAGCACGTCGAAGAGTACGGCAAGATTGATATCTTGGTAAACAACGCCGGGAAGCAAGTCATGCAGGAGAATTTCGAAGAAATCGATCTCGGTGGGTTTGAAACTTTCTCTACTAGACTGTAGGAACGCTAATAGTGAACTAGACGACGTCGAATCGACCTTCCAGTCGAATATTCTGCAAATGTTTGCGATTACTAAATACGCCCTACCGCATATGAAAAAAGGATCGAGGTAACTTATAGGAATTTCCAGTCAAGTGGCTATCTACTAACGTCGTTTAGCATCATCAACTCGACTTCTGTTGTTACTTTCCGCGGGACGGCTAATATGGTACGAACTCCCAATAATTGTATATCGATCAGGGAACTAATTTCGGCGAAAAGGTCGATTATGCTTCAACCAAAGGCGCGATTGTTGGGTTTACGTGAGCAAACATGATTCCTTATACTCAAAATGTACCAGGCTGACATTTATCAAGCCGCTCGTTGTCAAAGAATCTGGTTAAAAAGGGAATCGTAAGTTTTTCTGTACACCCATAGTTTAGAGAGTTGCTCACACAGATAATATAATAGAGAGTCAACGCTGTAGCGTAAGTCGACCGTCGAGAAACCAACTTTCATAAACCAGCTAATCCGATATATAGTCCCGGCCCCGTCCACACCCCGCTCCAACCAGCAAGTCGACCGGCAGAGCAAATGGAAGGTTTCGGCGAAGGCTCGCAGATCGGACGTCCAGGTCAGCCGAGCGAGGTCGCTCCCAGGTACGCATCTATCTTCTCAAACTCACCCCGTTCGAAACGATTTAACGAATAATCGTGCGTTTTAGCTATGTATTCCTCGCCAGCAACGAAGCCGAGTTGTACCGTAAGTAATCTAACCACTTAAAAGTCGGAGAGATAAAGCGGAAATCTACAATAAGATGGAATACTAACTAACTTTTGCGGAAACTAGACGGACAAATCCTCCATCCGTACGCCTTGGGTAAGTCTCCCACCAAACTTTTACGAAATAGACTATACTGACAGCTGTGGACAGGTGATTAAGCTAAGCTCAAGCTGCCGAATCGGTACGGACATCGTGCCTCCGGTTGAAACACCCCCACGTTAATTCATTCGATCGTAGTGCATGCCCACTTTTGAAACTTACTCTGAGGATTACTCGAATTCTTCTGTTTCTGTTTCTGTCGATATAAGGAAAAATCAAAAGGTTGACTGCACTGTTACAAAATCACGGGATAATCAAAATACATTGAAGTTACGCATGTATGTTCCTTCCTATACTTTCTGGGGGTAGTCAATTAATTCAAGTTATCAAAAAAAAAAAAAAAAAATTTCGCATTGAAAAAACTATATTCTGGAAACAATAAAACGATATGATACGATATAATTCCGTGGAGGGCAGAACGTCAACGTTATCCCAACTGCCGTATTCCCACGCCGAAAAGCTTCGGCGCTATGATAGAATCGCATATTTGTGCATGCTAATTTACAGATACGCGTATACAGAGAGGTGGAGATATTCGCCCAGCAAGCCGAATATTATGAACCCCACCATCCTGAAACACCTGCTAATCCCTCCAGTACGTTAATTGTGCATGTAGACATGGGCAATGACTCGTGACAAGTCCCTTTTTCAAAAAAACAAAAGCTGGAGAATATACCGTATCTTCACTATATCAATTATCAACATTGATATTAAGTTTATATTAAGACTGGTGGAATTGCAATTCAAGTTGGATATTACAGCGTAAAACAAGGTTACCAAGATTTTGAGCTTGCGTAACCACGTCTGGGATCAAGGTGCTTGTTTCCAGTGTTTTAACTGGTTTGTTAGATTGCTGCATGCTGTTCAGTTAGTTTAAACAGACGGCCGGTCCGGGTAACTGGCGACGAATCGATAAATGTAAGGTAATGAATGGCAAGTTTCGGATTTTTTGTGTGCCTGTGATATACTTTAAATTCATGGAGTACTAAAAACGAAGTTGGTTCTGTTTCCTCTGATCATAATACCCAGTTAAGTTTGCCATGGGAGATTTCAATTCGCACCATGCATATGTGTGATCAATCCGATATATTGTGCAGTGCGGGAAAATTCGAAAAAGAATTCAGCCCCGCCAAGGATATCTCTCGTTGAATTAAGAAAAACGCAAAAACCGGATTTTTGGAGAAAGAGAAATAAACGCGAGTGTATAGTTTCGGAATCGGATGAAAAATAATACGTTGGTGTAATATATTGCGAAGTATTCAAAATTGGGAAATTTTCACCGACGCTGTAAATGCGTCGGGACGAACGAACCGAAGAATAAGAAAACTTTTTCAGGTACGAAACCAGAAGAAACCACATGCGCTGGTCGGTTGGATGTAAACGGAAATATTGAAAAAAAAAACCCCCCCGACAGCCCGGTATTATATCATATCTTGATCGCGGTATATGCGCCATAGATGGAATACAGATTTGTTAAGAAAACCCTAGCTGGTCTCGAACCAGACAAGGCACAGACAATTGAAACAGAAAACCCCGAGGAGTTTACCGTGTTTTTGTGTTACTTGGCAGTTAATTCCTAGCTTTTCAGAAGTAGGTTATGAATTACCTTGGCGGTTAATTCTTTTGATTACGGTTTTTGCGTGGCGGTGGGTTATCGATCACGAGTGCTATAGGTGAGCTGGTTTCGAACTGCACCCTGCGGCACGCCAAAAAATTTTTAAATTTTTTTTTGGATATTTACCCGGCGTTGAATCGAATCTACCATGCTCCCCATTGACACCTACAGGTTAGCTACCCCAGCTTGCTGTTTAGGGCGTTAAGAAATGGATTCTAGAACGAAGAATCAGGTACCCGTGGGGAGTGTCAGATATCCCTGTATTTTCGACGCATGATTAGGTGCATTCGATCGTGGCTGGTATATGGGCTTATCGGACCGAGATTGAAGGAAAAAAAGATATCTTGAATTTCTTGGCTTGTATGCTTGTATCGATTCTCCGATCCAAGGATTTGCTAGATTGTATTCTATCTGTCAGGCGCTTGCGCCTCTACAACGCTTTCAACGAGATAATATTTCCATTCCGTGATTTTATACCAATTATATAAGAACAAGTATACCAACCGATAATTCTACCCTGGTAAGAGAACTAGAAACCGCTCGTTGCTCTAGAACCGTTTCGTACATGCATGAATTCTTTTTCGTGATCGGGGTTTTTTATCTTTATTTTTATTTTGGTAATGTACCTCGTGTACTCCCAAACCGCATCCATCCAGCTGAACTCCGGATAAAATAAACAAAATTTGAAAGCACCAAGATAGCAAAGGTAAGCAAAGTAACAGCGACCCCACCCGTCTTAACAGAATATCAAAAAAATGATAAGAAAACCAAAAAAAGAGAATATCGCGATATGTGAGAGAAATGGTACAATCGATTATAAGATTTAATGTGTATAATTTTCGTAGATCGTGAAGTAAATTAGCGTAAAAGGTGATTTACGAGTTCCAACCGAACGGCACGGCGACGAACGAGCGTTCGGGGATTTCTGCGCGTTTTCCGTTCGGGTGGGCGGCTTTGTAGGCGTCGATTTCTTCTTTTGTGCATTTTTCTCGTTCGAGGCGCATTTTTGTGATCATTTTTATTTCGGGGCTGAAAAAGAACAATTACAATTAGTTCATTTCTGTAGTTTGTTTGATTGGAACAAGCCATGGGGATCAGACGTACCAGTAATTGTAGATTTCTTTCCGTTGTTCCTCGTTATCCCATACGCCGCTGGGTAGTCTGGCGCCACCCCATCCGAGATGGTACCCGAGCGGGGCTTTATGCCATACCTGCTCGACGCTGAAGGCTGATTCTTCGGTTGGAGTGGCCATGTTAGCTCCGGGGAGGAGACCGATACGGTTGATGAGCCAGAGGTCTTCGAGTTCGGTATTCGGAAGGCGTTCTTGGAACTGGAGGACTTGTCTGATTTTGCTGATTTTGCGGAGGGAAAGACCGCCGTTGCCGCCGAATTTGTCGCCCAGGTTCCTACAATACAATTAGTTCTAGTTTTCGAAAGAAATGGTAAATTAGTGAAGACATACCAAGGAGCGCCGACCCAGTCGTATTCGAGCCATTCGTTGATGGAGGATTCGCTGTTGGCGCAGAGAATGCTGTCGGTTTGAAAGACGAGGAGGTGCTCGACGCCGCGGGCGCCGCCGAGGACTTCGTCGTAGAACCAGAGGGTGGTGAAGGTCTTTGAGGTTTCTTCCTGGCCGCCGACGGAGAGGTTTGCCGGGAGGAGACGGAGATCGAGTTTGCCGTTGCGTTCGTGCATCTGGACGGGGAGGGAGGCGTTGAGATGGGTGATTGAGTCGTTGGAGCCGAGGAAGAGGAAACGCCAATCGGGAGGGACGATAGTGATCATGTGGAGGAGGAGAGGTGCGAGGTGGCCGAGAGGGCGGGTTTCGATGAGGAGGGCGAGTTTTGTTTCATTGTAGGGGGACGGCGGGGGACGGTTTGGGTGGTAGTTGACGGAGACTTTGGGGAGGGCGGCTTTGACGGTTTCGTGGGTAGGACCGAAGAGCCACATCGTCCATCTAGATATTTATTAGCATGGTATCCGATCGATATAAGAAGATAGGGACATACACTAGGAATAAACTGAGAGGGAGGAGGAGGACGAATTTGCGGTTGCGGGGGTTGACGGAGTAGTATTGGGTGGCAGCGTATGTGTACGCATTGTCGAGCTTCATTTTGGCGATGTTGCGATTCGCAGTACAACAGGTCGACGGAGTGGATGTCGATATATATATTCAAAAGTATATATGTGTGTGTGTGTGTACACGGAGGAACGGGGAGAGGTCCGGAAATAGTCGAGAGCCGTCCAATGGATCAGGAGGATAAAGAGAGACGGAGACGAGGGTGAGAAGAACCGGGTAAGAGAGCAAAATATATTAAATTTGAAGCGTCCGGCGCTAATGAGCGAAAGAGCTAGTTCGGACCCACAGCAACGATAACCACCGGAGGTTCGAGGAGGTTCAAAAGAGGTTCAAAAAGAGAGGAGGTTACGCAAGTCAGCTAGGACGAACGAACGAGGTGGCAGTTATAAGCTGAGAGAGAGAAAGGAAGATCGAGATTGGCAAACGAGGTTGTATGTACAATAAAGGGGTGGACAGAATTAAATTAATATTTCCTTGCTGGGCTGGAATTGAATTAGCATTCAGAGTTTGTATATTTATACTTTGCATTTCTCGTAGACTTCATTCATTCCTGAGAAATAGAATAATATAATAAAAAGTATGTATTTCAGTCCGCTCCAGAAAGGCTGAAGCCAAGACGGACCGTCGCGCGACCAACACAAATCTCTCCGAACGCAGCTGGAATCAACGTGTCCCGATCGAGACTAGACCGGGTTGGGTTCTCCGGGGATGTGTTGTCTTTGTGTTGCGCTGAAACATCTCCAAAACTTCGAAACTTCAAAACTTCAATTCAATTCAATTCAATTATATTTTTATTTATATTTACTTGATTCGGCTCTGTTTGAATCTGCTACTTTCTCATATTCGACAAGGGCCCCTTCAGCGACATGATGCTGATCACCTCGTACAGCACGTCCGCCGCCGCCATCGTCGTCAGCTCCGCGTTCGTATCGTACGCCGGTGCGACCTCCACTATATCCGCCCCCACGAAGTTCAAGTCCTTCAACCCCCGGATTATCGTTCTTAGCTCGCGCGTCGACCAGCCGCCTGTTTCGGGTGTACCTATTCCATTTCGTCAATGAATTATATTTGATGACACAATATATGCAATATAAGTGAGTAGATGAATGAGCTTACCAGTCGCAGGAGCGAACGCCGGATCTAAGGTATCAATATCAATACTCAAATACACCGGCCTCTCCGTCCCGATCCTCTCTACCACCCGCTTGATTATCCCCTCCACGCCAATCGTATCGATCTCCCTCGCCTCCACGATCTGGAACCCGATGTACCGGTCGTTCGTGTAGTCCGACGGCCCAGATAACGTCGTCCGGATCCCCACATGGATATTACTGTCGTTCGCCAGCAGACCTTCCAGTGAAGCGTGGTAGAAATACGTGCCGTGGTTTATTGACGCCGCTTCGGACGGGGAGCCCCCGAAGACCTTTGGTTTCCACGTGTCTCTTTATATTACCTTACCGTTAGTAGAAGTTTTTTTGGTATATCTATCAGGGACTTGGGATATTACAGATGTGAGTCGAAATGTATAACCGATATGGGACCGTATGCCTTTTTAACACTGTTCAAATTTAGTATATTCCATTCATTCGATTGATTGAGGTGAATTGTGTACCTTCGTAAAATCGGCAGCACAATAGTATGATCCCCTCCCAGCGTAATAATCCTCGGCAATGTCCTGCCCCCCAACGCCGGTCCCTTCTCCTCCGCTGACGTGAACGGTTTCCTGCTCAATAACGCATAATGGCCCTTTTCAATCTGCTCGATCGCGTACACGTTGTCGTATCTATTATACCAAATTAGTTATATATTTCGCTAGTATGTTGCGCTAGTTTTGTGAGGGTAACGACGTACGAAGTAACGGGTATATCGCCGCAATCCAGCAATCTCAATTCCCCGCTGAACGGATTGGCGTCTAGAGGAACATTATATCCGCCGTATAAATTCTATCGTTCATAAATATCAATCATCCATCTACTCAACTGTCCTATAAATATACGAAAGTTATACATACCAATCGTTTAGAACCCTGCCGGATCCCACTGGGTCCGAACCGCGCACCGGGCCGATAACTCGTCCCTGTATCGAACGGTGCACCCAAAAACGCTATATCGAACGCTTCCTCGTCCGAAGCTAAGCACGGCCAGTAGGGTATTCTTCCAAATGTGGATATTCCCGAAAACACACTGTCAGCTTGGGTGCCACCATCCCCGGGGAGGCGGTTATACCAGAGCCGTTTGTGGGGGCCTTGGGAGGAGAGGTGGACTTGTTCGCCGTGGAAGTCGTGGGCGAGAATTGATGGGAGGAATAATATCGATAGTAGAGAACGCATTTTTAGGTATAGTTGTAATTGGATTATCGAATTATGTATCGATATCGATATATTTAGTACAGAGTGAATTCGAAAGAGACGTCTTTCCAATTCTTCGATCTCGAGTTCAAGTGCGGAGCTGATTTCACAGGCTTAAATACTCTCCAATGACGTTGGTCCAGCTAGCTCCATCGTGCATCTAGAAGAAACTCCGTCTCGATACCTATTTGCATCGAACCTGCATATCTATAGCTCATCGACTCGAGATAGCTGTGACCAATAGACTTCCCAATCGAGTATCAGCATCTGCCATTATAATTATCAATCGATACGGACACTAAGATTATAAGACTCAGAATCTTCCTTCGATTACAATTGACAGATGCGAATGGCCACCCCACGGAGCTAGCTCGCTGGCTAGTATGTTAGCGTGCGCTTCAACCGACGTTCCACCGCATATCCTGGCGTTCGATTCGTCAACTGTCGACCGTTTTCATGCGAGATAACAGATAGTTTGAGCTTTTTCCTGGTTTTTTTTTGTATATAACCCCGGACGGAGTAGAAAGGTGTCTTGGCCTGCTTGTAGTTTTTTGGGGTTTAAGTTTTTGTCGCTGTTACCTAATTGCCTCTGTTACGACAATGCAACGACAATGAATAGGAATTTCACGACAATTGTTAAGACATCACGACAATTGACGACAATAAATAGGAGTTTTGCGACAATAAATAGGAATTTTACGACAATAAATAGGAATTTTACGACAATTGATCGTAAAGACGTAAGATTTGTTTGTTAAGAACTCTCCGGGGATCTTCCGACCAAATACATCATGTTCCTTCTAATTTTAAAATATGGTTTTTTCCTCGGCCATCCGCGAATTGATATCGGCCCAATGTCGACTCGACAAAATACCACTTGGGCCAACGCATCGTGCATGCACAACCGGCGTGGGTATATCGAATCCACTGAGAAGTGCAGATAGGCGATCACGAACCGCCATTGGATGGATCACAACATTGGGTTTGATAGTTTGTATGATCTATTCCATTCAATCGAATCAGATCCGCGACCGTTGATGCCGATAACACAAAAAACACTACAATGTAATATAAACCACATCTTTCATTCGATCGTTTGAATTGCAGCTCATTAGTATACATCCCAGTCCAGCTCAAAACCCGATATTGACACTCATTTACGTAAGTAAGTCTTCTCATCCTACCGACCTAGGTCTAGCCTCTCCGATCTCTGTCCTCTCCGCGTCATCCAACCGGTTCAGGGCGTCGACCACCTGCGCATCCCAGTCGGAGAAATAGACCAACATCCACTCGCCAATTCCGACGGCGTAGAGCGCCAAGCACTGTCAATTTTAACATCCGGGTTATTGTCGTTAGCATCTAGCCGCTAGGAGTAGTATTCGTGGGGGTATTTATAATTTTCAAAGAAAAATTCTTACCTGTCCGACCCAGAGGCCCGCCAGTCCCCAGCCGTGGTATGCGAGATAAATTCCCAGCGGGAGAGCGACTGTACACCATATTAGCCATTTCTCTACTCCCTTCTTCTCTCGATTCTCGTGATACATGTACAATACTTCCGTGACGAGATTGTATGCTACTCACCAACGTAGTAAGAAACAACATTAACCCCAGCCCCGACATGCTGTCTCCCCATCCCTCTCAAACTACCCCCACAGCTCCCGTTCAACCCGTCCGCGATCTGAAAGAGGGCAACGTACGGCATTACCTCAGCGGTAAGTCTGACCACATCCTCATCATCATCGTTGAACAGTCTCGCGTAGAAATCCTTAACACTCATCAGCGCTGTAAGAACAACCGTACCAGCAAACACCGATACCCAAGCCGCCATATTCGCCGCCTTCGCCGCCGCCTTCGCGTCCCGTGCACCGAGTAAATTCCCCACCCTCGTTGACGCCGCGACGCCGATACCAAACGGTATAGTGTTGAGCACTTGATCCGTCGTCATGATCACTGCTTGAGCAGCTAACGGGATTCGACCCAGTCGACCCGCTACTATGGCGACTATTTCGAACGCCCACCATTCCGTGCCCACCATTATGGTACCTAATAACGCGAGACGCAGGAAGGTGGGCATGTTGGTCAGACAGGCGGTGGACCAGCCGCCCCAGCTTGCGTGGCCGGCGATGTGTTTGGAGTATAATGCTAGCAAGAAGAACGAGAGCCAGTAGGTTATCGAGGTTGCTATCGGGGCACCGATCAGGCCGAGGTTGCAGGGGTATATTAGGAAGTAGTTTAGGAGAATGTTGAGGGGTGAGGTTATGAGGAGGACGTAGGTGCCCGCGCGCATTATTCCTACATTCCGTTAGTTTCTATTTCCTCGAAGCAGGATATTATACTTTACTGTAACAAGACTGTATTCAACCATATCTTCAAAAACAGTAAAATTTGAATATAGAATCAATTGGAAATTTAAGGATGAATATACCTTGCGCCTGTAAATACTTCTTCAAACTCTCAAAATAAACGTACCCCAACCCTCCGGGAATCAACCAACGTAAAAATACCTGCCCGTCACGCACAATATACTCCTCCTGTCCCAACATCTTAAACACCGGCCCGCTAAACCACCACAATCCAGCAACGGGAACATACATCGCCCCCAAAACAACGAATGCTCGCTGCAGGAGTACACCCAGATCAGTCCGATTCTTCGATCCCGTGAACGAAGAAGACGCTAAAGTGTCCAGTGCTGTACTCCCGCCCAGTGCGACGATGAACGCTGTGCTCATGGCGAACATGTAGCTGAATGCTGCTACTGATAATGCGGCGGGGGAGATGCGGCCGATGATTAGAATCGAGAGGGCTTGCAGGGAGGATTGTAGGGTGTAGGCGAGGATTACGGGGATGGAGGATTTGATGAGGAGGAGGAATTCAGTTGTTGCGGGTGTGGGGGGGTCGTTATTGTCAACTGATGAGGAATAATTGGATGGTGAGGAAGAGGGGTGTAGTATTAGCGGGGTGCGTTCGTCGATTGGTTCTAGGGTGGATTTCTGTCTTGAGATTTGGGGTTTGGGATTGCTGTTGACTGAGCCGTTACTCGATCCATTGTGGCCATTTCCATTATATCCGCTTCCGTTGCGTGATGATGTCGATTCGTTCGTTGGCTTTGTAGGTTCGAACTTCGCACTTGGTGGAGTGAGGCTAGGAACGAGATCAGGTTCGACTATCTCTTCGGAATTTGCCTGTCGTGGTACCTCTTCTTGTCGTATCTCTTGTCGCGATTCTTCATGTCGTGGTTCTTCTTCGTGCCGTATTCCATCTTCATATCTTATTTCATCATTTATCGCATCTTCCTGTTGCGGTTCTTCGTGTATATCCTCTCGTACCTCCTCTTCGTATTCCTGCTCGAGTTCGAGCTCGTCAGAGCTAGATGAACTAGCGTACGAGATGATCTGATCGGTCCTCTGGCCCGTCGAACCAGACAAATTCGTGGATGCCCTCAACCAGTTACTCATTATTGTCGTTGGATTTCCACTAACATGCAGCTCTAGGTTGTATATGTATATCCCTTCGGTGTCGTCCGTATTTATTTGTGGTCGAGATAAAAAAAATTTCGAAAAGTATTACAAGTCGTAATGTTGCATTTGAAAATTTTATATTCCAGATCGATTGACTGGAATTTATAAACGAAAATTTAAAGTGTGCACAAACTTCGAGCAGTGCAAAAGTTATGGCTTTTATATATTTCCCGGAATGCTGCAATTTGTACATGTCACCGCGCACCGCATTACGGCACGCAAGCTAGCTAGCCAGAAATTTTTTAAAGCTTGGAGCTCTGGCATGTGTGCTTTTGCCTGATTGGTAGCCCTTCTCTAGCTTTAGCATCCAAGGTGACCAGTCACTAGCTACTTGCTTGGTTGGATTGTTGCGCTAGCCGTTCTGGAAAGCATGGTTGCACCAAAGCAAAAACCTTTGAATTTGTGTTCAAGCGGCCTTTTAGATCTTTTCGAGGTAGATCTGGCCAGTAGACATTTTTACTTGAAAAAGTTTTTGTACTCATCCTCGTTTACATTTTTACGGTGACATAGACGCATTCAGAGGAAATTTACCACAGGAGTTTTGGGTTACTTTTTAACCCATTTTTTGGACTCCAAGTCAGAGTGTTAAACAATCTTACTATTTCAGACGTCAGTTGAAAATATTTTCATTTTAAAATTCTTAAAAGATATTTTAAACACCCCCAAATATTCCGTACCGATAAGTCGATGTCCTTTAATTATATTATAAAACGTAATAAAGCTAGCTTCCGTGGCGCGGATTTCGCAACGTAATAATTGACGCTATGGAACATTCGATTGGAATATAGCCGGAATTTTCAATTCGGGGGGATAAAAATCTCGGCTAGCTAGGTTGGAAACACCAAACCTAGTAAGGCGCATACCTGTGTTAGTTTATAAAAGCTTTTCTTTATAAATTTCATCTGATCTTAAGCTTGGATTGATCGATGGGGTTGATATATAGTCGATATCTTATACAATCGTCTTTTACCCTGTAGCCACACGAACACAAGGTCGATTGATCAACTGAGGAATATTAAGCTAGACTCTTATTGGAACATCTGCAACTTGCAAATTATTCTTTTGCACTTCAAGAATATGACTTCGATCGCTCACCCTTTCTGTAAGGTGCATTGGTGGGAAAGCTTGCTCCCGTGAAAATACTAAGTATCTTTTATAATAAGATAACTGACAGATTGTTCGTTCCGATGTCGGTTGAGCCCTGGCTATTTGCCGAAGTCGAGCCGGCTTGATAGAAGTTCCTATACGTATCTTAAACCCGAGATGATATACAATTAAGCTTTCTCCGGAGCACTAGCTAGATGCAGGGTAGCGTTTCCGGGTAACGGTACAGATATGACTTTTAGAAGACAGGTTTTGCTATTCAACATGCTTTTAATTATTCCATCGTCAAGAAACCGCAGAATAGAATTAAACTAGAGATAGCTTTTTGCGCTAAAAGTGATACACCGGACCCACTTGTGGCCACGACATAAGCTGATATGACGATAATTAAGGACCTCCGCGTTCGCCTCAAGACGAAGGTTTTTCCCAATATAACAACACAAATCTACTGACTCGGTCGAATTAATTAATGTAATTAATGTTGTTGCCGAAGCTCGTGGTAGTGCTTACGGCACGGCCGTACACGGGAAAGGAAATAGTTGCAAGCGGGGAAATACTCCGTGAACCCCCCATCGGCCCCGACTTGCATTGCGATTTGTGTTTAAGCCGAGCGGCTTTCGGGATTTTCATTTACGAGAAACGTATGGATCTCGGACGCTCGACGGATCGGGTGTACGAAGCGCTCGAGCCCTCGACTTTCTCCTGCTCCTTCCATGATCGGACTGTCAGTGCGGTTGCAACGATGCCGTACCGTCAGATGTGCGGCAAATTTCTGGCTGCTGCCTATCGTGTCGTTCATTGCAGATGGACGAGATTACGGCTACAGCCGTCGCTAGTTATAATTGGCCCCGTGGTTGGAATATACAGTGCGTGCACACTCCGTGGAGAACTTCTCTTTTTCTTTCCTGCCTGGTCTGTTCGTGAAGTCATGCCTGCACATGCCGTCGTCCGTGCGGAAGGGCCTAAGCCGCAAAAATCGTGTAAGCTCGCGGTAGCAAACATGTGGCATCGAACTCAAGCCCCACGATTCGAGTTCCCCAGACGTGAGTGCACGCCATTGTCATCCTGCAGAAAATGCGTTTAAGCTCGCATCATACATATGTATATGTAAAATTAAGGTAAAGGACCTAACTAACTTGGTGGAAACGGACGACTAAAAGAGACTAAACGATCCTCAGCTCGTGCGCATGTCAAATTTCTGGGACGGGAACCGTTGGGAAATGCTAAACATAGACTGGTTTAGCTGTTTGGATGCGGAAAGGTTCGGCGGCCTAGTGGCTCGTCCAAATCTTACGCTGACGGGGACGACCCTGCAATTTTTACCTGGCAGAGGGAGTATCGATGAGGAAGCTGGGGTTTTTACCATATTTTATTTTTCTTCATTATGAGATATTTCAAGCGCGGTCAAATTTTATGGAAATTTCGCTCCTTGAAATTTTTTCTGCTTCTAGGGAGTATTTCTGGATAAAATTGAAACACTGTCGTTATGGGTCACAAAATAAAGATAAAAAAGGAAATAAAAAGAGATGGCAGGCCTGCATGCAAGGTACAGCGGACAAGTACTTAATACAGACATTGTAAGTACATAATGTATGAACTATGGATACTGGTACCAGCAGAGGAAAAATGCCGACGTCCCTTGTCGATGATCCAGACCCACTCTCTAAGCCGTTGGGACGGCTCATTTGGAAACGACCCAAAACAGCGTGGCCGCCGTACGGTCGACGATGGGTGCTAAATTCTGACCAGGAATCGAAAATGGGCATTCACGGCGGCTTGAGCGAGCCCGGTCCTGTGTCTGCATCGAATTATCCAGCCACAATGGGGGATTCCAGAAGAGCGAGCGAGCGACCTGTGTCTCGAAGTATCATCATCAGCAGGATAAAATTTGGGGGTCCGTGGTTACTAATCCCGATCTCCCAAGCCATACCAGCACTTGATTGACTGCTGCACCCCAGTAAGATCGGTGTCGTTGTTCCGGGTCCACATGGGAGGGAAGCTGGGGGGTTAATCCGAAGTCTGGCATGGCACCAGGAGAGAGAAAGAAAAAAGAAAGAAAGAAAGAAAGAAGAAGGCTGCTTTCTTTTCTCACCGTTATAATCTAGCGACCACGCATGGAACGTCTCCAATCAACCGGGAAGGCAAAACAAGAACAGCCGACTGATTCTTTTTTTCTTTTCGAAAGAAGTACGACAGCGCAACGACGTAAAGGAGTAAGACGACGCTTTCGCAAATTGCGGGGAACTCCTACCATCGCAATCGATACAATGCGATCGATAGCATTTGCTAGCTAAGCATGAAAAAACACGTTTCGCAAATACCGTTTTTATTTATACGCTTTTTGATAGGGCGTCGCAATTATTGGGGGGTTCTGTCCTGTGGCGAGTCAGTACTGCAACCGCAGAGTACCGGCCATTGCATCGCCAGCTAGGTAATCGTGCCCGGAACGCAAAATGAAGATTCGCACCCTGCATCGAGCTCTGGAAGTCCACGTTTCGAGAATGTGACTTTGGAGAAAATTTTTTCAGTAGACGGCCTGGGCTCAGCTGGTCACATGCCGTTGCGAACAAATATATCCCACGCAATATCCTCACTTGGCAAATGCAAATGCAGACCGCGAAAGGATAGCTGGAAAAAATATTGACATTGATATTGATTATTGGGGCGGGGGTGCACGTAGATGGTGCGCATCACCGGGTTAATTGTGCAGAACCGGTCCTGATGGTCGTATAATAGAAAAAGATTTTGTGATACAATCGTTAAGTTTCCACTTACCATCTGTACAGATACAGCAGATGGAACCTGCAAGTATAGGTACGTTCTTCGTTACATTGTGCGGTGCATGCGTACACTAGCCAAAGCGGAAAACTTGGGCGCCCATGCTCCAGATGTCAAGCACCCAATTTCCCTCGGTTAAATGTGACCGGAGAAGGAAAACCGAACGACGAAACACAGAACCATGTCCATACTTGAAACGGACTGAGGTGGAGGACAGAAACCACCATTTGAGCTGCGTGGTGGGGCTTTTTTGGTTCCTGCGCTTTGACAGAGTGGGCTGCAGCAGAAGAAAAGGCCGAAGATACCCTCCCACTGGCTGCGCTTCAAGCGCCAGAGCAGGAGGCAGGAGGTATGGGAAAGAAAAAGCAACACGTGCACGGCTTATAATAATAAAATGGGTTTTTGGGGCTTCTGGAAGAAGGTTCTTCGAAGACTGCGAGGACGAGGGGCATTTGACGGGACCCGCTCCACCCACAGGCGACGTATGTCTAATAATGGCCGTGGCCCACGGTGTTCCGGGCAGTAAGTACTTCGTACTTACTCTTTGTAGCGTATGGATCTTGTTTGAATGCAATACGACCAAATTATCGAAGGGCCCGGAGTAGCTCGTCCAGCAAGGATACTTGTAAAGTAGAAGCAGGACATGAGACGAACAAAGCCCGTCTTAATAGAGGAAGTCATATGTTCCCATAATCCGCCCTTGACAAATGCACCTAGCTCCAAATCTCACCTGTTCAAGTGCCTCATAAACGTCATGTAATACATATATTATAATAATAACGTGCAGGTGGCTCGCCCCACTTCGCATTTCGTTTGGCCTTCACGATTCTGCTTAGCTCGATCCAATTCGAAAGAGACCAAAAAAAATAAAAAATAACGGTCCTGTCAAGGGATTCAGCATTAATTATATCTCCACATGCTCCGGTACCTGTACCGTGCTCTACACTAGTCGGAACTTTCCTCTTCCATACATAGCCTGTACCCTTACTGTTAGGCTCTAGTCCGGGCATCTATAAAGGATCCAGAGACCCCGTCCATCTTCATCATTGTCGGTATCGAAATCAACAAAACGTCTCAGCTTACCATAAGAGCTAGATATATTAATCACCCCCACGAAGTTCACTTTCTTGGACGGAATATATATACACCAGCGCACATCCACTGTTCAGCAGGTTCAAGCGGGTTTTATTCTATTTTATTTTCCATTCTATAGTCAGAATTTCATAAGATATTTTCCGGTGTACGATATATACCCTTACACACACACGCACACGCACACACGCACATATATATATATATATCCGCCTCACATCACCTTGAGAAACGTCACCTCTCTCAGCCATATCACTCAAATTTCATTCTCGGACATTCGTCTCATAATTTTAAACAACCGCAAAAAATGGCGTCCGGTTATTACAAGTATCGATGCAAGAATTTTTACTCGCATAACTGTGGCAATTGGGTTTGGGTCAATAATACGGCCTGTGCTGAGTGTGTCGTAGGTGCACCCCGACCCCATGCTCGTCTACGGATTAATTTTTCCTCTCTTCCCTTTTCTTTACCCTTAAATTGGACATTGGCTGAAGCTAACAACTCTTTAACAGGCAGCCGGACGAGACTCATTATCTCTAAGCTCTCATGGCTGCCATTCGACCGAGATGGATCTGGCTGGTAGTTTCGAAGCCGTTTCTGCTTTCGATTCCGCCTCGCATCTGCCCTTAAGTTTCAGCGCGCACAAGCGTGATCATGAGGGCGAAGAGTTCAACGACGAAGCCCCGGTCAGGCCTCGCAGAGATCCCTGCAATTATTTCCATTCGAGCTACCTATGAATTGCCTCGAGCCGGAAGAGTACGCCCCACCAAACGCAACCCATCTGAGCAGAGACAGCGGTGTTTCTCGGAGTTTGCGGGGCCTAGGCAGACAGAAACCATCACACACGAGCTCACCACCGTATTACGCACTGATGTTCGTCTGAATCACCAACCTTTCAGAACGAACTCAAACCTCAATCACCTTTTCCCCCAACTCCGTGTTCGCACGCCGTACCGATAAAAGCGGCCACCAACCGATTTTCGCGGGATCCTTTTTTTTTTCGACCTCATAAATTTCCCTTTTTTTTTTTTTTCCTTTTTTCCTTTCTTCTCTCTCTTAAACCTCGGTCTGTTCTGTTGGTTCCAACATAGACTGGTTGCGGGTCTTCACTTCTTTCTTTTCTTTTGGGGCGTTCCTCACATGAACCTCGATATTATCCTCTACCCTGCCACGAAACATTCGACGCAGGAATAATTGGAATGTTTAATGAAATTAGTCTCATGACCGGAGTTTGAATTGGGAGATGGTGTTTTTTCCTAGCAGCAGCCTGTCCAGATATTTCTATCATATTTTTCATTATTATTATTATTATTTTCTTAGTCACGTTTGCTTTTTAGAACAGCTCATTCCTTTGTTGCTTAGCATATTCTTTTTATTTCTTTTCTTTCAATTTCTCCCAGCTGGACATGGATACAATCATGGGGTAGCTTGTAGACGTTAATCAATCGCGAGGATCGTCGTCAAGTTAGCTCAAGGTCCTCGTCAGGGCATCCGTGCATCGTCATTTTCCGATTTTAGTGCGTTCCTGTTCTTGCATTTACACTTTGCTTTGTCATTGCCATATCAAATTTTGCGGAGTTGGATTTATAGACGAGGATGGGCTGGTTGGGTCGCATAGAGAGAGTTGATTGGTTCAATATACCCGTTCCTACTTTATCCTACCCTTACAGTTTTAATGTCCACCTCCCCACCATTTGAAATCGTTCGTCGATGGTGAAAGTGACACTAGAATTCAGTCCTCAAAGCCGTAGTATCTTTGTAGATTCCGTGAAGATTTATTTTAATTTTATTTTTGGTCCTAAGAAAAAGGCGACCCGCCAATCGAGATATCAAGGTTTTTGCGAAAGGGCTTTTTTTTTTTTTTTTTTTTGGTTTCCTGATGGCCGTCCGTATGACCGTTCCGGTTCCTGAGAACGACATGAAACAAAGAAGCACCCGAAGCCCAGTGGCTCGATTAAGCCTGGTAAAACACTCATAACCGGTACCTGGATCTGGTGCTTATACTTCGTTCACATTATTACTGTTGGTCTTCCCTGACTCTCCTTATAACACCCAGCCGGATCCATTTGCCCTCCTAGCCGATTTGCGGGTGAAGCATCCTCCGCTTGGGGAAACACGTGGAAGTGCTGCAAAATCCCTGCCGTGCAGGTCGCTGGCGATTGTTGATGTGATACGGGGAGCATGTAAGAGTTTTAGCTTGCTGTTCCCGGTATTGCGCATGCCTTTCAAGCCGAACCAAAATGGCCGTGCGGCCGTGCATAAAGTACGTCTCGAGTCCACGATGGGTGGCATTTGCATGCAGCCGACATCACCCACATTTTCCCGTAGATGCATTCGCATTCGACTCTACTCTAGAATATCTTTCTGAAGCGTGCACATACCATCAAACAATGCCGAAACGATTTTTTTTTTTCCCTTTCAAACATTTTTTTCATTTTTCAATTTTTTGCCTGTCGACTCAACATTTTCGGCGAGATCCGGCTTGAGACAATGGGTTTATCGACATGACTGTTTGAGATCAAGCAGTTTCGTACCCGCGCACGGACCTAGCCAAACGGAACTGTTGGTCTCACGAATCCGAAGCGAAGATCGAAACTAGCTTCTGCTGATCTATACCTCGATCAGCAGAATGAAATTTCACGGAGTACGATTCTATTTTTTCTTTCTTTCTGCTCCCTAGCTTTGTGCAATTAAGTGCTGTTTCGTGCGCCGAGAGCTGCGGAATATCCAAGGAACATTCCACCGCGCAGACCTGATAGCGCTGCTAACTACGAGCATAGATTAGCGCGAAGCAAGTCATGCGACCAAGGTTGGAGACGGAACCCCTGGACATGGGCTCGAAAGGTTTCTTCCGGAGTCACTTGCACCAAAAAAATGCATAAGCAGGACGAGATCCCTTCCCCCAGCTAACGATCCCCAAACCTATAAAATCTCGAGATATTATATCCGCCTGTAGGTCTAACCGGGGAGAACACATTGAAAATTTTAAACAAAAAAGAAAAGCGTGGGGGTTCTCGTCCGCGGCGAGAGAGCTGGTTCAGCCTTCGGCAGTCCATTAATTGCGTTCGCAAGGGATCCATCTTATAAGGTATAATTTCGATACTTCTGCCGGAGCTCTGCAATGCAATGTCGGAAAATCTGTTAGTTGGCTCCCAAAATGTCTTCGCTACTTTGCTCGAAACAATTGTGGATCTATAGCAGAAACGCAGAATTATGAGCGGTGTAGGGTTTCAGCCGATCGAGAATCTGTATCCCCAGGGCTAGACACGGCAACCTGCAAGCAAACAGTTCACTAGAAGAATCGATCCAGTGGAGTGACGCCACTTGCATCTCTTTTGTTTTTTGGGGTTTTGTATTTGAGATTGAACCCGTGCCGACAGATTGTCATCATTTAGCCACCGGAAGGCAAAAGGTCATATATTGCAATTTTCAATGAAAGCTCGGGTTTTGCGAACCGGGAGAAAGATACGGTGAAACAAATGACAATATTGATTGTGGCGAACGCAATTGTGATATCGATGAATTCCTTTTCCAAGGTAGCATCTTGCAGGAAACAAAAAGTGCTTATAATTTGCTGCATCCTGCTATTGCTCAGATGACATTGCTACCTGGTGGTGATGTTGAATTGAGTCTCGATTGAGGCGTAACAGACCGTACTAATGTCACCAGGCCGGAAATAATATTACCAGCATCTATGCAGATTTGCATAGCCTTTGCAAAGACGGACCGCAGGTATCAAGGGCTGCTATCTCTCTCTCTCTCTCTCTTTTCCAAATTGCTTTCAAGAATAAACTATATCTATCTGCAATAAGCTATTATTCAATGCATCAAAATGGTCAGATGATTTGAACTTTTTGATTGCTTGTTGGCCGACGTCAGAACAACGTTGGGGTGGAACAGGTCACATATGCGGCTCGGCTCGACGAAGTCAACGTCACCCGCCTTCACCTGATCTCGATTTCAGCACCTTTCGACAGCCGCGTTTTCCGTTACGTTGAATATCGCCTATGCTGTTGAAAGGAACGGCTCGTAGGCATTTACACTTACACAATTGCCAGGACCATGCTATCTCGTCCCTGATTTGCTTTCGTGGGATCTGTGAACAAACTATTTCCTGGAACAACGGTGTATCCTAGCAACTCATGGATCTCAATCCTGGCGTTCATGATTTCGAGGAACCTTGCAGCATATTTTTTGGTTGTCCCACGTGGTGGACAGCTCCTTTCGAGAGCTTGCCCCTTGAGTTCACCCCCACAGTTGAGCAGTTTTTCCTGGGATATCATTTTTAATTTTCCTTTCTCCTCTTCAATTTCTTGCTTCTGCAACAATTCGATCGTAGCATTTATCCTCGGCTAAATTGTTTTTCGAGCGTTCAGGAGAATGGAGCAATTTTGGACGTTTGTTCGGCCATTTGCGGTAGATGGCGTCGACTCTTTTTTCTGCATCTGGTTTTCCAGAGAACGTGCAACCGTTACCAGGAACCCAGGAGATCAGAACCCCTGGCCATTTTCTGCATAATTTTCGTCGACCAGGTGTTGTTACAGGCAACTTGGGCTTGGTGGAATGGCGGGGAAATATAATTGTATTACTCTCAACAAAAGTATAATTGACGACGCACCGCCCTCACGAGCAGGTCACATGTTGCGATATAATAATAAACTATAGACAAAAATTCCGACCTCCCAAAAGCAAGCCCGCGGTAGATTGGACACGGTATCCCGCAGTTCCAAGATGATTGTCATCGGGGGAGATATATTATATACGAGGTGGCTGAGGTTATATCTCTGCCTGTATGCGTTAGCTGGTGCAGACTAAATCTGTCTGTCTACGTATACTCGTACGATTTTCATTTTTGCAAACAGCGATCGCAAGCCAGAGTCCGGAAAAAGTTGTGGGTCAAAATTCCTCTGAGCTTGTCGTTTCAAGTATATTGCAATGCAACCCTCGCTTTACCGGCAAAATGTCGTTAAAGTCCCACTTGCTGTTCAAGCGAATACCTTCTCTTGGAACCAGGAAAAATAAAAAACAGAAAGAAAAAGTGACGAGGCGACTTGGACTGTTCACATTTTATCGAAGCCACTAAAGCTTCACATCCCAGCTCCTGTATTTTCCGCTGCTATTTTTCATGCAGCCATCTCGTCGATTTCCCAGCGATTTGTCTTGGATGGCGCTGTCCCTAAGGCGTAGATCATTCTGTGCATGATTTGATTGCTAGCAATTGAAGGTTTGACATCAGTTCATTATCAAATATTCCTATCTCAGGCTACAAGGATATGCGCTCTCCGGCAAAAAAGACATGCTCCCGTTTCTGGAGGCGAGGGCTATGATCTGTTCCCCCTCACAGGTGTGACTTTGGGGCCTCCCAATACCGTAAATCCTTTCAGCGAAAATTCCGGGCAG